>CM029519.1:3802986-4402986 GCA_017140615.1 Eucalyptus cladocalyx
GGAAGATTGTTTTCGAAACGTGGGAATAGAGTCGCTAGAAATATATGCTGACGTCCGTAGGGTGGTGACAAGAGCCTTGACTTATTCTATTAGCAAAAAGTCAAAAACTTAGGAGAAACACATGTCCAAGTTTGAATTTATTCGATTAGGCTTATCACAATTGTTGATCATGTGAATCTCACATTCCACATGCTCAATACTAGATATAGATTTAGGTCCTAGAAAAATTACCTAAACTTATATAGACCTCCCATTAAAATTATATGTGGTGATACACATCAAAACACACTCTCCCTTCCCTCTATCACTTTCCACAGAACTCACCATCTGCTCCACCACCACCAAGGCTCAGCAATGCAACTAATATTATCCAATCATAGGCTCGTTGTCTCCTTGTTGAGATTAATATTCAGGTGAGTTAAGGCCACTTCCTCAAGAAAATATTAGGTACGCAAGTGATACCATGCCAGATTTGCAATGGTGACACATGCCAATCTTGAGTCCCACCATAAAAAAATTTTGAAATGGGATTTGTTAATGTAATAATTTTTGAACTCCTGTAAGAACAACATGTTGTGAATTGCAAATTTTTGAAGAAGTGGTCCCTACAATAATTTCTTATTATTTGTTATTTATTTTTTATGGTCTAAAATAAAATTGTTATTCTCACGTCAGGTTAAGGACGCTTCATAAACATTTCTTATTTGAAATTATCTTTCTCTCCTTTATCTCTCTCTTCTCTTTTGCATTGTCATTTCTCTTCTTCTTCATAGTTTTTTTTTTTTTCCTTTTTTTCCTTTTTTTGTCCTTTCTTTCCCTTTGGCCTGTGGCTAATAGCTGGCCATTCGGCCACAAGGAAGGGTCGCTTTCGCTAGAGTCGACAAGGGTTGGACCCTCGCAGCTAGCGCGAGGGTCGCCCTCACCTTGACAACCTCACTATATATAGAAGCTGTGAAGGGAGGCAACGACATCGGAGCTACAGGAGACCTCAAGGATGCAGGGATTGACGGAAGGCGTGGGCTTGTGGACAAAGGGGGGCTTGGGCTTGTTCTTAGACCTGGGGGACAGTGGATGACCAGTGGAGGGAGGCGACGTCATCCAAGCTGCAAGCGACCTTTAGGATGTAAGGGCTGAGGGAGAGCCTGGGGTCGCAGGTGATGACGACCGGGGACATGGGCTAGTTTTAGGACCTAAGGGTGGCCGCAGGGGGCAGCGGACGACCTCATTGGTGGAGCCATCGCTGGAGGGGAATCGATGGACGAGGCAATGGCGGAGGCAACCGACGAGGCAGAGGCGGCGGCGAGACGGGAGAGAGACACTTTCAAAATTTTTGACGGTGGACCCCAAAGGATGACACCTATCATTCATTTAATGGACTATTGTAAATCTGAGCTGGTATTCTAACATTTTCTCCCACTTCCCCACCACCAGCACGCACACACCATTGCCACGTCGCTCTTTATGGAATGTTGCAGCAGTTTTGTCTTCTTCGTAGGAGACCTATAGACATGGTCTCCTCCGTTAATGGAAGAGACGAGCAAGCATATCTCATCTCCTTCATTCCGAGGAGACGTTCGGGGGGACTTGTCAATGCTGAGATGAGGTACAAGACAGACTCGGGGACAGAGAGAGAGAGAGAGAGAGAGAGTCGTCATGGTCGTTGCTTGGAGTGGTGGAGGCACTTTGTTGTCATCTCCGATGTGGAGTAGCTTTTGCCGTGGAGGATAGGGAGTGTGTTTTGGTATGGTAGAGAGAGAGAGAGAGACAGAGACAGAGACAGAGAGAGACAGAGAGAGAGAGAGAGACGGCTGTGGGGTCCGAAGCGCATGAAGGCCGACGCTAGGCTCACCTAAGGTGGTGGGCGAATGATGTGGGGGTGGCAGTGTCGTGAGGTGCAAGCCGCAGAGTGGAGGTGGAGGTTGAGGAGAGAGAGAGAGAAAGGGTGGTAAAATTGAAACGGCGCCTCATTAATGGGTAAACTAGATGGAAACAATGCAAAAATTAGTTATCCACACAGTTCATTCAGAGGCGATAATGCATGAGTCATATACGTTAATTACCTTGACACCCGCGGGAGCGATCATAGGGATTCCCCTCGTACCCAGCCTTGCAAAAGCAACGGTAACCCGGTCCATCCGCGAAGTCGCGACAGTCAGTGTTGTTGCCACAGGCATAGCTCGACTGGTTTGACCTGGCCTGTGCAGAAGTGACGTTCCATCCGATCATCCAGTCCAGAACAAGGTCCGACCTGCTGGAGATATGGAATAATTCTGTGTCCCCCACGAAGGCCACTATACAGGGCTTCGATTTCGAGACCGACACATGTCTGTCGGAGGGGGATGTTCCAATGCGGAGCGTCTTGAGCCCCTTCGGAATGGGTACCTGACAGCAACCGAGACCAAGGCAAGTGGTCTCCTTCGCCATGTCGACGTACCCGTTGCAGTTGGAGATGCAGCCGCCCAAGGAACTCCCATTTTCGTCTTCCATGGACACGTAGGTGCCACAGCCGAGGACTTTGAGGGTGTTCTGGGTGGCCGACAATCTGTACTGTGGATATGAAGATAAATCGATGAACAGATCATTGCTTCTGTTTACTGACTGGCCGGTCTCGTTGTAGCAAAGGTGTAGTTCGGGGAGTTTGACGATCATGGTCGAGTCCCTGACTGAGATCTTGCGTATCGAATAATTCCCCAAGAATAGTTGACCACCGCTCCCTTCGGTAGTATTGCAATGGAGCAAAAACTCAATGGACCTCGCACACTGGCGTTCGAGCCCGAAGGGATAAGGTATGGGCACTCTCCCACACCTGCGTGGACAATGTCCGGCCACAGTGGGAGCGCCGCCTTGTCGCAACCACCAGGCTACAGCCACCAGTAGAAGCTGCCGCACTATCTTCATTCCCGAAAAACTCTCTCGGACTCTCTCTCTCTCCCCCTGTCCTTTTTGGGACCTTTGTGCTTCTGGTCCTTGTTCACAGAGTGGGATTCAAGTATGAGCTGCTCACCCCAACCCATTATATTGGGAAATGATTATATGATAGATTTTAATGTACTGTGAAAATAACAATCTATTTTGGATGACAAAAAATTAACTCACAAGTAATTATAAATTATTACTGAACTCATTTTTTTAAGAATTTATTGTTAAAAATTTATGGCTCATGAACAAGTATTCAATGACTATTTTGTTAGCAAAATCTCATTATATTCTCACATGGACAATTAGGTGAAATTAAGTACAGTAATAGAGGGCGGGAGTGCTAATTGTGTCAATAGGACAAATTGAAGGATCCAGTTGCATATATGAAGAAATGCAAGACAAAATATATATATATATGAAAGACATATCAAGGTTTTATTATCACCATTTCCAATAAAGCTTACTTTCTGGTTATTTTGGACATCTCGAGCCACCTTGGTCATAAGCTCAAAACTTCCTAATTGCTTGTTGGCCTTAAGAAATCTTAATATGTTTGTTAGTATATTTCACTGTGCCATTACATAAAATTATCCTGATTGTACTTTCACTATAGCGTGGTGAGCCGATATTGATGGGCCCGCTCAAATTAGCAGTAGTTTAAACGGAACATCATATTATGTGTCGGGAGAAGCTCTTACGATAATCCTTGGTGGGAGTTAGTTACAAGTGCTTGCTGCAATTTCCTTCCACTTTACCTATCCAATACATTATAACAGTAATGCTATTACGATGTACAATAATATATTTTATTTACACAAGTATCCTTGTTGTCAAGATACATAATTGCAAGTTGCCAAAAGCTACATCGGAAAAAAGATAAGAGTAATTGTAGCATATGCAACTGGCGTAAATAAATTTTACAAGAACGATCGCCTATACCATTGATTTAAAAGATTGATAGTAATAATCTTTAAATCAAAGATGCTCAGACTACTTATATGAAACTTCTTTTGTGTTGGCGATGTATGATCTATTTTTCCAAAAAGATACAGTGAACAATACATGCTAGATGATGCATCATCCGATTTCTGGATAATTAAATGAAGGCATGCTTTGTGTCGGGTCTCATGCTTTCAGCAATAAATCGACTACCAGAATGTATGATGCCGCATTTTTTTTGTGATGTAGTTTGTCTTAAATAAATCGTTGACACGGTTTTTAATAATTTAATTTTTTTCAGAAAAATGATAAGTTTAACATGATTTGAGAACAAAGCCAATTATTTAAATTCTGACACTCTCAATTTTCTCTTGCTTGATATTCCCATTATTCTCATATTTGGTCAATTCTTCCACTCATTAATTATCTCAACTACACATAAAATTGTTTATATAGAGAAAATTTTGTAGTTGTGGTGTTCTTATTAGATTTTTGTTGTTGTTGTTGAGAACACAATAGAAGAAAAGACACTTTAAGACGTTGCCCTAAATATACATAAGAAATATTGTTATTGAGTTCTTAAGAGCAGGGTGAAGTATACTGTTTGGAAAAGGATTTGATTGATAAATATTAATTACATCTATTACGATAAAAATATTATCAATGTACTCCTTCTTTTGTCCGGCTACTTAATAAGTGTCATAAAAGTGCCTCTTTCTTAATATGTGAAAGTTCATATAATTGTATCTTATGCTAGTTTTATTCAAATCTCTAAATTATTAGTAAATATTATGCATAGTAATTAAGATCGCTTATAGGAGAAAACCCATCTCAAGCAATGAATAGAACAAAGATTTTTTATTATTATTTTGATTGAATCTTCTTAAATTAAATGGTAATTGACTTGCCATCAAAACCTTGAAAATCTCCAACATAGTTCAAAACATAATATTGCTTCTTTTTTTTTTACTACAAAGAATATGGACTATATTACTTAAACAAATGTCACAAATACGTGCAATTCGCATGTTCACATATATCTAGTAAAGCTCTATATATTCAGGGAGACAAACGAGATTACTCTAAACGTAAGACTCTATAATGGAATATATCGCATTCAAATTAAATGTTTAATCATTCAATCAATAATTCAAGAATTTAAAACAAAATGATTAGGCGGGGAAAATTGTAAAGAAACTATTTTGATCATTGAGTCCTCTTTCTTTTTGAAAACTTTTTTTGGTTCTTTGAAAGCGCTCATTGAGTCCTCTTTTGGGCAATCGTCTTTATATTATGCATTGCGCACCTCTATCGAGGCCAAAAGTAAAGTAATGCGTTTCACGGCAAAAGCGAAACATAGGAAACAACCTTTTTATCATCCTTTCAGGCTTTTTCTTTCCAGTTGGCCTGAACCTGCGTCCCACCAATAACAACATGTTTCGCGCATTGATGAGTCCAATGGATCTCCAACGTTGATTTGCATGGGCTCCACATGCAACTAATTCATCGAACTGCTGAAATTCATTGGGATTTTGTGCATCCGGTTCAGGCACGTGTGGCATGGGTTGCGCACTAAAACCTCTAGGCCCGATGCCTGGTTACCGCATGATCCTAACATGGGAAGACTTGGTGACGACAGTGGAAGAAGACTCGTGAGTCGTCTTGGAATCTTTCTAAGAAAACAATAATATGCGAGAGAAAAAGTAAACACATGAGATATGTTGGGATTCCCAAGAAAGTAACTAATCTCTACCTAGAATTATTTTTTCTTTAATCTGAGAACCATTGTTTTGTTTTTTTGTTTTTTTCAAAAAAAGACCATTACTTTTCACATTACAAATAGCAGAGATAATGATATCAGTCGCGATGGTTTCCACCTGACAAGACTCGCTTAATCCTCAACGAAGAGGTGAAGAGTTCAAACCCTGGGGGCGCTAGGTGTATTAAGTGTGACTCGGGGGTGGTGGGTCCTCCCGCTTAAGTGTCACCAGGGGTTTCTGGCGGCGGCGGCATTGTTTTAAGAAAGTTGGTTCCTCCAGCACCAAAATAAAAAATAAAAAAATAAATAGCTGGGATAATGATGTTCTAGTGTTTGAAAAAAAAAACAATCCCCTTGTTTGTATGGTTAACATATATTGTTGTACTCTTTGGATGGACTCACATGTATTTGTAATCATATTTAGGGTTATACAAAGATGTATTAAAATCATCAAAAGCAACAATCTTGCAATAATCTCAAGAATTTTCTAATGATATGCTGTAGTAATTGATTTAGGCATCTAAAAGTACATTTGTAATCTCTGGATAACTACGTTTTAAAGCAAAACTACTTATTAAATGTGTTTCTTTACTAGCAAATTTTTTTTCATGCACCTAAGACCATTGGATTAGATTCATCATAGCCATTGATCATGTAGACCACATAAGTGAGCTTCGCAATGTTTTAGTTGGAAAATTGCCTCTATTTAAAGTTGTGAACCAATGAACTTGGGAGTCATGTCCTTTTGTATGCAATACTTTAGTGTTTAGAGATTAATATGATTAAATATGCCTAAAAGATGGAATACTCTTCTTTTTCTAAAATTTTCTTGTTAATAGCATAAATTGGTTGCATATGGATATAATGTGACAAGTCAATCACAAAATCCATGTCATATGAATTCTAGTTAACTTTGTGTTTGAGTTTTGAAAAATTAATGCCACCTTCTAATGGAAAAGGATTTGATTTATACACAGTCAGTGCACACATAACAATAAAAATTGGTATTAAAATTATTAATATATATACTTTTTCATTACTTAACTAGTGTTGTCATTCTTAATATTTGAGAATTTATATAATTGTAGCACATGATGGCGCAATCTAAATTTTCTAAACTGTTAGTGGTACTATGTAGTAATTAAGATCACCAATAGGAGAAGATTGTACTTGGGCACTGAATAGAATAATGATTCTATTTTAATTTTCATTATAACCATCTTATTTTAAAAGGGTAATTCATTTGCTATCACAACCCAAAAATTCTTGACTCTTAGTCCAAAACAAGTTAATAACATTTTTTTTTCTTTTTACAGTTCAAAGTATTAGAACTATTCAACTTAAAAGAATGTCACATACACACCAAGTCATGTGTTCACATGCATCTAGTAAAGCTCTGTGGCGAGATTGATTATGAATGTGAGACATTTTGACAGAATTCATTGCATATAAATTAAACATTTGATAACTCAACTAATAATTCAAGATTGCAAAACAAAAAATTTGGCTGAAAGTTATCCTCATATTTTTATTTTATCATAGAGTCCTTTCGAGTTTTTTTTTTTTTTTTATATTATATGCAAAGTCAATTGCACCCCTCTCTCTTTACCAAACTAAAGTAACATGTGTTACACACAAAATTTAAATATAATAAAGTACCTTGATTTTTATTTTTATTTTTTGGCCGCGGGGGGGTGGAAGGGGGGAACTTAACCTCTTGTATTGGCTTTGGACCCAACTGACCTGCCCTGCACTCAAGGAGAAAAAAAAGAATACAATCTCCATACATAAATGAGCCTAGTTGATCGTGGACGTTGATTTATGTGATTCTCATATAAGATTAACCTTATCTAAGAACTGAAATTCATTGAGATCTTGTGACCTAGTTTATGCAAGTGCCGCTTGGATCCGCACTAAAATCACTAGGCCTAACACCTGGTGACTGCAAGGTGATGGCGACACGAGAATCTCTCTCGCTACAAGAAGAACCACAAGTCGTCTCAAAGTCTTTCGAAGAACACGACAAATGCCAAAGAAAGAGCATCCAGAAAAGACGTGGTGGGGTTCAGCTTGATCCATGCGGAGGATGACCTTTCTCGATGACGATATGTCTGCTACGCGAGGTGGTCCTCACTCGACCATTCTCTATCGCCATGGATGTCCAGGAGATGAGTACATGGGCTCCACAGAGTGTCTTTCTCGGTCTTCTTAAACTTGACCGAGAAAAATAATGATGAATTATAACAACAGCAGCATCCAAAAGAAAATAATGATGTTTTTCTCATTTCCGCAGATTCATATTCCTATTGTTGCATTTTTATTTCAATGAGGTCTTGTCATTTAATTTAAGGATAAAAGTCACAAAAAACCTTAAATTATGTCGATTGTGACGTATGTATCCTAATTTTTTTGTGATACTAAAAATATCAAACTTATACCTATGTGACACATTTAATTTAAATTTGTACAATGTAACACATTTATCCCAAACTCTTGTTTTGTGACATTAAAAACCCCATACTTTTCTTTTGTGATACCAAAAACCCCAAACTTTTTTCTACGAAACCAAATTTTGTGTTTGTTAGTGTTATAAAACAAAATTTTAAGAAGAAGAAGAAGAAGAAGAAGAAAGTAGCTAACATATGATAATAATAATTTTCATCATAAAACATGCTTGACTTACGTAAAAAATTGGCCATTAACCGACATGTTTTTTCATGTGCCAATAGATGAATATATAGTTACTAGAGTCTCTAGTATGTGTTTTATTCTCATTAGAACTTTTTTTACAATGTTCAATCAAGCTCGTAATGTTTTTATTTTGACTAGGTCCTTTAAGTGTGTGTTTTTTTACTTGTATTTGGCCATCTATTTGAAAAATTGACGAAAGTGCTCATAATATGGCATTAATCTGCAGTTTATTGCCATTTTAGCATCAAATGTGGTGTTACATTTTGTCATCAAAAACCTTAATCAATACGAAAGAATATATATTTTTGAAAAATTCAAAAAACGAGAGAGTCGGCCAAGTGCAATGAGGGGTCTTACATCTTGTCAAGCTTTGTCGTGGCCTAGTATTTCAAAAAAACTCATGGAACTTGCGGAATTTGCAATGGTAGTTTTGTGGCATACTTTGCAGTAGTAGTCAAGAAAAACTAAAAAAAGTCGGACCCATTAATTTTTTTTTAATCATTTACCAGCCACACTTGATTTTAACCAAATAACATCAGAAAAATCAAAGTAGAATTTCTATCATTATTGCTCTTGATTTTAACTCTCTAAGGAAGGGCAACTTCCTTTGCTCCTTTAGCTTGAAACAAAGATGCGTTCAGTGCCATTCCTTGTCCAACCAGCAGATGCAATTCACAAAAGCAGCGCTGTATTCCAAATGGTGGGCCCAAGACATCCATTATCTTCCCTCTTTAGGAAGGAATCTTTGACAAGATCGTCCGTCCAATCATGACGCTGGTCTTGACCTGGAAAGCAAAGCAAACAACTTACATGGCTGATTCATATCTCTATGATTCGAGCTTCAATAATTGCTCATCCGACTGTGGAGGCTTTCTTTTATTAGAAGCTTGATTCGCATTATCATGTTGCAATCTATCATAGAAATTTTAAAACTCAGTTTAAAATGATTAAAATCATGAATAGAGACCCTTTTTACTTTACCTGTGAAATAAATCAGTTTCAATGGATTGACCATATATACAAACTTGACATTGTATGTAGATCTTTATATACAAACTATTATTTTGATTTATGGTACATAGAATTAAAAGACAAAGGTAGATCAATTGATAAACGCTAATGATTCAATTTGCTCTGTGTTAACGCACTAATCCTAAACCCAATAACTATAACCCCCTGCTTTTGTTGGAAATCTAAAGTAGCAATTATATGAACAAGAGACTTTATGCGAGCTATGCCTAAGTTTCTTTAATAACAGCCACTTTCGTATGAAGTACCATGAAAAAGATGTCTTGTTTTGGTGTGCCTCTCGAAGGTGGACAATAGCATGTCTTTTTAATGAAGCAGATTTTTTGAAATTCCACCAACGTGTTCTTTGAGGAAAGAACGCAAATTTTGCATGATGGACCTGTGTTTTTTCAAATTGTGATCTTAGTTTGCAAATTCAACCTTTCTATTCAACACGATCTCTCACAAACATATGTTATTTTCAAGTTATGAGTCATGTGGACTATGAAACTCTAAACAAATATAAGAAATTGATTCATTTGTAGTGGTTGATATTCTTGAGATCTAACACTTTTTGCAGGGACATATTTTTTAAATGAATGCTCAAAATTATGCTTCCCATGGTTTTGATGAGTACAATAAAGTATCTGGACTGTTCGACTTGAACAAATATGACAAACATACGTAGTTCACCTGTTCAAACATATTTGGTAAAGCTTCTCCACATTATGGTTGGCAAGACTTATTTTGAAAGCAAGACTTTACGATGAAATTTTCCGCATATAAATTAAACGTTTAATCATTCGATCAATAATTCAATATTGCAAAACAAAATGATTTGATAGAAGTTATCACCAAATGGTTTTGATCATAGAGGCCTCTCGAACCGTCTTTTCTTATATTAGATGCAAAGTCCATCATGTTGAAATAATAGTTGTTTCTTTTTGCACATTTTGCTAATTTGGTTTTGTTGCAACCCGATTTTGCTGTCTGATCCCTCTTGTGAGGAAAAGGAAAGGGGAAAATGTCGGATTTATGGGTACTTGAGTATAAAAGTTTCCTCACAGTTCTCAAGCATAGGGATCTCATCACCTCATCCCCTGAACGAACCTCTTGTGAGTTCCCTTTACAAATTTGCAAGTTTTCCCAAACTCGTACCCCACATGACAATGGAGTGTCGAGACCCATACCCACACAGGCGACACACCTCGAGAGAGGAGGTTGGGTGTGAATGTCAGATTTAAGGGTACCTTTACCATAGTAGCCCTCCCTCTGGTACTCCTTCCTAAGAATGGCGTCACTTCATCCATTAGGAATTTTCCACATGCGGGTATATTAAACCATGGTAAGTTCTATTGGGACCCGTACCCTGCGCAACGGGTTCATTTATACGATCTAGTTGTTTAGGACAACCTAAAAATAAGACGGGAGTTTCCACTAACATCATTTTTGGGGGTTGGCTAGAAACCTAATCAAGGGTCGGGAGTGTTTCCTCAATTTATACACAACCAAATATCTAGATTCAGAGATTTGGGTTACGCCAATATTTTTATTAGCGCAATTTCTATACCTAAACAGTATATTGTGTTTACCTAATGTATCCATGTATTTCTTCTTACATTTTTGGGATTGTTAGCCCTAAACTAAGCGATCATGCATGGTTGGTCGTTTTCGTGCTAATCTATTTCTAAAAAAATCTGAAAAGGAAACATCCAATTGAATTGAAAATTACGATACATAAAGTAAACAATCAAGGAAAATGACCATGTAATCCTAGAAAATATAAAAGGAAAACACAATTGAAAAGGATAAGAACAAAAAGAAACCGCAACTCGTTGGGTTTCTATATAAATGATGAGAATTTGAGACATATGTCAAGGATGAATGACACAGAATAATGGTTAGAATGGACATCAACTTTCACCGGCTTCATGTCCTCTCCATCTTTAGAGTCCTAATCTAGATCTAGTCTAGGACATCTATAACTAGGTACATACAGTGGAAAGAAACAAGCATATATGTCAAAATAATCAAAAGCACAACATCGTACTAAAATCAATCTTTCAAAAAAAAATTCAATGCAAAAAGAAGATTTTGGCCTCGGGGTCGGTATTTGTAATTAATGCGTAGGTCACTCTAAGACACTTACTGATTCATTTTATGACTTACAGCCATTATTAACCAATTGTCTTATCACATGGCCAATAACACTTATAAGTCTCCTAACCTAGCGATTTATGTGATCCCAAGGTTTTCCCTCGATATCATGCATCAACCCGATCATACATCTAAAAGTCACATGTATTGCAGGAATTAAACATGCATGTAAGTCTTTTAGATCTTCTTTCTCAATCAATCAAATAAATGATTGAGCCATCGGCGGATCACTTATTACCAAAAAAATGTACCAATCACAAACACAAGCATTACTAAATGAATAACGTGTTTGTATGCATGGAGGGTACATATGATGTTTCGAAGACATATTTCGAAATCATCCAAAAAAAAGTTTTGAGACAAAGTGATGTCTCGGCCATGAAAGACATTCAATTGTCAAGACTAGCCCGTGGCTCACATAAATGCACTCACAAGCATCACAAAAATTTGATATACAATCCAAACCGTGACTTTCACGATGTCAAATTAGGATTTAAGAAAAAATTTGAAAATATTTTGGATTAGAAATATCTAGGTTATGGAACACATTCAATTACTAAGGCTAGCTCGGGACTCACATAAGTGCATTCACAAGCGTTGTAGGCATTTTGAATATAGTCCAAACCATGACTCTTCCTTAAGCCAAATCGAGTTTTAGAAAAGAATTTCTTGATTAATTGTTTTAAAAAAACATTATATGTACCAAAGTATTTTTAAATTTGATTTGAAAAAAAAAACTCATCGAAAATCATTTAACAATGAATATCGAGGTAATTAAAGCAAATTTTATGAAGATGGAATGACCTAGGTTCATGTACAAATTAATATAGGAAAACGATCACAATCCAGCTCATGTTAAGAAATTTCAGAACAAGCATATAAAAACAACAAAATTGGGCAATGCCTAATAACAATTTGGTGATGAAAAATTCCCTAAGATGCGCAACAGAATAACAAACAACTTTCGTGAAGAAAGTTTTCCTAAAAGAGCTACATATGATTTTACAAAAATCAAACAACAAGCAACAATATGTCAGAAAATTGTCAAAACAGCTGGATATTTAGTCATTTTTACAAGATTTGTCCTATCAAAATAGGTCTAAATATCACCCTATTTTCACAGAACATAGGCAACATGTTGACAAACAAGTTTCATTCAGAGGCCAAGTGCAAGATCCTCATAGAAAAAATAGAGCAAAAATTTCAAAGGTCTGTCCAAACATGGATTAGAACAGGGGTCCGAATTTGATCCATGTCTAGATTCTGATCTAGTTTTGAAAAAAAAAAATAGAAAGTGGTCCAAACGATGAGCGATCTTTGTAAAATCAGTGACATTGGAAACCTCTAGTGTGCCTTATGACTTCTGAAATGGGCTCAAGTCCAAACTAATTCAATTTAGTACCCTAAGATCGAGATTTCTAAGGGTGTGCGTGTCAATAACTAAGAAAAACAAAACACCAGTATGCATTAGAAAATCTCAAAATCATTCAAATAATGCAAAAAAGACATGAAAAAATCACATGAGACTTAGGATTAGATGTGATAGAAAATTTGGATAATCATAGCTCTAAATCAAAATGCAAAATGTTATATAATTTAAATGACATTACGAAATGATTCAAGATTCTTAATGATATGCTTGGGAATCCCAAGTGTGATGAACACTTTTGTGATACAAATTTAACATGCAAGATGATGCTCAAATGATATGACCTAAACATGTACGCAAACCTTGCAACATGCGATTCAATTGTCAAGAAGGCATAATAGCAAGATTTGATTTCTAGATGACTCAAACAAGCATGACAAGATGCATAAACGGTAAGGTTTCGTTCTAATCTCAACATCGTAGAGCGAGCACGATTCTGATTATCTAAAGACTTGCAAAAATCTAGCGAAAAATCTCGCATATAAAATTGTAATGAGGAATATTTTTCATAAAAATTCCAAGACCTAGATGAAATCACATGAGTTATGGAAAAAATGGCAAAAAAGACATACACGTCTAAGTTATATGTTACTGCAACACATTTTCACATTAACTCATGCAATAGACATACTATACAATATCAACACTTTACAAATTATGCATCAATTGAACACATACATGTATTTTATCTTTCGTGAAGCATTTGAGACCAAATATAATCATTTATGGACTCAATTTCATCAAATCACAATTCGAAATAGTGCAGGACAAACTTTTCTACATTCAGATTTAGTCGATTTTGACTTAATTAAACACATCTAAAAATTCCAAAACAATTATAGAACATTTTCCACACAATTATGAGAAAATTTTATGAAGAAAAGTTCATCTAGAAATCAACACAGAGATTAGTACAAAAATGACAAAGTTAAAAATCAACATAAAATAGATTGACCTGGACTGAGATCTGAATTATTTTGACTCAACTATTCACATCCAAAAATCCCAAAACAAATTACAAGATATGCATGAGATAATTTAAAACAAATTTGATGAAGACAATTTTTTCAAAAATCAATCACAGAAAGCTACACAAATATAGCAAAAACAGAATGCGAAACAGAAACAGAACTGAAAATCAACCTAAACTATTATAAAATCGCTCATTTTTAGAGGTGTTTTTCAAGGCTCAAATAATGCTTGATTGGGGTGTGCAACCTATCAATTCAAAGCTAGCGATGTGTATTTTAAAAGTCTATGAGGACTCGAGTTGAAATGAGGTCATTTCGGACCTCATTTTGGCCAAATATTCAGATCAGCCTATAGCTACAAAAATTGCAAATCCAAACCAAATCAACCTCAATCATTCATAATTGTTTAAGAACATTCAACCTCAGCAAATCAACATCTCAATATATTATTCTAACATCTAATCATCACATTTTTCCTAAAATTGAACCTTAACCCCAATCGGTTAATCCGGCCTCGCTTCATGGGGTTCGAGGCCGAGATTATTACATTTGTTGTGTTTTTATTGATTTTGTTCGTAACCGATCGAATCTCAAGTCTCCAGATCAATCTTCAATCTTCAAGAACACCTATTGAACCTCATAGACTTGCTAAGACCTCAAAATACTAGTCAAGCTGTCGGATCAAGGGGTTGGATAGAGCCAGTTTGGTTATACCTGTTTTCAAGTCACCGATGATAAGATGTTGATCGTCAGCAAAGAATTGGTGATCGATTCAGCAGTTTCTCATCAGCACCAAGTTTGACATCATCAAAAGGCTTGATTGGGAGTGAGTGACGCCTCCGACAACCTCTACTGATGGCCGATTCAGGTCGGGGACAAATCTGGTCCTATTTGGACTAGCTTTCGACCACCGGTAAGAAAACAGATCGATGGAGGTGTTCTGATGATTGATCCGCCAATCCTCACCCACAACTAGGTCTAAGACTCTTCAGGGATTTGATCGATAATGAGCGAATAAACCTGGGATCGTTGCCGATCGCTGATTTAACCGGCCCAACCAGTTAAAGTTGAAACCGTCGGCTTTTGGACCGATCAGAGAAACAAAGTTGAGAGTGAATCTTGGATGGCTATTGGAGCTTTGATGAACAATAGCGAGGATGGAGGAAAGTTTGAGATGCTGATAAGGGTTGAGGCGTCACCAGTGTTGCTTCAACGATTGGCCATCGGGCGTGGCGGAGGGGGACTAGTCCGTGGGCAAATAAGAGAGGGAGAGAGGGAGAGGAACGAGAGTTTTTTTGGTGCCAAAATAGAGAGAGGAGAGTGAAGATGAATTTCGTGCAAATAAACCCCCCTCAAAATGGAGGGAAAATGGGTATATATATATACCCTTTCCAAATTGAGCAATTTCGGCCATCGATTCGATCTGACGATCAAAATTTTGATCCAATGTTTAAAATTCGATTTTAAATGTTGCATCATGATCTCAAGGTGCTGGGTAATCTATCTAGTAGGTTTGATTTACAAAAACTCAAGCCAAAATTGAGAATTACGTCAAAATATCCAATTATGGGTCAAATTGCAATTTTATGAAATCCAAGGGCGAATATGTGAACTTTTGGGAAATTGAGAATGCATAAATGAAATTGACATTGTGAGACTCCAAAACCGGTCGTCGGAGATCAAGATTTGATTGGCAAGGCTGAACTGGTCATCCCAGCCAATGGCCAGTCAGATCGGTTCAATCCGGTATAATCAATTTTTGACCGGTTCCTGATCAATTTGGTCAAATTCTGACCATTTCGCTCATTTGTGACCACTGTGGGTTCAAAAGTTATACAATTTGGTCTCTAAATGACCAAATTGAAAAGGAAATTCATCATATTTAAGAATAAATTGGTCGATTAAGATTCAGGTAAGCTAATAAAATATTATGAATGTGATCTAAAGGTCTTTTATGACCTAATTAAATTATTATTGTGAAAGACAACGGTCAAAACCATGGGTTCTTTGAATTGGACGTAAAGGGTTAAAATAGTCAAATTTGCAATTCAATGGGTAAAATTGTAAATTAACTAAAATTGAATTCAATTAAAGTCACAATTTGCCTATATAATGAACTACCCATGTGTAAGATAATTTATCGTGTCCGAATTGACCTTGAATTGAAGCGCTTGAGCTTATATCCAAAATGGATCTAGGCCCAATATCTATATTGGATCTATATTTATGAAATTAAACAATAACCATGAATAGGTCAATTCAACTTTTGACAATTGAAGCTTAAATTGCTTAACTTTCTTATACTTGGGAGGATAAAATCCATTAAATTGATAAGTTTTTGTATGGATTTCTCAAAATCGATTTCGAATTTGGATTTATCTTAAAGAAATGAGTGAGAAACAATTGTTTGTTTGTAAGTTATGAATGATCGACTTTAGTCCCTTAATTAGGGCTCAAAACGACAATTTGTATTTTGACCCAATAATTCGTGAAATTAAATGCACTAGTGGATTTCAAATAATCCCTAAACCAAATATCGAAGAAGGAACTATACCTAATAATGACTAAAATGAAAATAATTTTATTTTTTGTCGATTTATAACCTAAAACCAAAAAATTCAGAAAATAAGGTTCTTAATCGAATTTTATGAAATTTTCGACATAGGAGTCAAATTGACATTTGACGCGACCCAATTTTTGGGGTGTGAACCACCTAGGGTTTGGCTAATGGATTGTTAAGCCTAGACTTAACTCGGGCTCTCCCAAGCCCATACCAATTCGCAACTTAAGTTTAAATTTCGTAACATGCAATTGATTTTCAATCAGGAGTCGCCACTAATCTATTTTTTGATGGGTCGATTATAAACCCAAGTAAAGTAATGGGAGATTCACTTTACTCCTACAAACTAGAGACTATGGGTACGAGGACTTGATTACGCTAGATTTCTCTAACGCCATTTTGATACAATTTCCTTTATTTTGAAAAAAAAAAGGTTTTGCAGGCAACTTGAATTGATTTTAAAATATTTCCCTAACATGTGAGGTTATTATACGGGTGCGTAAACCATCAATTTAACATCCAAGAAAGCAATTAAATAATGCATGACTCACCTCAAAACAACGAAAGCATCTACAGTGTTAAATTAAAATCCATATCAACAACCCTAGATATGGTTTCTAATTAACATGCAATTTCTTTTTTTGTTTTCATTTTTTAACGAGACTATAATCCATATGCAATGCAATGCTTTTAATCTAATATGAAATGATATGGCATGGCAACATGTCCTAAACTATATGAATAAAAATTTTATGATCTCTTAATGAACATGCAACTGTTAAATATGCAATCTAAATTAACCAAAATGACTTAATTCTAATGACATGCAATGCAATGCTATAACGTACAAAATTATTTCAACTAAAATGACATGCAACATGTAATTTAATATGCGAGCTATATGTCACGCAACATTTATTAAATGACCTTATCTAATGACGGGCAATTTCTAATTAGAAATGAACCTAACAATGATCACTAAAATGACGTGCATTCCATGGACTTAATTCTATATGACATGGACATTTTTATTTTCCTAACAAAACATGCAATTTATCTAGGAGATATTATCTACCTATAATTGATAAACATACAATCCTAACATGCAATGATGTGCAAAGAATGCCCTAATTCAACATGATATATGCATGATGACATTTTGTGCTTTTATTAATTTCGAAATTAAAATTTCTCATGCAATTCAAATAATGATAAAACTAACATCCTAAATGAATGTGCTTCCTTTTTTTGGTTTTCTTTTCCATGATTCAAAATAAAGTTCTTATTCTAAATATAAAAGATAAAAACCTAATCCTAATTCAACATTTTTTGGATTTTCTTATTTAAAATTCAAAATTAGATTGCAATTTTAACCCTAAAACAGGAAATATTCTAAAGCAAATCTAATCATAACTCAAATATTTTTTGGATTTTTCTTTTACGAAAATAAGATTGACTCAACCAAGTTGACGATAGTGAATCAAACAAGATAAGATTGATATCCAAAATTGGCGAATCATATCTCGCGCATGAGATCGGGTTAGCCAATTTTAAAATTAAATCGCAAATCAAATATCGGGCTTGAGATTGGATTGTCGATTTTTGCAAGAGAATTGCGAGTCAGATTTCGGGCGCGAAAATCAGACTAACAACCCCTAATTTAATGGGCACTTTCATGTTGGAATCTCAATCAAACATTTAAGAGGAACAATTCCACTAAACAAAACCAACTATAAAGGACAATTAAAACTATAACTGGATAAACAATAATAATAAAATAAAAAATCTACCTAATTCCCTTTTCCTTTTTTTTTTTTTTCGTTTTTTCTTCTTTCCTTTCCCACGTGTAACCGTGGGTCTCCAAGGGCAGCCGGTTGATCAGTCCGGCAAGGGAACGGCAGAGGTGAACCGGCGGCGAGCGAGCGACGAGGAGGTGAATCGGTTGTGGCTTCGCGGACAGGGGCACTACAAGGGCGTTGGGTCGGACAACGGTCCGGGTCGGGTCCAGCTGCTGGGCAACGGGCGGCGCTCGGGCTTGGCTGCAGGAGCGGTGGGTCGCGGCAAGCTCTCGGGTACAGAGGCACGACGAGGAGGTGAATCAGGTGGCACTCTGGCGCGGTGGCGAGCGAGCAGGAGGTCGCGAGTCACAGTGGGCTGCAACAGAGGACTCGGGGTGACGCGGCGGTCGCGGCTGGCTTAGGGGCGGCGAGCGGCGAGGGTCGGATCGAGCGGCGCGGGTTTTGTGCGGTGAGGGAGGCTCACGGGTGCTGCGAGTCGTGAGGGAACAAGCGGCGGCTGCGGAGGTGCGGCGGACAAGTCGAACAGAGACGCGATGGCTCAGCAGGCGGGTCGCAGCGGTGGCTGCACGAAGGAGACGATGAACAGTGCTCTCCTTTTTCTTTTTTTTTTTTCCTTCTACTTCACACGCTTCTCTCTCACGTCACTCTCACGTCACTCTCACATCTCCCTATGTTCTGCTTTTGCTTTTTTTTTGCTTTTTCAGCAAAAGTCAAACCTTCACTCTTTCTTCCCCCCAAACCCTAACGAAACCAAAGCTCTTCTCTCTTTTGGTGTGCATCGCCCCCGTTTTTTTTTTTTTTTTTTTTTTTTGTCTTCGTACGCATCCTTTTACAGGCGAAACAAAACATGATCTTTTTTGTTAATATTTTCATCTCACAAATATTGCTTATAACATCTTGATCACAAAAGTCCTTATCTCAAAAATATTCTCCCATAATTTCATCATCTATTGATAAAAATAAGATTACAATGCGATTTTTTTAATTTCCAAAAATCATCATAATATCACATCAAATCTTAATTTTTCACAAGATAATTAATTAAACATAACGACGGGCTTGGGTTAATTTTCTCCTTTCGTGGGCCTAGCCTAGCCTGCTAATTTAAACCCAAAACCACTAATTCGACCCATCCGCCAACGATCCAATAAATAAATATAAAAAAATGCAAATTAAAAAAAAATGCACTTAAATCTATATGCTATGCAATTAATATTTTTTAGGGATAAAATTAATCCCTAATTTTTTAAGGCGATAAATGACTAAATGGGTCGTCAAAATTTAGGTGTCAACAACATTAAAAGAAATTTTTTTGTGCATTTATTATTATTATTATTATTATTATTATTATTTATTTATTGGTCAAAGGTGTGACAAAAAAAAACCCTAAAAGGTTGATTTTTTAGTCAAATCTTTGAATTTTTGAGAAATTAATTTGAAAAAAAGTGAAATTAAGGCTAAATGGCAACTTTTTAGGCAAAAAGCCAAATTTTGACCCTAGGGTTGACTTTTGGTTAAAGGGCTGACAAAAAGTTAACTTGAAAATCAACCATTTGACTTTTGAAGTTTTTCTTAAAAATGAATTAGAAACTGCTTTAAAAAATAATGAAAAAAAAATGAAAAACGACACTTTTTGACCTAGAAATGGGACTCCGTGTGATTAGAAACTCAAATCACGATTTTTTACCTTTTAATAACGTGTTGACTAAAAATTAGATATCAATAGGTTTATCAATTTTCCTAGTCTTTAGGATTTAGTGGAGCTACATTTAGCTAATTATGTGTTAGCTGTCCTAGTTTTTAGGAGTTAGTGGAATAAGTGCTTTATGTAGATCGGTGGTGTTTTATGTTATGTTTTTTGCCTTTGTAAAGACTTTGAAGTTCTGAATGAAAAAAAAAAAAGTGTTGGCGTCATCTCTCCTCCCTTTAGCTATTCTACATCGGTATCAAAGCCTATAAGAAGAGTGAGAGAGTTAAAAAGAAAACTAAATGAGGTTTAGAGGTGTGAGATACCTTCATGAGATAATTATAGTAGCAACATTTCCAATGGCCGTCGGCAATTTTGTTCAACCGGCAATTCCACGCTTTGATGGTCACTATGACCACCGAAGCAAGCTAATGGAGAATTTTCTACAGTCAAAAGAGTATTGGCCAGCCGTCGAATTTGGAATTCAAGAGCCACCAGCAGGCACGGCTTTGACAAATTCCAAAGAAAGCAAAATTAGAAGCTAGAAAGCCGAAGGACCTAAAGACAAAAAATTATCTCTTTCAAGCTATAGAACGTCCCATCTTGGAAACTATTCTTGCAAAGAAACTTCTAAGGATATTTGGGATTCTATGAAGAAGCAATATCAAGGTTTTGTTAGGGTGAAGTGCGCACAACTTCAAGCCTTGAGAAGAGATTTTGAGACACTAGTGATAAAGGATGGAGAATCTATCACTAGCTATTGTGCCAGAACAATGAAGATCCGCAACAAGATGTGATTCCATGGCGAGAAGATAGACGATGTCACCATTGTGGAGAAGATTTTTCCTTCCTTGACACCAAAGTTTAATTATGTTGTCTACTCAATTGAAAAGTCAAAAGACATAGATGTGTTTGTTCTTGATGAATTGCAAAGCTCCTTATTGGTCCGTGGACAGAAGATGAATAGAAGTTCAACAGTAAAGGAGCAAGTCTTGAAGGCATTTACTAATACTCATTTCAACAATTTCAAAGGAAGGGGTAGAAGTAGAGGAAGGGGAGATCGAGAAAATAGAGATGTTTGTAAGAATTTCAAAGCCAATAATGAGTATTGGCTTTCAAGACAAAGGAAGAGGACAGGATCTTGACAAATCCAAGTGAAAGTGCTTTAGATGTCATAAATTTGGTCATTATGCTTCTAAATGTTATACTAGGTTGCCTAATAATAAAGAAAAGGTAGAGAGTTCAAATTTTGTTGAAAAAAAAGGAAGCGGAAATGTTATTGATGGCTATTCAAGATGAAAAAAAAAAACCCGAGTCAGATATTTGGTATGTGGATATAGGTTTCAGTAGCCACATGAGTGGAAGTAAGTCTTGCTTTTCTTATCTAAATGAATATTTTCATTTCATTGTGATTTTTTAGGATCATTCTACTATAAAAATTATGGGAAAATGTGATATTAAGATAAGAACCAATTGAATTGAAAATTATGGGAAAATGTGATAGCCAAGGGATACAAGCAGCAATACGGGATTGACTATGCTGAAGTTTTTTCTCTAGTTGCAAGACATGACACAATCAGATTGATGGTTGCATTGACGACCAAGAATTCTTGGCCTACTTTCCAGCTAGATGTTAAATTGGCATTCTTGCATGGGTACTTGGAGGAATAGGCATTTGTCAAACAATCCCCTAGTTATGTCAAGATTGGAAATGAGCATAAATTTTATAAATTGAAGAAAGCCCTTTATGAGCTAAAACAAGCCCCTTGGGCTTGGTATAGTCGTATTGAGACTTACTTTCTTAAAGTTGACTTTTCAAAATGTCCTTATGAGCATATGCTTTTTGTTAAGATTGGAGATAAAAGGAAAATGCTCATTTTCTGCTTGTATGTTGATGATCTTATATTTACAAGAATTCAAGAAGTCTATGATGGATAAGTTTGAAATGTTTGATCTTGGTATGATGCATTACTTTCTTGGCATAGAAGTAGTACAATCAGATGATGGGATCTTTAATTTTCAAAAGAAATATGTGGGAGAAATTTTGAATAGGTTTTGGATGAATGATTGTAATCCTATAAATACTCCAATTGAGTCTGGCTTAAAGCTATACAAAAATCATAAAGAAAAGAAGGTTGACAGCACACTTTACAAACAAATTGTGAGCAGTTTGATATATCTAACTGCAAAAATACTAGGCATAATGTATTTTGTGAGTTTAATCAATAGATATATGGAGAATCCTACAGAAATGCATTTGTTAACTGCCAAGAGAATCCTTCATTACTTGGAAGGAACTAGAGATTTTGGGCTATTTTACAATAAGGGTGAAAAGTCCAATTTGTTGGGATTTACTTATAGTGATTATGCAGGAGATCAAGATGATAGGAGAAGCACTTCGGGTTATGCTTTTAGGTTTGGGATATGTGCTATTTCGTGGTCATCTAAGAAGCAACCAATTGTCACCCTGTCAAGTACAGAAGCTGAATTTGTTACTACAAAAGCTTATGCTTGTTAAGCTATTCGGCTCAGGAGAATTCTTAAGGAGCTATAATTCCAGCAACCGGGAGCTACTAAAATTTTTTGTGGCAACAACTCATCAATCAAACTCTCCAAGAATCCCGTGCTACATGGAAGAAGCAAGCACATTGATGTAAAGTTTTATTTCTTGAGTGATCTTAGCAATGATGGAACAATTGATCTATTCTACTACAAGAGTGAAGGTCAAGTTGTTGTTATTTCACCAAGGCCCTCAAAATGGAGTCGTTCGTGAAGCTTAAAAGGTTACTAGGTGTTTGCACGTTGAAAACAGTCAAGGCTTTTAACTAAATGTTAGCAAACATTAGTTCAAGGGAGGGATTTTTGAAATATTAGTTGTTTCTTTTTGCACATTTTGCTGATTTGGTTTTTCAATTGTCTTAGCCTTTGGGAGTTAGTGGAATCATGTTTAGGTAATTTGTGTGTTAATTGTCCTAGTTTGTAGGAGTTAGTGGAGTAAGTGCTTTATGCAGATCATGGATTGTTATGGGTCATATTTTGGTGGTGTTTTATGTTATGTATTTTGCCTTTGTAAAGACTTTAAAGTTCTGAATGAAAAAAAAAAAAAAAAAAGCTTCAGCCTCATCTCTCCTCCCCTTTAGCTATTCTACACATAAGATCCCCCTCTTTTGACTAAAGTAAAACCTATAAAAAAAAAAAAAAAAAAAAAAAAAAAAAAAAAAAAAAAAAAGTGTAGAAAAGAACCTAGGATCAATTTATGGGGAGACCTTAACCTTTTTATGCTGGCTTCAAACACAATTGGCCCATCCCTGGACCCAAGAGGAAAAAATAAATTAATTAAGAACATGCTTTGCAAGTAAGCGAGCCTAGTCGATCACCAACATTGGTTTATGTGGGCTCTATATAAGACTTACCTTATCTAGCAATTGAAATTCATCGAGATCTTGTGCATACGATTCATGCAAGTGCGGCTTAAATCCACATTAAAACCACCGGACCCAATGCCTAGCAACCAATAGGAGAGGCTTGATGACAATGACACAAGACTCGCAACGCTTTCTTGGTGCATGAATACTTCAAATCGTCTCAAAGTCTTCGGGAGAACAAGACAACATGCCATAGAAAAAAAAGGAATATAGAAGAGACATTGTGGGGTTCATGGTGATCCATCCGAAGAATGACCTTTCTTAATGATGAAATGTGCATGAATACAAGACAACATGACCTTTCTCATCATATTTGATAATTATATCAAGGTTGGAAGGTGCGGTATTTAATGAGTTTTGAATCAGTTTGTCTTTCCCACTTTCACTCCTATTTAACATCTAAATTGATTAAATGAACTAAAAAATAAAGAGAAAGTCAAGCAAATTGAGATTTTATTTTTTATTTGCCATCATATCAAATTAAGATCATATTACAAAAAAGGAAGAAATAGTGAAGATACACTTTTTCTGGCCTATTATAATCTTTTTGCTAACAGTTATGTTATCTTTTCATGGAATGAAAATTATATTAAGATTAATTGCAATATAATTAGAGAAAAGTAAATAGTGAAAGTGAATGGAGATTCTCACTCGTCATAAAAGTGAACTAGGATTAAGTAAGAAAAAAAGAAAGATGGAAAGGAGTGAGTAGATTATTTTCTAGACCTACTATTATATGTAAGGGAAAAAAAGAAGACAAAAAAGAAAAGAAAAAGGGAAAGTGTCACGACCCCAACTCCATCTCTAGGGTCTTCGACAGCAGGGGTTATTTTCGCGACGTCCTAGGCACATCACCGTCCCATTTCTTTTTAATCTTTTATTTAAGCATATGCAGAAGCGTATATACAACACCTAGAGAATAACAAATAGCCAGGAAAATAACCACTTGCAAGTACACAATTACATCAGTCATATTTACAAGCCTTTTTGTCACGAGCCATTATATTTACAACCATTATATATTATATGCTCAAAAGTTCAAGATAAACCTTAACTCCTCTAACAAGACTTCAACTCCTCCATGCCTACAATTCTAAAAAAAAAAAACAACGGGGTGAGTAATGAACTCAATAAGTAAAATCTCTAATTCTCAACTAGGAGGACATCTCATAATCAAAATCCAATAGGGACAACATTTGTAATACAATGTCAATAACATATCAATAATAAACTTATTACTATCCTCAACTACATGCAGATGTCCATCACAATATGCTTCAATGTATAATTACCTTTGGCTTATCAAGAAACATATCAACCTATCATACCTATGCATAATCGGCACTCATGCAAATTCATTTACCATCATTTGACTTGATCATGCCCTTCCGACTTGACCGGGGCTTCCAACTTCTTGTTGGGCTTCCTAGCTTAACCAGGGCATCTCGGCTCAACTGAGGCATCCTAGCACTAACTCACTAAGGCATCTAGGCTTAACCCAAGCATCTTGGCTCAACTAGGGCATCCCGGGACTAGCTTACCCGAGACATTCTAGCTCAACCAAGACATCTCGTTCAATAAACGAAGCATCGCCACTAATGCTATGTGGCGACGGGCGCCTTTTCCTTTATAAGTGCATCATACATGACTCGAAGGCGTGCTCACTTAAGTGAGTGTGCCATGACTCTTAACATCATACTACATGATATGCCGAGCATGATTCTTGGCCCGTGGCTTGAGCCGCATGCCTAGGTTGATCTCCGCACCAAGCAAGACTAGGGACTGGCATGCTTCAATGCCGATCTAAGGCCTTGCGGTTTTAGGCTATCACGACTTGACGTTGATCCCAAGCTGAACGAACCTCAACTTTGTCTCGAGGCATGAATATACTCAAGCATGCAAACATGAGTAAACTATACAAAAGAGCATTACAACATACGTGAGTCTTGCATGGGTGAGCACACCACTAAACTTGACAACGTCGTCTATCGCCTTACCCAAGAATTAGAAATTTTACGTACCTTCGATAAATCTCGATAAACTATATGTGGTTTTACCAAGAGAGGGTCGTCTTCTAAGGCGGTGGGCGAGTAAGGCCGAGAGAGGGAGAGGGGGCAACGATGAGAGGGCATGAGAGAAAATGAGAGAACAAGTGAGGGAGAATGGGGTGGTGTGTGTGGTGTCGAATTGCGGAGGCAAATACCTCTATTTATAGGAAAATCTCTTATAATTTCCCTTCCAAGTGGACCAATCACATTTCTTTAGATAG
Organism: Eucalyptus cladocalyx; assembly: GCA_017140615.1. Lineage (NCBI taxonomy): Eukaryota > Viridiplantae > Streptophyta > Magnoliopsida > Myrtales > Myrtaceae > Eucalyptus > Eucalyptus cladocalyx. The sequence goes on from CM029519.1 coordinate 3,828,600, forward strand.
ACAACCTAGGATGAAGAGATGGCGAGCTAAAGAGATGGGTGGCAAGTCTAATTTCTAGGGAGGACACTTACTCCTCTTTCCATTGGTTCACTTAAAGGATTGAGACATCATGGAATGATTTCATGTAATGATTGTGGGGGCACCTAAACCATATGACTCACTTTTTCATTAAATATATGTAATCATTAGGGGGACACCTAAACATATGACTCATCTCTCTCATTAAATGCCAAGAGTTCATGCAATCATTAGGCTTAAATGTGTTCACATTACCCAACTTACTCTCCAAGTTTCTTCTCTTTAACACACTAAAGTCCAAAAGTATTTAATGCAGTTTTATATTCAAGTCAAAAAGTCTCTAGATTGGCTTGCTCCTCAAGTTGGGTGTGTAGCTTCCATTGGGCGTGTGACCCTCTTATCCCGAGATGAAAGACAGTTTCAAGCAATTCCAAAAATCAGAATCGTTACCTTGCCAAATGGCCCCAAAAAATTATAAAATTTTGATATATTGTAAAAAAGATCTTTAAAAACATTTTTTATGAAGGAAGCCTAAATGAATTCATATTGTGGAAAGAGCAGAAAATCACTGAACACAACCTAAAAATTCGTTCATTGAGTAAGTTCAACGATCGGAGAGAAAGACCTATTTCGAAATCCAAACCTTCACAAAAATCTTTGAAATTTGTATATGTTGTAGACATGGATGTCATTAAAAAATTTTATAAAGTATGTCCAAATGCAAAAGAAAATTTTTTATAAAAAATCGAGAAGGAAACATGATAACTGCTTTTATTACATTGGGTAGGTTCCAACCGGTAAATGATTGGGCCCTCATCCCAACAATTTCACCACAGAAAAATATGAAATTTAAGGACATCCGAACCCTTGGAGTGCCAAAAGTTGGCACAAAAGGACACTTAAGTGCCACCGGCAAGAAAATCCGGTCAAAACACTGACGTGGCAATTTTCCGGCGAGCTGCATGCAAAACGACATCGTTTTGGTATAATTCGAATTTTAATATAATAATTAATTAAATTAGATTTTTAAAAATTAATTAATTAAAAAAACCGGGGGAAGAAGGAGGAGGAGGTAGCCGGCACTGAGGGCTTAGCCCTCGCCGCCGCCACCACCATCTCCCCTCTATTCTTGCGGGGAGGCGGCAGCGGCGAGGGCTCAACCCTCAACCGTCGGCTACCTTCCTCCTCCTCCTCCTCCATTTTTTTTAAATATAAATTATTATTATTTTATTTTTAATTTAATTTAATTAATTTTTATATTATATTAAAATTCAAATTATGCCAAAACGATGTCGTTTTGGCCGATTTAAGGGCTCTATTTTGACCAACTATAGAAACGACGTCGTTTTGGGTGAATTATAGCTGAGTCAGCTGTCCGACGAGTCACGTAGGCGAGAAATATTAATATTTAATTGCTATGTATGATTTCCGGTCGGCTTCATCAGAAGTGGCACTCAGGTGACCCACTTTTCTACGAAGTGCCACTTTCGTAACTTTTGGCACTTAAGTATCCATTTGTGCCAACTTTTGGCACTTGAAACGATCTTTTACCGAAATTTAAGTATGTTGTAGGGAAAAATGTTTTGAACAACTTTCATGAATGAAGTTTCTCTAAATTCGAGCCACGAAGAGATATATAAAATTAGAAAGTAGGAAAGGTCAAGTAGTTGCGAAAAACTGGAAAGTCAAAACCTATGAAACTCAAGGTGGCAAGTCTATGGAGAAGAGGTGGCACCCTACTAGGCTTGCAAGATCACTTGCCATCATTCTTTTAAGCCATGAGTCACCCTCTGTTAATATACAAAAATCCAAAGTTTCATGATTACCTCCCAAGGATAAGACCGTTTGTGCCAAGTGTCCTACTTTGTCAACAAGCATGAATTAACTACCCTCCAAGAGCATTAAATGCATAAAAAGATATCTAAGTTTGAAGGCCATATCATTAGGTGGGAGTTAATTGAGTCTAACCGCGACCGACTACCCTTATTTGACCCAAGGTTCACGCGTAAGCCATGGCCAAATAGAGTTGGATACAGCCGGGCTCAATCAGCAAAACCGAGGTCGAGCTCCCCTTTACCGAGTCAAAGGGGCTCGTGACTAGGTCTACTAGCCAGTCTTTGGGCCAATCAACCGGTTTTGTAGCCGGTTTTGTGGCCTACTAGTCAGGATCAAAATAAGAGTCAAAATTGAGGATGTTACAGAAAGAGAGATAATGATAATGCCAAAATGACCATATTTTGACCTCTATAAGTCTACTCCGTAGTGCACTATAATATTAGATTGTGACAATTAAACTTGTGCAAATGCTTGCACAAAGATAAGTAAAAAAAAAAAATGGCAAACATAACATATATTTAGAATATAAAATCAACCCGAGAAGTCCTTATGGACAATTAATAGACATGTCATTATAATAGCAAAGGATCAGATGATGAAACCTGCTTAATAGAAATGAGAGCCTGTCGTCCCACCTTGGCTCATCTCGGAAGTAGTTGAAGTCACATGGGAGTAAAGGTTTTCTTCATCAACCATGCTTTTGATCTCTTCAATGTTTCTTCAAATGTTGAGCTATCAAGGTCGCGGTTAATCCTTAGCAAGTTGCTTAGCCACTTCCCTTGTTGTTGGCCTCCTCACACCACTTGGGTTGAAGCACTTCACTGCAATCTCGATAACCATCCTTTCCCTCTCCATTTCATCTTCACTAGCGGCCTTGAAGCTTATGACATTGGAGAGTGTCTTATCCTTCACAGAAGAGATGAAATAATGGATAATATTGATTTAGTCTTCGGACTTAGTAATAAAACTTATAGCATTCTTTCTAGTGAGCAACTCCACAAGGATAGCTCCAAAGCTATATACATCACTTTTAACTATTAGTATACCAGTGGTTAAATATTCTGGATCGATGTAGCCCAACGTGCCTTTTATTTCATTTTCTATAACATGACTATGCTCTGGTGATGTAAGTATTGAAGTTCCAAAATTAGATACTTTTACAGAGTAATTTTGATCCAAAAGTATGTTTACTGACTTGATGTTGCCATGAATGATTGGGGGTTCTGCACAGGAATGCATATACTCGAGTGCAAGAGCAGCTTTGGCGGCTATTCTCAACTAGTTTTTCCATGATTTTAAGATGGTTGATGCATTCTACTAGATGTGTTGGAATAGGATACCATTGAAATGTATTCATAAACCAACAAGGATATTCTAGTCTCCCAACATATGCCTTGGAGCTTCATTACATTTTTGTGGTTTATTTGCATCACAATTTTAAGTTCATGTTGGAAATCCCCATTGATTAGAGACTTGCACACATATTTAGGTTTCTTGACTATGACCATGGTGTCCGCCTCTATTTTGCCTCCATAGACTAAATCGAAATTGCCCTCACCAAGCTTATTGCTATCATCATAACTATTGGTTGATTTTGCCAGCTCGGTCTCCGTAAAGATTTGAACACTTTGGTGTTTCAAGAGCTCTCCTCTATTTCGGCTCAAGTTTTTCTTTTGACTCTCCTCCTTTGCCACGTGTCAAAGACTAAAGTACCAAAAACCATGAAGAAGAAGGCTCCAATAATCGCTGCCAAGGTATATATTTCATTAGATTGATGATTCGAGCATGTAATCCACATCCTCTCCACATAATTCATAAAATAAGTGAATTTCAAATGGACTACCCATTTAATCTATTATTACATAATCCACATCCATTATCATCTATTGGGACGATTGGTCCATCTTTCACAATACAATTAACCAATTTAACGGTGATAAAAATGATTTTTGAAAGGCTGTACATATGTATCATATAACAACCCTTATGTGAGTCCTTATCTAAAATTCGATGCGTGTCATTACAAAACCGAATAAGTAATCAATTGAACTCAATTCAAGTACATATTACTAGGGTCTTCTATTACTTCTCACAATGCCTTTCCTTGATTATAATCAAGAAAGTTTGTAGTAAAGAAAAAAGAACGAGGAAGCATTCACATCCTATATATGGTATGAAAACTCAGTCAAATCTTTTAACCACTTATGCATGAACATAGATATCACTCAAATTTTTATCTAGTTAATATGTAACATGCCAATTAAAAAACATGATTGAAGGACATATACTCTAGCTAGAGATGAAAGAAAACACAACCATTTACATTTACATATTAATTATGTCTCTAAACCTAATTTTAATCACCTTGAAATGAAAAAATTACCTCGCCGCCTCCCCATGCCCTGTGTGGGGGCACCACCATGGAATATATTAGATGGCCATCAAATATTTTTCTATACTAATAAGAATGAATGGTTTCAGGACTGGATTTCATACAAAATGGGCGGGCTCATGTGCTGGTTTTATAGAGCCGAACGACCTCCAATCTTTACAAATTGGTCAACATGGGATAATGTGAAGATGAAATATATAGAAAACAATTGTACCACATTGCTTACCTAAAGGACTATTCAAACTTGCATCTTCTTTGAAAGCAAGACTTGTTCAGACCCAAGAAAAAGCTAGACTTGTAAGAAGAGTTGTCGTCGTTCTTCTTCTTATTGTTGTTGTTATCATCATCATCATCGTCATCATTATTATAAAATTTATTACGAATAAAATAAAAGAAATAAAAAATATAATTTTTCTTAAAAGTGTAGACGCAGCAGTGTTAATGCTATCCTGGACAGAGATTCCTCAAGCCTTGTCCCCATCCTAACAGACCTCGCCGTCCCCAGGCTTTTGGGCATGGATACATTCCTTTTTTGTAGCTTATTATCTAAATATGGCATTTAATTATGTATATGCTTAACTTCAATAACTTTAAGCATGTAAGATAGATGAGAAAATGTATTTTTATACCCCGGACAAACTAATACTTCAATCTCAATTAAACTATTACCACGGATTATTATACTGTACTCTACAAATCTACTCTCAAATTGCACAAGCAGTGCAAGTGGGATATGTCACGTGTCCAATAGCTACTCTTCTGTTTATTTAAAAATCTCTGTTTGTCTCTTTCTACTATTTTACATTTTCCTTTTTTTTCCGTTTCTTTTTCTTTAATCTCTTTTATTAGATAAACAATTGAACATCTTGTGAACCATTTACGGGATAATAACCTACAAGGAATATTTGTTACCCAAATCCAAATTCAACCAAGACGTGCAAGTCTGAACAGTAATTCCTGTAAAAGGATCTCGCAAAAGAAAAATAAAAAATAAGCCCAAATCTAATCCATCGATGTGATCGTTGAAGTTGAGTTGGGTTTCTTGAATTCTGGTAATCCCGCTGAGCTTCATCGATCTTGAAGGTCATCCTTATGCGCAAGTTCACCAAGCAATGGCCTTTGGCCTTTGTGTCGCTCTAGTGCTTACGAGCCACTATTACTTCAGCAATTCACAAGTTGTTAGAAGAAAGAACTTCTTGAAATTTATACCTTTATTAGGGCTATTCTCCTCTTGAAATCAGAAGCTCCACTTGTTCGTTTTGGCCCATGATTTGTTGGTTTGGTAGGAGGGGATATTTTCACTTAAAGGTGCCGTGGCTCCTCCCACACGTGGAGTTTCAAAGCGTTAGCTTCAGAAAAAAAGGGCGGAAAAAGACCAAAAAGGATATACAAAAAATAAACAAAGGAGAGATGTAACCGGCGTTAGCCTAAGACTAAATAGGGACACGTGGCAGCTTGTGGCTCATTGCTTGTGTTGGGGGTTACACCTACTAAATACGGTATAATGATAATTCCTAAAATATATACCAAACCTACTGCGAAATTAACAAAGAAACATCTAGTGAATGATAAGGGGATGTATATCAAATTACCTGAAATAACTATGAGCCAACTCGAAATTCGGCAGTGGACTTTACCATTGCCCTACATTCCAAACCGGCACTGGCATGTGTAGCCCCCGGGCTTATTCTTGCATTTTCCATGGCTATGGGTGTCTTTTTGGTTCCTTGCACTCATCGATGTCTACATTATACAGAAGACAAATTGAACTATTATCTCAGTTAATGATAAAAACAAATTGAAAAAGTGTGTGCATGGATTATTAGACAGATAACTTTAACCCATTTAGCTTTCAATTATAATATTGTGACATGCGTCCACTCTCTCTCAATATATATTTTCTTTCTCTACTCTCTGTCTCTCTCCACATCAAATCTGAAATCAACAATGGCACTGTTCTTTGCCATTGATGGAAATTGACATTGCCTCGAACTATGTATACGAGACCCATGAAGGGCACATGAGCTAGTAAAGGATCCGGCATACGGAACTTGCAGAAATCGAGCTTTTGGAATAATGCATAAACCCTACGTTGCAAGAGCCAGCGAGGGGTCTTATATGCTCATTGGGGACAATGACTGAGCCTAGGAAGGAGTAGGTTGATCTTTACATACATACAATAAATTTTAAACATGAGATGTTTTTCCATGAGTGAGGTGGATGTGCTAATATGCATATGAATTACTAAATACATGGACTCGTCAAATCTAACCCTTTAAATGCGCCATAGTATGCATACCTATATCGGAGTGGAGGTAGAAAGGGTTGAGAGAGAAGGCAAAATTTTCTTTGTAAAATGGGAATAGAGTTACTAGAAATTTTCGCTATGATGTTGGCAAGGTGGCGGCAACATCTTGACTTATTATTATGAAAAAAGTTTGAACTTCAGGAAATTTTTTTGCCAAACTCAAATATACTCAATTGAGTCTATCATAATCATTAATCATGAGGGTTCCATGTAAATTCAACTAGATCAATTTCGGAGATGGATTTGGATCTAGATGAGATTTCCCAATTTTTTATAGCCCTCATATTAGAATTATATCATGTGGGAGGACACATCTAATAAATGAGCAAAACTACTTCCTCCGTCTCCCCACTATCACCTTCCACTCAACCCAACATCCCCTCCACCAACACTGTGGCCAGCCATGCTGCAAACGTTGCAGTCATTGTGACCTCTGCATCGCCATCCCCGCCCGTCGATATTGATGTTCAAATGAGTTACGGTCACGACCCCACCCCCATGAACCATTGCCTCGTCTCTCTTGATGAAAGGTCGATGCAATTTCGTCTTCGCCGTTCTTGCAAGCAAATTTCATCTCCTTCATTTTGGTTACGGCCGAGATGAGGTACAATTCAGACTCATGAATAGCACAAATCAAACGGGGGCTATCAAATGGGGTAAAACTAGATGGAATCAATATACATATACACTACTTCACTATCCAGCTCTTAGATGGTGATTAATTAATTAGTTATCCACGTCATTCATTCGAGTGTGATAATGCATGAAGAGTTATATATGTGTTAATTACATGTACCCCCTTGGATGCGATCATAGGGATTCCCTCGTACCCAGCCTTGCAAACGTAACGATGATCCTGTCCATTCCCGAAGTCCTTAGCATTCTGCGTTGTTACCCCAGGCACAGCTCGACTGGTTCAACATGGCCTGTCTGCAAGTCACGTCCGATTCGACCATCCAGTCCACAATGAGGCCCGGGTGTTGCCCACATCCTCAAACCTCAGGAGAGTCCAGTTTGAGATATAGAATGACCTGTTGTCCACCACAAAGGCCCGCGCACAGCGTTTGAGTTGCGAGGCCGACGCGTTTTGGTAGATGTGGGAGACGCTAATGTCGAGCGTCTTAAGACCCTCTGGGATGGATGCTTGACAGCAACCTTGAGCGGAGCAAATGGTCTCATTGGTGAAGTCGACGTTGCCGCTGCAGTAGGAGATGCAACCACTCCTGAATGTCCCTTCTGTGTTGGCCACGACCGCGACGTTATCGCAGCCAACAACGTTGAGCTTGTTCTGTGTTTCCAAGAACCTCTACCGAGGATTTGGAGATAATCGATGGCCAGAGGACTGCTTTTGTTTGCTAGCGTGCCATTCTGATCGTAGCACTTGTATGCTTAAGGGAGGCTGGCGACCAAGGTCGATTCCCCGACCGAGATTTTGCTTATCGTAAGATCCGCCAACAGTAGTTGAATACCGCTCCCTTCGATGTGGGTGCAACTGAGCAAAAGATCTGTGGACCTCGCAGGCCACGCCCCCACACCGGTGTTCGCACTTTCTGGGCACGGCAGCAACTCCGCCTTGGCAAAACCACCAGGCCACAGCCACCGTTAGAAGCCATGCACCACCTTCATTTCCAAAGAACTCTCATTTTCCCATGAACAAATCAAGTAACTCAAATAAATTAATAAAGCTTTGTGTTGCTGAAGATTATCAATGCACTTAATGATTAATGGTACGTTTATTTTACGGAAAATTCGAGATTTGAAAAATATTTTCCCGAAAAATAATTCATTTATCACTTTAAAAAAACATTTAACGGAATTCATTATTGACGACAATTTATGCTTGCCTACTTTCATGGAAGATGAAAATATTTTTCAATTATTCATTTTCGTAAACAATACGAATAATCATTAATCTTTAGTTTTCTGTGAAATAAATACGAAAAAAAATGATTGATTTGAATAACATTTCCAAAAAACGATAGTTGGTATCACTCATAAAAATGAATGAATGAAAAATAATTTCATTTGTCCACGAAAATGCTTAGATATGAATTGTCTGATGATGAAAATATTTTTTATTAACTAATTATTTCAAGTGATATAAGTGAATATTTTATATATTTTTTCAAATTATTCATTTTTTGTGAAAATAATTATCGTCAAATGATATATATATATATTTATTTTTTTTTTTTTAACGTAGCGTGGTTACAACACATTCCCTGAAGCATTTCGTTCTTTGCTTACACAAGCATCTTTCATCAATATATTACCTTCGTAATGTTGATCGAGTATAAGATTTTAAAAATTTGTCGATAGGAGTTTCGAGTTCGATCGGTGTAATGTAGTTTAATTAATTATTTATTGTTCTTTTGATATTTTTATTGAAATTTACAATGCTTGTATTTTTTATATGACGATTTAACCATTAACTCACGTTTCCTTCCATTCTCTGGAGGCAATAATTAATATTTCTATACCTCCAACAAGTCCTTGCTAACATGTGCCACGTGTTCGCCATTGAGTGCAAATGGCCCAGTGGTGTGAAGGCCTAATGGCATGAACTTATATTTTTATATTTTCTTAAAATTTTACTTTGGATATTAGGAAATACAGTATTATCTATTCTCGATTTTTTCTGGGCATTTTTTTAAATCTATTTATACTCCTATAAGACTTGAACTTTATACTTTAGAACACCTAAGAATACATGAAATAGATTCCACGGAGGATTTCAGGAATCAAAATTGGGACAAATCATCAAGTTTTAGAATTAATCTAATTTAAAAAATAGGACATTATACGCTTGATATATGATTAAAGCACATGAAATGATTCTTTTTAGTTGATATATATTTGTTAATTCAAAAAGAAGAAAAATCATGTGAAAATAATTTTTTGGCTGTCGAGTTGAAAAATAAAGTTTTGATGAATCATTCACTCTTTCCAAAAAAAAAAAAAACAAGAAGAAGAGGAAGAAGGAATAACTCCCATTACTATGAGCACTGAGATCAAATGACCAATTCTTTCCCTTTACTTTCAAAATCTAATGTAAATTTACCATGCTCATCATTCACGAATCTATCTATTAGAGAATGAATGTGAGAACTTTTCTTAGACATTTCTAATTTTACTCAATGGAGTATCTAGATAAATCTTGGGCAATTTGAATGTTATGAGTTCGCGAAACACCATTAGTTCTCTAACTATCATATTATGGAGAATTAAAAAAAAAAGGGGGCGATAAGGAAAAATTAAATCATTTATACTCTAATTCCTTCAAGTGTAAAAATAACATAAGCGAAATAGATGTGCTCAAATGGTACAAGTAAATTTATTTACAATTGCCATTTTTTCACTTGATTTGCAAATAATATTGAATAAATAATTAATGTTGAATTTAACAAGAGAAATGAGCGTGCTTATGCATTTGTTCTACGTAAAATTTCGTGATAAAGGAAAATACTTTCTACGAAATTATTCTCAATAAAATGGGTTGTTTTTATTCGTTTGGCAATATGCTAAAACTGTTCTTGTAAATATTTTCAGGCGTTTGGATCTCATTTGTAGTGACGGATATTGAAAGAAGGCAAAGATGCAAGTCTTTGTTAGGAGACTTGTTATACTTAGGAATAACGGGAGTTTATTTGTTTCCTTGGGCTTGCTTTCTTCGCCATTTTCAAGCAATGTGAACGGTGAGTTGCTTTCCTGAAGTCCGAAGTCGTTGTAGGATGAGAAAAATTAATGTTACCCCTCATGCAACTGCAACGTACAAAATGATAAAAATTCGTAGTATTATTGATCCGGCCTTTCTTTTCATTTGCTAGTGTCAACTATGGGCATGCAGGATCTGCATCCAATAACCCCTCCAAGTTCTCTCTCTTTTTTTCTTTTTTTTGGGAAAATATAAAGTACAAAACTAATAATAAGTAATGTCTAGAGTCTACAATCCCAACTTTATCGCCAAGCAAAACATGAGATAATTCTCTAGGAGGCTACAAATAGAGCGTAGTATCAAAACACTTTGTTATGCCAACATTGGCAAGTATATTAGCAGGCCGATTGTCTTCTGGAAAAATGTGATGTATTTTAAACTCAAAACAAGAGCTCAATAGCTTTATGATATTCTTAAGTAGTGCTGGTCAAGTGTAATCTCCAACTACATACTATGTCTGGGCTTGTGATGATGCTGCTATTATATGCTTCACCTCTGGTATAGTCTTTGCTTTCTCTTATTGCCAATAACAACTATTTTCTTTTTCTTTTGTAGTCTTCAGTGGGTGATTTTTTGGGAAAGATAGTTATGTTACTCTTCAGGAAAGTGATATATACTACTTAGAGACGTTTGTAGGTCCAAGCACACGCACATTTCACCAACAGGGATATAAATATGGCACTTTGTAGGTTTTATTACCTTCTTCAAAGTCTCAGTCATACACAAGTTGATTACCTGCTCGAAACATTTCAATCGTATCAAAATTGCCATAGAGTGAACAATATCAGATCTGTAAATATAGACGACTTTCTTTTGGGCTGATCACCTATTGCTTAAAACACTTTACTGACCTTACTTCTGAACAAGACTCCCCAGGGAAGCTTCTTTATCCAATTTTCTTGGCAAATACGTTATGATTTCTCAAATTAAGGATTACATCATGTGATATTGGTTTCTAAGTTCAGCAGTTGTCTTGCATTCCAGTACTCAACAGATATCCTTGGATGTAGGTTCCGTTTATGAATTGTCTTTCCTCTATGTGATTTTCATAGGTGGGGTCAATTTGTCAATTATGTCCATATTGATGCCTAAGTTTGGAGAAATGTGGCTTGGTAGTTCGTAGTTTTAGTGTTCATTTCCAGATGTTTAGTTGACTCAAGACCATGAAGCTGAACCGAATGACATATGATTGTATGTCCCTTGGCTGCAATGAATAACATTTGACAAATCCATCCAAATTAATCATCAAACTACAATTTTGATTGATGTGAGTACGTACGTCCCATGAGCTGATGGTATTGTTTTTTGTTTCCAAAATGACAGAGGACCCATTCAGTTGGAATTGGAACGATATTATATGCTAAATTTTTTTACTAAAATTCATTCTATGGATGAAGATTCCGTGTGAATACATGTAACTTAGATTTGTTTTCAAAATGATTATACTACGAAAACTAAAAAGTAAAATATGCTTATCAGGTTTATGTGATCAATTTTTTCTACGTAGCCCTATATATAATTTATGACTTTCCAAGCATGGTTGGTTATACGAAATATAAAAATATTTTGGCATGTCTAAATATTCGTTGCGCTTTTTCATTACATAGTTAAAGAAATATTTTTGGAATACCAACATGGACGGATGACAAATGAGTCAGGATGGGCCGTTCGAGCCCAGTCAATGGGCCTATTTTTTCAGCCCATTTAGGAAAAAACTGTGCAAATTGAATATATATTTCCATAAAAATTAATGGACAACTAATCCATGCAACTTAGGAATCACATTAAGCTAACGGGAACAACTTTGTCTTCATTATATGCCCATCACCAATTTTATCCAAAAGTAAGTTATTCTTCAAGGAAAGCAAAAAGAAACGAAGATACCATAAGGTCAATAAAATTCACATATTCTAGCACAAAAAAAGAAACTCTTTTTTTGTTCTCCTCGTGATCGGGCAAGGGCTGCCCTCGCCAAATTCAACAAGTTTAGTGGGCCTTGCCATTGGCATATTTTAGCGAAATGTTTGTGATCCTCACCGGTCACAATGAAGAAAAAGAAAATTAAAAGAAAATTGAAAGTAAAAAAAAGAAAATTAATAAAAAAATTTGTCCATATCAATACAAGTCATAGGACGGTTAGCATCTATGTCAATCCCTTCCAATCAAAATTGGTTGGATTGATTCAATTGGCATAAATGCAAAAGATTTTAAGACTAATTTAGTTCAACTGAAATATTTAGGACTAAAGTAGTATAAATGCAATAAATTTGTGACTTTTTTTTATACTTTTCCCCTCTTATGTGGCATTTTAAAAATGTTTTCTCTCTTCTACATGGTATTGGCCTTACCAAAACATGAAAAATAAAAAAAACATCATTTTGGCCCAAATTTTTTAATCAAAATCATTATAAAAATTTAATTTTAAAAATTACAAAAAAAAGAAGAAAAAAAAAAAAAATACCAAAAAGGGCCGACAGGTGTTGTCAAGGCCTTGGCTATAAGCAAGGGCCACAGCCCTTCACTTAGATCTGCCCTCACCAAGATCAAATGGCCCTCGGCTAGACCACAAGCGACGATTGGCCAATGCAAGGCGCTCTCGCAACGATCTCTGCTCAAGGGCCGCTTGATTTGGGTGGATGGCGACAATCCTCGCCCAAATCCAAGCGGCGGGCTGCAATTTTTCGCCCAACCCACCAGCACTTCCTAGCGATAATAGGACGGCTTTGCGGAGGGTCCTTGCCCTTGATTTTTAAAAAAACTTTTTGGTGTTAATGTAAAATATATATTTTATATTTTTAATCTAACTTTATTAAGATTTAAGTAAAAAAAAAAAAAATCAGATGTGGACAAAATGATGTCATTTTAACATTATCTTTCTTATTTAGTCACATCAACATCATGTAAGAGTAAAAAAAAAAAAAAAAAAAACAACATTAGCATCTTCCATTATGACAAATTTGATAAAGTTAATGAAAAGATATAATTGTACAAATTTGACAATTTTTAAATTTTATTGTACTTTTTTTTAGTTTTAGAATTCAATTGTATTTTTGTAATAAGTTTTAGGGCTTACAGTGTACTTACTCCTAGAAATTTAGACAGAAACTCAATCCCCTCAAGTTTGCACAGTTGATTGAGGCATTAAAAGATTGTAACCCCGGAATTAAAAAGTTGCATGTTCAGATTCTACCAATTCACGCAAAATGTTCAAAATCGGGGTTACTAACACAAGTCAAAAACTCTAATGCCCAAATCTCCCATTAACAATAGCCTAATGACCCACACAAATCTTAAATATTTTGTCACCCACCCAGCTTCTATTGTGGCTTACAAACTTCAACCTAGATAGCGACAACTTTTTAAATATTTGTTGGGGATCGTCCATCTCTGCATGAGAGAGAGAGGGAGGTGATGATGTCTTGCATCCGGCAGCATTTGGGCGTGTCATGTGGGGAGGTCAAGTCAGGATTTGGGTAGTAAGTTTGCGACAAGGTTACTTTAGGAGAAATAAATAGTGATGTTGTAGTGTTTGATCACACAAAAATGGGGGTGGGGATGCAAAGAAGTTTTGGAAATGAAAGATGCAAAAGATGGCGATGCAAAATTTTGGCTTCCGAAGAGAAAAATTCAGTAGGGTTTCTTACTTTTTCCACCAAATTGGTAAGGAATTCTCTTTTGACCACGTCATCGCGATGATTGGGGAGTGGAAAATTCATCATACGGAATGAGGGGATTGAACCACCAACTTCTCATTTTTCAACCCGTGAAGGAAGGAACTGTTGACTTCGGTTCAATTGCAAAAGGACAAGCACACCATGCGGCTGATTGGTCATAAAAATTTCGTGTTTTTCCGCGTTCAGACACAAAACCTCGACAGTCAAGGGCAAAAGAAAGAGAAACTCGAAAAATCTCATGCTCCAACTAATGTTTATTTAATTTGAAATAATTGAAATTTTGTAAAATTACTTTAGATGATTACTTGATAAGTATTTTTTCATGCGCTTGATAATAAAATTTCGATAGGTTTTTGTGTTTCCTACTTGTTTGAGAATGATGCCAAAAGCCCTTACTAATTGGTCATAACATGAACAAGATCTAAAAAAAATTGGTCATACCATGAAGCATTTAATTTGATCGAGCAATCACTCGTTCAAATCACACTCTTACTAAGAGGCGCACTTACAATTCCAAGAATAGAATCTCACTGATATATGTGGATAATGTAACATATGTGTATTTATAGAGAATAGTTGAATCAAAAGATTATCATTTTTATTCAAGAGAAGTGGAAATCGATTCATTAATAACCGGCACTTGTTTTTCTTATTTAGCCAGGGGGGTACTGTCACCTGCCGCCTTAGAGAACCAAAAAGGAAGAAAAGTAGGATCCACTTAAGATGAGCCTATTTGAAGGCAAGTTATTGTTCCTAGGATCAAAACTCAAAAGAGATGGCGTCATTTAATTAACAAGTGTAATGTCACAAACTTTTTTTTTTTAAAAAAAAGTAGGATTCATTACGATTGAATTACATAAATCTAACATCTAATTTATTTTCTTATTCTGTCTATTTTGTTGTTCGATTGCTTGCTTTGGCAACATGCCATATGATAAATTTTCCTGAGGAAAGTATCAAAATACTTGAATTTTTTAATTTTCTTTTCTTTTCTCTTTTTCATTCTTGCTATCTATCATAGATGAGGGATGGACTCGCACAAGGCTAGCAAGAGCTAGGCAAGCTCGTCTCTCACCTATGGCTAGTCGCTAACAATTGCCTTGGCTAGTGACCAATCAAAGAAGAAGGAAAAAGGAAAAGGAAAAAGGAAAATAAATAAATAAACAAATAAATAAGGAGAGAAAAATTTTAAAAAAAAAAATTCGACTTTTTTTAACAAACATTTCATTAACTAAGGCCCCAAGCTCTAAGGACATGTGCATGGCCTTTGTGGACCCGAGCCTAAGTGCTAGGGTCTAGAGATTGAGCATCTGGGACTCGAGCATTGCATTTATGGACTCGAGTTCGGGTGTCCGGGTATCGAGCACGGGCATTAGGGCTTTGGGTTTGACCTCGATTGACTCGAGCGTGAGTGCGGGGCTGGGGCTCAATGGACTGGAGTCAAAGGCCGAAGACTTGGTCTTGAATGCTAGGGACTCAGGAACTAGATTTGGGGTTCTTGTGTTTAAGTATAAAGCTTTAGATCAAGTTGATACCTAATCATATTTTGAAAAATATTTTCAGATTTTTCAAAGAGAAAAATCATTTTCTTGAATATAAGTAATAGGTCCTCCCTTAAATAGGAGCCATGGGAATTTTTCCATTATCTAATATCTTAAATATAAGCATAGGTCCTCCGTTAAATGAAACATCTTTTAAACAAATGGAAAAGAAAAAGGAAAATATTTTCTCGAAATATGTCTTTTGTGAAGCAAACAAAGCATTAATTTCATGACAATTTTCTATTAGGTATTTATTTATTTTTGGTCGGACCTATTTGGTATTAAAGAAGCTCAATTCACGGGTCTCGTTTGCTTCATAAACCAATTAAAACTTGGCACATTACTTAGCAAGCAAATTTTAATAAAATCCCTCAATACATCCCCTACTTTCCTCGTTGTCTTTTGGCCAAAAGCATCTCCCTTCTTACTTTACTTGACTTTTTACCCCCAGCCCCATGTGGTGTCGCACAATTAGTAGTGCTGCTTCGACCCCACCCATGTGTTTCAAGTTCGAATCCTCCAATTTACGTTGCACTTTTCTGGCCTTATGTAGGGTATTTATCCGTGGCAATGGACAAAAGTCAAGACGATAGGAATTACTCTCACGGCCACAACCAAAAAAAAAAAAAGTTTTTACTCCACGAAGATCACTATAATAATAGAAAAATAGAATTTTTTTTTCTGGGAGAAATAAAACTTATTACTAAATTTAACATTAGATTGCTTATAAATAGAGATAATTTAACATTAAATCTTTTTTATATAGTTAAATCAAATTTTTCTCGACACGGGAGCGTGAATAAAACTAAATATTAAATATTTTTAAATTTTTAACATTGGATTGCTTATAAATAAAGATGATTTAACATTAAATCTCCCTCCAACACGCCAAGTCCTTTTTTATATAGTTAAATCAAATGCGCCTTAAATCCGACACACGGTCAACGCGTGTCAGAGCGTGTCAAGGTGTCCGTGCATCATAGATGCTCACAGTAGAGAGAAACAGGCTAAATTCCAAGACTCCATCTATAATTTTCGAGAGAAAGAGAGAGAGATGGCGTGCTCCCGAGGAATATACGCCCTTCTAGCTCTATGCGTCCTCTTCTCCACAGATGTTACTCAATCGGAATCGAGAGAATTGCGACCCTCCGATCACGGGCTGCAGTTCCGGGATCCGCCGCGCCCGGAGCAAAGCCGCCCGGGAGACGGCGTCCTTCTTGGGGGGGTCTCCGTCGTGTCGTCTCCGGCAGTGCCGCTCCTGAACAGGACGAATTCGAGCGACGACCCGTGGTGGCGAGGAGCAGGATATGGCGGCGGCGAGGGAGGAAAAGGGAGGAGAAATCTCTTGGTGGCGAGCATCGTGTGCGGAATCGCTGGCGCCGCTCTGTTGTTTGCTTCCGAGCTGGTTTTTCTCTTCAAGTTCCGAAAGCAGAGGTCGGCAGGGGCAGCAGCCCCACCGCCACCTCCTCCTCCGCTCCAACCACTGCTTCTGCTTCTGCCGCCGGCGTCCAGACAATCGAGAGATTGCAAGAAGTGAACCGGTTTGCGGTTATCATTGCTGATGATGTAGTGTTGTAGTTGATTCTTGTCGGATGACACCATGTAAATTATGTGAAGAGTATCACAAAATCATTCATTGCTCCAAAGGAAAAAGCAACGTTGCTATGATAACCCCTTTCCCTTTCTTCTGGACTTTGGTTTTCTCTGTCTTTTTCCCCCCGTTAAATTAGGTCTAGCACTATGCAAAAAGCCTCGAATGAATGCTTCTCAATTAAGATTGTCTGGGATTAGCACGGGTCTGATTCTCCACCTACTCGAATGCGATGAATATATCCATCGAATCATAACCCCATGCCATATTTGGTGACTGAGGTTGATCCGGCATTTATTATTTTGAAGGACAAAACATACGACTAAAATCGAGTTTATATAACTTGAATTCATCTCAAAAATTGATTATATGGATCCTTCGTAAATTTTGCAATGCAAGGCTTGGGCTTAATGAGCTAAAGCCAATCAACTCGGATTTTAAATTTTAATCCGAATTTCATTGGTCAATACTTTTTGCAATTTGAAGTGGTGTTTGCATCTTTATTTAATGAGACAATTTTTCCTTTGATGAAATTCTTATTTTCCTGACTCAATTGACTGTATGTCTGGTCAATTTTGGGGAATGACATGATGCAAATTTCTCAACTTAGGTGTTTTCCTTGATTGATTGATGTTAGAGAAGTGATTTATATGAAGTGATTCATATGGAATTCCGCATGTTTTTCCATCATTAGCTTGGTCATGTTTTTTCATCTTTTCACTCTCTCGAATGGTTTTTTTATTGATGAGTTACAAATATAAATATCATCCAAATTTATATTGATATCCAAAATTTTGAGGAAACTGTGCCACCTTACAGTGATTTTCAGCAAGCGAGGAAACATAAGAGGATTTTAAAATCTCACTCAAAACCCATCCGAAACCCTTTTACGAAAATTGTGCACAGGAAAGGCAAGCGGTAGGTAGGGCCATGATTTTGCCCTTGCATAAGAAGTCCTTTTAAAACATACGAAAACGAAGTGGCCTGCATTATTTATATGCCATGTTTTGTTTTTCCTAATATAGAAAGAAATCGCCAAAGATAATCTATTTTTTCATTTCAAGAATAGAAAAATAACAAAAAATAAAGAAAGAAAGAAACTATCTTCGTTGTGGTAATACTATCTTTATTGTGGTGAGAAAAACTTTCGTGGAGCTGAGACTATATTTATAATTATGAGATTGCCATCATGGCATCGTGATTATTGCATCCCTCACATGGAGTAGAAAAGAGGCTACTCATGTCTAAAGTATACATGTAGGAATATTTATCATGGTAATCTTAGAGAAATTTCTATTTCTAGTGCAACTCTCTTAATTAAAGCATTCTTATTTCCTGCTTTAACATATCCATTTTGTAGATAATCCTTTATTAGTTCAGTTTCTTAGTTTGATAATGTATAGTTTCTTGACTTTGTCTCGTAATCGAATTGATTAATTTTTTTTTTATGACGTTTTTGATTGATTAATGTTAGAGAAGTTTCCTATCTTGTTTTTCAAATAAAAATTGATTCAACACATATGTATTTTTGTTAAATGACGTCACATTGTTCCATTAATAACAATATGTATTTTTGTTAAATGATATCACATTGTTCCATTAATAACAATAAAAATATATTTTTATGCATGATCCTTCCATTCTAATGCCTAAAAAGAACTCTCATGAACGGGACAAGATATGGATGCAAAATTTATAATTATGACATTATCAATATGCTTTGTCTCACTATGATTTTTTTTCAAACTTTTTCAATAGGATGCTGGACTATTCATTTAGGATGTCCTCTAAACATTTTATAGCTTTTATAGCGAAGAGTTAGGTATAGTCTTGTATCCTCTTCACCAGCGACAATAATCCAACGCTAATTTCTTAAGCTAGGACAGTCACATGGTTTGATCTTATCTGCTAACCATCTCAGTGGTCGATCAAGTCTTGAGGTTGAGCCCATGTCATGACAAATTTCATTATCTCCCACGTCTTTTTGGCATTAATTAGGCTGCAGTTTACATTAATTGGCAAAGATAAGAAAAAAATATTATCCCACTTGCTCTGACACGATGTTCCCCGAACAATACGTCAATATTAATGCACATATTTTATTAGCTTAGATGTAATTTGATAGAACGGTTAATACATCTAAATTCATCTGTTGAAAATCTTATTTTGTATTTTTTTTCTCACTTGTTTGATCTATTACTTAGGAAAATAAGACGAAAAATTGTGTAGCATAGAATCTACTATTTTTGTAAATTTATTAATTGATCTACAAATCTCTGTGCACAAACATGATTTAACAACACATTAATTATATAATCACATCTACCCACATTTGTTCTCTCCGCCTCTAGACATGTTGCCCCAACGAGGGGATCTCTTAGACTACCATGCTCTCTCTGTCACTCTGTTTCTCGCCAAGCAGGAATGTTTTGGCCTGGTGCAGTTCAGCGACAACGTCTCCGAAGTCCATCCGTTCACGATGCAGCCGTAGAGATGACCTCGATCTGAAGGATCATAGCCAAGCACGTGCTTATGTTGCCGTTGTCCTCCAACTCCCTCTCTTCTTTCGAATTTAGTAAGAGATCTATGACCTGCACGAGCCTATCTAGAACAGCCGTTTTGATGAAACAATGGAGGTTGAAGTTGTCCATATACATGCTCTCCGTGGATCTCTTTCCTGTTAACAATTCAAGCAAGAGAATCCTGTAGCTGTAGACATCGACATTGGTTGATACTTACCGTATTCTGCAACATACATTATGATGATCTGGACAATGCGGACCAAGTTTCCATCAGTTTCGCATTTCTTTTTCCTTCCGTGAGAAATTGAAGCGGAGACAAAATAGAAAAACTGCTACTACATCAAGAAGAAAAATGGTATCCAATGGTTCAATCCTCATCATCACTACTTTCATATTGACATAAAGACTGGAGTGCAATGCTCGGGCTGGAAGTTGGACCAGCTTTCTTTACCACATCAATTCGCACAGAGGAAGAATTGGACTACAATTTACTCTCGCTGCAGTCCAGTGAACCCACATAATTTCCAGTTAAACAAAATATGAATCAATGAACAAGGAACAGAGACATGAGTTTGTCACAACCCAGCAATATTTATTTCTATCCAATATAGACCCTCATGTAACCAGAAAACTTGCACAAACAACCACCACCACATGGAAAAAAGTTACTTTATGCAAGCCAAGTCTACTTCCATGAAGGGAGTCTTCCTTTTATTACAATCCAATGCGCTCGCAGGAAAAGGTAAGTGCCCAGCCTCTCTCAACGCATCCGTCATTCAGAAGAGCTAACGTAATTCTTTAACGAAACTCACTCTGATGATAAGGTACTTTGTTTTTGTTAATTTATTTTGTTCATGTTATTTCATGGTGTCATGAATTGATCTTAATACATTAGTACAGAAAATGATTTGGGTTTCTTTTTGTAACTCCAACCAGATCAAGAACTTGTCCAGTTTCTTCATTGATCTCTGCCTAGTTCGGTATGAAACATGCACATTTCGACCTTCAATATTAACTGCCGCTGCAATTTACACCGCCCATGCCACTGTTAGAAGGCGTAAGCCATGTAGTAAAATCTATGAGCAGTTAACCGGATGTAGTGTCGGGCAAATCTGGTAAGTAGCAAGAGACTTCAATTTATTATTTATTACATCTTCATGTCTTTGTTTATCTCCTTTAGGGACTTAGGGATCTAATGGATTATTTCTTTCTGGCTACTTTTCTTTTGTATAGGAAATGCTCGAGATTGATGGTGACTTCCCATATAAAAGCAAGGAGTGTCGAAAGTGTTTACAAGAAGTACAACACGAGCAGATACAACTGGGTAGCTAGAGCTAGACCGGCTCGTTTTCTCTTGACCAAATTTAGCAAGGCCATGTTCATCACCTTTAAGCTCATCTTGTTTCTCCTAAAAGACACTTGACAGCATTTTGTTTTGGTGTTGAGGTACTTGTGTCAAGGGATTTTTTGGTATTAGAGGGTCTCTAGGTAAGAGCCGAGTCTTGGTACTGTACAGATGATTTCCAGTTTATCGGCTGTTTCAAAGCCCTTGAACAGAAAGTCGATGATTCTTAATTGTAGAGATCTATACTTTGCTAGTGTTATTTTCATGTAAACAAGTTTCGAATCTATGAAGATGCACATGGTTATGTTTAATTTCAGTGACTCCGGATGGTGTAGAAGTATTGCCTCCACCCTTGTTATGAAACGAGAACATTCCCACGAAAAAAAAGATGAGGGTACATCTTATTATTTTAGCTGACCATCATTTTGAGAAATTGAAACAGGTATTGAAGACAGAAAAATATGCATCACAGTTGGACCTATCAACAAATCTAAAGCTGCTCAGAGATAAAAATGATTTTATTGCTAAGCCAATTCATGCATGATACAGTCCAGTACCTCTTCAGGGTAAACATTTGCTCCTCTAGTCTTGATCCTCCACAACCGAACATGCTTATCAATGAAACTGACATCACCCGTGTCAATCCACGAATGACTGCTAGAGTCTGATGCCAAAAATTGATCTCAGTATCCAATCATCAAATCCAGACCTCTGGTTAGAACTGTCCTAATGCTAATAAAATCATCAACGTCTGTCCTCAATTCAACATGTGGTGCTGGTTTGCCGACACATATGCCTCTTGGTCTTCAAACTGAATTGAGATATGTTCCAACATGAAAATGAAGGGGCTGGTAGGAAAAATGGAAATGTGGGTCATACAGAGTCATGTATGTTAGCAAAGAACGTGTCTCTATTATCCCTGCTTATTAAGGGAAAAAAAGGGAAGAAGAAAAAATAGTATAATCAGCAGAGTAGTTCAAGGCACATTGCTAGCAGGGACTACTGTAATTAGCATTTAAGTAGCGACATTAACTGCATATAAGCGTATAGAAGATGCACACCATAGGCCAAGAGAATATTCTTAGCTCTTGGGAAGAAGTAGCCAGTTTTTTTTTCACGTAGTCTTTTCCTTTCCACGGTCCTTTCTCCCTGAGGACACTTGGAATTAAACAAAAAGTACCACTAGAAGAGCACAATTTCAAACGTAGACCATGTAGGTGGCCGATGCTTTCTACACATGATATTCAGTATTCAAATTGCTTGTTAAAGATCTTCTTTGTAGATAACCTTAGAAAGTATATTAGATCAGCAAACTTTGCTAGAACTTGGAAAGTTGGAAAAGGTGTACATCATTCTCACTGTAACCACATATGCCCAAAGAAATCTGTTGAGTAGTGGAGTGCAAGACAACCTTTGAAACTAGAAACCAATATCACATAAGTAATAATCAAATTTGAGAACCCTTCAGAAATTGCCAAGAAAGATGGACAAAGAAGCTTTTTCTAGGATGTCTTGTTCAGAAGTAAGGTCAGTAAAGTATCTTAGGTTTCGACCAAAGAAAGAGTATCTTAGGTAATAGCCAACCAAGCCAAAATAAAGTAGTATATATTTACAAATCTGGTGCGGTTCCTTTTTTTGACAAAATTGATATGATTGAAACTTTTTGAGTGGGTAATCGAACCAAAAAAAGAGCCATCTGGTATCAGTTTTTATGATTGAGACTTCAAAGTAGATATTAAAGCTACAAAAAGCCAGTTCTATATCTCCATGGGTGTATGGGTATACCTGCACTTTCATTCATCTCTAAATAGGATCGATCACTTCACTGAAGAGTAAAAAATCAATCTTTCCCAAAAAATTACCCCTTGAAGACCACAAAAAATACTTGTTATTGGCAATAAGAGGAAGTAAAGACTATATTGGGGATGAAGCATACTATGACAGGACCATCACAAGCCCAGGAGGTAGTCAGTAGTTGAAAAGGAACTCAGAGGAGTTATTGGATGCATATCTAGCATGCCATAGTTGATATTAGCACATGAAAAAGAAAAGCTTGATCAATGATTTTTAAGAATATCATAATTTTGTACATTGCGTGATGAGTAACATAAATTTTTTTCATCCTTCAACAACTTAAGACTTCAAGAAAGTGACATTACATTCACATTTATTGAATTTGGCGAAGGGAGAGAGCCCAAGGGAACGTACCATTATAGAGAAGGTACCATTATAGAGAAGGTATACCATCCTTGTGGATCTCAGAATACCAGCTAATAAAACTCCCATTTGTCACCAAAATCTCCGAGGCTAACATCACCGATGTAGCTTCCTTTGCACTCTACAGTCAAGACTTTAGAATGAACTAACACCATTGAATAGATGTACACATCATAAACAACCACCATCATCATGACATTTAGCTGCTTGCCCTACTTTCTCAATTTCTGGCTAACAAAAGAGACGACTAAGGCACTGAGATCTGCTAATTTCGGCAACTAAGGTACTGAGATTGGATAATTTCTCCTCCGACCTAATATATAAAAAGACCTCATCATCCTTTCTGTCCTTCCACTTCCACGAAGTCATCACCCATGGTTAAACTTCCCATGCACTAATTGCAACGACTTTAGTATGTCTCGCTCTTAGGTTCCATTGCACAGCATTCCATTCATGCACGGGTCTAAATAAGATTTCGCTGAAGCATTGAAAGGTAAAGATTATAAAAGATTTAGTGATTCATCATACTAAAATTGTCGGGAAGTCGGGTCTGGATGGACTGATGTCTTGCCACTCTTATGTACCTAAAATTTGACAAGTCATTTTCCAATATCGAACATGAATTCTTGTTCTATCCAATTTATGCATTCACAGATGCATAATTGCCAATACATAGGACTTAACCCCTTCACTGAGTAGTTCTGCAGAACTCGACTCACCCATCTGTAGTTTGGAGGAAGAAAAAAGGAGAGAAGGAATCATAGCTCACGCTAGTAAGAGAAGAAATGGATGATCGATTCATCAAGGCAAGAAGTGAAGCTGATGATCGGCACTGCAACATCGATTCTAGTCATCTCAAAAATCATTCACTGGCTTCGTGTCCCATTTCAAGTTTTGCCCAACTACATCGATTCATCGAAGACTAGAGTTTGTCATGACATGACAGAAACGTTCTTTGGCAGCAAGATTCTGTCAAAACCCACAACTCACGGGACAAGATAATCTGCCGAACTATCTGCACCTCCTACGGATGTATGCTTTCGGGCCAAAGGAACAACAATATCTACGCAAGCCGAAAATGGAAAATTTGGACTGTTTTACGCAGAGACTTCGGCGAGCGCAGAGCGAGCCCAGAAACGGCTTCCACGAACTGGGTTTCGGCACTTTGGCGGCCTCCGGCGACGGCGACCGGGGAATTCCGTCTCGCGGTGGCGACACGAGACGACCGCCCTAAGTCGAAAGGCAAATTTGGGGAGGCGGGTCTTACGTCAGTGTTGAAGAAAAGCGTGGGAGACGTGTCATGCGTGGAATGGCCTTGCGCGTGGATATTGGGAAGAAAAGCTTCCACGACAAAGGACAGATTTACGTTAGTCCATGAAACAAATGATAGGTGTCATCCTTTGGGTCCACTGTCAAAAATTTTGAAATTGTCTCTCTCCCGTGTCACACAAGGCTCTCTGCTCTCTCCTTCCCCAACGATGCTTTGCTCTCTCACTCCCCTTGTCGACTCACGATCTACTCTCTCTCTCGCTGCCGCCTCTGCCTTGTCCGTTGCCTCCACCATCACCTCGTCCACCGATCCACCTCCAGCGACGGCTCCACCAATTAGATCGTCCCCCCGCCCCCCCCGCGCAGCCTAGGTCCAAAAACTAGCCCCATGTCCCCGGTCGTCATCACCTGTGACCCTAGGCTCTCCCTGAGCCCTTACATCCTCAAGGTCGCTTGCAGCTTGGATGACATCGCTTCCCTCCACTGGTCGTCCGCCGTCCCCCGGGTCTAAGAACAAGTCCAAGGCCCCCATTGTCCACAAGCCCAAGCCTTTTATCAATCCCGCATCCTCGAGGTCTCCTATAGCTCCAATGTCGTTGCCTCCCTTCACAACTTCTAGATATGGCGAGGCTATCAAGGTGAGGATGACCCTTGCCCTTGCTGCAAGGGTCCAACCCTTGTCGACTCTGGCGAAAGTGACCCTTGCTTGTGGTTGGATGGCCGACTATCGGTTACAGGCCAAAGAGAAAGAAAAGGTTAAAAAAAAAAAAAAAAAGAGGGAAAAAAGGGAAGAAACTTTGAATAAGAAGAGAAACCACAAGTGCAAAAGAGGAGAGAGACAAAGGGAGAGAAAGATAATTTCAAATAAAAATGTTTATGTGACTGTCCTTAACCTATGAGAATATCAACTTGTTTTAGGCCATAAGAAATAAATAAAAAATAATTAGAAATTATTGTAAGGATCACTTATTCAAGAATTTGCGATTCACATCTTGTCTTAATTCAAAGATTATTATACTAGCAAATCCCATTTCAAAATTTCTAATGGTGGGCCTCGAAGATGGCACGTGTCACCAATACCACTTGCGTATCTAATATTTTCTCGAGGAAGTGGCCTTAACTCACCTAATATTAATCTCAACAAGGAGACAATGAGCCCATGGCTTAGTAATGTTAATTGCATGGCTAGCCCTTGGTGGTGACCAAGCGGATGGTGAGTTCTGTGGAAAGTGATAGAGGGAAGGGAGAGCATGTTTTGATTTGTACTACCAGATATAATTTTAATGGGAGATCCATATAATTTTAGGTAATCTTTGTAGAACCTAAATCTATTTCTAGTATTGAGCATGTGGAATGTAAGATTCACATTATCAACAATTGTGATAAGCCCAATTGAATAAATTCGAACTTGGACATGTGTTTCTCCCAAGTTTTTGACTTTTTGCCTAATGGAATAAGTCAAGACTGTTGCCACCCACTAGGACGTCAGCGTGTATTTCTAGCAATTCTATCCCCACGTTTCGACAGCGATCTTCCCTTCCTCTTTAAACTCTGCAGCCACCCTCTTAATTATATATTCACTAAACCTAGTACACGTACTAAAATGCATCTAAATAAAAGGATCCGATGAGCCCATCGTATTTAGTAATAGGTATACATATTAGCACACCCATCTCACTCATGCTTGTAAAGATCAATCTTCTCATTCCTAGGTAAATGATATGGAAATAGCAGCCCCTCGCCCCGCTCTTGCAACGTGGGGTTCATGCATCATTGCAAAAGCTCGATTTCTGCAAGTTTTGTATGTAGATCCTTTCCGAGCTCTTGTGCCCTCAATGGGGTCACGTACATAGAGTTCGAGGCTGCAATGATCTCCATCGATGGCAAAGAACGATGCCATTGTTGAGGTTGAATTCCACAGGGAGAGAGACAAAGGATAGGGAAAGGAGATAGAGAGTGGATATGCGTCACAATACTATGACCAAAACTTGAATGGGATAGCATTGCCCATCTAATAATCCACGCACCACCTTGTTCAATCTGCTTTTGCCATTAAACAAGATAAATGATCAATTTTGTCTTCTGCTTAATGTAGACATTAACGAATGCGAGGACCCACAGACATACCCATGTCGTGGAAGGTGTGAGAATCTGCCAGGGAGCTACACATGTGAGGACATTGATAATCGTCGCATTATAGCTATTGTCGGTAAGTCTATCTCCTCATCATTTACCTAATGGTTGATATTCTATCAATCCATTCTTGATTTTGTAGTATGTTTATTGTTTTAAAGATTATTATATTAGTTGGTGTAATCCCCAATAACACAAGCAATGAGCCACAGGCTGCCAGGTGTCCCTATTCAGTCCTAGGCTAAAGCTATTTACATATTTTCTTTGTTTTTTTCTTTTTAACTTCCCTCCTCGCCTTTTTTTGTTTTCTGTTTCTTCTGAAGCTAACACTTCGAAACTACGTGCGTGGGGGGATACACAGCAGACCTAAATGAAAATTCCTCCTCAACCCAAACCTGCAAATCTTGGGCCAAAAAGAACAGCTAGGTCTGCAGATTTCACAAGGAAAAAAAAAACCCTAAAATTTAAAGCGAAAGTGAACACAAATTTGTACTAGACAAAGAAAAAGGGAAAATGGAGCACCGAATTAACCAATGACATATGAAGGTGATTGTTGAAGAATGCTAAGCGATTGAGCTTCCTTAAAATCTGAACTGTGAAAATATTGGCCAAAAAAGTAGCACGGGAAGAGCCTAGTGACTCTTGAGTCTAAACGATGATTTATTTCCGAACTTTCTCAGCTCCTCTTGTGAGTTGCTGAAGTGACAGTCGCTCTTGAGAATTAGATGGACGTGATGTCCCAAGTGAGACAAAAAAATATTGGCCCAAAAAGCCGTGAATGTATTAGTTTTTCTTAGGATATAAAAAGTTATTTTTTATTTATTCTTATTTTTTTTATTCTACATATTTAAAGATACTGTCATTATATATGTATGTGCGTGAAAAACTTGGCGAATCCGCCCCACGTACACTTTGAAGAAGAATATATAAATATTTATATGCATGTGTATATTTATTTATTTTTATGAAAATAATTTATTTTAAAAATATGAAATAATAATAAAACCCTAAAGACGATATCTTCTCCTTATCAGTCTTGCTTTTATAGGAGATGCAAGCTTGGTAAGTTCTTTAGGTAAGTAATGTGGCACAATTATATCTTAAATATTTCATCTTCACATTGTCTCACACTGGCTAATTTGTTCAGATTGTGATTTGTTTGACCATATTAAAGCAAACCCCGAGGCCACTCCTTTCTTATAAAATTCACCCATGAGGCCATTCCTTTTTATAAAAATAAGAAAAATGTCAAGTTGTCATCTAGAAAGCAGTCTAGATCTTTTTTAGAAGGAAAATAAATTCTGTGGCAGTGCCTCGCATGGGATGGCGGCATTTCATTTTAAGGGGTGGGAATAAGGAACGCGATCCTCATCTTAACCCCTCCCCGTGCCCGTCCCTAGTTAAAACTAGTTTTAGAATAATAGTCAATCTATAAATTATAAATGGTTACATTTTCTTTCGTCTCTAATTAGAGAAAAGGTCATACTTTCGATTGGTGAGTTACATATTATACAAATTATCCACATGTCAACTCAACTAAATATAAATTTGGGTAATGATATATAGAGGTCAACATGATTTGAGTTGGGCCAATCCAACACCTAACCTAGAGACCAACCCACACAATATCGGTCCCCAATTTTAGAGACCCAAGACCAACCTTGTTCAGCTTGGGACTAAGGATCGGATTGATCCTATAGGTCCATCGACTCGAGGGTCAACTCATGACTAACCGAATATTTTTATTTTCATTTTTCGTATTTCTTATAAGGACAAACATATTATTTCAAATTATATATCTGTCAGCAATGCGGCATTGAGCAACGAAACTATTAACACCAATACATATCAAACATAAATATAGGATAAGGTAACAATAGAAATTTCACTCTTACTATAAGTAGCAAACCATAAAAACGAACACGTGCCATGAGCAGTGAGTAAGGCAAGCGAGCAAGCGAGGTTGAGATGAGTGAAAAGGATTTCTTTTATTTTGGGGGGAGGGGGGTCGAATTATGATTGATTTCTCTCTACTTTCTAATTTACATAGCAAATTGGAGGTGCTAGTATTTATAGTTGACAAAAGCATTAAAAAAAATATATATTAGATACAATATATAATATGTCCTGGGTTGGTCTAACCCGAATCAACCCTAAACTCTCAAAACCGAGGACTAGCCCATACAGTGCAAAGGTCTGAGGTTCTAGGACTAAGGACCGACTTAGTTCCCCTGAGAATCGGATTAGCACTGGCTAGGTTAGGCTGGTCTAGGGTAGGTCTAAAGTTGATCCTAAACTAATGTTCACCCCTAATGATAGATCCTAGACTAATGTTCACCCCTAATGATATATATGTTTGTAACCCACCAATTAGAGTTTCCACCAATAGAATAGATAGAGAAAAACATTTAAGCATGATAACTATAAGGTGCATAATTGGTTAAACAATTCCCCCCAAGTTTTGATACCATTTATAGATGGAAAGATCTAAAACAATGTGAGGTGAATGCCTTCTCATTCTCTTTTATTACAAACCTTCTTCATTATAATCAAGGAAACACATTATAGAAGATGCTGATAATTTGTAATAAATTGAGTTCATTCGATTACTTATTCACTATATAATGACACATGTCAAATTTCAAATAAGGACTTCTATAAGGATTGTCACACAAGTATGTAATATGTGTAAATCATTTGTCACCAAAACAATTTCTATCACCATTAAATTGGGCAATTATTTATTGAAAGATTGACTGACCATCCAAATCAATGGTGATGGTTATATATATTAAAAAATATTAACTAGGTTGTAAATTGATCTTTTTTAATGAAGTATGTGGAGTGTATGAGGATTACATGCTTGAATCAAGTAATCTAGTAACATATATTCTTTGCCGGTGATTCTTGCACCCGTCGTACGCATATGTGTTGGTGCTTCGGTCTCGGTCACATTGAAGTGGAGAATTAGAAAGATAAACTTCAGACGAAATGGAGGAAAGCACTTGAAACGTTAGGGAGTTAAAATCTTTACAGAGGCAGAGTTGGCAAAAGCAACCGACAGATATGATGAAAGCAAGAAGCTGGGCGAGGGTGGTTTTGGTTCCGTTTATAGAGGGAGAGTAGCAGTGGATGTCGAGATCGTGGTCAAGAAAGCCAAAGATGTCCACAAGCCTCTAATGAAGAACGGATTCCAAGATGTACTCAAAATTGTGACGCAAACGAAACACAAAAATGTGGTGAGGCTCTATGGCATATGTTTAGAAACTAGGATACCCTTACTAGTTTATGAATACATTTCGAATGGTACCCTCTTCGAACATATCCATCTGAATATGTCAACCATCTTGAGATCATGGGAAAACCGACTCAGAATAGCCGCTGAAGCTGCATTTGTGCTCAAGGAAATGCATTCCAGCGAAATCATTCATGGCAACATTAAGTCGGTAAATATACTTCTAGATCAAAACTGCTCGGTGAAAGTATCTGATTTTGGAACTTCAGCACTTATATCACCGGAGCATATCGTAGCCATCAAAATAGAAGGGACATTGGACTATATCGATCCGTAGTATTTAACCACTGGTAAGCTGACAATCAAGAGTGACGTATACAGCTTTGGAGTTGTCCTTGTGGAGTTACTCACATAAAGGAAACCTGCAAGTTCTGTTGCTGATAAGTCTGGAGAGCCAATCAATATCATCCCTTATTTCATCTCTTCTGTGAAGGACAAGTCCCTCTTTGGTGTCATAAATTTTGAGGTTACGAGTGAAGATGAAATCAAGCAAGTAGAAATGCTTGCTAAGATCGCAATGAAGTGCTTGGATCAAAGCAATAGAAAGAGGCCAACAATGAGTGAAGTGGCCCAGCAACTCCCCCCAATTCACCAAAGCTCGAAGGTTGCAGTAGAGCCCAATTTCGAAGTGCCTGAAACAATCTGTCCCACTGTGGAGATTCCAGTGACTGACTGTCTTTCTTGTCTGGGATTGGATCAAGGATGTTCCTGCATTTGATCCTTTATTCCTGTAGTAACATGTAGTAATTGGCCATAAGGACTTTTAGGGTTGATTATGTGTTTGCTATGGATTCTCTCACCGTGGCGTGCATCCTCTACAAGCGTATATGCAATTAATTTCAGTACTTTCAATGCTAGTTAGTAGTACCCGCTAGCAATGTCTGTTGAACAACTATGTTCATTATGCTACCTTTCTTTGTCCTTATTTCAATATCCAGAGATGACAGAGACCTATCTTTCTTTAACGTTCATGACTCTCTATGACTCACATTTCCCTTTTCCTTACCAGCCCCCTCATTTTCATATCAGAACAGATCTCAATTCAGTTCAAAGACCACGGGCCATCTGGGTTGGCAAACCCGCACCACTTGTTGAATTGACGACAGATAGTGATGATTCTATTGGCATTGGGAAAATTCTAGAGGTCCGCATTTGATGATTGGATATTGGAATCAAGTTCCGGCATCAAAATCTAGCTATCTTTCCTGGTTTGTCATGGGTGATGTCGGTTTCATCGATAAGCATGGTTGGGTGTGGGTCATTGGTCGAGAAAGTGGTCGAATCAAGATTGGGGGAAAAAATGTTTACCCTGAAGAGGTACAGGATGAATGGTGTATGAATTGGCTTGGCAATGACATTATTTTTCTTGTGAGGATTTGTTGATAGGTTCGAATGGGTGATGCATAATTTCCGTCTTCAATGTTGAACCTGTTTTATTTTCTCCAAATCATGGTTAGCTATAATATGGAAAGATGTACTCAGTTCATTTTTGGGAACCTCTTGCTTCGTAACCTAGGTGGAGCCAATACTTTTACAACGTCCAGGAGTCCCTGGAATTGTCGTCATGGGAATCCCTGAAGCTCGCCTGACTGCGATGGTTGTTCCATGTGTTCATGTGAAGGAACAAGGGCTTTGGTCTGATCAAAGCCGTGAACTTAGAGCTGAACAAGAACGTTTGTTGTCCGATGTAGTTCTTCGAGAGTTCAGAGGAAGGAACTTAGAACCGTATTGCTCTTTCAAATCTCCAACTACTTTGATGCTAAAAACTCTCTCCGAAACACACACAATTCAATGACCGAGCTCCACGGTCGCGCGGTGGTCGTGCGACGATCGTGCGGCGGTCGTGCGACGATCGTGCGTCGGTCGTGCGGCGGTCGTGAGGTGTGGTGGGAGAGAGACCTTTACCTCTTTAAATTGGCTTTGGACATAGCTGACCTGACCCTGCACTCAGGAAAAAAATAATAATACAATCTCTGTACATAAATGAGTCTAGTCGATCGTGGACGTTGATTTATGTCATTCTCGTACAAGATTGACCTCATCTAAAAACCAAATTTCATTGAGATTTTATGACCTAGTTCATGCACGTGCAACCTAGATCGGTAGTAAAATCACCGAGCCCAATGCCTGGCAGCCGCAAAGTGACGGCGACACCCGAAAGTCTCTCTCAGGACAAGGAAAATCACAAGTCGTCTCGAAGTCTTTCCGAGAACAAGACAAATGCCAAAGAAAGAGCTTCCAGTAGAGATGTGGTGGGATTCAGTCTGATTAATGCGGAGGATGACCTTTCTCGTCGTTGTCTTTCGGCCAAAAGCATCTCCCCTCTTACTTGAACTTTTTACTCCAAGCCACACGCGACGCAGCACAATAAGTAGTGCTACTTCGACCCCACCCATGTGTTTCGAGTTCGAATCCTCCAATTTATGTTTCTAGCATTATCAAAGGGGTTTATTCATACCACCCGTGGTGGTGGCATAGGTGGTTGGGCAAGGGAACTTTTCACAAGAGGTCCCGAGTTCGATCCACGGCGTCGTCAAGCGATTTACCTGGCAGGCAAGGGTGGTGGTGACTCTACCTGTCCCCAGGGTTTACTTCGCTGCAAAGCGGCACACGAGGTTCTTTGGGTCACCAAAAAAAAGAAGGGTTTATTCATTACAATGGACACAAGTCAAGACGGTAGGAATTACCTTCGTGGCCACACACAGAGGAAAAGAAAACCTTTTTGCTCCACTAAGATCACTACAGTAAAAGAGAAGTACAAGCAACGGAAAATCCATAAATATTTTTTTTAGGAGCGTGCATAAACTTATTTATAAATTTAACATTAGATTGTTTATAGATGATTTAACATAAAATATCCTTTTTTTTTCGTAGTTAAATCAAATGCTCACAGTGCAGATGAACAGACTAAATTCCAAGACTCCATCTATAATTTTCGAGAGAGAGAGAGAGAGAGAGAGAGAGAGATGGCGTGCTCCCGAGGAATATACGCCCTTCTAGCTCTATGCGTCCTCTTCTCCACAGATGTTACTCAATCGGAATTGAGAGAATTGCGACCCTCTGATCACGGGCTGCAGTTCCAGAATCCGCCGCCAACCGGAGCGAAGCTGCCCCGGGAGACAGCATCCTTCTTCGGAGGGTCTCCGTCGTCGCCTTCTTCTTCGAATCCATCCTTGTCGTCGTCTCCGGTGGTGCCGCTCCTGAATGGTACGAATTCGAGCGACGACCGGTGGTGGCGAGGAGCAGGATATGGCGGCGGCGAAGGAGGAAAAGGGAGGAGAGAACACGTGAGAGGGGTGCTCTTGGTGGTGAGCATCGTGCGCGGAATCACTGGCGCCGCTCTGTTGTTTGCTTCCGGGCTGGTTTTTCTCTTCAAGTTCCGAAAGCAGAGGTCGGCAGGGGCGGCAGCCCCACCGCCACCTCCTCCTCCGCTCCAGCCACTGCTTCTACTTCCACCGCCGGCGTCTAGACTATCGGGAGATTGCAACAAGTGAACCGATTCGCTATTAACATTGCCGATGATGTAGTGTTGTGGTTGATTCTTCCTAATCGACGCCGTGTAAATTATGTGAAGAATATCACAAAATCATTCATTGCTCCACAGGAAAAAGCAACGTTGCTATGATAACCCCTTTCCCTTTCTTCTGGACTTTGGTTTGTCTTTTTATCCCCACTTAAATTAGGTCTAGCACTATACAAAAAGCCTCAAATGAAAGCTTCTCAATTAAGATTGTCTGGGGATTAGCACGGGTCTGATTCTCCACCTACTCGAATGCAATCAATATGTCCATCGAATCATAACCCCATGCCCCATTTGGTGAGCATTTCATTACTTCGAAAGACAAAACATATGACTAAAATCAAGTTTATATAACTCGAGTTCAAAACATATGACAATTGATTATATGAACCCTTTGTAAATTTTGCAATGCAAGGCTCGGGCTTAATGAGCTCAAGCCAATCAACTTGAATTTTAAATTTCAATCCGAATATCATTGGTCGATAATTTTTGCAATTTAAAGTGGTGTTTGCATCTTTATTTAATGAGACAATTTTTCCTTTGATGAAATTCTTATTCTCTCAACTCAATTGATTGTATGCCTAGTCAATTTCGGGGAATGACATGATCCACACTCCTCATGATGTAAATTGCCCAACTTAGGTGTTTTCCTTGATTAATTGATGTTAGAGAAGTGATTTATATGAAGTGATTCATACAGAATTCCATATGTTTTTCCATCATTAGCTTGATTGTGTTTTTTCATCATTTCACTCTCTTGAGTGGTTTTTTTGAGGGATGAGTTACAAATATAAATATTATCCACCTTACCAAAAAAAAAATATAAATATTATCCAAATTTATATTGATATCCCAAATTTTGAGGAAAGTGTGCCACCCTGCAGTGATTTTCAACAAGCGAGGAAACATAAAAGGAGGATTTTAAAATTTTACTCCAAACCCATCCGAAATCCTTTTACGACATTTGTGCACAGAAATGGCAGGCAGTAGGTAGGGCCATGATTTTGCCCCTGCATAAGAAGTCCTTTTAAAACATACGAAGACGAAGTGGCCTGCATTATTTATATGCCATGTTTTGTTTTTCCTAATATAGAAAGAAATCACCAAAGACAATCTATTTTTTTCATTTCAAGAATAGGAAAATAACAAAAAATAAAGAAAGAAAGAAACTATCTTCATTGTGGCAATACTATCTTTATTGTGGTGAGAAAAACTTTCACTGAGCCGAGACTATATTATTATGAGATTGTCATCTTGGTATCGTGATTGTTGTATCCCTCACATGAAGTGAGTAGAAAAGAGGCTACTCATGTCTAAAGTATGCATGTAGGAATATTTATCATGGTAATCCTAGAGAAATTTCTATTTCTCGTGCAACTCTCTTCATTAAAGCATTCTTATTTCATGCTTTAAGATATCCATTTTGTAGATAATTCGTTTATTAGTTCAGTTTCTTAGTTTGATAATGCATAGTTGCTTGACTTTGTCTCATAATTCGAATTGATTAATTTTTTTATGACGTTTTTGATTGATTAGTGTTAGAGAAGTTTCCTATCTTGTTTTTCAAATAAAAATTGATTCAACATCTTTTAGTCGATCAAGTCTTGCTATGATTATTTGTTTTCTTTTTAGTTACGAAGTCCATCAATTCTGCTTCAAAAAATTTAGTTATGCACATCACACATATGTAATTTTTGTTAAATGACATCACATTGTTCCATTAATAACCAAAAAAAAAAAGAAAAACTATACTTATGCATGACCCATCCTTTCTAATGCCTAAAAAGAACTCTCATGAACGGGACAAGATATGGATGCAAAATTTATATTGATGACACTATCAATACATTTTGTCTCATTATGATTTTTTTCAAATTCACTAACAAATGCCCTTGTCATGAATTTGTAGTAGGTTATTTCAACGTGAGTATTACTTGACTTACTAGCAATAGGATGCTGGACTATTCATGTCCAACTAGGATGTTTGACAAAGTTCTAAATCGTCAGGATCAGAGTGGGAATCGTTAGGGCAAATGCAGCCTTTTCCCTCACCTTTATATCGAAGAGTTAGGTAGTCTTGTATCATCTTCACCCGCGACTATCATCCAACGCTAATTTCTTAAACTAGGATAGTCACATGGTTTGATCTTGTCTGCTAACCATCTCAAGGGTTGATCAAGTCTCGAGGATGAGCTTATATCATGACATATTTCATTATCTCCCACATCTTTTTGGCATTAATTAGGGTACGGTTTACATTAATTGGCAGAGATAAAAAAAAAAAATTATTATCCCACTTGATCTAAAATAATGTTCCCCGAACAATATGTCAATATTAATGTACATAATTTATTAGCTTAGATGTAATTTGATTTAATGGTAAATACATCTAAATTCACCTGTTGAATATCTTATTTTGTATTTTTTTTCTCACTTGTCTGATCTATTACTTAGGAAAATAAGACAAAAAATCTGGTAAGATCGTATCTACTCTTTTCGTAAATTTATTAATTGATCTACAAACCTATGTGTGCACACACATGATTTAACAACACATTAATTATATAATCACATCTATCCACATTTGTTCTCTCAACCTCTAGATATGTTGCCCCGACAAGGGGATCTCCTAGACTACCATGCTCTCTCTGTGACTCATTCGGTTACAGGTACTACCTCTCGTCCAAGCAGGAAAGTTTTGGCCCCGTGCAGTTCAGCAACGTCTCCTAAGTCCATTTGTTCACGATGCAGCCGAAGAGATGACCTCGATCCGAAGGATCATAGCCAAGCACGTGCTTATGTTGCCGTTGTCCTCCAACTCCCTCTCTTCTTTCGAATTTAGTAAGAGATCTATGACCTGCAAGAGCCTATCTGGAACAGCCGTGTTGATGAAACAATGGAGGTTGAAGTTGTCCATGTACATGCTTTCCGTGGATCTCTTTCCTGTGAACAATTCGAGCAAGAGAATCCTGTAGCTGTAGACATCAACATTGGTTGATACTAACCATATTCTGCAACATACATTATGATGATCTGGACAATGCGGACCAAGTTCCCATCAGTTTCGCATTTCTTTTTCCTTCCGTGAGAAATTAAAGGGAGACAGAATAGAAAAACTGCTACTACATCAAGAAGACAAATGGTATCCAACATTTCAAATCCTCATCATCACTAGTTTCATATTCACATAAAGACTGGAGTGCAATGCTCCGGCTGGAAGTCGGACCAGCTTTCTTTACCACAGCAATTCGCACAGAGGAAGAAGTGGACAACGATTTACTCGAACTGCAGACATGATGGAAAGACACGGAACTGCAACCGGAAAACTTGCACAAACAACCAGCGCCACATGCAAAAAGTTACTTTACACGAGCCTACTTCCATGAAGGGAGTCTTCATTTTAATAAAATCCAAAGCGCTTGCAGGAAAAGGGAAGTGCCCAGCTGATCTGTCTCAACACATCCATCATTCAGATGAGCTAACGTAATTGAAGAAAACAAGTTAAAAAAACTTGCAATGCCTCTGTCATTCAAGATGTCACTGGATGTAGCTTTTGTCAAGGAATCTGTCGGCTTGTCCAGAAATTCCTCAGAAAGTTTCCTCTTCTGCATTTCAAATCAAACATATAAGTAAGCTTTTCTCTAGGCCTCAAAAACGGAAGACAATTCCATATTAAATCAACAACTTACGCTCACCTTAAATCCAAAGACAACTATAACAATATCCTAACAAATTACACAGAGAAAGAGAAACCAACTTGATTATATGTATTCTTAAGTAGAGGGGAGATTCGAAGAACGCTAGTCATTCTATAGAGAAGAATCCAGAACCACATGGAAGACAATCTAATCCATGAAGCATGTCCACCTTTCCTAATTATCAAATAGAGGTACAATCAGTGTTATCGACAGTGTGTGCACAATCAGCAAACTAGTGAATCACGCTCTTCTGAGAGGTTTGACATATATTTCCGTTAGAGTTGGCAATACATGCATGTACTGGCAATTAAAAGACTCGTTTTTCACTTGATGACATGTGATTCACAAACTATGATCTAACAACTTTAGAACATCTCTTGGTGTCCAAAATTAGGTCCTGAAAGTTCTCAAGTAATTTTATAACTCTTACTCCTTTAAGTTGCTGATTCTTCAACATGCAAATGTCTGACAATACATGTGACACAGATTAAGCACATAAGATGACATGGATTAAGCAAAGAAAAGCATGCTATACAGATCACATGTCAATGCATATGCATCTAATGCAAGTAAAGCAAGACAATCACAAACTTAATCCATTCTGAATCGGGGATTGATGATCACCGAAACAGCATTTGCAATAGAGTATCTTCAAACGAACACAAACTTTTAGATATACTCCTGGATTATACGTAGATTAAAGTACCATATACATTTTATTAAATGATACATGAGCACCTTGCTTTGTCAACCAAATGACCAGTTCAGCCAGAACTTATTCATAACGCACTTAAGACTGTTCTCAACAGATTCACACGCTTAAAGGTAGCCGACAGGGAAGCAAATATGCTGACAATTAGAGCATTAGTGACCTTGAGAGTGTTCAATTATTCGTCGTCACTAGCAGAAGGTTGAGTCAGATTTTCCTCATCCTCTGAATCTTCATCTTCGATCCTACGGACAAAATCTTGGATGTCTGCAAGCAAGTTCCAGCGAATTAATAAGTATAAATAAAAAGAATGAAAAATAGTTCATTTTAGAGAAGTGAAATCAAATAAAGAAGGGCCAAACAATCTGAAACTCAAGTGACAAAAAACCGGAAGGCATGCAGTACACAGTCTACTGTGACCCAAAAAAACTCTAACAATTTACTCCGTCTTCTCTTGTTTTTTCTTTTGGATGAAACTAGCCAAGCATCTAGCATGTCACAGTGGCTGGAATGGTCCAGGAAATTTGACAGGTAAGTCCAAAGTAAATGTCATTTTAAACAGATCTGCTATATGTTTCGAAAATTTGCTTTGAACTGAATATGATGAAAAGGTGCTTAAGTGGTTCTTGAAATGGCTTTTGCACTTTCGTGCTATGGAGAAATTTTGTGCTCTTTGGACAGGTATATGGTAAGAAGCATTACTTAAAAAGATAAACTGAACAGCGGCTGGACTTAAATCCTGTTTCCTTTTCTATAAGTAGGTAATTCATAAATGAGCTATTGCTTTAAACTGATGAAATTTCCCCACTCAAAACTCAATTTGCACCCTTCTGCATATGAGATCATGGAGGTTAATTAAGTTGTTCTAAATTTGTTCAGAGACCATTTGAATAACTCATCTACGATTTTAATAGAAGCAATAAGACCAAAGAGGTCAAGAATGGTGATGTGAATTCCAAGCGGTGACAGTGCTCCGATATACTCAATGCAAGAGATCATAAAACGACCATTGACCTTTGTCACTATATTCGCAGATGGGAAACAACTCATACCTCTGCAGCAGATGAATGTCGCAAGTCCTCTAGCACTGTATCTATGCTCACTGCTGCACATCTTGACCGAAAAAACAATCCCTCACCAATTAGTATGACAAGAATATAACATTTAAGCAATGGGAGAAAGGAAATCAATTCATGTTAACGGTAAACTTTGGAGATAAATCAATTAGCATATAATACTATCTCATTCGTGCAGTCTACAAATTCATACTCCAAAAACAAGGAAAACAGCACGGAAAGTTCATAGAACTTACATTCAGGGATTTCATTTCATCAAGCCCAGCGAGAATATCCATCTCTCTTGGAATCCATCGTCTCATTCTCCAAGGACTTAATCGCATCACCCATCACCCATCGCTTCAGCCTCCCTCTTACTTTTCTCACTCTCCACCACCAGCCCAAACCCCCCAAATGAAGAAACACAAGTCACATTCAATTCTTCCCAAAACGCAACAAACCTAGGAAAGCCAACGATTCAAAAGGCACAATCTTCTACTTCCACCTCATCCTGCTCACGCCAGGGCTCAAAATTTCTCGTCACCCGAACTCCACCACATAACCTGAATTCCGCGGATCAGTCTTGACCGTGAACTCAGCAGAACACTTGGTGCATTTGAAGTAAAACCTAACTATCTGGATCCCCATATACGTCCTCCTTCCTGGAATTGAACTTGGTGCCCTTGGAGATGTAGCTCCCGGAGGTGCCGCACCGGATGCTCATCGGAAGCATCGTCCGGACCTTCGCCTGCTGATCCTCGGACCTCCGAACCCTAGGCAGCTTCTTAGGGTCGAAATCCGGCGGGTAATGCTCGGTCACCCTCTTTCGTCCTCCCATCCCCTTCTCCTCTCGAACTCCAATCGAACCAGGACGGCAGAAACGCCATCGAAACCCGAGGCGAGTCGCTACAGTATCCCAAATGCCCGACGCCGAATCTTCGCGACGAGCTTCCACACGAAGAAACCCGGCGAGCAATCGTCGAGTTCTCGAGAGCGGTGCCTCGCACCGGAAAGTCGCCGATCGGAGCCACCGGCGGACACCGCGAGCTCGAGAAATGCGGCTCCCAATCATCCGCCGAAACCTCAGAGATGGAATTAACAACCGAGGGCGATATGTGCTTCGGCCTCGAGTTCGCCGCCGCGACATCCTGCGCGACAGAACACGAACCTATTCATTCCGTACATCCCGGAAACAGAACCATCGCGAACGTGACTAAGAACAAACCTCGGCGCCCGGCACCGTAAGAGCATAATAGCCGAGGGAAAGATCGACGGTCTCGCGAGGCCCCAGAGACTTCTTCGACCTCCAGAACAGCGCGCGGATTCCGGCGGCGGCGGTGGCTCGGAGTCGGAGTTGATGACGAGTTCATCGGAGGGAGGAAATCGGACGGAGGCCTAGAAGTTGCCGAGAGACCAACGCGAGCACAAACCTTACGCGTTGGAAACAGTGGGAGGCGAAGGCGGTCGGGAACCAGCTGCGACTGGCGGGGCTCTTGGAGGAGGCGACGTGCAGAGGTAGATGACCGCGAGGCGGAGGCGGAGGGGTGGGATGCGCCGAGAAGGAAGTGAGGCTCGTTCTCTGTCTGCTTTTCGGCGAAGAGAGAGAGACAAAACCCAAAAAATTCAAGCGAGGAGAGAGAAAATTTAAGCGGGAGCGCAGCGCATTCATTACGCTTCGATCCGTCCTTTCTTCCGCAGCCGAGCGAGCGAGCCACCAGCCATTTATTTCGGAGAGAGCGAGAAGAGAGAGGAGAGAGACAGAAGCGCAGAAGATGGAGGGGCGTCAGAGTGGTGGGCCCAGGAGCGCTTTTGAACGTCTGACGCCGTCGCTCACGTGGAGCCACGTGTCGACTCCTGAGTGATCTTACCTACTACTTACGTGAAGGGTAAAACCCAGCCAATATTTTGGCCCCACTAGAAGTTACTCATATGAAGCAATTCATGCACAATTCCACGTGTCATTATTTTTAGTATGATCAATTTTTTCTTCTTCCTTCACTTTTCCAGTGGATTTTTTTCATGGATAGGTTACAAACATATATACCGTCGATATTTATATTCATATCCAAAATTTTTAAGGAACTCGTATTGTCAATATTTATATTCATATTCAAAATCTTAAGGAAATCGCGTCGTGTCATAGTGGTTTTCAACAAGCAAAAATATTTTATTTTATTTTTAAAGTAAGAGTATCATTATTATCATTTTTATTCCTTTTCTTTATATATTAGATCACAAATTGTCATTCTATAAATTCTTTCTTTATAAACAGCCTCCAACTAAATCATCCTCTATTAGAAAGCAAATACTTATTTTATTTACCAAAAGCATGTGCAAAATAATCTTGACGTAAAAGGTAATTGAAAATATAAATATTATCGAAATTTCCAAAAAATATTAAAAATCTTGTACAAACATTAGTCACTTTCAAGCTTAGAAGTACCATAAAATATACATAACATAGGAATTAGAAATTGAAATATTCGGTGCAAAAACTTTCGGAGTTTCCCATTTTAGAACGTTGCATCTTCTACGTATTGTCTCAGTCTTCCTCACCCATTCTCAGTTCTCTCTTCTCCTCTGTCTCTAAGCTTCTCGCTGCTGTCTCCTTGCTCTGCTGTTGCTGTCTAGAGATTTGTCTCGCTGCTGTCTTCTTGATCTGTTGTTGCTGTCTAGACTAATACTCGTCCGACCATGAGTTCTATTGCGGCGAAACCTGTCTGCGCAATTCCACTGGACAAGCGTAAGGCTAAGGGTAAGGCCGTTCTCTGCAAGAAACGCGTTGAATTGAAGCAGATGCGCAATATTCTGGGCCCTATGTCGCGCATCAAGATAGGGCCTCTCAGATAGTAAGTCTGCTGTTCTTTTTTTTTTTTGGCCATTTTATTTCTTTTCTCTTGCATGTTAGTCCAAAATCTCCTTTCGTTACGATTTCTCTGGTGGGTATTATGATCTTTCTTACTCTGTTTTCTCTGATGGTTTTTCTGACCAGTCACCAATGCCAACCGGTCAATGCCAAGATTTATCCGAAAAAATTTCCAGCAAATGTAAGTGTAAGTGCATCGCCAACAAGATTCATCTAGCGTTTGTTCTCATCATTGTGTTTATTGGATTGTACATGGAATTTCAGAGCTTCAAATAATGCGTTAAGTTCTATCATTCTTGACCGACTTGTTGAGGTTTTTCAATTTTTCCTCCCTCATTGTAGGTTGAAGGTAGGGAAACAGAGGATTCGTCTTCAGATTCGTCTTCGGAGTCGACGATCCATCATATCGATCAATACAAGGCTTATCCTTTTCAGAGCGATGTAGATGATGACACTAATGTTCACATGGAAGCCTACGAATACATTGACGATATATGTGCCTTTTACAAATCGAAAGAGGTGAACTATTTATTTATTGCTTGATTATGTTCCAATTTTGTCACTTTACACTGAAATTATGCTGAGTCACTGAATTATTCCGTGCAGAAATCTATGTGCATAAAACCAAATTTAATGGCTAGACTAAAGCACGGCTTTGGCAAGAAGTCGAGCGTGAATTGTGGAGTGGTTGATTGAGGTAACTAGGATGAAATTTTACCATCTTTCCTCTAGTATAAGCTGTGAAGAACTCGCAATTTTACTTTCTTACTGAATAAATAGGCACACAGGGCGTTCGAGTTCGAGTTCCCAACTGAGGCGTTGTATCTTGCCATCTATCTTTTCGACCGATTTTTGGCTCTTCATCCAGTGGAAAAGAAGAGAGTGATTTTGGTTGGAGTGACTGCCCTACAATTGGCTGCCAAATATGCTGGAATAAGAGAGTCCATTCCTTGTGTCCATTCGTTTTCCTGCTTGGCGCTTACTTCATGCACTTCGTGCTCCGTAGGGCAAATTCTAGAAATGGTAAGCTTTAGAGTGAAGCGGAATACCATTCCTTATTTTGCTTATCTCCATTAACTTTTCTTTTTTCTGTCTGTTCTTGGCAATATGCAGGAGTGCTTGATGTTGAAGACCTTAGGGTATGACTTGTCAATTTCGACTCCGTCCATATTTATGTGGAAATTCTTTAACGAAACTCACTCTGATGATAAGGTACTTTGTTTTTGTTAATTTATTTTGTTCATGTTATTTCATGGTGTCATGAATTGATCTTAATACATTAGTACAGAAAATGATTTGGGTTTCTTTTTGTAACTCCAACCAGATCAAGAACTTGTCCAGTTTCTTCATTGATCTCTGCCTAGTTCGGTATGAAACATGCACATTTCGACCTTCAATATTAACTGCCGCTGCAATTTACACTGCCCATGCCACTGTTAGAAGTCGTAAGCCATGTAGTAAAATCTATGAGCAGTTAACCGGATGTAGTGTCGGGCAAATCTGGTAAGTAGCAAGAGACTTCAATTTATTATTTATTACATCTTCATGTCTTTGTTTATCTCCTTTAGGGGCTTAGGAATCTAATGGATTATTTCTTTCTGGCTACTTTTCTTTTGTATAGGAAATGCTCGAGATTGATGGTGACTTCCCATATAAAAGCAAGGAGTGTCGAAAGTGTTTACAAGAAGTACAACACGAGCAGATACAACTGGGTAGCTAGAGCTAGACCGGCTCGTTTTCTCTTGACCAAATTTAGCAAGGCCATGTTCATCACCTTTAAGCTCATCTTGTTTCTCCTAAAAGACACTTGACAGCATTTTGTTTTGGTGTTGAGGTATTTGTGTCAATGGATTTTTTGGTATTAGAAGGTCTCTAGGTAAGAGCCGAGTCTTGGTACCGTACAGATGATTTCCAGCTTATCGGCTGTTTCAAAGCCCTTGAACAGAAAGTCGATGATTCTTAATTGTAGAGATCTATACCTTGCTAGTGTTATTTTCATGTAAACAAGTTTCGAATCTATGAAGATGCACATGGTTATGTTTAATTTCAGTAACTCTGGATGTTGTAGAAGTATTGCCTCCACCCTTGTTATGAAACGAGAACATTCCCACGAAGAAAAAGATGAGGGTACATCTTATTATTTTAGCAGACCATCATTTTGAGAAATTGAAACAGGTATTGAAGACAGAAAAATATGCATCACAGTTGGACCTATCAACAAATCTAAAGCTGCTCAGAGATAAAAATGATTTTATTGCTAAGCCAATTCATGCATGATGCAGTCCAGTACCTCTTCAGGGTAAACATTTGCTCCTCTAGTCTTGATCCTACTGCTCTCTTGGCCATTAAGCCACAACTGACCATGCTTATCAATGAAACTGACATCACCGGT
The DNA here is from genome assembly GCA_017140615.1 of Eucalyptus cladocalyx. Taxonomy (NCBI): domain Eukaryota; kingdom Viridiplantae; phylum Streptophyta; class Magnoliopsida; order Myrtales; family Myrtaceae; genus Eucalyptus; species Eucalyptus cladocalyx. The sequence continues at coordinate 3,872,696 of CM029519.1, forward strand.
GTCAATCCATGAATGACTGCTATAGTCTGATGCCAAAAATTGATCTCAGTATCCAATCATCAAATCCAGACCTCTGGTTAGAACTGTCCCAATGCTAATAAAATCATCACCGTCTGTCCTCAATTCAACATGTCGTGCCAGTTTGCTGACACATATGCCTCTTGGTCTTCGAACTGAATTGAGATATGTTCCAACATGAAAATGAAGGGGCTGGTAGGAAAAATGGAAATGTGGGTCATACAAAGTCATGTATGTTAGCAAAGAACACGTCTCTGTTATCCCTGCATATTGAGGGAAAAAAAAGAGGAAGAAGAAAAAATAGTATAGTCAGCAGAGTAGTTCAAGGCACATTGCTAGCAGGGACTACTCTAATTAGCATTTAAGTAGCGACATTAACTGCATGTAAGCGTAGAAGATGACATTAATTCTTGCTCTTGGGAAGAAGTAGCCAGCTTCTTTTTCACCTAGTCTTTTCCTTTCCACGGGAGAACGTATAGAAGATACACACCATAGGCCAAGAGAATATTCTTAGCTCTTGGGAAGAAGTAGCCAGCTTCTTTTTCACCTAGTCATTTCCTTTCCACGGTCCTTTCTCCCTGAGTACACTTGGAATTAAACAAAAGTACCACTAGAAGAGCACAATTTCAAACGTAGACCATGTAGGTGGCCGATGCTTTCTACACATGATATTCAGTATTCAAATTGCTTGTTAAAGATCTTCTTTGTAGATAAAGATCAGCAAACTTTGCTGGAACTTGGAAAGTTGGAAAAGGTATACATCATTCTCACTGTAACCACATATACCCAAAGAAATCTGCTGAGTAGCAGAGTGCAAGACAACCTTTGAAACTAGAAACCAATATCACATAATGTAATCGTCAAATTTGAGAACCCTTCAGAAATTGCCAAGAAAGATGGACAAAGAAGCTTTTTCTAGGGAGTCTTGTTCAGAAGTAAGGTCAGTAAAGTATCTTAAGTTTCAACCAAAGAAAAAGTATCGTAGGTAACAAGTAATCAAGTCAAAAGAAAGTAGTATATATTTACAAATCTGGTGCAGTTTGCTCTTTGACAAAATTGATATGATTGAAACTTTTTGAGTGGGTAATCGAGCCCAAAAAAGAGCCATCCGGTATCAGTCATTATGATTGAGACTTCAAAGTAGATAATAAAGCTACAAAAAGCCATTTCTATATCTCCATGGGTGTGTATGGGTGTGCTTGCACCTACATCCATCTCTAAATAGGATTGATCATTTCACTGAAGAGTAAAAAACCAATCTTTCCCAAAAAATTATCCCTTGAAGACTACAAAAAATACTTGTTATTGGCAATCAGAGGAAGTAAAGACTATACCGGAGGTGAAGCATACTATAACAGCACCATCACAAGCCCAAGAGGTAGTCAGTGGTGGAAAAGGAACTCGGAGGAGTTATTGGATGCATATCTAGCATGCCATAGTTGATATTAGCACATGAAAAGGAAAGGCTGGATCCATGATTTTTAAGAATATCATGTTTTTATACATTGCATGATGGGTAACATAAATTTTTTTCATCCTTTGACAACTTAAGACTTCAAGAAAGTGACATTTCTTGAATATGGCGAAGAGAGGGAGCCCAAGGAACATTCCATTATAGAGAAGGTATACCATCCTCGTGGATCTTAGAATACCAGCTAATAAAACTCCAGTCTATCACCGAAATCTCTGGGATTACGGCTAACATCGCCAATGTAGCTTCATTTGCACTCTGCAGTCAATATTTTAGAATGAATTAATACCATTAAATAGATGTACACATCATAAAACAACCGCCATCATCATGACATTTAGCTGCTTGCCCCTACTTTCTCAATTTCTGGCTAACAAAAGAGACGACTAAGGCACTGAGATCTGCTAATTTCAGCAACTAAGGTACTGAGATTGGATAATTTCTCCTCCAACCTAATATGATAAAAAAGACATCATCATCCTTTCTGTTCTTCCATTTCCACGAATTCATCGCCCATGGTTACACTTCCCATGCACTAATTGCAACAACTTTAGTATGTCTCGCTCTTAGGTTCCATTACACAGCATTCCATTCATGCACGGGTCTAATTAAGATTTCGCTGGAGCATCAAAAGGTAAAGCTTATAAAAGATTTAGTTATTCATCATACTAAAATTGTCGGGAAGTCGGGTCTGGATGGACTGATGTCTTGCCACTCTTATGTACCTAAAATTTAACAAGTCATTTTCCAATATCGAACATGAATTCTTGTTCTATCCAATTTATGATCCACAGATGCATAATTGCCAATACAGAGGACTTAACCCCTTCACTGATTAGTTCCGCAGAACTCGACTGACCCATCTGTAGCTTAGAGGAAGAAAAAAGGAGAGAATGAATCATAGCTCACGCTAGTAAGAAAAGAAATGGATGATCGATTCATCAAGGCAAGAAGTGAAGCTGATGATCGACACTACAACATCAATTCTAGTCATCTCAAAAATCATTCACCGGCTTTCTGTCCCATTCCAAGTTTTGCCCAACTACATCGATTCATCGAAGACTAGAGTTTGTCATGATAGGACAGAGACATTCTTTGGCAGCAAGATTCTGTCAAAACCCACAACTCACAGGATAAGATAATCTGCCGAACTATTTGCACCTCCTACGGATGAATGCTGGGACAAAGGCACAACAATATCTACGCAATCCGGAAATGGAAAATTTGGACCTGTTATACGGGGAGACTTCGAAGCAGATCACGAGCAAGCCCAGAAACGGCTTCCACGAACTGGGTTTCGGCCATTCGGCGTCCGCCGGCGACGGCGACCGGGGAATTCCGCCTCGCAGTGGCAATGCAAGACGACCGCTCGGAGTCGGAAGGCAACTTCGGGGAGGCGGGTCTTGCATCAGTGTTGAAGAAAAGCATGGGAGACGTGTCATGCGTGGATTGGCCTTGCTCGTGGATATTAAGAAGAAAAAGCTTCCACGACCACGACATAGGACAAAGCCAAGACAACGTTACGTGGAACATCGTTGTCGCATCTTACGAAGAGTCGCATGCCTGATCCTAATTCCCACGACATGAAAGGAACTCCTGGGCTTCAGAAAATCAATAATTTAAAAAATTTTTTTTAATAAATAGTTACCTATATTGCTTATAAACATAAATGAATCAAAAATTTCATCAATTAAAAAAAAATATTTAAATAATTAATATATTTTAGCGATTAATTATTTCATAAAAAAATGATCCATCAAATTTGCTTTGTAAGATTTTTTGTCATGGCTAACCGATGTTAAAGAAAAGTTACGAGCACCAAATTGTTTTAGCTTACATTATAAACTAAGTATTTTATTAACAACGGTACGAAATAAACTTATTATTAACTTAGGTATATTACTTTAAAAAGAAAATATTCTAACGGTGGAAACTAGAAAATTTACAACAATCAATGGAAAAGAAAGGCCTCTAAAGAAAAGCTAAGAACATATAATTTACATGTAAATTACTCTCATGAGGACGATTATATGCGCCAAAGGAAAGTTACAATTCATTAGGGTAATTTAGCAATGACATAAAAATAAATCTAGGGGAGGGTTTTGGGGCAACCCTCAACAACTCTAAAAAAAAGGGAAAATAAAAACAAAAAAATAAAAAATTCAAAAAATCCATGTAAAATGATTTTTCGGAAATGACACTCAAATGATTGATTTTACTCGATGTAACATTTAAGTAAGCGAAAGAAGAGTTATGGCAGTCAAGTGAGCACTATACAAGAGTTACAGTACTTAAGCCATTCTTCTCCCATTATTGATATCGATTCAAGCCTAGAAATTATACTCACTCATCGCAGAATTTATACTATTGGATAAATAAATAAGCAATAATGCGTCCCCCAACTTTCTCAAACATTATATTCATTAAAATATTTAAAAAGTAAACTCGGCATTTATCCAAAGACTTAAATTTTCAAAATAATTAGTAGTGGTCTCATAAAATTTACAATTCTTATTTTAATTGATGATACACCTGAGTTTGCTCTGACTGAAAATCATATGAGAATCATCTAATAGTGTGGCTGATTAGATCGTTAAGACCCAAATTCAAAATTCCCTTGCAAACCCTTGGATCTTTTGTGTTCTGAAGTCCATCTCACGTGCTCCTTCATTATTACTGAATGAAATTTAAGGAGTGTTTATCAACGATAAAAACCTCCTCAAATTTAAAAATTACATTATTAAATTCATGCATCGGGTCATCAATTAGTAATTAACATAAACCCGGGTTCGCTTGTAATATTTGATAGATAGTGAACCCCATGCCATGCTCAATTGCTCACTAACAGACGCTAAAATAAATAACAAATCTGAAAATTTGGCACCTTCAAAATCAATTTCAGAAAAAAGATCTAAGATGGGTAGAGATATTATGTTTTTTGTTGAAATAGAAATATATTTCAAAGTGGGTTATTATATCAAAGAAAAAAATAGGGGATACCGTTTTTTGGCAATCCCTTCTGTTTTTTTGCATCCATTGATTGAGACCTAATTAGCTCTATAATGAGGGATTTAATTGAGGGGAATCGCCGTATTTGAGAGAGAGAGAGAAAGAGAGTTTTTTTTTTTTTTTTTTTAAATGAGAAAAGTGCACATACTCACATAACATGTGTCTCATAAACCATTGCATACCTATCGATTTGTTTCCACTAGTTTATTGTATGTATTGCTCAAACTTATTTTAGGGATTGTTTTAACATTTATTTATCCACTCAATTACGCTTATCATTTGCGTTATTGCACAGCATAAAAATACACATGAATGTGGTGTAACTCAATTTTTCATACGGTGAAATTATAAAATGCTCATCACGTAATACCTTATAGCACCCTTTATATACTTTTATCATTGAGAACTTAGATATATGTCTGATTTTTTTTTTAATGTATCTCATGTAATGTTGAAAAAGTTCATTAGCACTATATGATTTTTAAAAAAGGGAAAAATTTATAAATAAAATAAAATAAAATTCTAACTATGCCCATTGCGGCACATTTACCCCAAACATTTTTTTATGACATCAAAAATCTCAAATTTTACATGTGTGATACATTTACTCTAATTACTTTATGACATAAAAAAAAAAATCTCAAACTTGGACACAAAAAATCATAAACTTATATCTGTGTAATACATTTATTTTAAATTTTGGGATAAATATATCACATGAGGACAAATTGAGGATTTTTTGTGCCACAAAAAGAAAGTTTGAGATAAATGTATTATACAAGTTCGAGGTTTTTTGCGTCATTAAAAAACATTTGAAATAAATGTGTTTTAGTGGGCATAGTTTAGGGTTCTCGGTGTTTTTTTTCTCAAAAAAAAAAAAATCAAGAAAATTAATCTTCCTAGAAGGACGTTTCGGTTAGCCTTCTTATACATAAAGAAACAATTGAACTACGTCATATTACAACTTCCAATTCGCCTTGACAAAGCTAAAAATATTCAGCTAGGAAGGAAAATAGTCTGACTCCACATAGGCTAGTGTGTCCTTTGAAATGAAGGTGAAAATATATTTTGTCTTCCTCTTCTTTGTATGTCAGAGACCGTAAGTATTATTTTTTATTATTATTATTTCCTCAAAACGGATGGTTGGTATAATTATCTTCCATTAGAAAAGAATTTGATACTTTCTTTACCAAAATCATGAGGTAAAGATTGACTTTTTACTATCCCGTGAAAATTTAAATATAATTAATATTTCAAAAAATTGTTAAAAATTATGTGCGAACCTATGTGCTGAGATTCATACTTTGTTAAAAGTTTCAGTTGTTTTGTGCTTAGAAAATTCTAAGTGCATTCGTTGTTCGACTTAGTTAAAAGGACAAGGGATTTTGATTCTAACCTTTTCTCATCCTAGTGAAGAGGAAAACAATTTCATAAACACTTGAATGTATGTAAATATTCAAAGGAGGAAATGTGGAAAATTATTCACATAATTTATTGATTAATCAAGAACAATCAGATCTATATATGACTGTAAAACACCGAAATTAATAAGTATAGCAGAATTAAAATGAATCTGTTTGAGCCATTACTATATTTAAAGAAAAATAGATCACCCTGATACTAAAGATCTATTGGAATGTCAAATCTTCTTCTCTATGACATATTTCGGTATAACAACTTTTAATCTGATAAATATAACCTACAATTTTATAGGTTAGAGAGGGGGCCTAACAAACCCTAATCACCCCTCCCATTATAGGCTTCAGTTAAACATAGTGCTTGCACTTTGCTACTTAACTAGGCTCATTATTAAAAGGGGTTAATACCCTGAAAAACCCCAAACTGGTACACCTATGATAAATTTACCCAAAACTATTTTTTTGACTATGAAAAACCCCAAACTAATACACATGTGACAAATTTACCTCGATTGATCATAAAAAATCATAAACTAGTACATTTATGACAAATTTACCCCAAACTAATTTATTCGATCACAAAAAACCCAAAACTGATAAATTTGTGACAAATATACACTCTGCTAAATTAGATTGATATCACAAAAAAATCACAAAAATTGTAAACTGTGACAAACAGAGCGCAAAATCCCAAATTGGTATACCGGTCAATTGTCACGTGTTATTTAACTTAATAATTTGATAGTAAAATTTAATGAATACTAACAGAGGATAAATTTGTTACAAGTGTACCAGTTTGGGATAAATTTGTCAAAGGTATACTAGTTTTGGGTTTTTGGTTGTCAAAAAAATAGTTTGGAGTAAATTTGTCATATGTGTACCAGTTTGGGGTTTTTTTAGGGTATTAACCCTATTAATAGATGCCAAAACCCAATGTAATAAGATCACTAAAGGATTTAACAAATATTGGAATATTAATTAACCCGATTATTTAAAATAGAAAATCAATTAATTAATATAAGTCTATATCACAGGAAATTTCCAACAGGAAAAACAATTAAAGGGATCATGATTGAACAATTGAAATCACAAAAGAAAGGAGGGATTTGGCGGGAAAAAATACCGTTAGTCGAATCGAGAGAACTTGGTTTAGAGGTCCCAAGTTTTTTATTTCATAAAAGTCTTTGTTGTGTCACGATTGTGAGGTTTCCTGTGATCGAAGGACCATGTGTGATCCAAGAAGACCAAGTCAAGTCACCTAGGGTCCTTGAAACATTCCCTAGGACTAGTGATATAGTAATTGTCCCGAGTTCTAGAGCATTCTTAGCATAAATGTCGGTAGTTGGTAGATGGGGAGATGTAATTTCATCCATTAGATCTATAGTCAGTAAAGGTTGAATGATAGAGTTTTTTATATTAATATGGAAGTATTCCCTCTCATTTGTATCCATCTAAATATTTCTACTCTAGAAAGCATTTTCTCACAAAGTTACTCTCTTTAAACGTTCTCTCTTTACGATTCAGGTGAGCAAGTGATCGATCCTAAGAAAAGCATAGCTTAGGCACTCCATCGATCTCGAGAAAGGCTTAGCTTAGGCACTCCATTATAGTTAAAAACCGACGTGGATCATGATTCTAACCCGTTCTCATCCTAGTGAAGGGGAAAACAATTTAACAAATACTTGAATGTACGTAAATATTCAAAGGAGGAAAAAAATTAAAGGGATTCCATTAGATAATTGAAATCACAAAGGAAAGACGGGATTTGGCAGGAAAGAGTGATGTTGGTCGCATAATTAGGCACACGAGGTGTTTGAGTTCCCAACCAAGGCTCTATATCTAGCAATCTTTTCTACTCCCACTTGGCTGTTCATCCAGTGGAAAAGAGGAAAGCGAATTTGGTTAGAGTAGCCGGCCTACAATTGGCTGTTAAGTATGTTGGAATAAGACGATCCATCTTTTGTGTCGATTTGTTTTCCAAATTGGCACTTACATTGTGCCTTGTGGAGATGTCGTGCTCTGTACAGGAGATTCTAGAAATGGTAGGCCATTCCTCATTTTGCTTCTGTTTTTATTTCTCTATTAACTTTTCTTTTCTTACATAACTCTCTTCGTCCTTTAGCATTATACAGGAGATTCTAGAAATGGTAGGCCATTCCTCATTTTGCTTTTGTTTTTATTTCTCTATTAACTTTTCTTTTCTTACATAACTCTCTTCATCCTTTAGCATTATGCACGAGGAATTGATATTGAACACTATAGAATATGACTTGTCAATTGCGACTTCGTCCACATTTATGTGGAAGTTTCTTAAGGAAACTAAATCTAATGAGAATGTACTTGGTTTATATTAATGTTATTTGATGTTGTTATGAATTGGTTTTTTTTTTTTCAAAATAAATTGATCTTAGGGAAAATTCCAAATAAAAATTTGAGTTATCCTCATTTTTTCAAATAAAGACCTAAAATGAATATTGTTTCAAATAAGGGTCCGAAGTACTTTTATTTTTTCAAATAAGGATCCAAAATGGACATTGTTTTAAATAAAAGATCTGACGTAACCATATTGGTCTCAAATAAAGACTTGAACTTACCAACTATGAAGGATAATTTTGTCTTTTAAATTTTTTTTTTCCTTTTTCCTTATTTTTTCGTAGAAAACTAAATAAAACTAAAACTAAAAAAAAAAAAGGGAAAAACACAAGCGGGAAGGCAACCTTCCCCTATGGCTACCACCCCATTGCCAGTGGGGCAGCGACGATGGTTGATAGGGTTGCTGAAGTCTGGGTGAGGGCCTGTTAGCCCTCCCCAAAGACAGAGAGATTATGCCCTTATTTGAAATATTTATAATCACTTCAATCCCCTTCTTTAAGACTGATATATAATCACATCGGATTTTATTTGAAATAAAATCCACTTTAAGCCCTTATTTGAGAAAATAAGAGACACTTACTTGGAATTTTTCCTTGATCTTATTTCATTAGTATCAAACACGATTTGATTTGGGTGTTTATTTGTACCTCCAACCAGATTAAGCACTTGTCCTTTTTCTTCATTGATTTTTGCCTAGTTTAGCATGAGACGCTCACATTTCGACCTTCAGTATCGGTCGCCGCTGCAAGTAACACTGCCCATACCATACCGCTATTAAAGGGTGTAAGCCATGCAGTATAATTTAACCAATTGTAGTGCCTGACAAATCTTGTAAGTAGCGAGAGACTTCAATCTATTGTTTCTTATATCTTTCATCTCTCTGTTTATATCCTCTAGGGACTTAGGGTCATTTCCTTTTGGCTAATTTTCCTTTGTACAGGGAATGCTCAAGACTGATGGCGACTTTCCATCAAAAAGCGAGGAGGTGTGTCAAATGTGTGTAATAAGTATTGCACCAGTGGATATGACTACATAGCTAAAGTTGAACCGGCTCGTTTTATCTTGAAGACCAAGTTTAGCATATCCTGTGTCTTCAAGCTTGCTTTTTTGTGTTTTGAGAGAACTAAGAGACCTTTAACAGCATCTTGTTTTGGTGTCTGATGAGGTATTTGTGTTAAGCGGCTGTTTGGTTTTAGAGGGTTCTGGTAATAGCTGTAGAGGTGATTTCGAGCTTATCGGCTCTTTCAAAGCCCTCGAACAGAAAACCTAAATTCTCCGCCATCTTTCTTCCTAAATTTCACGGCTGATGCAAAATCCTATTTCACATTTCATATTTCATCATTCAACTGGGAAGTCACAATGTCAGCAGTCATAAATTGCTTTGTATGAACCGAACATGAGAAACAACTTCCTGGCGAACTTCATCCCTTCGTATTTTTCCTGTCGTAGTAGTCGGCAAAGGCTTCTTCCAAGGAATGAAAGTTTTTGGTATCTTAAACCTGCAAAGAAATTAATGATATATTATTTTGGTTGATAAGATCGATAAAGATGGATAAAACATTAAACAATCAACATACGCCTAGAAGTTCACGTGACCGTGTGCATGGGTTGTGTGTTTGAGAGAGAGAGAGAGAGAGAGAGAGAGAGTTTAGGATCAAAGTAGCTGGATATTTGAAAGAGCAATACCCTGTTAAGTTCCTGTATCTGTAGTACTATCGAAGAATTTCATCAGACAACAAACGTTCTTCTTTTTCAACTCGCAGTTCATGGCTTTTATCAGACCAAAGCCAGTTCTCTTTTACATGAATACACCCAAAAACAATCTGAGTCAGGTGAGCTTCAGGAATTCCTACGATGACGATTCCAGCTACTCCTGGATGTTGGAACAGTATATTGCCTCTACCTATGTTGCAAAACAAGTAACACGTCCCAGGAAAATGAGCTGAGAGTACATCTTTTCACAGTAGCTAAACATGATTTTGAGAAAATAAATAGGTTCATCATTGAAAACATTGAAAAATAAAAAGGGTCAATATTTGCATCTACCTGTCAGAAATCCATGCTTGGTCAGAGAAAAAAAAGAAAATCATTTCTAAGCCAATTCATACATGATAAATTCTATTACCTCTTCAGGTAAACATTTTCTCCCCGTCTTGATCCGACCACTTTCTCGACCAATGAGCCACGCCTGACCATGCTCATCAATGAAACCAACATCACCAGTGTCAAACCATGAATGACTGTTAGAGACTGATGACCGAACTTGATGCCAGTATCCAATCATCAAAATATGGACATCTGGTTAGAATTTTCCCAATGCCAATTGAATCATCACCATCTGTCCTCAATAAAACATGTGGGGCAGGTTTGCCAACACAAATGCCTCGTGGTGTTTGAACTGAACTGAGATCTGTTCTGACATGAAAATGAAGGGGCTGGTAAGGAAAACGAGAAATGTGGGTCATAGAGAGTCATGAACGTTAGTGAAGAACAAGTCTCTGTCATTCCTGCATATTGAGAAAACAAAGGAGAAAAAATAGTATGATGAGGAAAGAAGTTCAATGCACTTTGCTAGCAGGTTCTACTCCAACTAGCATTGACGTTGTACAATTACAGCATTATGGTTTAGAGGATGCACACCACAGGCCAAGAGAATCTTAGCTCTTGGGAAGAAGTTGCCAGCTTCTTTGATAAGATCAGTTGACAAACTTCCTCCACTGTTTAATATCTTTTTGACACAGTCTCTTCCTTTCCATGGTCCCTTCTCCCTGAGGAAACTAGGAATTAAGCAGAAGTACCCCTCGAAAAGCATAACTTGGAACTTAGATAATGTAATGGCCGATGCTCTCTACACATTATATTTAATATTTACATTGCTTGTTAAAGATCACTCTTTGTAGATAACCTGAGAAAGGATATTAGATCAGTGACCATGGCCAGAACAGTGATCAAAGCAGCGACGTCATTGTTTCTCTATAACCTCAATGGCTGTTTTAGCTTCAAACTTGGGCATCAAGACATGGCAAGCTCTAGCCATTAACATGGCCATGGCTGATGAGAAATCCCCAATGTGGCACAAATGAGCAGTATGCAAATAAACCCGCAAAAATTGAATAAAAAGAAATTCACTTGTCATATTACTCTGACTCCAATTGCCTGTGGACCTTCCAAATATGGAAACAATCACTTGAGACTTATCTTGACAATGATCATAGAATTTCCGGTTGCTAAACAAGCATGAAGACAATAAAAGAGAAGAAACTTGGAAAGGGCATACATTATTCTCACTGTAACCACATATGGTTATTTTTGCCATAGATTGTATGAACAATGCTGAATGGCTTATGGCAACTCCTTTTGGCTTCCCAGTAGTCCCTGAAGCCAGTAAGCCCAGTAAAGCTAGACATCTAGAAATGAAAACTTAGCAAGTGTCATGCATAACTACGAACTATAAATGCCACATTTTTCCAAATTTATGCATCAAAGTGGCATATAATTGACATAGTGACAACACCTGTGAAAATCAGAGAGAGAAAAGTAATTCTATAGCCAGAACCTATGCCTTAAGAAATCTATTAAGTAATGGAATGCAAGACAACATCTGAACATAGAAAGCAATATCACACAATGTAATCCTCTTATTTGAAAAACCCTAAAAAAAAATTGCCGAGAAATATGGACAAAGAAGCTTTATCTAGGGAGTCTTGTTCAGAAGTAAGGTCAGCAAAGTATCTTAAGCAACAGGTGATCAACCCAAAAGAAAGCCGTATATTTACAGATCACATTGTCAATGCATATACATCTAATGTAAGTGAAGCAAGACAATTGTAAACGTATTCCATACTGAAACAGGGATCAATTATCACAAAAACAAAGAATTTGCAATATAGTATCTTCAAACGAGCTCAAACTTTTAGATATAACTAAGATTATAAGTAGATTAAAGTACCATTTACATTTTATAAACTGCTACATAAGCACCTTATTGAGCACATGACCAGTTCAACCAGAAGTTATGCACAACACATTCAAGACTGTTCTCAACAAATTCACACCCTTAAAGATAGCCGACGGGGAAGCAAGACAATTAGAGCATTACTAATCTTGAGAGTATTGTCCAGTGATTCATCATTACTAGCATAAGGTTGAGTCAAATCTTCATGTTCAATCCTGCCGACGAAATTTTTGGACTACAAGAAAGTTTCAGGGAAGCAATAAGTTTAAATGCAAAGAATGAAAACAAAGTTCAATGAAATGTAGAAAGAATACTAATGTGGAATACTATTGATTTAGTAACCACTTCATCCTCTCCCTCCAATTTCCCTTCCCGTCATACCAACAAAGTCAGGGATAATCCAACAATCAGGTCAAAGTCGAAGTAAGAAGAGCAATGAATTCTACGTAGTGACAGTGGCCAGAGTTTTGACCCTCCTCACTTTATTCAGAATGCTATTTTAAAGCAGATGGGAAACAACTCATACCTTTGCAGCAGATGTACGTTGTAAGCCCTGCAGCATTGCATCTGTGCTCACGGTTGCACGCCCAGACTGGAAAAAATAATGCCAACCCGTTAGCATCACAAGAATATAAAAAGTTCTAAGCAACAGAAAAACAAGGAAATCAATTACCATATATCGATATCTGTACAAATACATATTCAGATCAAGAAACTCACATTCACAGATTGCATTTCATGAAGCGCCGCCAGAGTGTCCATCTCCCTCCTGGAATCTAAAGTTTCATTTTCCAAGTACTTGATGCGATAATGCATCTCTTCAGTCTCCCTTTTTCTTTTCTCACCCTCCACCGCCTTCCCAGACCCAAATGAAGAGGCCCGAATCACACACTTCCCAAAGATCAACATACTTTTTTTAAAAAATAAACAGAAAATTCAAAAGACAAGATCTTGTACCTCATCCTGCAGACGCTAGGGCTCAAAAGTTCTCGTGGCCCCTGATTCCATGATGTAATCAGAATTGCGTGGATCAGTTTTGATGGTGAGCTCAGCAGAGCAATGGGTACATTTAAAGTAAAACATCAATATCCGGATACCCAGATCCATCTACTCGTGAAAACAAAAAACAAACTCGACGACTTGGAATTGGGAAACAGAATCGAAGGTGTGCAACTAACCTCGCCGACTACTGTTACTCATGTGGGAAGATCGGACACTATGCAACCTACTGTCAAGATATACCATATGAGGAGACAGGTTTAGCAAAAAACTTACCAAGTCGTTTCGGACACTGGCTTCGCACAGAGGCACGTGAGCTGAGTCCATATGGCAAAATCTTCTATGGCAAACAAGAACTACCGCCAGAGGAGGAGGAAAGGGTGCCTGAAACCCCCATTCAGCCTGTCCCTGAACCAGAATAGCATCAGAATGTAATGCAGCAAACCCAACAACTTGGTGAACTAAGCAATGCTGAAAACTTCAACTTACAGGAATGCCACCATACCTTCCCTTCACAAGAATTAGTACTCCTCGCAGAGAAGGGCCCCCAGAAGCGAGGCAGCAGTTGCCTTGACGAGGAATCTGTCATGGTGATATATCAGGAACAGTTAAAAGCCGTTGAAGCAGAAATGGCAGAGAAGAGAGATGAGGAAAAAGGCCCAACAAGGGAGAGAGTAAGAAGCACTAAGCTATCCTCTTCAAAAAAAGGAAAAAAGATTATGTCCATACGGTGCTCAATCATCAAAAACAGGAATGGTCGACACTACTCAGCTGGTTGAAACTCCTATTCGTGTGGCAAACAAGTCAGCTTAGTGGGCTCTGGTGGCTAGCCCTAATAAGCCACCAACTCATCCATGAGAATATTGAGCTGGAATTGTCAAGGGTTGGGCACCCCCTTGACAATTCAAGCGTTAAGGGTCCTAAAGACCCAAGAAAGGCCCAACATTATCTTTCTTATGGAAACTAAAAATCAGGAGCATAAGGTGTTAAAATTGAAGCGGAGATTGCATTTTCAGCATTGCTTTATAGTGAATCCAGATGGTACAGCAGGGGGATTAGCAATTTTTTGGGATGATGAGGTCAACCTAATTATCGACTCTTTCACGAAACATGTTATCTTTACCCAATGCCACCTACAAACCAGCAACCAGCGCATGTACATTTCATTTATACATGCTCCAAATGAATGGGAGCATATTAATAGAGAGAGTAAACATTATCATCTACCATGGTTGTGTATGGGGGATTTCAACGAAATCCTATATCAATGGGAAAAAGTCGGTAAGAAAAGAGCAGAAAATTACCGGATTGCAGCCTTCAGGGACTTCCTTAACAACTATTCCTTGCTGGACATGGAATGCAAGGGGTGTGCCTACACCTGGACAAACAAGAGACAAGGAGAAAATCAAATCAAGGAGCACATTGATAGAGTTTTATGCAACTCTGATTGGCGTCTTAAAAATCCCATAGCAGAGTGTATAGCCATACCAGCAATTGGCTCTGATCACACTCCAATTATCCTATCTACTTGCCCACCAAAAAAAAGGAAGAGGAAGAATTTCAAGTATGAAGCCTTTTGGGCAGAAGAGGAGGAATGCATGAGCCTTGTCAGGGACACCTGGACTGCTCCCGACTCCCAACAGCTCAACGTGGTTGAGAAACTGCAAAATGTGGCAAAAAAGTTGGTAAAATGGAGTCAAGGAAAATTTTCCAATGCAAAGAGGAGGTTAACTTGGCTAAATAGCGAGCTGCAACAATTAACGAACAACGCAGGGGTTTCTCAAGAGAGCAAGATAGCCAAGGCACTGACAAAAGAAATTGAACAGTTATGGGGACAAGAAGAAATGTACTGGGGAATGCGATCTAGAATAAAGTGGTTAGCTTGAGGAGATAAAAACACCAAATTATGCTACAACCATTCAACGAAGAACTCGAAATCAGATTTCTCTGCTGAAAAATTCATAAGAAGAGTGGGTGCGTAATGAACAGAAATTGAAAGAGATGACAAGCACATATTTCAACAAGCTGTATGAATCAGCAGGGCCACGAAACTTTCAGCCCCTTCTACAACAAATACTAGTTTCGGTGGATGCCGCCATGAACCAACGACTAGTAGAACCTGTCTCTATGGAAGAAATTACACAAGCTATGCAACAATTAGGAGCCCATAAAGCTCCAAGACTGGATGGTATGCATGGTCTATTTTTCAAAACACACTGGCCAGACATCTGTCAGGATATTTATACAGAGATACAGGCTTTTTTCAACACGGGCTATCTCAATCTAGCTATGAACAGTACGCTCATTACCCTTATTCCCAAAGTTCCAAATCCAAAAAAGCTAGAACAGTTTCGCCCAATCAGCCTTTGCAATTTCATTTACAAAATTATATCAAAAGTGCTAACCAATAGATTAAAACCCCTGCTACCAATTCTAATTGCCAAAGAACAGGCTGCATTCGTGGAGGGGAGGATGATACAAGATAATATATTGCTGGTACAGGAAGTGCTACACAGATTACGCACCCGGGAGAGAAAAAAGAAGTTTCAAGCAATCTTAAAGCTAGACATGCAGAAGGCGTATGACAGGATTGAATGGGACTTCCTCAGTGCATGCCTAACTAAAATGGGATTCTGTGCACAATGGGTACAATGGGTGATGCAATGTGTCTCAACCGTCACTTTCAGTGTAAATTTTAATGGGGAATCTCTACCTTTTTTCAAGCCAACACGTGGAATTCGCCAAGGTGATCCTCTCTCTCCATATCTATTCATATTAGTTGCCAATGTCTTATCCTACATGATGAGAAAAGCAGTTGAAGATGGCACTATCAGAGGAATCAAGCTGAATCTTAGCTGCCCCACCCTCTCGCATTTGCTTTTTGCGGATGACTCAATTTTTTTCCTCCATGGTTCAATCCAAGAGTGCCAAAACTTAGTGGCTATCTTACATGAATATTGTTATGCTTCTGGCCAGGCAGTTAATTTAAACAAATATGGTATATACTTTAGCAAATGTTGTCCAACTACATTGAGGAGAAATATGGCCAATGAACTGAGAGTTTCAGAAATTGAAAAAATAGGGAAATATTTAGGAATCCCGACGGATTGGGGTTGCTCAAAAAAAGACATGTTCGCATGGATCCTTGCGAGGGTAAACAGAAAGCTAGAAAGCTGGAAGGAACATTTGTTATCAAAAGCAGGGAAGGAATATTGATAAAATCAGTTGTACAGGCCATACCTCAATATGCCATGTCCATTTTCAAGATCCCTATCTCCATTTGCAAAGCTATTGAGAGGCGGATTGCTAACTTTTGGTGGAAAACAAATAGTAGAAATGCTGGAATACACTGGAAGCAATGGGAAGCATTGAAACTCAGCAAGAAGGAGGGGGGTCTAGGTTTTAAAGACCTAATTGTATTCAACATGGCTATGTTGGGGAAACAAGTGTGGTGTATCTCACAAAACTCTCGGTCCTTATTGAGCAGAGTAATGAAAGGCCTCTATTACCCTCATGGAGACTTCTGGAAAGCTGGAAACGGATCCCGACCTTCATGGGGTTGGAAAAGCATAACTCGGGGTAGGGATTCTATCAGGCCACATATTATGTATTCAGTTGGGAATGTAAAACAAATATCGATAAGAGATGATAAATGGACAGCAAGTGGTCCGATTGGAGGCCCGGCACCAAGAAACGAACCGAAATAGGTGGCGGTACTAATTCAAAAAGGGAATAACAAATGGAATGTTCAGCTGGTGGAATCGATGTTTGATGACATAATTGTTAGGAAATTCTCGCAACACCTATCGGAAAGCCAGATTCAACAGACAAGCTAGTCTGGACGCACAATAACTCTGGTATCTATTCAGTGAAAAGTGGCTGTTACACAATTAGAGAAAACCCAACAAGCACAGGCCAAGCAGCAACCTCATCGCATCGCATCAATCCAGATTTATGGAAACATATATGGCAGGCAAAAACCCTCCCAAAAATCAGATTTTTCCTCTGGCAAGCCTCTCAAAACGCTCTCCCTACTCGGGAAAATCTATATAGAAGAAGGATCGTATCGGATCCTATTTGCCCCATTTGCAGCAAAGAGGTTGAAACCATCGAACATCTCCTCCTACTCTGCCCATGGTCAACTTGGATTTGGCGCTCAGCACCTCTGCAGATCAAAATATCCAGATATGGGTTAACCCGCCTCGATGAGTGGTTAGGCAAACTGAAAACCAACCCTCACCAAACTCAGAAGTTTGATCAGGTTGCGGCTGTTCTCTAGAGTATCTGGAAGGGGCGAAATCAATTCCTCTTCGAGAGGCGTCCCCTACACCCATAGCAAGTTGTTAGTCAGGCCCAAGCTCTCCATGATTCGTGTAAATCCGCGACCCAACAACAAGTAAAAGAAAGAGAGGTCATAACCATACCGGATCGTTGGCAACCCCCCCCCCCCATATGCTGAAAGTCAACATAGATGCGTCTTTGTCGAGCTCGATGCCTCAAGTAGAAACCAAGTGGACAATCACGAAACAGAGCAGCTGTAGCGTGCATTTGCAGGGACCACCAAGGATGTATGGTGGACGGCTTCGCGAGCTTGGTGGAGGCGTCTTCGGCAAAACAGGCAAAAGCTTTGGCTGTGGCATCCCAAAATTCATAATGACCTCTAGTTACATTAAAGTCTATGAATAGGTGATGGAAGTACCATCAAGTTATTTTATGGCCATTTAATCCATAATTTGCAATAAGATTTATGGCCAAGCTTTTAATGGATAATTATTTGATAGGAAAGAAAATCCTATCATTGGCCATGTGTTTTATAAATTAGGATTTATGGAATTATGATTTCAAGATTTTGGCCATGTGGAATTTAGTAATTAAATTCTTAAAAGAAAGAATTAAAGATGAATAATTGAAAGGGAAATTGTGGGTTTAATTAGGTTGGGCCTTAGGCCCAATAGCTTGAACCTTTGATGGGCCAAGCTAGTCGGCCCAATTAGGCCCGCGAAAAGGGGGCTGTCGCCGGCCCAAAAGGAGGCCCAAGAGGAGACCCAAGCCCATCTTGCATGTGTTGTGACAAGTGGCAAGAGGTCTTCATGCATTGGCTTAGAGAAGGAAGGCATGCATTGGCCATTGTGGGTGGCATCTCATCATGACTAATGATGGCTTTGTGGGGAAATAAAAGGGGAAAGAGAGAGAGAGAGAATGGCCGGTTAGCCATTCGGCCAAGAGAGAAAGGGAGAGAGAGAGAGTGAACCGTGCGAGAGAGAGGAAGAAGGTGCGGCCGAGAGGGAGAGGAAGGAGCTCGCCGTCCGTTCGCCGTGTGCCGCCGTGTGCCGTCCGCTTGTGCTGTTCGTTCGGTCTAGAGGCAAGTGGGAGTCCTCTAGCTTCTCTTGCATGCTTGTATTTTGTTTGCATGTTAAATTTTTGGGTGTTTAAGTGAGAAAAATCGAGGTGTGGTTGGCTTATTCTTGAATCGCATGACTGTTCTTGCTCGGATCATGTGAGTCAGAAAGTTGTTTGAGCTTGCATGTGTGTTTAGAGTCATATTTTGGCTTATATTTATTCATAAAAGTTGTATCTAACATCTTGTACTACAACATACTAAAATTTCGTGGAAAATTATGGAGATTTGAGGGGTTAAAGTCTCATCCTACGGAGACCTCAGATCTGGAGAGTTTTTACTGACCTTTTGCTGGATTCGTGATTGCATGTTGGTTTTTGATGAGAATCTCACTTCGATTTCTTCATGGAAGTTTTAGGGGATATCTTAAACTACAACATACTCAAATTTTAAGTGAAACTAACAAGTATAGCCTAGTAAATCGACTAGATCTTAAAGACGATGATTCTGGTGATGTATTCCGAGACACCCGAGACTTCAAGGACCTAAATGATGACTATATTCTGGTTATTTGACCTAGATCTCTTCATAAAAATTGTAAAGGACATCTTGATATATAACATATCCAAATTTCAGAGAAAACGAAAGAGAATAGGTAGGTGAAATCTCAATATTTCGGAGATGTGTACACTGGACGATTCGGTAGTGGATCCAGAAGCTTCGTGAGACTGTATAAAATAATCTAAAAAGAATCTGGCTTGGATTTCTCATGAAAGATGTACGAAAATGTCTTGGCTATAACTCGGTAAAATTTCGTAATTTTTGGAGGTCGTATGGATATTTTAATCGAATTACTTTGGAGACTGTGCATTCTGGTTTCATCCGAAAAGTACATGCTGTTTTGTGTGAATTATGAAATTGTGTGAAATTTTATTGGCGGCGTATTTTGCATGAAATCATTACCCGATTGTCTTATTTATTAATTGCCTTAATTTTATTATTTTTGAGATTATATAAATAATTAAATTTAATATTTTTGAAAATGGCACAAGCTGGAATTTAAATAAATGTACAAAGGGCATGATAAATGGATTATTTTAATTGGCATAAATTCCATGAATTTTATTTTATAAATAATTGCACCATGTAGTATGTGTGATGATGTCTTGATGTATGCATTGAGATGCATGAATGAATTCAATGATGAATATGATCTTGATTGCCATCACATCACATGCCATGTTAAAATTGAACTATAATTGAAGATGAGAAATGAGATGTATGAGAATATGCATCGTGGTGATGAGAAGATCGTCGGAGGTTGAGCCGACAATGCCCCGGGAGTCGGGATGCCCAAAGGTTCGAATGAGTCGATGCCCTTTGGATGCCTGGTTGTATTATGAATACATGCCCAGAGGTTTTCCTCGGGAGTGTCGGGATGCCCAGTTGTATTATGATACATACCCGGAGGGTGAGGGGTTGTATCATGATGCATGCTCGGAGGGTAAGGGAAACCATTTTCATGGCGAGCCCCGGAGATTCCTCGCGATACCAGGTGGGGTGCGAGATGCCCAAAGGTTCGAATGAGTCGATGCCCTTTGGATGCCCGGTTGTATCTTGGATACATGCCCGGATGCCTCGTGATGCCAGTTGGGATACGAGATGCCCGGAATGTGGGGGTGTCGGATGCCCGGTTGTATCTTGGATACATGCCCGGAGGTTTCTCGCAATGCCAGGATTGGGCGCGAGTGATGAATGTGGGATGCAAACATTGGTCCCGGGAATGAGAAATGTGGCGGTCCAAGATGAAAATTGGAATTAAATCATGCATGGTGATATATGCATGACATGATGCATGGTGATATATGCATGATATGATGATGATGATGATGATACATGCATGGATGCATGGTAAAGATGATAGTACATGTGATATGACGATAATGTTACATGCATGGATGCATGGTAATGATGATGGTACATGTGATATGATGATATGATGATGATGTTACATGCATGGATGCACAGTAATGATGATGGTACATGTGACATGACGATAATGTTACATGCATGGATGCATGGGAATGATAATGGTACATGTGATATGATGATATGATGATGATGATGATGATGATGATACATGCATGGATGCATGGTAATGATGATGATGTGTGTATGGTATGATGGTGTTATGTATATGATGATGATGACATGTGTGTGATATAATAATGTCATGATGGCGACGATATGGGTATGACATGATGATACACATGTATGTGTTATGATTGTGGTAATGATGCATGATAGTATATGCATGGCTTCAAGGTAAGTAATACCCGTAATGCATGTATGACTGGTATGATGCATTGAGTAGTTATTGGATTCATTTACTTGCTAAGTGGTTGTACTCACCCCTTTTGGGGACCAACATTTCAGATTAGTAGATGGTTTGAACGGTTGGATATGATTGTGAGGAGGAGGATAACAAGGGAATGAGCTTTTAGACACCGACACTGATCGATGGACTTTAAGTGTATGACTGTTGGAGGAAATGTCGGTCATCTTTTGGAGTGTAGCCGAATATAGAAGACTACGGCATTTTGATGTACCGATGAATGATATCCATCTAATTTAAGTAAATAAAAAGTGTACGGCTTTTACCTATAAATGTTTAGTAGGTGTGCATTGTTTTTTTGAATATAGGGAAGGGAGTTTGTTGGATGTGCTTCCGTATATGAATTGCGCAAGGGACCTATCAAAAAAAATGTAAACCCCCATGGTTGTATGGACCCGCTATAATTGAAATGGTATCAGAGTGACATGTTAATTAGGAAAAGTGAATGGTAAGCGAACTGTGGCGACCCTAATCGGATCGGGGGCCGTCGAGGGGTGCCACATTGGCTCTGCTTGAAACCCTAGATCCCCTTTCCAATCGTGTGGAACTCCCCCTGCAAGTACAGACAGATTGCTTTTCACTCGTGCAAGGAGTTTCATAGTCGACGGAAGTGAACTGGCAACTTTAACCACTCTTGGGCCGGGCCCGAGCGAAACTGCAGGGCTTTAGAGACATATCCCTGGCCCATTGCAACAGAATAGCCAACTGGCCCGCTGATTGGCTCGCAAAGGCCTGTCGTGGTAACTACCTTCCCGTTAATTGGTTGTTTCATCCCCCGCCCGCTTTATTAGACTTATTATGCACCGATGCTTTTGATGTATTGTCTCAAACAATGGCTAAGTAAGCAATAGCAAGTCGTTTATTTCCGATCAAAAAAAAGAAAAAAAAAAGCCTCGTCGACGACGTCCTCCTTCCTAGAATTGAACTTGTTGCCCTTGTAAATGTAATTCCCCCAGGTGTTGCATCGGATGCTGATCGGAAGAATCATCCGAACCTTAATATGCCGATTCTTGGACTTCCAAAGCCTGGGCAACTTTGAAGGGTCGAAATCCGACGGGTAATACTTTTTCACCACCTTTCTCTCCCTCATCGTCTTCTTCTACTCCTCCTCCTCTCAACTCGAAAAGAAAACGAGCTCGTCAACCGTAAATGGAGGGGGTTTGAAACAGGCAGGAGTCGAGCCGCGAATCCACCGCCAAAAAACCCAAGAATCGGATAGCGGTCGAGTCGGGTGGCACTCAGGGAAGAGGACGGCGATGGAGGTCAAGACACAGCGGCGGCGAGAGGGAGAGCAGCGCGCGCTCCCCTGCCGGAGGTGGTGCCCAACGGCGGGAAGCTGGTGGTTCAGGGACAGCACGCTCAAGGAGGCGAGGCAGGAATGTGAAATCTTGATTTTTCCGATTTGTGATTATTATTGGGCCGACCCAAAGTGTCTTCCTTTTTTTCAAAAGAGGACCTAAAGTGTCTTCAGCTATTGGTAAGGGCCAGCAAGGGTTGGATGCCCATCGCCGGTAGTGGGTGAGGGCTGCTAAGCCCTCGTTGGCCACAGCCGAGGCTGGACTTGCATTCCGACTAGTGGCCTCGGATGCGATCGACGAGGGCCGTCAAGCCCTCATTGGCTACGGGCAAGGGCTTGCAAGCCCTCGTCGACCCTTATCAATGGCCGGTGAGGTGGGCGAGCCTTTACCGGCTGCGGGAGAGGCCACCCTTGCCAGATCTAAGGAGAGTCAGCGTGGCATCCCAAAATTCATGACGACCTCCAGATACATTAAGGCCTATGAATAGGTGATGGAAGTACCATTAAGTTATATTGTAGTCATTTGATCCATAATTTGCAATAAGATTTATGGCTAAGCTTTTAATGGATAATTATTTGATAAGAAAGAAAATTCTATTCTTGACTATGTGATTTATAGGCTGGAATTTATTAATTTATGTTGCAAGCTTTATGGTCAAGTGAATAAGTGTAATTAGGTAGTTATATGATGGGTAATTAGGTGATGATTAAAGAGAAAAATTAGAAGAGTGGGTGGAATTTTATTGGCCCAAGATCAGCCCCACCATTCGGCCCTTTTGGCCTGGCTCGCGAAGCTCAAAGGAAAGGAGCTGCCGTCGAACAAGGGGGAGGAGGCCCGGCCCATGAAGTCCATAAAGCTGTCGACGAAGGAGGGGTGGCCCATGAGAGGCCCATCCTCTTGCATGACAATTCCCAAGTGGCTTAGGGGACTTACCAGGTGTCACCTGCATGCAAAGAAATGATTACATGGTAATCATGAGGGGGAAGAAAGAAGAAGGGGCGAATTGAGCAATGGGGTGTCGCACGAAGAGAAAGGAGGAAAGAGAGAGAGAGAGAGAGTGACCGTCCGAGAAAAAGAGAGAAGAGAGAAAGGGAGAGAGCGAGAGAGGGGGAAGAGGGAGGCCGATCACTGCTGTTCGCCGCCGCCGTTGAGTCGTTGTCGAGCCGCTGAGTCCCGCCTTGCCCCACTATCTTTGCTCGTTGTTTTGTGCTCGGATTAGAGTCAAGTAAAGTCCTAAAACCTACCCTTTGCTTGCTGTGATATGTATTGTAAGGGATGATAAACTTTGGTTGTGGTAGAAGTGAAGAAATTCGAAGCTCTAAGGAAAATATGGTAGCCTTGCATTCTGTTTTCTAGAAAGGCAGTCCGACCTTTGATGAATTCTTGAGCTGCATGCAATTTTTTAGATGGAATCTCACTTCGACTTCTTGATGAAAGTTTTAGAGAACTTCTTGAAGAGTAACATATCAAAATTTCAGAAGAAATGAATAAGTATAGACCGGTGAAACTATTTTTCTTTGAAGGAGTTAGATCTGGAAATCGTAAAGCTAACCTAGTGTGATTCTGTGAATTTTATAAAATTCTCTGGTTGAAATTTGATCTCATGTTCTGAATAAAAGTTGAAGATTACATGTTAAGGAGTAACATACTAAAAATTTAGAGGAAATGGATGAGTTTAGGTTGGTGAAACAATCTTATTCAAAACGATTAGAACTGGAATTCGATGCCGAGGGTTATAGACGGTTATGGTTATTATATATTTTAATCTATCATGAATCTGGTTTCAAGTTCTTCATGAAATTCTACTTCTAGATTTCTTCTATAATATATAAAAATTTCAGAATTTTTGGAAATGATTTATGATTTTTATTGAATTTGTGAATAAAACTGTGTATGACAATATTCAGAAATTATAAATGCTGTGATGTGTGGACTGTACCGAATTGTATGATGTTCTTTTGATATGGTGTCCTTCACGGGATATTTTCCTCTAGATTTTGAATATAACATGTCAACTTTTTAGAATTTATTAAGGTTGTTTACTAAATTTTCAAGAATTATGACCAAATGAGTGCAATCTATTTTTATCTGAAATTGTTGTATTTTCAAAATAAATGAAATTGCTCCATGTGATATAATGTTTTGAGTGGTTGATTATGCTGCATATGTGGTGACATATGACATGTTATATGACATCAAAAGCTAGTTGAGAACTTTGATATTGTTGCATCAAATGCCATGTTGAAATTGAAATACATGTGTAAATATAAATTGAGATAATAACAAGACCATCGGAGGTGTGAGCTGACGATGCCTCGGGAGTTTCAAGATGCCCGGAGTGTGTGTGCCGGATGCCTGCAGTGTTTGTGCTAGTTGTCCTCAAGAGTTTCGAGATGCTTGGAGGTGTGTGCCGGGGGGATACCTCGTGATGCTAGTGGGGGTACGAGATGCCCGGAATGTGTGTGTCGGACGCCTGGAGGTGTGTGGTGGAGGTTCCTCGCGATGCCAGGTTGGATGCGAGCGATAAATTATGGGTTGGAAACATTGGTCACTGGAAAGAAAAATGATGTGATCTAATTGAAAGATAAAGATCGAGAATTGAATCATGCGCATGGATTTATGCTTGATAGCATGGATGATATGAATCATTGTGATATATGTTTTGGCTACTTGATGATACATGTATAAGTGCATGGTGGTATATGCACATTGCATGATGATATACATGGTTGTTCGATGGTATAAGTATAAGTGCATGGTGATTTATGCATGTAGTATGGTGATATATGCATGGCTGTAAGGTGAGATATGCTTGAATGCATGAATGATATGTGTTTTATTCTTGATACCTTAATTGTTCTGTTTGACGCATTGTGTAGTTTGGTAGATCTATACTACTAAGTAGTTGTACTTATCCCTTTTAGAGATTAACATTTCAGATTAGAAAGATGCATTTACTACCAGTTGCACGTGGTACTTATTATGGATTTCCATCTGATGTCGAGGTGGAGTGCACAGAGCATTCCTGTGTTAGTTTGCCTAGTCTGGTGTATGTCCGAGTTCGTGTCTTAGTGATGTACGATGTGGGTTTTGCTGATGGCCCGGTTATCCAAAAGTTTTTGTCTATTCATGTTCGGTGTGGTGGAGTGATGCTAGGGATGCTGCCGCCACCGCTGCCCAATGCACCGAGTTAGGTGTGATGGCACGTATAGTTGGTGGGAGCTGAAACTTTTTGGGGATAGCCGACGCTTGTTGATGGAGGGGTGTACATGTTTGATGTAAGGTTGAGTTCTCTTTCGAGTTATAGCTAAGTATAGTTAAAAATCTTGGCTTTTTGCTGTACCGACCCGAAATATCCATCATGAAAATATAAATAAAAGTGACTCGATTTTGTCTTTTCATTTGAAGCGCAGGTGGTGTGCATTGTATTATTGTTATTGAAGTGAGGATTGGTGAGATACGTTTATGTTTTCGCTGATGAACTACGATGGGACCTTTACAAAAAAAAATGGAAAAGTATTTTATTGATCAACTCTTATGAACTATGGCTTCACTTTAATTAAAAAGTTACATTCCTGGTATGTAGTAGGATGAGTGATAAGTACCTGTAGTGACCTTAACGGATCGGGGTCATCGAGGGTGCCACGGTCGGCCTCGCCCGGGGGTCGGCGAGGGGCGACCTCCCCCCCTCCGCCCGCTACTCCACCGATAATCTCATCTTCTCGCCATAACTATGACCGGGACACCCACGTCACCTTCTTCGTCCCTTCCTCCCATCACCGCTCCTAGATCAACGACTTCTCTCGGCTACCCCTTTTGCCCTTGAGCACCTCCATGTAGGGCCTCGATTTGGACATCCCCCCTCCCCATGGCCAGCGAGGGTTACCGCTGCCGGCAATGGGCATCAAGCCCTTGCTGGCCCTAGGCGAGGCCAACCCTCGCCAGATCTGGCAAGGGTCGGCCTGCATGCCCTTGCTTGTTACCAGAAAAGGGCGTTGAGCCCTCGCTCGCTGCCGCAGTGATGGGCGTCGAGCCCTCGTCGGCCCTTACCAATGGCCAATGCTCGCTTGCCTTTCCCCAAGTCCGGTGTTATTGATTTGAGCAAGAAAAATATGAATGGGAGACAAAGAAGACGATGAATAGGACAACCAAAAATGGAAAAAAAAAAAACAATAAAAGGACAAAATTGCCCTTATCAGGCCACCGGATATGCATTAGAGATGCATATATTCATCGGCCGGTAAGTGAGGTCCTTCTTTGAGACTAAATGATCACTTTGGAACTTTATTTGAGACAGATTTTATTTCAAGTCTTCTTTTGAGAAAGAGATAATACTTTGGGTCCCTATTTAAGATTTTCCCGATTTCTAATGTATTTATATATTGATACTGATGAGGGTCTTGTGGATTCAATTAATTCAAATAAACAAAAAGAAAATCACTTATCCGATGAGTAAGGAAGGCAATACTTAATTTTCGTTAAATAGAGAAGTATCGATCATAGTAAAAAATTTCCCATTACATTGCTCAAAACACCTAAATATTATAAAATTTGTGCATGATTAGAAATTAATAGTTTTAGTTATTCTCAATCAACTGTTCAATTTCTTTTTTTTATTATTGTCAGCACTTAAAAAATTGCTAACTCTTGGTTAAATTCTCCCCATTTATTTTCAATTTCATCGAATGATCGCAAGTCTACATCGTGAATTCGATTACACGAAATTAACCTAAAATCAAGTTAGGTGATTAAATCAAATAGATGCACACATGTCATCTACCAAAATGGAAAAGAAAAAAAGATAAAGTTATTGCCAATATATTTTATTGAATGGATGAAACCGAACGACCATATTTCGCAAGTTCCTTTTTTCTCTTAAGCACAATAGTAATTTCCATGATTTCATTGTGTAAAAACTTAAATTCTTCTATCTAAGAATTTAGAAGTATGGAATCATGATTCTTTATCTTTTATGGCATCAATCAATTCACAATAACACTATAAATTAGGGATAAGTACACTAATCGTGCCATGAGTTGTGTACGGCGCTCACTTTGATGTCATAAGCTGTGTACGGCGCTCACTTTGGTGCCAAAAGTTTCTGCCGGATCACTTAAGTGTCAAATCGGAGAAAAAATGATTACTTTGGTGCTACCGGCAAGAAATTCCGGCCAAAATGATTACGTGGCATTTATATTTATAAAAAAATTCGACAACTCTTAATATTGTCCATGGTGGATAGCATAAAACGATGCCGTTTCCTTTTCTTCGTGAGAAACAACGTCGTTTTACCATTCCAAGTGGATTACCTACAAAACAATCGTCGTATAGTGGATTCAATATGGTAAAAAATGACGTGGGCCAAAAATAGTGTTCGTATAGGGTTTTCGCTCGACACCGCCAGCCGTAGCTTGCTGACCCACCATCATTCACTCGCCCGTTGTCGCTCGGCCACCACTGTAGTTGCGCCGTCATTCACGTTCGTTCACCGGTTACGTCCTCAACTCTCGTTCACTCAAGTTTGTCATGTTCTCTACGTGGGTCAATTTACTAAAAAATTTAGGGTTCCGATGGGCAAGTTAAGGCATGGAGGGCAAATTGAAGACTCAGCTTAGGGGGAAAGTTGTGGGGAAAGTCGTGGGGACCATATAGAAAATTTGAGGGTTTCGTCATTCGTTCCCTTTCTTTTGAGGGGACTGAATAGAAAAATAGGGCGCGAAAGGGAAAATGGGGCTCGACTCAGGGACAAACAATGGTGGGACCGAATTTATTTAATTAATTGGACTGCTTCTATGGAGGAAATAGGGAGACCGAATGTGATTAAATTGAAAAATGGATGGTGGGACCTCACTTTGTTTATTCAATTATGTTTCTTTTGTTTCTGTAAAAGCACTGAATTGGAGAGATTAATTGCATTTGTTTCTTGACAATAAAATGACAAGAACCTCCATGTGAAGAGGTGAAGTTGTTAATTCTGTTATGTGGTTCCAACAAGTAATGACATTTGATTTTTTTTTTTTTTTTCATTAGGTGCAACATCGACATGGACGCAAATCAGGTAGGCATCATTGTTTGCTATGATAGAGAGTTTCTTACTGGCACCGATGATTGGGAATATACAGATGGAAATGAAGATACTATTTATGTCAATATTCGAAAGCCATCATATATTGATTTTCCGAGAGATTTGGTGTATTTTTTACGATGTAAAGTGTAAAAACTACATTACTGTGTTCCTGAAAAGGAATTGAAGGATGGCTTGAGATTTTTTAAGGACGATTGTTGCAACCCGATCTCGCCGCCCCTCAAAAAGTGTCCAAGGTGGGAAAGGTCGGGTTTAGGGGTACTTTAATCACGAGAGTTTCCTCACGAGATCACGAGCTCTCCCAAACTCGTACCCCACGCGACAGCGGATTTATTTATACGATCTAAGTATTTAACAACCTAAAAAATAGACAGGAGTCGCCACTAGCCTCATTTTTGGGGGTCGGCTAGAAACCCAATCAAGGGTCGGGAGTGTTCCCTCGGTTCCTACGTAACCAGATATCTAGGTTCGGGAACTTGGGTTACGCTAATATTGTTATTAGCGCCCTTTCGGTACCTAAACAGTATATTGTATTTTTCCTAACATGTCCATGCATTTCTTTTTATATTTTCGGGATCATCAATTCCTAGACTAAGTGATCATGCATGGTTGATCATTTTCATGCTATTCTATTCCTAAGAAATGAAAGGAAAACAAACAATGAAATGAAAATTAAATTGCAAAACATGAAGTAAACAATCAAGATAAAGCAGTAAACCTAATCATGCAATTCTAAAGAATATAAAAGAGGAAACAATCGAGAAAAATGAGGGAAAAAGGGAAAACCCGCAACTCGTCAGGTTTTATACAACAAATGGAGCCCGACACATATGTCGAGAAAATGGGTATTACATGAAAATGGTCGGAATGGACATCGACCTCCACCATCTTCACGCCTTCTCCATCTTCAAGGTCCTAATCTAAATCTTATCTAAGAAATTTATGACTAGGTGCATACAAGTGAAAGAAACAGTCATCACAACTAAGATCAAAACAATTGGAGTAGAAGCCATGTATGATTGGCTCTGAGAAAAAAGCACAGAAATCAAGCACTTATAAAGAGTAACTTTCATGAATGGAATTTCCTGAGGCGTATCAAGTTCAAGTAAAGTCAAACTCATGGCCGAAAAGCAACAATTGCTAAAGCATGCAAATCAATCACAAGCAAACCAGAAAATGATGCATGATAACAGACTTACCAAATCATCTAATCAATGCATGAAAATCATGAAATTTGAACATGACCTAAGGTTAAATGTGAAGAAAAATTTTGATTTAGACATTCAACCCTAAATCTATGTACAAAAGGTCACACAAATCTATTAACATTGATATGTGACTTGTCATTAGAAGCAAAATGCCTTCAGTTATGGTATATCGACCTGATGCATGGTTTTTACATGGTCAGTGATCTTCAAATGAGGCATGGCATACATCATTGCGAAGCTAACGATATGCTCTAAGTATGTCTAGAAAGCATCAAGTATGCTCTTAAGGAACTTGATTGAGGACATTTTCATAGAGACGCAATCAATTAAAATCACAGCAGGGTTTGCACAAAACATGGAAATGCAGGCATAAAGAAAATCTATGAAAGTCCAAGTATATAGAAGGAAATGTCCCGATCATCTATCATGAGACATCGAAGTCCTACTTTGCTCACAAAAATCTATATGAAAAAAACAGAAACGAAACAGGGCAAAAATCCAACATTACAGATTGCAGCAACTCAAACGTGACTTTATGGAAGCCACTGACCTTGCTAACGATGATCACTTGATTCAAGCTATACCTTGTTAGAAATTTTATGAAATTTCCAATGACTCTCATGAAAGATTCAACTCCAGCAAAGCATGTTCACTAACTCAAATTTGAGCATGCGCATCAGGTCTCAAACACGACAGATTCTGAACTGAAATTCGGACAGGTGAAAACCATATCAAATGAGATTCAATCAGGGCATTCTACAGCTCATTGGAAAGATATTCGAACCATCTTCGACTTTCATGAAGACTTTGAACACAGAAAACCACAATAACCAGCTCATATCAAGTTATTTGCACAGAAGGTCAGATCAGCGAAAGAAACAGAATATCAGAGCAGAATCAACAGACTTTGTAGGTGGTTTTCAGCAACCAAACGACATCAATTATGGACATGTGACATATCAAATCGAAGCTTGAGAAGTCTATTCTTTATGTCTAGAAGGGCTCGAGGTCAAAAAAACTCGTCTAGCACCTAGTTTCAGTCAAAACAGTAAGTGACATATCAGGTATACGAAATTGCAGATCAAGGCAAATCAAGCTCAATCAATCTCAAGTTCATGATCATTGACTATCAATCCAAAAAAAAATAAAAAATCATTCAATCAGAGAACAATTCAGAACTCAACAAGGGATCAGGTGTGCTTATAATTCACATCATTTATACGGACCAACTACACATCGATAACTTGCTCGCCCTACTTATAAAAGAAGTTGATTATACAGATTTTCTGCATCCCATAATAGAGAAATCAGCACCAATGCGTATCGATATACCCTCGATGCTAAGGAAGGACAGTAAAATTCAAACTTCCAGCTAATAAATTGGACTTAATGGCAGAAACCTTAAGCCCTAAAGCCTCAGCATATTCTGTAATAAGCGTCAGATGATGAACATAATCTTTGCCTAGGAATAAAGACTACCTAGTTACAATTTCACCAAGTATGCAACTCACAGGCCAAATATCAATCGCAACAGCGTACTCTGAACAATTAAGGAGCAATTCTGGTGCATGATAACAACATGCTCAGTCATAAAATTCGTTTCAGATGTGGTCCTAGCTAGCTCAGGATTTCCAATTTTAAAGTCACAATTCACATTCAGAAACAAATTGCTTGGCTTCAAATCGAGATGCAGAACATTTGTTGAACGCACATACTTGAGGTCTGGAAGCAACTGATAGAAGAGTTAACCTGAATGAATCGATGAAGGATTGAAGCCGTCGATGCTGTCTGAGCCTTAAACTCCAAACTCCTCGACCGGCCATTCGAGCAAGTCAAATCCGGCGCACAAGACAGAGCCGAGAGAAAATGTGCGAGGTCAGAGAGAGAACGGGAGAGAGAACCAGATCCTAAAAGCTCAATCGGATCAAGAGAGAAAGAGAGGGGAAGAGCTCACCGTCGAGCAAACGACAGAGCCTAGAGAGAAACGGTTAAACGTCCTATCGTCACCGTTGTTGCCGTCACCGCCGATGTCTTCGCGGATGTCGCCGCGATCGAGCAAACCAGAGAGAGAATCAGAGAGAGAGGGAGTCCGAGAGAGAAAACCCCAGCGAATCCTCGACCGCAGGCTTCTGATCTTCGATCCCTCGCTAATGGAGGAAAAACCCTAGCTGATCGAGCTCCAACCGAGAGAAAGCACTGATCTCCGACCGCCGATGTCACCGCCTTCGGATCCCTACCCTCGGAACCGAACTGATATCTCCGATAGCTTGGCGCGATTTCGAGTCCCGCACCACGAGTTCCTCGATCAACAGTTGTTCCGTCTTCTAGAGTTGATTGGGAGAGAGAGAGTCTCTGATCGTGAGGATGCCGGATCCGGCGCGCTACTTCTCAAGAGGAGCACCGCGAGACTTGGAGGCGATCGTCGAGGGAGGGAGCGGAGCCATGGCCGGTGCCGGAGGGTTCTTCGTCGGCCTCCGAGATCGGGAAGAAATCCAGAGAGAGAGGAGGTTGTTACGGCGAAAGAGAGGGAGTCTGTGAGTCGGTTCGGTCGTTTCGCCAAGAGAGCGGGAACCAGGGAGAGAGAGAGTGTCTCTGAGAGAGAGAATCCGCGCCCAAAGAGAGAGAGCCCTCTTTCGAATGCCCCCTCCTTCCTTTTCTATTATTTTTTTATTTTATTTTTTCCTTTTTCTCTCCTTTTTCTTTTTCGTTTTTCTTATTTCTATTTTTTCTCTTTTCATTTCATTTCATTTTTTTCTTCTTTTGGGCTCTTTATTCTTTTTTCTCTCTCTTTTTTTCTTTCTTCTTTTTTTTTTTTCGTTTTTCCTTATTTCTAATTTTTGTCTTTTCATTTCAAACAATTTTTTTTAACTTTTGCGAATTGAATGTTTAAAACGTCGACAAAAATTTCGGGTGTCAACAACGATAATGGTATTAAGGATATCATTTACTATTATCTTCACGGCGAAGAAGTTAAGATATATGTTGAGTATTATAGTGATGGTAAGGATGAGGATGATGATGAGGATGGTGAATATAGAGATGCGCAGACCACCACTGAAAGAGGAGAAGTGGGGGATCATATTCAAGCGAGTAATTAGGTCGGGGATGAAAGGGAGAGAACTCACGTTGATAGAGATGAACAAGCAGTGACATGTCCTGAAAGTTTAGGTGAAGATTTAGGTGAAGATTTGGGCGATGAAGACTTCATTGGATTAGAATGGGAAATTACTTTATCCAATGAATCAAAAGATGAATATTTTGCTTTAGTAAATTTCTCAAGTGATGAAGATGATGATGAACTCGCACAATCAAGACAAAAGTAAAAGAAATTTCTGAGAAAAAAACTTACACCTTCAGCAAAGAGGCCCGAGCCAGTAAATGGGGATGAAGTTCCAACTTAAGGTAATAGAAGTGAAGATGAAAAAAGCTGCGGCGATGAAGTTGCTAGTTCGGATAATAAGCTTGACAATGATGATGAAGAACCTGCTCGTCAAAGAAAAAGTAAATACCCTTGCTATGATTCAATTGTTGATAAACATATTTTGTCTGTGGGCGTGAGATTTGACGATGCCAAATAGTTCAAGGAAGCTGTTGTGAAGAACTCCATTGGTGAACAAAGGAGTGTTAAATTCATTAGAAACACGAAGGAATTTGTGAGAGCTAAGTAATCACAACCCAATTGTCCATGGAAGTTCTATGGCGCGCTGAGTAAGAATGGTCACTCCATATTAGAAAGAATGGGTTATTCTAGATTAGGTCCTTGCAGGAGGAGTATACTTGTCCAATTATTTTTAACAATAAAAGGATAACGAGTGTGTGGTTATCAAAACATTTTTTCAACACTATCAAAGTAATGCTCGGGATCAAGAGTCCTCAATTTCAACAGTTAGTGAAGGAGCAAGTAGGGGTTAATGTGTTAAGGAATTAATGCAAAAGAGCAAAGAGCTAAGATGAGGGTGATGAAAATACTGAAGGGTGGGTATAAGGAAGAATATGCCCAGGTATGAGACTCTGCTAATGAATGCATGTTTCAAAAACCCATCCAGTGGGGTGTATGTAGAGGTTGTAGAGAGGCCACTCCCTGATCTTAGGCCTAGATTTGATAGATTTTATATTTGTTTTTATGCATGTAAACGGGGCTTCTTAGTTGGTTGTAGAAGAGTTATAGGATTTGATGGATGCTTTTTAAAGGGTTTGTGTAAGGGGAAGTTGTTGGCTATTGTGGGGAGAGATGCCAATAATCAAATATTTCCGATAACTTGGGTGGTGATGAAGATAGAGAACAAGGATATTTGGCCATCGTTTCTAAAAAATTTAATGGCTAACCTTGAGATAATCGATGGGGGAGGATGGACATTCATGAGCGACCAACATAAGGTAATTTTATTGTCAATTAATTCATTCCATTTTAATATTAATCATTTGCATATTTTTCCTAGCTTGTATTTATTGGTTTGAATTTTTGTAGGGATTTATTCATGCATTGGCTGAGTTGATGCCATATGCTGAGCATAAAATGTGCGCAAGGCACATATATGCAATCTGGTCAAGGAACTTCAAAGGAGATAGGCTCCAGAAGTAGTTTTGGCAGATAGTAAAGAGTACCAACATGGCTGATTTCAGAGTAGCCAAATAAGGATTGTTGCAAACTTGCAGCTGACAAAGGAAGGTTTTGATGCATTCTTCCAGACAGAAAGTAAACACTGGTGTCGGGCCTTCTTCAGCGAAGAGTTCAAATGCGATATCATTGATAACAATTTCAGTGAAGCTTTCAATGGAAAATTTTTAGAGGTCATGTGCAAACCAATCATCAGCATGCTTGATGATATTCGAGTGATGGTGATGACTAAACTGCATAGGCAAAGAGATGAGGTTACGAAATGGACTAGAGACTGTGGCCCTAGGATTATAAAGAGATTGGATGCAAACATTGTTGCTAGTAGGTTCTGCCATCCAATTTGGAATGGAGATAATGGATATGAGATTACTCAAAATCAAGATAAGTATGTTGTCAACCTAGATAGAAGAAAGCGTTCATGCCGAGCCTAACAACTAAATGGAATTCCTTGTACCCATGCAATTTGTGCTATTTAGATTAAGCAAGAAAACCCAGATGATTACCTTCATGATTGGTACAAAAAAAGCTCATACATTGCTTCATACCAATTCATGATGTAGCCTATCAAAAGCAGTAAATTTTGGGAGCCAACAAATCATAAAAGCCCCTACCTTTGCCGCTGAAAAAACAAATTGGAAGGCCAAAAAAGAAAAGAAGAATGCAGCAGGAAGAGACATTAAGTCAGAGGATGAGTAGGACTAGCTCAAAGATGAAATGTTCCTATTGCCGCAAGGAATGTCACAATAAGAAAGGTTGTGAGTTGAAAATGCAGCATCAACAGCAAGATATAATGGTTGAATGTAGGATAAAAGGCCCTATTGAAGAGCTTCTTGTTGGGCTTAGTGAAGGTAGGACATAAGGCCCTGTAATAGTACCTACTGAAGGGCAAACAGAAAGCCCTGTTGTATGGTAAGTATCATCTTTACCTTAGTAACTTTATATTTCCTATTCGATAGAGTTTGATGGTTGATCATGTGTATTGGCTTCTCTGTGCTTTTCCTCTATCATCCACTTGTAATTTGATAAATTTTCTCCATTTGTTTCCACCATGAAAATGAGTAGATATCTAATTATTCATTGTAGTTGGTC
This sequence comes from Eucalyptus cladocalyx, assembly GCA_017140615.1. Classification (NCBI taxonomy): domain Eukaryota; kingdom Viridiplantae; phylum Streptophyta; class Magnoliopsida; order Myrtales; family Myrtaceae; genus Eucalyptus; species Eucalyptus cladocalyx. The sequence goes on from CM029519.1 coordinate 3,907,970, forward strand.
ATGATCCTAATATAATACATTATTGTAAGGCCTTCTAAAGTGCCAGAAAAGGCCCTATTGTAGGCTCAAGTGTAGGGATAGGGACTAGAACAAGTAGGACAACAACAACAACTGAGTCCACTGTTGAGCAAATGAGAAGAAAAAAAGTTCATGTAAGTTGTACATCGTTGTGTTTATCTTTTATAGGCTGAATTTTAAATTTGTTATGTGTTTCTCAGGTGAGAAGACGAGCAACTGCACAAGTTGCAGATGTTGCTCCTCCATCTGTTGCTGCTGAAAATGATGCACCACAGCAAACAAGAGGGGTTATTGGAAAAAGATTAAGGCAATATGGTTATGGGATTTACACAGATGAACGAACTGAAATGACTATTTTGAATGTAAGATTTGTATGTCTCATGCATTTAATTTGTTGTACTCCAATTCATTTGGTTGACAATATCGCTATGTTCTTGTAGCCTGTGAGAACTTTGGAGGTACTTCTCTCTCAAGGTAGGCCAACACAAGAATCAAGAGCGCAGCCAAAGAAGAATGCTCCAAAGAAGAAGATAGTGGGTATAGCTGCAAAACAATCATCCAAACAAAACCCAGCACCAGTTCCATCTCAACCACCGATTGGGCGCGATAGTGATGATATGGACCAACACATGACACGTGCTAGAACAAGAATATCCACCGTCAAAAATAAGGAAAAAGAGATGATAGAACGCCCAGTTAAAGAACCTACACATCCAGATCGAAAGAGTACTCAAATTATGAATCAATTCAAAGCCCCAAGATGAAAAGGAGATCAAGGTGTTGTCTATATTGATTGATGAAAGGGTGCTGGACTTTGTCTCTTTTTATGTGGTGCTGTTGATGGGAGGGTACTAGACATAGTTTATGTTTATTTTTATGTGGTGCTGGACATGGTCTCTCTTTTTATGTTTTCTATTTTTAGGAGGGTGCTGAATATTATTTCACTGATGATAGTTGCTGCCTCCATATTGCCATTAGTTTCTATTTAAGAGGGTGCTAAACCTTCAGTGATTGGGGAGTAAAGTTCATGTTTTTCTTTTATTTTGTAAATAATCAATCAATATCAATGACAATAGCTATTTATGTATATTTTTTTGCTACTAGTGCAATGTTCTTATGAGGTTGCTATTATTTTTAGATTTAAATGTGTGCATATAGTGTTGTTGATTGAAGTCGTTAATGCGTTGTTGCTATTTATGGGGTTCTAGTTGTATGTGCTAGAATAAGATACAGTTTTTAGTGCTGGTGCATCTTGTTGCAGGGTTGTTGTGTTGCAAAAAGATGCACCAGCAAGTCAACTGGTGCAAGAACAAGATGTAGGATGCACCACGACTGGTGCAAGTTTGAAATTAGCACTCAAGCGATCACTATTTACAACTTGTGCAACAGAAGTGATCACTTTGTAATCGCAACTAGCACTTAAATGATCACTTTTATAAAAACTTAGCACTCAAGCGATCATTATTTACAACTTTTGGCACTTAAATGGTCAATCGTTAATTTGCCACAATCCCTTAATTTTGCCATGGTTTGTAGTTGCAGTAAACCAGCAAACCATTACAACGATAAAAATGTAGCAACCATTTTATTTGAATCAAAACCAACCAAAACAAACATTGCCAATACACAACTAAACAATAAAAAGTGCTCAGAACTAATGCATTCCAACTTTAACCTTCCATTTCGCCATGATTTGCAGTTGTAGCAAACCAACAAACCAGCAAATCAGGAGGGAAAATAAAAAATGCAACAAGCAAACATTGCATTTCTAAAGTGCTTACAATTAATGCATTCCAATCCAACATTGCATTTCTATCATGGATTACAACAAAACCTTATGCTTCATACAAAAATGGTAGGCATACATACAAACTTCGACTATGGTAGACATACAAACTTCTTTTCATTACTTACTTCACATTTAAATAAACTACACAAGAGAATAAGAACACAATCAACGCTCAATAAAAGTTTTTTTCAATTTTCAGCCTTGAAACCTCCCTCTTCAAATGGTCGACAAGAGATGTTAAACCCTTCATTTGAGCTTGTATTAAGTTGACATCCTCCAACTCGTCCATTAACGCAAGTTGAGGTTGATTTTGGCCTTCAAGTAACTCTAGGATCACCTCTGTCGCTCAATCATAGAATTTCCTATCAATCCATTTAAAATATTTGCACTTTGAGCTTTCTCTATATTTGCCGCACCCACGGAATCTTCTCCCGGGATTCAACCGAGTCCCATATGTTCTTCTCGAACTTGGTAATCCACAATAACAGTAACACTCACCATCTAATTTGCTTGTTTTATAGGAATGTGAGCCGCTGCTGAAGCTTCCGCTCTCCATTCGCAAGAGCGAGCTAATAACTTTGAGAGAAAATCGAAGTATGCACTCGAATTGGTCGAATTGTGGATTTAGGGTTTTCAATTTCCGATTTTACTCGAATTTGGAGATTTAGGGTTTCTTATTTGGGGGAAAAGATGCTAAACAGTGTCGTTTTGTTGTTTGCATTCTAATTGTATTCTCCGGCGATCCACTTTGGCTTTAAATATTAATAATAAAAAATGCCACGGCGGATTTCGGCCAACCAGATTGGAGTTGGCACCAAAGTGAGCGTTTTTCAAAATTTTTGGCACTTACGTGATCCGACGGAAACTTTTGGCACTAAAGTGAGCGCCGTACACAACTTATGACACCATTAGTGTACTTATCCCCTATAAATTATCATATTAATACTAACATCATGAGAGAATCACACCGCCTTAGTTAGCTAAGAGCCTAGAGCCACATAAATCATGTATCAAAGTTCCATACCTTGAATGACCTACTCTAGTTCTATTTTAATATCATACAACCATATAGGATCATACAACATATAACATGAACTCAAACAAGGACAATCAATACAATGAATTTGGGCAAATGCACTCAACTAATCGAACATAACCTCATGATCGGCCTTTGATTTACATGTATTACAAACTGTCCTATGACCTCTATTTGATTAATTATAGTCATTGATAATTTGACCGTCCCTTACATTAATAGGTGGTGGTCAAAATCAAGTGACTCCTAGAATTAGGGTTTGGGTAATATCCATTTGATTTATCCCATGTACATGCATCAATCCTAGAACATCCAATTAAAAATCACATGCAAAGGAAATATGGATTCATACCCTTAGGTCCTATGACCTTGATTCTTAATCAATCAATCCATAAAAGTCTCTTGATAGTCTATGCCATATGTTTGAGACCCTCATGATTCTTCACTTCAAACTCCGTCGCCCATCTCTTTTGGAGTCTAGAGATCTCTTCCACGCCATCCCCTATGATAATCATGTCATCCATATAGATTATTAAGGCCATTACCTTTCCCTGTCGTTGTTTCAATAATAGAGTATGATCTAAGTTACTCTAGTAAAAACCATACTTCTTCATAGCCAAGCTAAATTGTCCAAATGATGCACGGGGTGATTGTTTTAGACCATACAACAAGTGTTGCAAGTTACACACAACCCATGTTTTTTAGGAAACAATGTACCTTGGTGAAATATCCATATAAATCTCCTCATTAAGGTCGAAATGAAGAAAGGCATTCTTTACATCGAACTGGTGTAATGGCCAATCTAAATTTGCAGTAAGAGACAGTGACCAATTTAGCCACCGGTGAAAAAGTCTCTTGATAGTCAATGTTTGTGTATATCCCCTTATATCTTTCAATAGATCCGTCCACCTTATGTTTGATGGAGAAAACCCATTTGTAGCCAATCATCTTTTTTCCAACTAGTTATAGAACAAGATTCCATGTTTTATTTTTCTTTAGCGCCTTCATTTCTTCTTTTATCGATTGAATCCACTCCGGATTTGCTATGGCTTCTTGTATTCCATTGGGAACATGGACTGAAGACACATTATATTCAAATGCCTTGAGAGGTTTTGATAATCTCCAAGCTAATACATGATTTGCAATATGATATTTTGTTCTACTTTCCTCAAAATCCGTTGACTACTAATTTGGGGGCTTTCCATGATTATTCCTGAAAGGTAAGTGGTAACTAACAAAGGCATTCGAGTCATCGAGAGAAGAAGGTGTGGTAGGAGAGCTTACCTTAGGAATATTCTTAGGAGACGGATCATTGGGCACTGAAGAGTGAGGGGATTCAACAATCTGTGTAGTACCATCATTGTCAATTCTTACTATTTGCCTAGCATCTTGCTCAACCCCCTGCTCAATATCAATTCTATCCTCCTTACTAATCATTGCTCCACTTTTTCACTCATTAAGCTATCAGGTTGTCCAGTTTCAATTTGTACTAGAGTGTCTTCCGATACAACACAATACCACCAATTTTGTCTTTCAACTAGTATTTCCCCCCGAAAAGAAGTATTGGATGCTAATAATGATTATAAAAAAAAGAAGCCTTCTAGATTCCATGAAAGTTATGTCCATGGTGATATAGGTACGCCTAGTAGCATGATTGTAACATCGATATCCCTTTTTTGTGTGCCTTACCCAAAAAAAAAAAAAAAAACACTACGAATTGCACAAGGGTCAAGCTTAGTATGTTGATTTTAAGGGAGATGAACAAAAGCAACACATTCGAAAACTTGAGGAGGAATAAGCAAAATAGATGGTAGAGTAACATGGTTGGAAATGACCTATAACGGAGTCTTGAAATTCAGCACTTTTGAAGGCATACGGTTCAATAAACATATTATCATGACCACATCATTGTCCCAATATCTATTCAAGACATGTGAACCAATCAATAATGCACGTGTAGTTTCTAAGATATGTATGTTTTTCCATTCGACAACTCTATTCTATTATGGTGTTTGAGTACTGGAGGTTTCATGAAAAAGACGAAGATTCGTGAAATAATTTTGAAATTCCTTATCAACATACTCTCCTCCATTGTCAGAATGAATAATTTGAGTTTTAGCTAAAAATTGAGTCTGAATCATAGCATGAAAAGTTTGAAACATACCCAACACATCATCTTTGTGCTTTAGCAAGTATAACCAAGTCATTCGAGTACAATCATTAGCAAATATCACAAAATGAAAAGTTTGAAACCCAACACATCATCTTTGTGCTTTAGCAAGTATAACCAAGTCATTCAAGTACAATCATTAACAAATATCACAAACCAACAACTTCCGGAAACAATAGTAATTGGAGAGGGTCCCCAAACATCAAAATGAATTAACGCAAAGGAAATATCACTTTATTGTAAGCTTATTGGGAAAGGTACACTATGACTTTTAGCCAAAATGCAACTTTCATATTTAAAAGCTAAATCATGTTAGTTGGAAAATAGATCGGGACATAGGTACTTCATATAAGTGATGACGAATGTCCCAAACGACGATGCCATAGCCAAATCTATCTCTCCTTAATACTAGTTGAGTGTTGCATGTTATTTGTTGGCGGAGACTAAAATCATCCATGTAGTATAACCCACTCTCTTAGTATCACGCCCATTGATCTCACAATCTCCATTGTGAGAATATCATGAAAAGACAAAAAGTAGGATAGATTATAGTAACGCAATTTAGCTCTTCAATGGGTTGGCTTACAGACATCAATTTATTTGAGAGGGATGGAACCAACAAAGTATTGGATGAAGAGAAAGAGAGTGAGAGAGTGATAGTCTTAGCTCTTGTAACAAGGTGTATGCCCATTAGCATTGGGAACATTACTTTGTCTTGGTTGGTAATCTGAACAAAATCATTTGAACATAATGTCACGTGGTTAGTTGCTCCCGAGTCAACAATCCATCTACTGTAATTATCTTGATTATAGCTAAGCAATGCATAACCACAATTACCTTGATTATTGAGAATAGTTGAATTACCTGACAATTCCACTTGTGGAATTAAACATTAGTGAGGTTCTACATTTTCCAAAGAAACTTGTCCCAACCCACTATTAGCATCTTTCCGTGCCTTGAGTTTTTTTTTTCCCCAAAATTCTGGGTACCCATGTAACTTAAAGCAAGTTTTACGAGTATGCTTCATGTTTTCATATTGTGTAAAGCCTTCTTCTAATTGTGCCTTGGCCTTTAATGTTGTATTCACCTATCCACCTCCTAGAGAGGAAGAATCGATTTTAAAAATTTGGAGCATTAGTGATCACTGAGGTTCCATCTTGACTCCTTTGGAGGCCATGGAATTGGCTTGTGTAAATTTTATGCTTGGTGTCATAACTACTTATCTTACATCCTCCCTTCGGACATGAGCATAGACTTATTCAACCATAGGGAATGATCGAATTTGAAGCACATTAGCCTGTATGTTTTCTAGACGATCATCCAACCCATCAAGAAAAACATAGACTTTATCTTCCTATATAACAATATAGACTCAACATGCACTCATAACCATATTTATAGCCATATAAAGATGTATTAAACTCATCAGGAGATAATAATCTTGCAAAAATTTTGAGATTTTTCCAATAACACATGAAAGTATTTGGTTAAATAAGATTAGCATCCAAGAGTACATTTGCAATTGTGGTTCCAAACAAATATAAAAGGTAGTCGACTTGGAATTGGGTGTTAGATATGCTGATTTTGACTATCAATCAATCAAGGGAAAATGTAAAAAGCAGTTGGGTTGCTGTAAGAGTTATAATAATACTAATTTTCATCATCAAATATGCTTGACTTACATGTTTTTTATGTGTCAATAGATGATTAGAGATTTTTTTATAGCTTGATAGGTTGGTGTAACTATTGTTGATATTTAAATTTCAACAACACAATAGAAAATTAGGAATTGACTTAGCTCTACAAAAAAGAATTTTCATTCGATTACACAGCATGTCGGCATTAGGAAAATTTACATCAATATTGCTAAATTTTACTAATTTATTAATAAGAAAATAATAAAATAATAACAAAATAACAAAATTAATTAATTTAAAAAGGAGCCAGCCCGGCTTACTCCCCCTCTCCTCTCCTTCCCGCCCAGGCCAGGCCCGTTCTCCTTATTTCTTCTCCAGCCTGGCCCCTCCTTCCTCCCCTCCTACTATTCACGCGCGCTATAAAGGACATCACCTTCAAAGGACTGGGGATGGCGAAAGCGACCACCGATTGAAAGGGAAGAATGGACGGAAAAGTGACAGGTCAAGCTGTAAATTTGGGGAAGAGCTCAACGCCGCAGATCTGTCCAGAGTAGAGGATAGACCGGTGGCAAAGTAGAGAGCAAGGGGAGGACCATCGGTGCATGCCAAGGACTGGCCGGTGCGCGAGAGACCGGGGGGAGAAGGGCCTCCGCCTTGGAATGCTCGGCAAGCCGAACTAGGGAGAAGTACTACAAAAGAGGAAGAGGGAGAGAGAGAAAACTGGATGCACGACCAAGAGAAAAACGAGGAGGGCGAGAGAAGAAGAAAAAAAGGTTGTTCTCGACTGAGCATCGTCCAACTGCCCTCGACGCAAACCGGCGCCCCCTAGTCAACACTACCGAGCCTGTGGCTTTTGTGGCATCCGCATTTTTGCCGACCTCGGAAAAATAATGATATGTCGCGAATTGACAAGATTGTTATTGGGATTCGTCATCATCGGCACCACATTCGACCCCCGTTTTATTGCTGCTTGACGCCCAAAATATTAATTTTTGGAGAAAAATTGTTACATGCACGATCATTCACGGCCATACGCGGCCATGCATTTACGTGAGAATTTTCTTGTGAAGAATCCACATGGCCGCACCTTCCTTTTTCCATTTGGCCGATCAATCGCAAGTAATTCCTTGACCCATGCAAACTGATCAGTGCCCCTTCTCCGTGCAAGAATTTCGGTCACATGCATGTACATGTGGCAGTCAACTAAAGGAAATTAGTTGACCCCATGAAGACACGTGTTTTCCTTCTCGGTGGCCAGCGAAGAATGAACTTTGGACAGCTGCGTCGACCGTGTCTTCAAGCGGCAAAGAGGGCCATTAAGAATAACCCATGAAGGAGTCACGTCCGCTGGTCAACAAATGGAAAATAGTTGACCGAGAAGCGCCCATCAACGGACACCTCAGTGCATGCAAGGGGGGGGAAGTCGGCAACCGAATGACATGCCGAATTCCACGTCTCACCCAGCTGTCTTCGGCCATCAACGCCACCGAATCTGCATGCATTGACTGAACTAATTAAGAAATGGAAAGAACAAAAAGGGCACGGAAGCGAGTGAGAGAGAAGGACCGAGTGAAATAAGGCAGAGAGAGAGAGAGAGAGAGAGAGAGAGAGAGAGAGCAGTGAGTGCGAGAGAAAGCAGCGAGCGTGCGTGAGAAGGAAAAGAAGGAGGTCGCTGTTAGTAGTATGCCCTAAATTAAAATATTTATTAGTAAAATAAAAAAAAATGATTAAAGCTTAAAGCTTCGTGCATGTGCACGATTCTTATGCACAAAATCGTGCACATGGTCAGCGGTTGCTGACCATCATGCACAAAGATGGTGCATGATCGTGATTAGCAACGGTTGCTGATCCCACGATCAGCAACCGTTGCTGATTCGTGAAGGCTTTAAGAAAGATAAAATGCCGCAAAAGGTTGCGGGGGGAAAAAGGTGTGATGCTTTGCTGGAAAAACAGAGAGCAAATTGTGTGCGTATTCTTGAGTCTTTGAAACGCAAGAAAGAAGAATATTATATCGTTCGGGTCGTGACTATTATACATCAAGTATACGACGGTTTGTTTCCACGTGATTGCTAGCACGATCGAAGTGGTGAATATCCGAAATTTCTCTCTTCCGTTCGACGTTCGTTGTTGGTGTGTCTGAACTAGAGGTCCGACTCTTGTGGGACTCGAACTGTAGAACATCCGAACCAACTTGTTTAAAGCACGCTTCGAGATGTAATTCGTTTAACTCCCTTTTGGTTTTAGATTTTTTGATTAAAACGCACAAACAACGCCTTAGGAGAATCATGTGTAAAATATATCTTTGTTTCCGCTGCATTTATTTCGTTAATTTTCTTATACATGATTCATGAAACCCCAACAGTGGTATCAGAGCCAACCTTAGGCGTTTTCGTGCGTTTAATTGATTTATAGTTCAAATATATTTTTGCATTCTAATGGCCAATTTACTTTTGTTAAGAGAATTGGTTCTCTTGCTCTTATGTGGCCTATAGAAGTTGATTGATTTATGTGATAAATTTAATCAACAAAGCAAAAAATTCGAACTAAATCAATTTTGAATCAAAAATCAGTAACTTGTTATACTTGATGTTTGTATTTTGCAAATGATATGCAGAATTTATGCATGCCTTCCAGAGCTTTAAATTTTGAATTTATGGCTCCTAAGGAAAGGTGGTGATCATGGAAAAATCCCTAAATGTTGTGATTGTTGTATGGATAAATGTATGATGATTACGGGTATTCTTTTTGGGGATGTAATTATTAAATGGAGGCTGCGTCCTTCTTTTTATATTTATTTTTACGAAATGTAATTTAGTATAGTGTAGTATTTCAATTATTGATGTAAATACTACAAGAGAGGAGAAGCCATCGGAGGAGCCATTAAACCGGTGAACTCTCAGGGCCTGGTCTTTGAAGAGTTCAAAGATTGAAGAAAAAGTGAAGAGCATGTCCATATTATTAAAACATTAAAATGGCTAAATGGGTCTCTTTGGCTCGAGACCCATTGAACCATAATTCCATGATCACCACATAGGATAGATATTATGTGATATCTATTTATTTATTGTGTTTATGATATCGTGCATGTTAAACCGATTAATGTGTAAAGTGAGACCATTAATAACGACCAAAATCTCCTTATTAATAATATTAAGTTGAAACGGGTTTCAAACTCGTGGCCTTCCATCGTCGTGGTTTGATCTAATATTAACCGGTTATGGATACATAGGGATTGATTACCATTTATAATATTGGACCACTCCATTATGCATATGATGCTGTGGGGTTGGAGCCAAATGATTTCTAATAACTGTTAGGTGAGGGAATCATTTGTGTTTTCAATACTTGCATGAGACGATGGGCTAGACTTAACTATGATCATGATGCCAATAACTGTTAGGTGAGGCTTTCATGGTCTAGAGGCCGAAGTTATGATTGGGACTCGCATATGATGTGTTGAACAAGCTGGTTCACTCACTAAGTTCATAGGACACCGATAACTGTTAGGTGATGTGGACTTTGGACTAGTGGGACTCCAATCCCCACTAGTAATCTTTACCCAACAAAGATTACCGCTTCCCATCTTAAGGAGTATGGGATTCGAATATAAATTTAGTGGGAGGATCTATTTCATTTAAAGGCCAAAATGAAATAGTTACTTTGAAAGATACAACGGCTAACAATTTATTTTCAGCAACAGATATATTATTACTCTGAAAATGGTGAACACAAACCCACTCGCTTCTATACTTGACAAGAATTGTTTGACTGGACCCAATTTCACTGACTAGGTGAGGAATTTGAGAATTGTTCTCAATTCAGAAAAAATTGGGTATGTGCTTGATGAAAAGATGCCAACCTCCTTTCCTGAGGGTGGGACCTAAGAGGAGCGTGTCACTTATGATAAGTGGCGTGATGATGACTTAAAAGTTAGGTCATATATGCTTGCTTCTATGAATAATGAATTACAAAAGAAGTATGAATCTATGGAAGATGCTGGGTCGATCATTTTGCACTTAAAGGAATACTTTGATGAGAATGGTCGAACCTCTAGATATGAGATATCTAAGGCATTGTACCGTATGAGGATGGCTGAAGGATCATCTGTTAATGATCATGCTTTGAAAATGATCTGGCACATTGAAGAATTGGCTAGGTTGAATCTCGTTATGGACAATGAGTTAGCTGTGGATTTGATCCTCTAATCTTTACCCGATCCTTCTCTGGTTTTGTCCAAAACTTCCACATGCATAAAATGGAGAAAACTCTTGCTGAGTTACATAGCATGCTGGTAGTTTATGAGAAGGAAATGCATAACACGAGGCCAAATGTAGTGGCTATGGCTAAGGCTTCTACTTCAAAGGGTAAGACCGTTTTAAAGAAGAATAAATGGAAGAGGCCTGCCAAACCTGTTGTGCAACCAAAACCCACGATTGATAAAGGGAAATGTCATTACTGTGGTGTCAAAGGGCACTGGAGGAGGAACTGTAGGAGGTACCTCGCGAGCTTGAAGGTCAAGCCCAAGAATCGACCTTATGAAGGTATGGTGTCTATGCTTATTGAAACTAATCTTATGGTTAGTACTGAATCCAGCTCATGGGTTCTAGATTCTGCTGCAACTTCACATATTTGTATGTCTTTGCAGAATCTGGAAATAAGCAGGATGTTAGGGCGAAATGAGATTGTCCTGACATTTGCCAATGGAGCAAGAGTTGCTGCATTAGCTATAGGGACTTTTCGTTTATGTTTTCCTTCTGGACATGTAATGGTTTTAAAGAACTGTTTGCATTATAAGAATGCTGTTAGGAACATCATCTCTATACCTCGTTTGGGTAAAGAGAATTATGAATTTTCTTTTGCTGATGATGTATGTTCTATTTATCATAATAGAATATGTGTTGGTTCTAGCTTATTAACCAACAATCTTTATACCATTTCAATGTCCGGTAATGCGATTACCAATGTCAATAAGCAAAATAGAATTGATATAAATGCCATAACTAATAAACACCCTAGAGACGGTCCAAATAAAAAGTATGTTTGGCATCTCCGATTAGGTCATATTGGAGAAGACAGAATTAACAAGTTGAGTAATTATGGATACATTGATCCTTCAAATTTTGAGTCATACTCGACTTATGAGGCATGTCTTCTAGGAAAAATGACCAAAGCGCCTTTTGTGGGACAAAGTGCGCGAGCTGCTGATATATTAGAATTAATACATACAGATGTATGTGGACCAATTAATGAAACTGCTAGAGGTGGTTATAATTACTTCATTACCTTCAGCGATGATCAGTCACGGTATGATTATTTATACCTCATGAAGTATAAATCTGAATCATTTGAAAAGTTCAAGGAATTCAAGGCTGAAGTTGAGAAACAGACAGTAAAATGTATTAAGGCTCTTCGATCGGATCGAGGAGGTGAATACCTTAGTACTGAATTCCTGGACTATCTTAAAGAGAATGGCATTTTATCACAATGGACACCTCCTGGAACTCGAACATAATGGTGTATACGAACGAAGAAATCGTACTTTATTAGATATGGTACGATCTATGATAAGTTACACCGATTTGCCAATATCCCTTTGGGGATATGCCCTTGAGACAGCTGTATATATACTGAATAGAGTACTGTCCAAATCTGTTCCAACTATGCCCTATGAGATATGGCATAGTAGGAAACATAGTCTTAATCATATTAAGATTTGGGGTTGTCCAGCTTTTGTGAAAAAGCTAAAAGTGGAAAAATTGGAGGCAAGATCTGAACAAGGTCGCTTCATTGGATATCCAAAGGAAACTCTTGAATATTATTTCTATTTTCATTCAGACCAAAGAATTTTGGTATGCAAGCACGCTTCTTTCTTGGAGAATCAGTTCATCCAAGAAAGTGGTGCTGGGCGGAAAATAGTTTTACAAGAAGAAAATAATGAAGTATCAAACAACCGAGTTCAAATACCAATCTTTGATTCAGTGGGAGCTTCTGATACACAACCTCTTAGGAGAAGTGCGAGAATGGCTCGCCCACCTGCTCGTTATAGACACTCGGTTGATCATATTGAACCATTATTCATTGTGAATGATAGTGATCAACCCGATGATCCTAAAACCTATGAGGAGGCAATGTTGGACATCGATTCCGTAAATGGCTAGAAACCATGAAATCCGAAATGGATTCAATGTATTCCAATGAGGTATGGACCTTGATCGACTTACTCGATGGTATTGTACCAATTGGCTGTAAATGGATCTTCAAGAGGAAGATGAATGTTGAAGGTCAAATTGAAATTTACAAAGCACGGCTGGTGGCGAAAGGATATCATCAAAAGAAGGAATTGATTATGACGAAACTTTCTCACGTGGCCATGCTAAAATCCATTCGGATTATGTTGGCTATAGCTGCACACCTTGATTATGAGATATTCCAAATGGATGTCAAAACGGCTTTTCTAAATGGTTTTCTCGATGAGGACATCTATATGGAACAGCCACAGGGTTTTGAATCCAATAGTGAAAAACAGAAGGTGTGTAAGCTTAAGAGATCTATTTATGGACTCAAACAAGCCTCCAGAAGTTGGAACATCCGTTTTGATGAGGTAGTCAAATCGTTTGGCTTCATCAAAAATCCGGATGAACCTTGTGTATATAAGAAGATCAATGGGAGTGCAATTGCATTTCTAGTTTTGTATGTCGATGATATACTTTTGATTGAAAATGATGTACCAATGATATCATCGATAAAACTATTCTTGTCACAGAAATTCTTCATGAAAGATTTAGGAGAGGCAACCTACATTTTAGGTATCAAGATCTATAGAGATAGATCGAGACGATTGATTGGCCTCTCACAATCTACGTACATAGACAAAGTGTTAACACGGTTTAACATGCAATGTTCCAAGAGAGGATTATTGCCTTTTAGGCAAGGGATCCGTCTTTCTAAGGAGATGTGTCCCAACACTCCTAAAGAAAGAGAGCGGATGGCAAAGATACCATATGCATCTGCTATTGGAAGCATAATGTATGCTATGCTATGTACTAGACCTGATATCGCGCATGCTGTAAGTATTACTAGCAAATATCAGTCTGATCCAGGAGAAGAGCACTGGATAGCAGTCAAGAATATTCTTAAGTACTTGCAAATGACTAAAGATTTATTCTTGATATATGGAGAAGGAGAATTTAAAGTTGTAGCTTATATTGATTCCGATTTTCAATCGGATCCTAATGATTATAAGTCTACGCCTGGGTTTGTCTTCACATTCAATGGTGGTGCGTTAGTTGGAAAAGTTCCAAACAAAGCATAACTGCCGATTCCACCACTGAGGCAGAGTATGTAGCTGCTTCTGAAGCAGCAAAGGAAGCCGCTTGGATGAAGAAGTTTATTTCTGAACTTGGAGTCGTTCCTTCAATTGAGCAACTGATCACATTGTTTTGTGACAACAATGGGGCGATAGCTCAAGCTAAGGAACCAAGGTCTCACCAGAAGTCCAAGCATATTGAGAGACGCTTCCATCTCATCAGAGAAATTGTTGAGAGAGGTGATATCGCATTGCAGAAAATTGCCTCAGTAGAAAACATGGCAGATCCCTTCACTAAGGCCTTACCTCAGTCTTCTTTTGAAAGACATATTGATAAAATGGGTTTGAGGTACCAGACAAGTTGGCTTTAGTGTAACTGGGAAATTGTTGGATGTATGCCCTAAAGTTACTATGTAATAGTTACATATTAGGGATTTCAGTTGTACTTTCATTATTATTATTTAATTAATGGCAACGACGTATTCATTCATTTGTCCAATTATTTTATATTGATGAATGATTCCATAAGATCAGTTGCAACTAGACTTATTCTTGAGACGTCAAGAATATATGTGACGGGTTCATAGTTAGACTGAATCTTTAAATCGTTCCCGGTCGATGGATTATTGAGTGGATATTAATAATCCTATTGAGATCGGTTTCTTCTTAACTTCGCCATTAAGTATTGGATATTTAAGGGAATGATGAGTCACATGTCATTGGGTATTATGATGCCTGAGTTAGAACACAGGTGTTTGTATTAGACAAATTCACTGAACGTGACGCATATGCAACGATTAGCGACATGGAAGCTTTTAGCGTGGTCAATGTCTAATTGTTCATGTTTTGGTCTTGTGTAAATAATCCTTAAACCTAAGGCACAGTGTTAACTTGTGTATCGAACAACTATGGTTCACGGGTGCACATAATGCCGGATCGACGATCCGTCTTTATACTTGATGGTCATAGTTTGTTCATATACGAAGTTACACGTGTACGCAATATGGAATCTGTCTCCTTGTTATATGCAAGGTATGATAATGATGTCCTATGCGATCTAATTGTGACATTGCATTGAAATCCTCGGCCGGGGTTGTAACCGAGAATAAATTGTTTATGTCTCGAATAAAATGCATGTCAAATAGATTTGTGCATATGATCGAATTAATGACTTGACAAATATTCCATGGTTTTTGTTTGATCGGGACAAAGTAAGACAGAGGGATTGAATTACACTGTAACCAAAGTTGATAGGTTCATTACATTCTTAAAGTATCCACACTATCTGGGTAGCCATAACATATTGCTAGATGTCAATCGTGGCTTGTAGGACCTAAAAGATTAATCGGGACAATTAATTCTTTTGGAAGTACTAATGTGTTAGTACAAGTCTTACTACCAGCTTAGTGATGAACCTAGGGATGTCACACACCATAAACAACTAGGATGACGTGGAACAAGAGAGAAATATTATTGCAAATATGTTTGCAATTACTGCAATCGAATTGAGTCGATTTGAAATTAAATTAAATGAGATTTAATTTAATTTGTATTATAGTCACGAACTTACTTGCATATGATGCACACGCATGCCCAAAGTGAATATATGTTAACATACCAAACAAGTTGGATTTAGTGCAAGTGGGAGATTGTTAGTAGTATGCCCTAAATTAAAATATTTATTCGTAAAATAAAAAAAATGATTAAAGCTTAAAGCTTCGTGCATGTGCACGATTCTTTAAATCGTGCACATGCACAAAATTGTGCACATGGTCAGCGGTTGCTGACCATCATGCACAAAAGCATGGATGGTCAACAATCGCTGACCATCATGCAGAAAGATCGTGCATGATCGTGATTAGCAACGGTTGCTGATCCCACGATCAGCAACCGTTGCTGATTCATGAAGGCTTTAAGAAAGATAAAATGCCGCAAAAGGTTGCGAGGGGAAAAAGGTGTGATGCTTTGCTAGAAAAACAGAGAGCAAATTGTGTGCGTATTCTTGAGTCTTTGAAACGCAAGAAAAAAGAACATTATATCGTTCGGGTCGTGACTATTATACATCAAGGATACGACGGTTTGTTTCCACGTGATTGCTAGCACGATCGAAGTGGTGAATATCCGAAATTTCTCTCTTCCGTTCGACGTTCGTTGTTGGTGTGTCTGAACTAGAGGTCCGACGCTTGTGGGACTCGAACTGTAGAACATCCGAACCGACTTGTTTAAAGCACGCTTCGAGAGGTAATTCGTTTAACTCCCTTTTGGTTTTAGATTTTTTGATTAAAACGCACGAACAACGCCTTAGGAGAATCATGTGTAAAATATATCTTTGTTTCTGCTTCGTTTATTTCGTTAATTTTCTTATACATGATTCATGAAACCCCAACAGTCGCCCCTCCAGCCGTGCACGAGTGCTGCCACCGTCGACGCCGCTTGCCGCCGTTGAGCCGCTTTGACCTGTTGTGTGCTTGCTGTGTTTTGCTTGGATTAGAGGCAAGTAGAGTCCATTAATATATCCCTTGCTTGCTGTGTTTTGTGTGTGATGAATGGTGAATTTTGGATGTGGATAAAGTGTGAAATTTCAAAGTTATAGGAGTTGTGTTCTAGCCTGGTGTTCTGTTTCTGGAAAAACAGTCCGACCTTTGTTGATTTCTTGAGTTACATGCGATGTTCTAGTGGGAATTGGGCTTCAACTTCTTGATGAAAGTTTTAAAAGACTTATTGGAGAATAACATATCAAAATTTTAAAGGAAACGGACAAGTATAGGTCGATAAAACCATTTTTCTTTGATGAAGCTAGATATGGAAATTATTATGATGATCTATTGTGATTCTGTGAGTTTCGTGCAATTATCTAGTCCGAATTTGATCTCGTGTTCTTGATGAGAGTTGTAGAATATATCTTGAGGAGTAACATACTAAAATTTTAGGATAAACGGACAAGTAATGATTTGAAAAAAAAAAATTCTTTGAAAAGGATACATCTGAACAGTGAATCGAGAGATAGGAAGAGTTATAAAAATTATAAATTTTAATCCAGAAGGAATTAAATTTCTATTTCTTCATGATACTTTTACCTCTATGTCTTAATTATAACATATTAAAATCTCAGAATTTTCGGAGTTCATTTAAGGGTTTAATTGAAAATATTTCCGAAACTGTGCAAAAGTGGTATTGGAATTTCTTTTGTTGCGATGTATGGATTTATGTGATTGATGTAAAACTTTCTTGAAATAGTGTTCTTTAGGAAATATCTTCCTCTGGATCTTATTTACATCATGTTAAACTTTTAGAATTTATTGAGATCGTTTACTATTTTTCCAGAATTTTTATTAAAGAAGTGCATTATGCTTTATCCGAAATTTACTGTATTTTCAAGAATAAATGGACTGCCCTACGAAATATGATGTCTTGAGTGGTTGTATGTGCTGCATATGTGATGATGTTTGTCATATCATGTGACATCAAAAGATGGTTTAGATCTTTGATATTGTTGTATCAAATGCCATGATAAAAATGAGACATTTATGAGATTATATATTGTGATAATAACGAGACTGTCGGAGGTGTGAGCTAATGATGCCCCGGGAGTGTTGGGATGCCCAGAGTGTGTGTGCTAGATTTCCTCGGGAGTTTCGGGATGCCCGAAGTGTGTGTGCCGGATGCTCAGAGGTGTGTGCTGGAGGTCCTCGCGATGCCAAGTAGGGTGCGAACGATAAATTGTGGATGCAAATATTGGTTCCTGGATGAAAAATGATGAGATCCTTATGAAAGATAAGAATTGAAATTGAATCATGTGCATAGGTGTATGCATATGGCATGATGCATGATTTGCTTATAAAAGTAAATTGATGCTATTTGATATTGAAAATGCAATCATGATGGCGTGAATGGATCTCCTGGTGATGTATGCTTGATAGCATGGATGATATGAATCATTGTGATATATACACGATAGCATGGTGAGATATGCATGACTGCATGCTGGTATATGCACGATGGCATGGCAAGATATGCATGACTGTATGGTAATATATGCACGAATGCATGGTAATATATGCTTGATAGCACGAATGGTATGTGCTTTACTCGTGATATATTGATTGTCTTGCTTGTTGCATTGTGTAATTTGGTAGATCTTTACTGCAGAGTGGTTGTACTCACTCCATTTGGGAACTAACATTTCAGACTATATAAGACACATCTGCTGCCATTGCCATCAATAGATGGATCGAATGGTTGGATATGACTGTAAGGAGGAGGATAGTAAAGGAAGGAACTTTTAGACGCCGATACTAATCGATAAACTTTAAGTATATGACTATTGGAGGAGATGTTGGTCATCTTTTGAAATATAGTCGAGTATAGAAGACTACAGTATTTTGATGTACTGATGAATGATGTCCATTTGGTTTGAATAAATAAAAGTGTTCGGCTTTTACCTATAAATATTTAGTTGGTGTGTATCGTTTTCTGAATATAAGGAAGGGAGTTGATGGATGTGCTTCTGCCATATAAATTGCGCAGGGACCGATTTAAAATATATAAACCCCCAGGATTGATAGACCTTCAGGTCAAGCAAGAGAATGGTAATCAAACTGTGGTGACCCTAACGATTCGGGGGGCGTTGAGGGGTGTCATAGCTTTCCCCTTCCTCATAGCGTTCGGTGTCTGGCGAGTAGATCTATCGGTTCAATCGGCCATCTTCCTAAGGATCCCAACTTGGCAACACAGGGACAGCTGGCTATAGCTCGACTCGTGTCGAGGATGTCGTCTCCAAGCCAGGTAGGGACCCCGCGGTTAAACGCTCGTTCCCTCGAGCCCTTTTTGCTCCACCCCATTTTGGTTGAAGGAGAGGTTGCGACCCGGCTTCTTTGGTTCATGTGTGTTTTACTTATAACCTGTTGGCATCGAGCATTTCCTGGTGATTTTCTTCGAATTTAGACCTAAGAATGGTCGATGTCTTCTTCTCGATCCGTGCCCACCACATGTTCGAGCGAACGCCCGAACCAAAACTGGTCGTTTTATTAGTCTCGGATTCCGAATTGTTCCAAGGATCCGTAGATGCATTTTGTCCTGTACAACATATTTACCGATGGCTGAATACATTTCTTTAGCTAGATTTCATCTCTATAAAGTCTGAACAGCCCCGGATTTTCTACCTCATTTTGCCTTGTGCTCAGACAGTTCTTTAGTCGGCTTCGGAAGTCGTTCCCCGGTTTGGTTTAGGGGGTATCGGTCATAACCACTCGATGGCAAAATCTGTATGGTGCGATCTACTGATTGTTGAAGTCCTCGAGCGGCGGTCATCTTGCATTTTGGTGTGTTCTGTCTGGGTTGTTGGGGCTGGGGGAGTGGAGTACGGAGGAGACGTTGAAGGGCTTAGGAAAAGAGAGAAAATAATGAAAAAATAGGAAATGGGCTTGCGCTTAGTGTTGGTAAATCTGGGTTGGGCTTAGATTGATTGAATTTGGATTCGGTTCAGGTCATGAACAAGTTGTGCTTGAATCATTGAGCCTGCTTCTTTTAGTCCAGTTGGTATTACTAGCCCAGGCCCACGGGGCCCAGGTCAGATCCACATTCAGATTGGGCCCAGTCCAAGTCTCTAATTTCTAGATTAAAAATTAATTTAGAAAAAAAATTAAAAATTCTGAAAAAAATATTCTTTTTAAAGTTAGGAAAAAGCTTAAAAATTAGTTTTTGAATAGTTTTCTTGTAAAATTTGTGAAAGTGCTCAAAAATTGTTATTCTCAAAATTAACATGCCCCTAATGCTTTAGAATAGGGATTGAATATTCATGGAAACAAACATTGGCTTGTTGATTGCACATTTCCATCATTCCGATTCTGCCCTGCATGGATTGTTGTTTCCTTAGCCTAGTTAGGAATTGAATGTTAGAACTCACGATTGCCATAAAATGTAGGATGCTAGTTGATTAATTAGTGTAATCAAGTCATCAATACTAGATTCTTTTGTACGTAGCAGTAAGGTAATTATTCCATTGCTTTACATGGGTATCTAATCACCTATCATAAATTGATTAATGTCAACTCTTAGCCAAAAATAATTTTACATGTTAGTTGGGAATTGGTACGAGCTTGGAAAGCTCGAATTAAGTCTTAGGGTGTGCATGATAACGCTTCTTGGTTGGGAAATAGTTTCTTTTCAGAAATAGTTCTTTTCTATTTCTACTCCAGGGAACAATTTTTGAGTAAAATAAGGTGTTTAATAACTACACAAAATTTATACTCTTGAGATAGAAAAAAATAAAAATGTATTTGGTACGATTTTGTATTTGGTCGCGGCGACCGGTGACACCAGTTGGCATCCGGCAGTCGGCCATGGCTCTGGGCAGTTGGAGGTGACCGTGGCAAGAGAGAGGAACAAAAGAAAAATAAAAAAGAAAATTGGCTTATTTCTAGAAATTATTTCCATGAACAAAAAATAACTTTTTTTTTTTTTTTTTGGTTCCAAATCTAATCGGGCTACTTTTTCTATTCGAGGGAATAGAAAAACAAGTTAGCGTTATCAAACGGATTTCTATTTTATTTTTTTTTGTTCCAGGGAACAAAAGAACATAAATCGGGAGGAACATAAATGTTACCATGCAAGCCCTTAATAACCTATTAGCCAAATTTTGGATTGCTCGCCCAAGGTTAGGTCGCGATAACTATTGGGTTGGAACTTTTGCACAATGTACAATTAAATTTGTAAAGCTTTTTTTTTTATTTATTTGTATTGGCCCATCCATTTAAAATATTGACGAAAGCGCTAAAACATGGCATTAAGTTGCAGTTAATCGCCATGCTAGCACCGCAAGTGCTATCAAATGTGGTTGTCAAACACCTTAAATAATATGAAAAACAAATCTATGTTTTTGAAAAGTCCAAAGATGCATTACTTAAAGGTAGACTACAAGAAAAACTATCAGAAAAAAGCATCCGATTAAAACACTCTTGGATGTCTTTGTGTTCGGCTAAAATTTTAGCCTTAGCACGAGACCAACATCTGGTGATTACTTTAATATTTCTCCCATAATTCCATAACTTTCTTTTTCAATTTTCAATCTCTTGTTGAGAGATGCTTTCTTGAAATACTCCGTAGAAAACAAATGCCAAGTTCAAATTACCCTTAAAAACCAATTAAAAGTACATATTTTATCTTTTAGTCAACTTTGTTCATGACTATTTTTTTTTTTTTTTTGGTCGTGTTGTTCATGACTATTTAGTAGAACATAATTTCGACTGGTTCTTTATGCTGTCATCCTGAGATATTACTTAAAATCACGGTCAATTAATAAATAAATAAATTTTCTATGCCTTTTTTAGCTTGAAAATTTGTCTAAGCCTTTAATTTGTAAAATCTAGCAAAAATAAAAAAGTTCCATTGACGATAAAAGAAGTTAGGTATTCCTTGTTAGTTAGTGTCTTTCATCACGGTTTTTAAGTATCAAACTCATAACACAATACAAGTTTTTTCATTTTAAAAGGCAGATTGCGTGTCTTACTGTTAATATTGTAAAAGTCATTTCTTTATCTTTCTGGGAAAAAAGAAAAGAGAAAAGAGAATCTACTCTACTATAAAGTTATTATCAAGTAAATTTCCTTTCTCGATCTTATGATCCTCTCACTTCTTTGGGTAAGATGTTTTTGTTCTTATTGAATTAACTAAGATAAGGTAGACCTAAAAGTCCATAGTAGGTTTCACTATCACCCTTTATCATATTTATGAGTAATCTTATCATAGTTGGAATATGTGGCATTTTTTTAGTTCCAACTCTCACTCCAAATTTAACATCTAACCTCAAATTAGATATATGAAGTACAAATTAAGGGAAAGTAAAGTAAATTAAGATTTTATTTTTTTGCCATCATGTCAAATTAAGATCAAATTATGAAAAAGATAAAACGAGCGAAGGTAAATATTTTCCTAGCCTATTTTTGTCTTTTTAGCCAACAATTTTTTTCTTGAAATGAATATTATATTAATATTAATTGCAATATAATTATGGAAAAGTAAAGACTGAAAGTCAATGGAGATTTTACTTGCAATAAGAGTGAATTGGGATAAGATTACTAAAGAAAAAAAGATACAAAGGAGCGAGTAGATTTTGCCCGACCTATTATTATATGATAGGAAAAATGAAAAACAAGAAAAGATAAAGGGAAAGAGAGATTATTATAATGTCAAAATGGCCATAAGATAAGTCTACTTCAATGCACAGCTTCACATATAGTATATTAGATTCTTACACTTAAACCAGCCCAAATGCTTGCACAAACATAAGACCATAGCAAATGGCAACATGACACATGTTCAAAGCACACAATCAACCCTAAAAGTCCGTGTGTGCAATTACTACTCATTACTATAGGAATAAAGGATCAAATGCAGGAGGATGCTAAATCCAGCTAGGAAAGACAGCTTGACATCGCATGTTCGCTCACCTTCTCAGTTACTAGAATCTCGGTGGAGGTATCGATTGTTACATCGACTTCAATGTTTCCTGCAACTGTCAAGCTCTGGTTAATTGGAGCGAGTTGCTTAGCCACTTCACTCATTGTTGGCCTCTTCCTTCTGCTTTGGTCTAAGCACTTCGCTGCAATCTCAGCAACAGTTTCTACTTGCTTGATTTCATCTTCACTAGCAGCCTCAAAATTTATGACATCAGAGAGGGTCCCGTTCTTCACGGAAGAGATTAAATGAGAGATAATATTGATTGGCTCTCCGAACTCATTAGTATCAGAACTTATAGGCTTCTTTTCGGTGAGCAACTCCATAAGGACAACTCCAAAGCTGTATACATCACTCTCAATTGTAAGCTTACCGGTGGTTAAATATTCCGGATCGATGTAGCCCAAGGTGCCTTCTTTTTCGGCGGCTACGATATGACTATGCTTCGGTGACATAAGCTGTGAAGTTCCAAAATCAGATATTTTCACCAAGTAATTACGATCTAGAAGTATATTTGCCGACTTGATGTTGCCATGAATGATTTTGCTGGAATGCATTTCCTTAAGTGCAAGAGCAGCCTCAGTGGCTATTCTAAGTCGGTTTTTCCATGATCTCAAGATGGCCGACGCTTTCGGATGGATGTGTTTGAAGAGAGTATCATTCAAAATATATTCATAAACTAGCAAGGGTATTCTAGTCTCCAAACATATGCCATAGAGCTTCACCACATTTTCATGGTTTTTTAGTATCACAGTTTTAAGTTCATCTTGGAATCCCTTCTTCATTAGAGGCTTGTGCACATCTTTAGGCTTCTTGATTGCGACCTCAATTATTCTCCCTTTATTGGCAGAGCCAAAACCACCCTCACCCACTGCTATTCTCCCTTTATGAACGGAACCGAAATCACCCTCACCCAGCTTCTTGCTTTCATCATAGTTGTTGGTTGCTTTTGCTAGCTCTGCCTCTGTAAAGATTTGAACTCACGGATGTTTCAAGAGATTTCCTCCATTTTTTCTGAAGTTTATCTTTCTAATTCTCAACTTCCATGCGACCAAGGCTAAAGCACTAGCATATGTGCCAACACCAATTGCAAGGATCCCTACCAAAGAATATATGTTGTTACTAGATTATTCATTCAAGCATGTAATCCTCATATGCTCCACATAATTCATCAAAAAATTGTAGATAACCTTAGAAAGTATATTAGATCAGCAAACTTTGCTGGAACTTGGAAAGTTGGAAAAGGTGTACATCATTCTCACTGTAACCAAATATAAATAAATCTGCTGAGTAGCGGAGTGCAAGACAACCTTTGAAACTAGAAACCAATATCACATAATGTAATCGTCAAATTTGAGAACCCTTCAGAAATTGCCAAGAAAGATGGACAAAGAAGCTTTTTCTAGGGAGTCTTGTTCAGAAGTAAGGTCAGTAAAGTATCTTAAGTTTCGACCAAAGAAAAAGTATCTTAGGTAACAAGTAATCAAGTCAAAAGAAAGTCGTATATATTTACAAATCTGGTGCGGTTTGCTCTTTGACAAAATTGATATGATTGAAACTTTTTGAGTGGGTAATCGAACCAAAAAAAGAGCCATCTGGTATCAGTTTTTACGATTGAGACTTCAAAGTAGCTACAAAAATCCAGTTCTATATCTCCATGGGTGTGTGGGTGTGCTTACACCTACATCCATCTCTAAATAGGATTGATCACTTCACTGAAGAGTAAAATACCAATCTTTCCCAAAAAATTACCCCTTGAAGACCACAAAAAATGCTTGTTATTGGCAATAAGAGAAAGTAAAGACTATATCGGAGGTGAAGCATACTATAACAGCACCATCACAAGCCCAGGAGGTAGTCAATGGTGGAAAAGGAACTCAGGAGTTATTGGATGCATATCTAGCATGCCATAGTTGATATTAGCACATGAAAAGGAAAGACTGGATCCATGATTTTTAAGAATATCATGTTTTTATACATTGCATGATGGGTAACATAAATTTTGTTCATCCTTTGACAACTTAAGACTTCAAGAAAGTGACATAACATTCACATTTCTTGAATATGGCGAAGAGAGGGAGCCCAAGGGAACGTACCATTATAGAGAAGGTATACCATCCTTGTGGATCTCAGAATACCAGGCAATAAAACTCCCGTCTATCACCGAAATCTCCGGGGTTACAGCTAACATCGCCAATATAGCTTCATTTGCACTCTGCAGTCAAGATTTTAGAATGAATTAACACCATTAAATAGATGTACACATCATAAAACAACCGCCATCATCATGACATTTAGCTGCTTGCCCCTACTTTCTCAATTTCTGGCTAACAAAAGAGACGACTAAGGCACTGAGATCTGCTAATTTCGGCAACTAAGGTACTGAGATTGGATAATTTCTCCTCCAACCTAATATGATAAAAAAAAGACCTCATCATCCTTTCTGTTCTTCCACTTCCACGAAGTCATCACCCATGGTTACACTTCCCATGCACCAATTGCAACAACTTTAGGTTCCACCATTACACGGCATTCCATTCATGCGTGGGTCTAATTAAGATTTCACTGGACCATCGAAAGGTAAAGATTGTAAAAGATTTAGTTATTCATCATACTAAAATTGTCGGGAAGTTGGGTCTGGATGGACTGATGTCTTGCCACTCTTATGTACCTAAAATTTGACAAGTCATTTTCCAATATCGAACATGAGTTCTTGTTCTATCCAATTTATGCATTCACAGATGTAAAACTGCCAATACAGAGGACTTAACCCCTTCACTGATTAGTTCTGCAGAACTCGACTCACCCATCTGTAGTTTAGAGGAAGAAAAAAGGAGAGAAGGAATCATAGCACATGCTAGTAAGAGAAGAAATGGATGATCGATTCATCAAGGCAAGAAGTGAAGCTGATGATCGGCACTGCAACATCGATTCTAGTCATCTCAAAAATCATTCACCGGCTTCCTGTCCCATTTCAAGTTTTGCCCAACTACATCGATTCATCGAAGACTAGAGTTTGTCATGACAGGACAGAGACGTTCTTTGGCAGCAAGATTCTGTCAAAACCCACAACTCACGGGACAAGATAATGCCGAACTATCGCACCTCCTACGGATGTATCTTGGGCCAAAGGAACAACAATAACTACGCAAGCCGAAAATGGAAAATTTGGACCTGTTTTACGCAGAGACTTCGAAGCGAGCAGAGCGAGCCCGAAACGGCTTCCATGAACCGGGTTTCAGCCATTTGGCGGCCTCCGGCGACGGCGACCGGGGAATTCCGTCTCGCGGTGGCGACACGAGACGACCGCCCGGAGTCGGAAGGCAAATTCGGGGAGGCGGGTCTTGCGTCAGTGTTGAAGAAAAGTGTCGGAAACATGTCATGCGTGGATTGGGCTTGCACGTGGATACTGGGAAGAAAACCTTCCACGAAAATATTGGGCGGGTCGTACCCTCCACGTAAGCTTAGGGTAAGACCATTCTGCGATCGACACGTGGCTCCACGTAGGCGACAGCGTCAGAGGTTTAAAATTTGCGCGCGCCGCTCCTGGGCCCACCACTCTAACGCTCTCTCTCCTCTGCTCTCCTTTGTGACCTGTCCACTCGTCCTCTCTCTCCTCTCTCTCTCTCTCTCTTTCCCCGTTCTTCCCGTTCTCCGTTCCGTTTTGCGAGAGAACAAAAGTCGCAGGGCTTCTCTCCGAATGCTCTTCCCCTCCTCTACTCTCTCTCCTCCGCTGGTTGCCCACGACGCCTCCACCGACTCCACAAGCTCCTTTCACAAAGGTGCTTTTGCTACTAGACAAAACCTATTAGGCACACATGATCAGTAAATAAACACAATTATCAGTGAGAAAACCAGCACTTGTTCCGTTATTATTCTTTAATTGGGAACATTAAGAAAACAGAATTATCATGGGCAACATGGTGACAAACCTCAAATCTACATAAAGAAACCACCATGCAAAGAGGAAACTCAAGTGCAAACCAAAGAAACTATACCAGCTATCATAGTAGGTACATGTTCCCACTCTAGGATTTGACCATTTGAACCATCAGTATTTGTTAAAATCATACCTTACGGTATGAGACTAACCTTCGTGCCGAAAGGACTGACAGGATAGTAACAACAATCTTTGGCAGGTCGTCGATGTCCCTTGCGGAGGTGGAGGTGGAGGCTGAGGCGTCGGAATCGGGGGTGACGGAGGCAACCGGCTTTAGGGGCATGGGAGTTGAGGGCAACGGGAGGCAAATGGTGGAGGGGCGTCGGCGTCGTAGTCGGGTTCAAGGGCGGAGGCGGAGGCTGCGTCGGCATCGGCGTTGGCGTCGAGTCGAGTCGAGGGCGACGAAGGCAACCAACGGAGGGCGTCGGCGTCCGAGTCGGGTTCAGGGGCGTAGGGGGAGGCTGCGTTGGCGTCGGCGTCGGCGTCAACGTCGGAGTCAAGGGCAACGAAGGCAACTAGCGAAGGGCTGTCGGCGTCGCGGTTCACTAGAAAAGGCATCGGCGTTGGCGGAGGTGGAAAGGGCGTCGACAGAGGCATCGCGGGCAACCGGTGGAGGAGAGAGAATGTCGGCATCGGCGGAGGTGGAAAGGGCGTCAGCGTTGCAGGCAACCAGCGGAGGAGGCGTCGTGGGCAACTAGCGGAGGAGAGAGAGTAGAGGAGGGGAAGAGCATTCGGAGAGAAGCCCTGCGACTTTTGTTATCTCGCAAAACGGAACAGAGAACGGGGAGAACGGGGAAAGAGAGAGAGAGAAGGCTTCGTGGGCAACCAGCGGAGGAGAGAGAGTAGAGGAGGGGAAGAACATTCGGAGAGAAGCCCTGCGACTTTTGTTATCTCGCAAAATGGAACGGAGAACGGGGAGAACGGGGAAAGAGAGAGAGAGAGGACGAGTGGACAGGTCGCAGAGGAGAGCAGAGGAGAGAGAGCGTCAAAGTGGTGGGCCCCAGGAGCGGCGTGCGCAAATTTTAAACCTTTGACGCCGTCGCCTATGTGGAGCCACGTGTCGATCACAGAATGATCTTACCCTAAGCTTACGTGGAGGGGAAGACCCACCCAATATTTTCTCTCCACACAACAAAGGACAAAGCCAAGACAATGTTACGTGGAACATCGTTGTCGCATCTTACGGAGAGTTGCATAATCTTCTCCTAATTCCCATGACATGAAAGGAACTCCTAGGCTTAAGAAAATCAATAATTCAAAAAGTATATATATTTTTTATAAATAGTTACCTATATTGCTTATAAACTAAATGAATCAAAAAAATTTCATCAACCAAAAAAATATTTGAACATAAATTATTGTTAATAATAAATATATTTTCTAGTAATTAATTATTTCATTAAAAAAATGATCCATCAAATTTACTTTGCAAGATTTTCTGTCATGACCAACTGGCGTTAAAGGAAAGTTACAAATGCCAAATTGTTTAAGCTCACATTATAAACTAAATATCTTATTATGAAATAAACTTATGGGATATGTGCAACACAAGTCCTAAAACTTACAACGAATGTGTAATTGAGTCCTAAAACTTATAAAAAAGTGCAATCAAGTCTTAAAATTTATCAAATTGGTTCAATTCAGTCCTAAAGTTAACATCGTCAAACTCGATGTAACGGAAAACGCTGACGTGGTGTTGACATGGCATTTTAAATGCTTTTTTTTTTATACACGTGGCTTTTAACATTATTTTTATTCTTGTTTAAATTAGATTTAAAAACAGAAAAGGAAAAGCTAAATTTATTTCAAAAAAACAAAACTGTGCAAAAAATAAAAATAAAAATGGCACCGATGGTGCTTCCGCGCTTGCCCATCGCCGGAGTGGCCGGCGACGGTCGCCGGCCCTAGGCGGGGTGGCCTACCCCGCCGGCCCTCGCCTGGGGTCGGTAATGCTCGCCCAAATCTAGGCATCCCCAACGTTGGATCGGGTGGAGTTGTTGGTGGTGGTTGGGTGACGATAGTAGTCCGGGTGTAGCGATGGCGTCGGGGGTCAGCGATAGGATGTCAGGGAATGATAGTAGCCCAGCACTGTAAAGGGTCACGGCTGGTTTGCTGGGCACGCCGTCAGGGCTACGGCGACATGGCTCGGCGAGTCGGGTGCAGCGACAACAATGGAACCCTTACCCTCCGTAACCCACTCACTCAAATCTGGACAGCGTCAGCACGTCGCCGAGAGAGTGCAATGGAGCCAAATCGAAATGCCTAGATTTGGGCGAGCATCGCTGACCCCAAGCGAGGGCCGACGAGGCCTCCCGTAGAGAGGGTGAGGGTCGCCGGCCCCCCGTGAGGACCGGCGTGCCCAGATCTAGGCGTCCTCACCCAACCTAGCGAGGGTGGTCGGGCCTCGCCTGGGGCCGGCGAGGCCTCACCTGACCTTGCCCAGGGCTAGCGACCGTCGCCGACCCCTCCGGCGATGGGCGGTACGTGGCGAAAATGCCCGCGTGCCATTTTCTTTTTTTTTAACAGTTTTTTTTTTTAAATAAATTTTAGTTTTTCATTTTTAGTTTTTAAATCTAATTTCGAAAAATTTCGAATAAAAAATCATTTTAAAAAGCCACATGGAAAATATAAATTCATTTAAAATATGACGTCAGCGCACGTCAACACTTTCCGTTAATAAATCTGACGGTGTTAAATTTAGGATTGAATTGAACTAATTTGATAAGTTTTAGGACTTGATTGCACTTTTTGTAAGTTTTATGACTCAATTGCACTTTCTTTGTAAGTTTTAGGACTTGTGTTGCACATATCCCTAAACTTATTATTAACTTAGGTATATTACTTTTTTTTTTTCAAAATATTACGAACCATGGAAACTAGAAATTTTATAATAGTCAATGGAAAAGTACGCCCTCTAAAGAAAAGTTAAGAACAGATAATTTACATGTAAAATGTAAATTACTCTCTTGAGGACGATTATATGTGCCAAAGGAAAGTTACAATTCATCATGGTAGTTTAGCCACGACATAAAAATAAATCCAGTGGAGAGTTTAGCGATGACCCTCATCAACTAAAAAAAGGGGAAAGTAAAAACCAAAACAAAATTAAAAAAAAATCAAAAAATCCATGTCGAATGATTTGTTGAAAATGATATTCAAATGATTGATTTTATTTTGACATTTAAGTAAGCGAAAGAAGAGTTATGGCAGTCAAGTGAATGTCATACGAAAGTTATGGCATTTCTCTCATTCTTGGGGGTTCAAATCCCCACTCTCTCAGGGGGATTGGGGTGGGGACAATTTCATTTCAGGAGTGGGTTTCGACTCCCAAGCTCTGCAAGAAGATAGGGCAAAAGTCTGCGAGTGAGTGTTAGAGTAGGATTAGAGTAGGGCCGACAAAAAAAAAAAAAACTTTCGCAAACATTAAATTAATTAGAATATTTAAATAGTAAACTCGACATTTATTCAAAGACTTAGATTTTCAAATAAGTTAGTAGTGATCTCATAAAATTTTACAATTCTTATTTTTATTGATACACCCGAGTTTGCTCTAAGTGAAATTCATATGAGAATCATCTAATTGTGTGGCTGATTGGATTGTTAAGACCCAAATTCGAAATTTATATATTTTTATCGTTGAGAACTTAGATATGTCTGATTTTTCTTTCATGTACTTCATGTAATGTTGAAAAGCGAGGAGTGTCAAGAGTGTGTATAATAAGTATTGCACGAGTGGATATGACTACGTGGCTAAAGCTGAACCGGCTCGTTTTCTCTTGAATACAAGTTTAGCATATCCTGTGTCTTCAAGCTTACCTGTTTGTTTGAGCTTTTTTGTGTTTTGAGAGAACAGCATCTTGTTTTGGTGTCTCATGAGGTACTTGCGTTAAGCGGCTCTTTGGTTTTAGAGGCTTCTGGCAATAGCTGTAGAGGTGATTTCGAGCTTATCGGCTATTTCAAAGCCCTCAAACAGAAAACCTCAATTCCCCACCATCTTTCTTCCTAAATTTACAGCTGATGCAAAATCCTATTATAGAAAATTGATGCAGAATCTGTCTGGGAGGGAATTTTGCATTGAAGAACGATAAGAGCCTGACCGGAGTCATTTCATATTTCATCATTCAATTGGGAAGTCACAATGTCTGCAGTCATAAATTGCTTTGTATGAACCGAACATGAGAAACGACTTCCTGGCGAACTACATCCCTTCGTATTTTTCCTGTCCTAGTAGTCGGGAAAGGCTTCTTCCAAGGAATGAAAGTTTTTGGGATCTTAAACCTGCAAAGAAAGTAATGATATACTATTTTGGTTGATAAGATCGATAATGATGGATAAAACATTAAACAATCAACATACGCCTAGAAGTTCACGTGGCCGTGTGCATGGGTTGTGTTTGAGAGAGAGAGAGAGAGAGAGAGAGAGAGTGTAGGATAAAAGTAGCTGGATATTTGAAAGAGCAATACCCTGTTAAGTTCCTATATCTGTAGTACTGTCAAAGAATTTCATCAGACAACAAACGTTCTTCTTTTTCATCTCGAAGTTCATGGCTTTTATCAGACCAAAGCCAGTTCTCTTTCACACGAATAGACCCAACAACCATCTCAGTCAGGCGAGCTTCAGGAATTCCTACGATGACGATTCCAGCTACTCCTGGATGTTGGAACGGTATTGCCTCTACCTATGTCGTGAAACAAGAACACATCCCAGGAAAATGGGCTTCTCGTACATCTTTTCACGGTAGCTAACCATGATTTTGAAAAAATAAACAGGTTCATCATTGAAAACATAGAAAAATAAAAATGGTCAATATTTGCCTCTACCTATCAGAAATCTATGCTTGGTCAAAGGGAAAAAAATCATTTCTAAGCCAATTCATACTTGATAAATTCTATTACCTCTTCAGGTAAACATTTTCTCCCCCAGTCTTGATCTGACCACTTTCTTGACCAATAGCCACGCCTAACCATGCTTATCGATGAAACCAACATCACCAGTGTCAAACCATAAATGACTGTTAGAGACTGATGACCGAACTTGATGCCAGTATCCAATCATCATATGTGGACATCTAGTTAGAATTTTCCCAATGCCAATTGAATCATCACCATCTGTCCTCAATTCATCATGTGGGGCAGGTTTGTCGACACAAATGCCTCATGGTGTTTGAATTGAACTGAGATCTGTTCCGACATGAAAATGAAGGGGCTGGTAAGGAAAACGAGAAATGTGGGTCATAGAGTCTCATGAACGTTAGTGAAGAACAAGTCTCTGCCATTCCTGCATATTGAGAAAACAAAAGGAGAAAAAATAGTATGATGAGGAAAGAAGTTCAATGCACTTTGCTAGCAGGTTCTACTCCAACTAGCATTGACGTGGTACAATTAACAGCATTATGGTTTAGAGGATGCACACCATAGGCTGAGAGAATCTTAGCTCTTGGGAAGAAGTTGCCAGCTTCTTTAATAAGATCAATTGACAAACTTCCTCTGCCATTCAATATCTTTTTGACACAGTCTCTTCCTTTCCACGGTCCCTTCTCCCTGAGGAAACTAGGAATTAAGCAGAAGTACCCCTCGAAAAGCATAACTTGGAACTTAGATAATGTAACGGCCGATGCTCTCTACACATTATGTTTAATATTTACATTGCTCGTTAAAGATCACTCTTTGTAGATAACCTGAGAAAGGATATTAGATCAGCGACCATGGCCATAACAGTGATCAAAGCAGTGACGTCATGTTTCTCTTTAACCCTCAATGGCTGTTTTAGCTTCAAACTTGGGCATTAAGACATGGCAAACTCCAGCCATTAACATGGCCATGGCCGATGAGAGACCCCCAATGTGGTACAAATGAGCAGTACGCAAATAAACCTGCAAAAATTGAATAAAAAGAAATTCGCTTGTCATATTACTCTGACTCCAATTGCCTGTGGACCTTCCAAATATGGAAACAATCACTTGAGACTTATCTTGACAATAATTATAGAATTTTCGATTGCCAAACAACAATGAAGACAATAAAAGAGAAGACACGTGGAAAGGGCGTACATCATTCTCACTGTAACCACATATGGCTATTTTTGCCATAGATTGTATGAACAACGCTGAATGGCTTATGGCAACTCCTTTTGGCTTCCCAGCAGTCCCTGAAGCCAGTAAGCCCAGTAAAGCTAGACATCTAGAAATGAAAACTTAGCAAGTGCCATGCATAACTACGAACTATAAATGCCACATTTTTCCAAACTTAGGCATCAAAGTGGCAGATAATTGACGTAGTGACAACACCTGTGAAAATCACAGAGAGAAAAGTAAATCAATAGCCAGAACCTACGCCCAAAGAAATCTATTAAGTAATGGAATGCAAGACAACATCTGAATGTAGAAAGCAATATCACAAAATGTAATCCTCTAATTTGAAAAACCCTCAAAAAAATTGCCGAGAAATATGGACAAAGAAGCTTTATCTAGGGAGTCTTGTTCAGAAGTAAGGTCAGCAAAGTATCTTAAGCAACAGGTGATCAACCCAAAAGAAAGCTGTATATTTACAGATCACATTGTCAATGCATATACATCTAATGTAAGTGAAGCAAGACAGTTGTAAACTTATTCCATACTGAAACAGGGATCAATTATCACAAAAACAAAGAATTTGCAATATGGTATCTTCAAACGAGCTCAACTTTTAGATATAACTAAGATTATATGTAGATTAAAGTACCATTTACATATTATAAAGTGCTACATAAGCACCTTATTAAGCACGTGACCAGTTCAACCAGAAGTTATGCACAACACATTCAAGACTGTTCTCAACAAACTCACACCCTTAAAGATAGCTGACAGGGAAGCAAATATGCTGACAATTAGAGCATTGCTAACCTTAAGAGTATTGTCCAGTGATTAATCATTACTAGCATAAGTTTGAGTCAAATCTTCATGTTTGATAGTATAAATGCAAAGAATGATAATAAAGTTCAATGAAATGTAGAAAGAATACTAACATGGAATACTATTGATTTAGTAAGCACTTCGTTCTCTTCCTCCAATTTTCCTTCCCGTCATACCAACAAAGTCTAGGATAATCCGACAATTAGGTCGAAGTCAAAGTAAGAAGAGCAATGAATTCTACGTAGTGACAGCAGCTGGAGCTTTGACCCTCCTCACTTTATTCAGAATGCTAATTTAAAGCAGATGGGAAACAATTCATACCTTTGCAGCAGATGTACGTTGTAAGCCCTGCAGCATTGCATCTGTGCTCACGGTTGCACGCCCAGACTGGAAAAAATAATGCCCACCCGTTAGCACCACAAGAATATAAAAAGTTCTAAGCAAAAGAAAAACAAGGAAATCAATTACCATATATCGATATCTGCACAAATACATATTCAAATCAAGAAACTCACATTCACAGATTGCATTTCATGAAGCGCCGCCGGAGTGTTCATCTCGCTCTTGGAATCTAAAGTTTAATTTTCCAAGTACTTGATGCGATAATGCATCTCTTCAGTCTCCCTTTTTCTTTTCTCACCCTCCACCGCCTGCCCAGACCCAAATGAAGAGGCCCGAGTCACACACTTCCCAAAGATCAACCAACTGTTTTAAAAAAAAAAAACAGAAAATTCAAAAGACAGGATCTTGTACCTCATCCTGCGGACGCCAGGGCTTAAAAGTTCTCGTGGCCCCCGACTCCATGAGGTAATCAGAATTGCGTGGATCAGTTTTGATGCTGAGCTCAGCAGAGCCATGGGTACATTTAGAGTAAAACATTAATATCCGGATACCCAGATACGTCTGCTCGCGAAAACAAAAGAACACCGAGAATTAGAACAGAGTCGACAACTTTGGAATGGGAAACAGAGTCGAAGGTGTGCAACTGACCTCGCCGACGACGTCCTCCTTCCTGTAATTGAACTCGGTGCCCTTGTAATGTAACCGCCGCAGGTGTTGCATCGGATGCTCATCGGAAGCATCATCCGAACCTTAATCTGCCGATTCTTGGACCTCCGAAGCCTGGGCAGCTTCGAAGGGACGAAATCCGGCGGGTAATACTTCTTCACCACCTTTCTCTCCCTCATCGCCTTCTTCTACTCCCCCTCCTCTCAACTCGAAACGAAAACGAGCTCGTCGACCGTAGATAGAGGGGCTCTGAAACAGGCGGGAGTCGAGCCGCGAATCCGCCCCAAAAAAACCCAAGAATCGGACAGGGTCGAGTCGGGTGGCGATCGGGGAAGAGGAGGGCGACGATGGAGGTCAAGGCCCAGCGGCGGCGAGAAGGAAAGCAGCGCGCACGCCCCTGCCGGAGGAGGTGCCCGACGGCGGGAAGCTGGTGGTTCAGGGACGGCACGCTCAAGGAGGCGAAGGCGAGAATGTGAAATCTTAATTTTTCCGATTTGTGATTATTATTGGGCCGGCAGATTTCTGACGTATTTATATATTGATATTGATGAGGGTCTTATGGATTCAATTAATTCAAATAAACAAAAACAAAATCACTTATCCGGATGAGTAAGGAGGGCAATACTTAATTTTCGTTAAATAGAAAAGTATCGACCACAGTTAAATTTTGCCATTTACCTTGCTAAAAATACCTAAATATTATAAAATTCGTGCATGATTAGAAATTTATAGTTTTAGTTATTCTCAATCAACTGTTCAATTTTTTTTTTTAATATTATGAACACTTAAAATATTGCTAACTCTTGCTTAAATTCTCCCCATTTATTTTCAATTTCATCGAATGATCTCAAGTCTACATCGCAGATTCGATTACATGAAATTAACCTAAAATCAAATTAGGTTATTAAATCGAATAGATGCACACATGTCATCTACCAATATATTTTATTGAATGGACAAAACCGAACAAGCAGGTTTAGCAAGGTCCTTTTTCTCTTAAGCACAATAGTAATTTCCATGATTTCAGTGTAAAAAAACATAAATTCTTCTATACAAGAATTTCGAAGTATGGAATCGTGATTCATTTAAATATATCTTTTATGGCATCAGTCAATTCACAATAGCACTATAAATTATCATATTAATACTAACATCATGAGAGAATCACACCACCTTAGTTAGCTAAGAGCCCATGGCCACATAAATCATGTATCAAAGTTCCATACCTCAGATGAATTACTCTAATTCCGTTCTAATATCATACGACCATATAGGATCATACAACATACAACATGAACACATGAACTCAAACAAGGACAATCAATACGATGATTTTGGGCAAATGCACTCAACTAATCAAACATAAACTCGTGATCGGCCTTTGATTTACATGTATTACGAGCCGTCCTATGACCTCTATCTTATTAATTATAGTCATTGATATTCGACCATCCCTTAGGTTCATAAGTGGTGGTCAAGATTGAGTGACCCCTAGAATTAGGGTTTGGGTATATCCATTTGGTTTATCCTGTGTACATGCATCGATCCTAGAACATCCATCCAAAAATCACATGCAAAGGAAATATGAATTCACGCCCTTAGGTCCTAAGACCTTGATTCTCAATCAATCAATCCATAAAAGTCTCTTGATAGTCTATGCCGTATGTTTGAGACCCCCAAGATTCTTCATTTCAAACTCCATCACCCATCTCTTTTGGAGTGCAAAGATCTCTTCCATATCATTCCCGTGATAATTGTGTCATCCATATAGATTATTAAAGCATAGAGTATGATCTAAGTTACTCTAGCGAAAACCATACTTCTTCATAGCCAAGCTAAATTGTCCAAACAATACGCGAGGTGATTGTTGTCCCGACCTAAATTTAAGGTGAACCACCTAAAATTTGGCTAATAGATTATTAAGCCTAAACTTAACTTGGGCTCTTCCAAGCCCATACCAATTCGCGACTTAAGTTCAACTTCTTAACATGCAGATAGATTTTATCTAGGAGTCGCCACTAATCTATTTTTAGTGGGTCGATTAGAAACCCAAGTAAAGTAACAGGAGTTTTACTTTACTCCTACTTAACTAGATACTATGGGACCACTGAGAGGGTTTAGATTGATCTCTAACGCCTTTCGATATCATTCTTTTATTTTGAAAAATGTTTTTTTGCGGCGAGACTTAAATTGATTTTAAATCTAATTCCTAACACGTGAGGTGATTATCGGGTGCACAATCCATCAATTTAACACCCAAATAAACAATGAATAAAATGCAAACCTTACCTCAAAGTAATGAAAGTAACTACAATGTTAATTCAAAATCCATATCAACAACTCTAGATATGATTTCTAATTAACACGCAATTCTTTTTTTATTTGTATTTTCACTTTATTAATGGAAATTATACAATATGCAATGCAATACGACCTAATTCTAATGACATGCAATTTCTAATTAAATGGACCTAGCAAGAGTCACTAAATGGCATGCATTTCATGAATCTAACCCTAATGACATGCACATAATATTTTTTATTTTATTTTCTTTCTTTTTTTTAAAAGAAAGCAATATATCCTAAATATTGAAACTAATTTATTCTAAGACATATTTTTGTATTTTTTTATGAAATTCGAAATTAGAAAAATGTGAAAATTATCTAATTAGAAGAAGATCCTATTCAATTTGTATTAGGAATTAGGTTGAACTAAATCCTAATTTAAACTAAAATATTATCTTAACCCAAATAATCCTAAAATGCAATCTATTCAAGAAAATACCTAAACTTATAATAAATTAAGAAAAGTATTATCTAAAACTAAACTAAGTGCAGTTTTACCCTAATATGCAATGATATACAAAACATGCCCTAATTCTACATGACAAATGTATGATGATTTTTTTGTTGTTTTTCCTTTTTTCTTTTTATTTTATTTCGAAATTAATAATTGCCAAATAATTAAACATGCATTCCAGTTAAAAAACTAGCAACCTAAATAAATTGATTTGACTTCTTTTTTATCATTTTTTTATTTTTTATTTTTTATTTTTAAAAAAATTCGAAATAATAAAACTCATATCCTAAACATGTAAGATAACCCTAAACCATGCAATATTCTAATTCAAACATATTTAAAAAAAAAAAAAAAAGCAATCAAGACAAGCCAAACTAAAGATATCATACATCGTTCAGATTAAGGGATAGTATTTCGCTAGTAAAATTAATAAATTGATCTTAAACCTTAATTATCAAAATATCAATTTTATTCTCACTTAATTATTTATTTCATCTAAAGCCTTATAGATGAAATAAAAAATTTAAGTGCGCGATTTGCGAATCAGGTGGCACGTCATAATTTCTAAATATGCATAGGGAAACATTTCTGCTCAAGAAAAACAAGAAATAAATAAAATATAGATAAAACGAATCTGCATAATAAAATAAAGTAAATCTACCTAATTTGATTTTTTCTTTTTTCTTCCAAAAAAGAGCTTGGCAACCGGTTCGGAGCTTTGGCGCGGGAAGTCGGGTGCTGGTGCAGACGCGGGTAAGGCGAGCAGCGGTAGCGTGGACGCGAAGTTGGCTGTCGGGCACCAAGGAGAGGCGAGCAGCGATGGTATGAGCTCTGGCGGCGTCGGGTCGCGGCAGGGACAGTGGCACGGCAGCGGCTGAGCGTCAGGTGAAGACGAGCAGGGGCGCCAAGACTCCAGGTGCTGCAGATTGGCGACGGCAGAGGCGGAGCAAAGGCGTTCGGGTCGCGGCTGCTGTGCTCGGGCTGCTGCGAGCGACGGGGCTGTGCTGGTGTCACGCGGTTGCAGAGGCGCATGTCGTCACAGGCAGAGGTCACCAGCAAGGGGTTACTGCAGCTGTTGCGAGCGAGCGGCAGTAGGAGGGAAGCAGCAACAGCGGCGTCAGGCTTTAGTGGTGCCGGTCGCAGCTGAAGCAGGGAACGTCGGGCGCTGGGTTGCAAGTAAATCTCAGGCACGGGTGTCAGGGAGCTCCGCAGGCATTGGCGGGGGCTAAGATGCAGACGGAGCGGCGAGACCGGTGGCGCAGCGTAGCGGAGGCAAGCGGACCAGCGAGGTGGCGAGGCGCGGTGGTATCCGGCGTCGTGGTGCCGGCAAAGTGGCCGGCGTGGCACGAACTGGTGCGATTGGGAGGGCTTCCGAAGAAGATGACACTGTAGCACTTTTTCCTCTTTTTTTTTTCTTTTTCTCTCACGTCACTTCGCACGTCCTCTCTGTTTGCACTCTCTACTGTATTTTCTCTATTCTAAACCAAAACCCCACTTTTCTGATTTTGAACTAAAACAAAGAAATCCAGAAAAAACGAAGACAACTTTTCCTTGAATTCTTTTTCTCTCAATTCATTCGAAAATTTCCCCCAGTTACGAAAAATGAAGCTCTTTTTTATACTAATTCCAAACGGCTGCTTTGTATGGCATTTTTCAAGTTTCCATCTTCTCGTCGCATTAAATCAAAATCGAACGGAAAGATAATTTCGTAATTAGCTCAATTTTGCTCCGATTTATTCCGTTTTGTGAAAATTCTTGCCGCTTTTTCACTTGATTTTTAAATTATTTCTACATTTAACAAAATCTGAATATCAATCAATTCCAATTTTCCATGCATAATCAATCAAATCAATTTCCCTTATTTTTTTCCTTTTATTTGTTCCAATGCAATTTTTATTTTCTTTATTTTCCTAGATTTGCTAAAATTAGGTGTCAACAATTGTTCTAGACCATACAACAAATGTTGCAAGTTACACAACCCATTTTTTTGGGAAACAGTGTACCCTGGTAAAATATCCATATAAATCTCCTCCTCAAGGTCGCCATGAAGAAATGTGTTCTTTACATCGAACTGGTGTAATGGCCAATCTAAATTTGCAGCAAGAGACAATAAGACCTTGATAGTGATCAATTTCGCCACCGGGGAAAGGGTCTCTTAATATTTTATGCCATATGTTTGTGTATATCCCCTTATATCTTTCCATAGATCTGTCCACCTTATGTTTAATGGAGAATTTCCTAGTGATTTTCTTTGAGTTTAGATCTAAGAAGGGCCCATGTCTTCTTCTCGATCCGTGCCCACCACATGTTCGAGGGAACGCCAGAACCAAAACCAATCGTTTTATTAGTCTCGGATTCCAAATTGTTCTAAGGATCCGTAGATGCGTTTTTTCCTATACAACATTTTTACCGATGGCCGAATACATTTTTTTAGCCAGATTTCATCTCTATAAAGTCTGAACAGCCCCGGATTTTCTGCCTCATTTTCCCTCGTGCTCGGACATTTCTTTAGCTGGCTTCGAAAGTCGTTTCCTCATTTGGTTTAGGGGGTCTCGCTCATGACCACTCTGTATGTTGCGATCTACTGATGTGTTAGTCTAATGATGAGCCTTGATTGTTGAAGTCCTCGAGCAGTGGTTGTCTTGCATTTTGGTGTGTTCTGTCTGGGTTTGTCTTGGGGTAGTGGAATAGGGAGTAGACGTTCAAGGGCTTAGGGAAATAGAGAAGAAAACGAAAAAATAGGAAGTGGGCTTGAGCTTAGTTTTGGTAAATCTAGATTGGGCTTAGGTTAATTGAATTTGGACTCGGTTCAAGTCGTGAACAGATTGGGCTTGAATACTTGAGCCCACTTCTTTTAGTCCACTTGGTATCACTAGCCCAGGCCGGAGGGCCCACGTAGATCCACATTCAGACTGGGCCCAGTCCGAGCCCTATTTTCCGGATTAAAAATTAATTTAGAAAAAAATTAAAAATTTTCGAAAAAATATTATTCTTTTTCAAGTTAGGAAAAAGATTAAAAGTTAGTTTTTGAACAGTTTTCTCTTAAGATTTGTGAAAATGCTAAAAAAAATGTTAGTTTTAAAATTGAACAAGTTCTCAAAGCTTTATAAGACGATTGAATATTCATGGAAACAAATGTTGGCTTGTTGATTGCACATTTCCATCTTTCCGATTGTGTGCTTTTGATGCATGGATTGTTGTTTCCTTAGCTCAGTTAGGAATTGAATTTTAGAACTCACGATTGCTATAAAATGTAGGGCACTAGTTGATTAATTAATGTAGTCCTCAACCTTAGATTCTTTTGTACGTAGTAGGAAAGTAATTATCCCATTGCTTTATGTGGGTATTTAATCAACGCACTATAAACTGATTAATGACGACTCTTAGATAAAAATGATTTTGCATGTTAGTTGCGAATTGGCACAAGCTTGGAGAGCCCAAATTAAGTCTAGAATTAATAATTTATTAGCCAAATCTAAGGTGGATCACCCAAGATTAGGTCGCGATAACTATTAGATCAAAACAATATACAATTAAATTTGTAATGTGTTTTTGGACTAGGCCTTTACGGTTTTTTTTTTAAAAAAATTTATTGGCCCATCTATTTAAAATATTGACAAAAGCGCTGTCACATGGCATTAAGTTGCAGTTAATTGCCATTCTAGCCCCACAAGTGCTATCATATGTGGCTGTCAATCACCTTAAATAAAATGAAAAACAAATCTATTTTTTTGAAAAATTCAAAGATGCATTACTTGAAGGTAAACTACAAGAAAAACTATCAGAAAAACGCATCCAACTAAAACACACTTGGGATGTCTTTGTGTTCGATTAGAATTTTAGCCTGAGCACGGGACCAACAAAATCTGGTGATTACTTTAATATTTCTCCCATAATTCCATAATTTTTTTTTTTAATTTTCAATCTCTTGTTGAGAGATGCTTTCTTGAAATACTCCGTAGAAAACAAATGCCAAGTTCAAATTACCCTTAAAAACCAATTGAAAGTACATATTTTATTTTTTAGTCAATTTTGTTCATGACTATTCGGTAGAACATAATTGCGATTGGTTCTTTACGCTGTCATTCTGAGATATTACTTAAAATAACGGTCAATTACTAAAAAATAAATTTTCTATGCCTTTTTTTTTATTGAAAAATTGCCTAAGCCTTTAATTTGTAAAATTTAGGCCGAAAAAAAAAAGTTCCATTGACAATAAAAGAAATTAGGCATTCCTTGCTAGTTAGTGTCTTTCATCACGGTTTTTAAGTATCAAACTTTTAACACAATACGAGTTCTTTCATCTTAAATGGCAAATTGTGTGTCTTGCTAAGTCATTTCTTTTTTCTTTTTTTTTTTGGTAAGGGTCTTGCTAAGTCATTTCTTTATCTTTCTAAAAAAAAAAAAAGAATCCGCTCTACAATAAAGTTATTATCCAGTAAATTTCCTTTCTCGATCTTCTGATCCTCTCACAGGTTTGGATAAGATCTTTTTTTTTTCCTTATTGAATTAACTAAGGTAATGTAGATCTAAGAGTCCAATAGGTTTCACTATCACCCTTGATCATATTTATGAGTAATCTTGTCATAGTTGGAATATGTGGCAATTTTTTTAGTTTTGAATTTGTTTGTATTTCCCACTCTCACTCCAAATTTAACATCTAACCTCAAATTAGATTATATGAACTATAAATTAAGGGAAAGTAAATTAAATTGAGATATTATTTTGTTGCCATCATGTCAAATTAAGATCAAATTATGAAAAGGATAAAAATGAATGAAGGTAAATATTTTTCTAGCCGATTTTTGTCTTTTTAGCCAACAATTATTATCTTCTTTTTTCTTTTTTTTGTAAATGAACATTATATTAAGATTAATTGTAATATAATTAGGGAAAACAAAGACTGAAAGTGAATGGAGATTTTACTTGCAATAAGAGTGAATTGGGATAAGATTATGAAAGAAAAAAGATATAAAGGAGTGAGTAGATTTGGTCTTGGCCTATTATTATTATTATATGAAGGGAAAAATGAAAAGCAAGAAAAGATAAAGGGAAAGAGAGATTATTATAACGTCTAAATGGCCATAAGATAAGTCTACTTCAATGCACATCTTCTTTACATATAGTTTATTAGATTCTCACACTTAAACTAACCCAAATGCTTGCACAAACATAAGTCCATAGCAAATGGCAACATAACACATATTCAAAGCGCACAATCAACCTTGAAAGTCCTTATGGGCAACTACTACACAATTACTTTAAGAATAAAGGATCAAATGCAGGAAGATACTGATTCCAGCCAGGAAAGACAGCTTGACGTTGCATCTTGGCTCACACCTGGAGTCACTAGAGTCTCAACGGAGGGACTTGGTACAACCACTTCAATGTCTGCTTCAACCGTGGAGCTCTGGTCAATGTTATCTTCAACCCTGGAGCTCTGGTTAATTTGGGCGAGTTTCTGAGCCACTTCTCTCATTGTTGGCCTCTTACTCCTGTTTTGGTCTAAGCATTTCACTGCAATCTTAGCAACCGTTTTTACTTGGTTGATTTCATCTCCATTAGGGACCTCAAAACTTATGATTTTGGAGAGGGTCCCACCCATCACGGAAGAGATGAAATGAGGGATGATATTTATTAGCTCTTTGAACTCATTAGTAACGGAACTTGTAGGCTTCTTTTCGGTGAGCAACTCCACGAGGACAACTCCAAAGCTGTATACATCACTCTCAATTGTTAGCTTACCGGTGGTTAAATATTCTGGATCGATGTAGCCCAAGGTGCCTTCTATTTCGGTGGCTACGAGATGACTATGCTCCGGTGATATAAGTACTGAAGTTCCAAAATCAGATATTTTCACCGAGTAATTTTGATCCAGAAGTATATTCGTCGACTTGATGTTGCCATGAATGATTTTGCTAGAATGCATTTCCTTAAGTGCAAGAGCAGCTTCAACGGCTATTTTAAGCCGATTTTTCCATGATACTTCTGGATGGATGTGTTTGAAGAGAGTTGTACCCTTCGAAATATATTCATAAACCAGCAAGGGTATTCTAGTCTCCAAACATATGCCATGGAGCTTCACCACATTTTTGTGGTTTTTTAGTATCACAATTTTAAGTTCTTCTTGGAATTCCTTCTTCATTAGAGGCTTGTGCACATCTTTAGGCTTCTTGACCACAACCTCGATGTCTGCCGCTTTTTTCCCTTTATTTGGGGAACCAAAATCACCCTCCACCACTGCTATTCTCCCTATATAGACGGAACCGAAACCGCCCTCGCCTAGCTTCTTGCTTTCATCATAATTGTTGGTTGCTTTTGCTAGCTCCGCCTCCGTAAAGATTCGAACTCTTGGATGTTTAAAGAGCTTTCCTTTATTTTTTCTGAAGTTT
Source organism: Eucalyptus cladocalyx (assembly GCA_017140615.1). Lineage (NCBI taxonomy): Eukaryota > Viridiplantae > Streptophyta > Magnoliopsida > Myrtales > Myrtaceae > Eucalyptus > Eucalyptus cladocalyx. Next base: position 3,951,408 of record CM029519.1, read on the forward strand.
ATCTTTCTGATTCTCCATGTCCATGTGATTGAGGCTGAAGCACTGACATATATGTAGACGGCGGGTGAAAGAATCACTGCCAAAGAATATATGTTACTAGATTATTCATTTAAGCATGTAATCCTCATTCGCTCCACATACTTCATTAACAAAAGATTAATTTCAAATGCACTACACATTTAATATATATATATATATATATATAATCATCACCATTGAGTATGGTGGTCAATCAATATTGTAAAAGTCCTTATTTGAAATTTGACATGTGTCATTATAAAGTGAACAAGTAATCAGATGCACTACATGTTATTGATGAAGAACGTTTGTAATAAAAGAGAATGAGAAGGCATTCACCTCACATTTTTTTATATCTTTCCATCTACAAATGGTATCAAAACTTGGGGGAAATTGTTTAACCAATTATGTACCTTATAGTTATCATGCTGAAATGTTTTTTTCCGTCCATTCCATTGGTGGAAACTCTAATTGATGGGTCACAAACATATATATCATTACCCAAATTTACATTTAGTTGAGTTAACATGTGGATAATTTTTATAATATGTAACTCACCCATTAAAAGCATGCTTGAAAGACATTTCCTCTAATTAGGGATGAAAGAAAATGTAACCATTCATAATTAAAGATTGACTATTAGTCTAAAACTAGTTTTAACTAGGGACGGGCACGGGGAGGGGTTGGGACGAGGATCACGTTCCTCGGCCCCACACCTTAAAATGAAATGCCGCCATCCCATGCGAGGCACTGCCACCGAATTTTGTTTCCTTCTAAAAAAAGGTCTAAACCACTTTCTAGATGACAGTTTGACATTTTTCTTATTTTCATAAAAAAGGAATTGCCTCATGGGTGAATTTTGCAAGAAAGGAGTGGCCTCGGGGATTGCTTTTATATGGTCAAACAAATTCCAATCTTAACAAATTAGCCAATGTGAGACAATGTGAAGATGAAATATTTGAAATATAATTGTGCCACATTAGACATTACTTACCTTGAGAACTTACTAACTTCTATAAAAGCAAGATTGATAAGGAGAAGATTTTTTTAGGGTTTTATTATTATTTCATATTTTTAAAACAAATTATTGTCATAAAATTAATGAAATAAATAAATATACATGCACATATAAATATGTATAATTTTCTTCAACGTGTACATGGGGCGGATTCGCCAAGTTTTTCACATGCTTACCTATTAATTTCAATAGCTTGAAATACGTAAAATAAATGAAAAAATAACTTTTTATATTCTGAGAAAAAACTAATGCAATTCATTGCTTTTTGGGCCAATATTTTTTGTCTCGTTTGGGCCTTTGTGTCTATTTAGTGCTCAAGAGCGACTATCACTTCCGCAATTCCCAAAGGGAGTCGAGAAAGTTTTGAAATAAATCATCAATCAGACTCAAGTGTCATTAAGCTCTTCCCGTGCTACTTTTTTGGCCAATATTTTCACAGTTCAAATTTTAAGGAAGCTCGACCACATTGCCTTCTTCAACAATCACCTTCATATGTCATTGGTAAATTCGGTGCTCCATTTTTCTTTTTTCCTTTTCTAGTCCAAATTTGTGCTCACTTTCAATTTAAATTTTAGGGTTTTTCCGTCGTTAAATCTGCAAGCCTAGCTATTCTTTTTGGCCCGAGATTTGCAGGTTTGGGTAGAGGAGGAATTTTCATTTAGATCTGCCGTGTATCCTCCCACGCACGTAGTTTCAAAGTGTTAGCTTCAGAAACGGAAAACAAAAATGAGCGAGAAGCGAAGTTAAAAAGAAAAAAAAAAAAAAACAAAGATAAGATGTAAATAGCTTGAGGCTAGGACTAAATAAGGACATTTGGTAGCCTGTGGCTCACTGCTTGTGTTATTGGGGATTACACCCACTAATATAATAATCATTAAAACGCACACGTCAAACCTATTATAAAATCAAGAATGGATCGAAGAATATGAACTATTAGGTGAATGATAAGGAGATATATATGAACTTACCTGCAATAGCTATGGCGGGAAGATAACCACCGCCGTCACATGTGTAGCCCCCAGGCTGATTCTCGCACTTTCCAGGACATCGGTTTTTCTGTGGGTCCTCACACTCATTGATGTCTACATTACACAGAAGACAAATTGAACATTTTTCTTGGTTAATGGCAAAAACAGATTGAACAAGTTGCTGCATGGATTATTAGATAGGCAATGCTATCCCATTCAAGTTTTGGTTATAGTATTGTGACACATATTTGCTCTCTTTTAAGATATCTCCTTTCCCTACCCTTTGTCTCTCTCCATGTGGAATTCGAGCTCAAAAATGGCGTCATTCTTTGCCATGGATGGAGATCATTGCTACCTTGATCTCTATTTAAGTGACCGCATTGAGGGCACAAGAGCTCGGAAAGGATTTGCATACAAGACTAGCAAAAATCGAGCTTTTGCAGTGATGCATGAACCCCACGTTGCGAGAGCGAGGCAAGGGGTTGCTGTTTCCATATCATTGAACTAGGAATGAGAAGATTGATCTTTACAAGCATGAGTGAGGTGGGTGTGCTGATATTGTACCTATTATTAAATACGATGGGCTCATCGAATCTTTTTATTTACATACATTTTAGTACATGTACCAGGTTTAGTGAGAATATAATTAAGAGGGTGGCAGCACAGAGTTTAAAGAAGAAGAGAAGATTGTTGTTGAAACGTGGGGATAGAGTCGCTAGAAATACATGCTAACGTCTATAGGGTGGTGGCAATGGTCTTAACTTATTCTATTAGGCAAAAAGTCAAAAACTTAGGAGAAACACATGTCCAAGTTCAAATTTATTCGATCGGGCTAAATCACAATTATTGATCGTGTGAATCTCACATTCCACATGCTCAATACTAAATATAGATTTAGGTCCTAGAAAGATTACCTAAACTTATATACACATCAAAACACTCTCCCTTCCCTCTATCACTTTCCACATAACTCACCATCCACTCTACCACCACCAAGGCCTAGCAATGCAACTAACATTATCGAGCCAGGGCTCATTGTCGACTTGCTGAGATTAATATTCACATGAGTTAAGGCCAATTCCTCGAGAAGATATTAGGTATGTAAGTGATATCATGCCGGATTTGCAATGGTGACACATGCCAACCTCAAGGCCCACCATTAGAAATTTTAAAATGGGATTTGCTAGTAAAATAATCTTTGGACTACTGTGAAAACAAAATGTTGTGAATCGCAAATTCTTAAAGAAGTGCTCCCTATAATAATTTCTAATTATTTGTTATTTATTTTTTATGACCTAAAACAAACTAACGGAGGTTAAGGACAGTTCATAAACATTTATTTTTTGAAATTATCTTTCTCTCCCTTTGTCTCTCTCTTCTCTTTTGGACTTGCCGTTTCTCTTCTTCTTCATAGTTTCTTCCCTTTTTCTTTTTTTTCTTTTTTTTCTTTTTTTTTACCCTTTCGTTCCCTTTGGCCTCTGGCTGGTAGCTGGCCATCCGGCCATAAGGAAGGGCTGCTTTCGCCTAGAGTCAACAGGGTTGGACCCTCGCAGCTAAGGCGAGGGCCGCCCTCACCTTGACAGCCTCGCCATATCTAGAAGCTGTGAAGGGAGGCAACAACATCGGAGCTACAGGAGACCTCGAGGATGCAGGGATTGACAGAAGGCCTGGGCTTGTGGACACCCGGGGGACGGCGGATGACCAGTGGAGGGCAGCGACGTCATCCAAGCTACAAGCGACCTTTAGGATGTAAGGGCTGAGGGAGATCTTAGGGTCGCAGGTGATGATGACCGGGGACATGGGCTAGTTTTTGGACCTAAGGGTGGCCGCCGGGGGCAGCGGACGACCTCATTGGTGGAGCCGTCGCTGGAGGGGGATCAGTGGACGAGGCAATGGTGGAGGCAATGGTGGAGGCAATGGACGAGGCAGAGGCAGTGGCGAGAGAGAGTAGATCGTGAGTCGAGAGGGGAAGTGAGAGAGCAAAGCGTCGTTGGGGAAGGAGAGACCAGAGAGCGTTGTGTGACGGAGAGACAATTTCCAAATTTCTGAGAGTGGACCCAAAGGATGACACGTGTCATTCATTTAATGGACTATTGTAAATCTGAGCTGGTATTCTAACGTTTTCTCCCACTCCCCCACCACCAGCACGCCCACATCATAGCCACGTCGCTCTTTATGAAATGTTGCAGCAGTTTTGTCTTCTTCATAGTAGACTTACAGATATGGTCTCCTCCGTTAATGGAAGAGACTAGCAAGCATATCTCATCTCCTGCATTGCGAGGAGACATTCGGGGGGACTTGTCAATGCTGAGACGAGGTACAAACAGACTCGGGGAGAAAGAGAGAAAGTCGTCATAGTCGTTGCTCGGAGTGGTGGAGGCACTTTGTTGTCATCTCCGAAGTGGAGTAGCTGTTGCCGTGGAGGAGCGGGAGTGTATTTTGGTATATGGTAGAGAGAGAGACGGCTGTGTGGTCCGACGCGCATGAAGGCCGACGCTAGGCTCACCTAAGGTGGTGGGTGAATGATGTGGCGGCGGCAATGTCATGAGGTGCAAGCTAGAGATTGAGGTGCAAGCCAGAGAGAGAGAGAGAGGGTGGTAAAATTCAAACGGCGCCTCACTAAATGGGTAAACTGGATGGGAACCATGCATAAATTAGTTATCCACACAATTCATTCAGAGGCGATCATGCATGAGTCACATATGTTAATTACCTTGACACCCGCGGGAGAGATCATAGGGATTCCCCTCATACCCATGCTGGCAAAAGCAACGGTAACCCGGTCCATCCGCGAAGACGTGACAGTCAGTGTTGTTGCCACAGGCATAGCTCGACTGGTTCGACTTGGCCTGTGTGCAAGTGCCGTTCCATCCGATCATCCAGTCCAGAACAAGGTCCGACCTCTTGCCCAAATCATCGGAGGTCGGGAGTCTCTTGCTGGAGATATTGAATGACTCTTTGTCCCCCACGAAGGCCACTCCACAGGGGCTGAATGACGAGACATTCACGTGATTGTTGAAGGAGAAGATTGCAATGCGGAGCTTGTCGAGCCCCTTCGGAATGGATGTTTGACAGCAACCGATACCAGAACAAGTGGTCTCCTTCGCCAAGTCAACGTACTCGCTGCAGTAGGAGATGCAGCCAGCCGCCACGAGCCCGTTCGTGAGCGCGAAGGTGTCACAACCGAGGACTGTGAGGGCGTTCCGGGTGGCCGAGATTCTGTACTGTGGATATGAAGATAGATCGATGGACAGATGATAATTGCTTTTGTTTACTGGGCCAGACTCGTTGTGGCAGTCGTATAGTTCGGGGAGGCTGACGACCATGGTCGAGTCGCTGACTGAAATCTTGCGTATCGAATAATTTCCCAACAGTAGATGATCACGGCTCCCTTCGGTGGTATTACAATGGAGCAAAAACTCTTTGGACCTCGCACACTGGGGTTCGAGCCCGAAGGGATAAGGTATGGGCACTCTCCCACACCTGTGTGCGCAGTCACCGGCCACGGTGGGAGCCCCGCCTTGTAGCAACCACCAGGCCACAGCCACCAGCAGAAGCTGCTGCACTACCTTCATTTCAAAAAACTCGAAGAGCATAAACTGAGGCGACGCTGCGATGGAGGGCCGGCGGCGAGGCTACAGCTGCTGTGAAGGAGGAAGGGCCGGAGGCGAGCGACCGCGATGAGGCGACCGAACGAGCTGAGAAGAAAGTGCGACGAGAAGGAAGAAACTGAGGGGGCGGGGGGAAGGGAAGGGAGAGAGAGATAGCAGGGAAGAAACTGAGCGGGTGATTGATGGGGGCGGGGAGCAGAGAGCAGGGGAAGAACAGAGATGGAGGGGATTGATGTGGGGGCGCAGGGGGAGAAGGTGGTGGCGTGGCGTGGCGTGGGGGGAAGGGGGGGAGGGGGAGGGGGAGAGAGAGAGGAGAGAAGGGGAAGAAAACGAGGGGGCTGGGGCGTAGGGCGTAGGGCGCAGGGGAGCGTAGGGCGCAGGGGAGCGTGTGGTGGCATGTGGTGGCGTAGGGCGTAGGGCGCAGGGGAGCATGTGGTGGCGTGGGGAGAGGGGGAAGAGGGGAAAAGAGAAATGAGGAGGAAGGGTTTAAGAGGAATAATTTTTGTTAAAATAAAAAATATAAATTTTAAATATAAGCATATATTAATTATGAATATGTTTTTTAATTTTTTTTATGAATAGATTTATTAATATTATTAGTGTAAATTTATTGTGAGTTTTTATTATTATTTATTTATTTATTTGTAAATTTAAATCAAAATAATTAAAATAAAAATATTTATAAAATATATAACGTGTTGGAACGTATCGAAATTCTCTATTTTTAATAAATAACGTATTGACGTGTCGTGTCGTGTTGCGTGTCAAGGTCTACGTTACTTAATCTTTGTGTTTCTATCCCCGTTCACAGAGTGGGATTTAAGTCGAGTCGTTCACCCTAGCCCATTTAATACTCACATGGACAAATAGGTGAAATTAACTACAGTAATGGAGGGCGGAAGGGCTAATTATGTTAATGGAACAAATTCAAGGATTCGATTGCATATATGAAGAAATGCAAGACATAATAATCTCTTTTTTTTATTTTAAGAGACACGTGCCAAGGTTTTTTTTACGACCATTGTGAGTAAAGCTTACTTTCTAGTAGTTTCGGACATATAGAGCCACATTGGTCAAAATTTCAAAATTTCCTAATTGCTTTTTGGCCTTGAAAAATCTTAATTTGTTTGTTGCATATGTTTGACTATGCTATGACATAGGATTATCCTTATTTTACTTTCACTATATTGTGGTGAGTCAACGGTCATGGGCCCATTCAAATTAGCGGTAATTTAAATGGAACATCATGTCATGTGTTTGGAGGAACTCTTATGATAATGCTTACTGGGAGTCAGTGGTGCTTGTTGCAATTTCCTTCCACTTTACCTATCAAATACACTATAACATAAATACTATTACGATGTACAATAATTTATTTTATTTACGCAAGTATCCTTGTTGTCAAGATACATAATTGCAAGTTGCGAAAAGCTATGTCGGAAAAAAGATAAGAGTAATTGTAGCATATGCAACTGGTCTAAATAAAATTTTATAAGAACGACTACATTCACCTTTGATTTAAAAGATTGATGGTAATAATCTTTAAATCAAAGATGCTGAGACTACTTATATGAAACTTCTTTTATGCTAGCGATGTATGATCTATAAATAAATATAATGAACTATACTTGCTAGATGATATTATATGATTTCCGTATAATTAAATGAAGGCATGCGTTGTGTTAAGTCTCATGCTTTCGGCAATAAATCAATTTCAAGAATATATGATGCAACATTATTTTGTGATGTAGTTTGTCATAAATAAATAAAAAATTGTTGACACGGTTTTTAATAATTTAAAATTTTCAGAAAAATGGTAAGTTTAACATGATACGAGAACATGAGTCAATTATTTAAATTCTGACACTCTCAATTTTCTCTTGCTTGTTGTTCCCATTATTCTCATATCTTGTCAATTCTTCCACTCATTGGAAAATAAGCACGAGTCAACTACATATAAAATTGCTTGTATATAGAAAGTTTTGTAGTTGTTATGTTCTTATTAGATTTTTTTTTTTTCGAGAACACAGTGGGAGAAAAGACACGTAAGACGTTGCCCTAAATAAACATAAGAAATATTGTTAGTGAGTTCTTAAGAGCAAGGGTGAAGTATACTATCTGGAAAATGATTTGATTAATAAATATTAATTACACCTATTACAATAAAAATATTATCAATGTACATCTTCTTTTGTCCAACTACTTAATAAGTGTCATAAAAGTGCCCCTTTCTTAATATGTGAAAGTTTATATAATTGTATCACATGCTGGTTTTATCCAAATCTCTAAATTATTAAGAAATATTATGTGTAGTAATTAAGATCGCTTATCCGAGAAAACCCATCTCAAGCAATGAATAGAACAAAGATTTTATATTAATTTTGATTAACTCTTCTTAAATTAAATGGTAATTGACTCGCCATCAAAACCCCGAAAATCTCCAATGTAGTTCAAAAAAAATATATTATTTTTTTTGTTACAAAAAACATGGACTATACGACTTAGACAAATGTCACAAATACGTTTAATTTGCATGTTCACATATATCTAGTAAAGCTCAATATATTTAGGGAGACTGGCAAGGTCACTTTGAATGTAAGACTCTACAATGAAATATATTGTATTCAAATTAAATATTTAATCATTCAATCAATAATTCAAGAATTTAAAACAAAATGATTAGGCGAGGAAAATTGTAAACATGATCATCGAGTCCTCTTTTTTTATCAAAGCTTTTTTTATTTAAAGCGCTCATTGAGTCCTCTTTCGGGCTGTCGTCTTTATATTATGCATTGCGCACCTCTATCGAGGCCAAAAGTAGAGTAACTTGTTTCACGGCAAAAGCGAAACATAGGAAACAACCTTTTTATCGTCCTTTCGGGCTTTTCCTTTCCAGTTGTGGCCTGAACCTGCGTCCCAACATTAACAACATGCTCCGCATGTTGATGAGTCCAGTGGATCTCCAACGTTGATTTGCGCGGGCTCCACATGCGACTAATTCATCTAACTGCTGAAATTCAGTGGGATTTTGTGCATCCGGTTCAGGCACCTGTGGCCTGGATTGCGCACTAAAACCTCCAGGCCCGACGCCTGGTGACCGCATGATCATGGGAAGACTTGGTGACGACCGTGGACGGAGACTCGTGACTCGTGAGTCGTCTTGGAATCTTTCGAAGAAAACAATAAAATGCGAGAAAAAAAAAAAAAGTAAAGAAAAGAGATATCTTGGGAATCCCAATAAAATAATTAACATAGAATTATCTTTTCTTTAATCCGGGAACCATTATTTTTTTTTTAAATTATTACTCTTCACATTACAAATAACAGAGACAATGATATTCTAGTGTTTGGAAAAAGCAATCCCCTTATATGTATAATTAACATATATCGTGTACTCTTCGGATAGACTCAACATGTGCCTGTAATCATATTTAAGGTTATACAAATATGTATTAAAATCGTCAAAAACAATAATCTTGCAATAATCTCAAGAATTTTCTAATGATATACAATAGTAATTGATCAAATGAGATAGGCATCCAAAAGTACATTTGTAATCTTAGGGTAACTATGTTTTTAAGCAAAACTACTTATGAAATGTGTTTCTTTACTGGCAAAAACATTTCATGCACCTAAGACCATTGGATTAGATTCATCATGGTCATTGATCATGCAGACCACACAAGTGGAATCCGCATGACCAATGCTTGCAATTGCATTGGGTCGATGGATGAGGTAAGAGATCCTTCATTTGCCGCAATGTTTTATTGGAAAATTGCCTTTATTTAAAGTTATGAGCCGATGAACCTAGGAGTCATGTCCTTTTGTATGCAGTACTTCAGTGTTTAGAGATTAATATGGTTAAGTATGCCTGTAAGATGGAATACTATTCTTTTTCTAAAAATTTCTTGTTTATATCATAAATTGGTTGCATACGGATATATTGCAACAAGTCAATCACAAAATATATGTCATATGAATTCTAGTTACCTTTTGTTTGAGTTTTGAAATATTAATGCCACCTTGTAATTGGAAAAGGATTTGATTTATTCATAGTCATTACACACATAACAGTAAAAATCAGTATTAAAATTATTAATATATATAGTTTTTTGTTACTTAACAACTGTCATCATTCTTAATATTTGAAAATTTATATAATTGTAGCGCATGATGGCGCAATCTATATTTTTAAACTATTAGTGATACTACGTGTGGTAATTAAGATCACCAATATGAGAAGATTCTACTAGGCAGTGAATAAAATAACAATCGTATTTTAATTTTGATTAAAATCATCTTATTTTAAAAGGGTCTTAATGTTGAATCTTCCCCATAGGAAAAATGATATCATTCTCCTCATCCTCATGCCTTTTTTTGCTATACTGAAAATAGAAGCATGAGCGAACCCTTCCTAGGATGCATCTGTTCGTCGACCAACGGGAGAATCCGCCCCATTTCTTTCTTAGTCATCGGGCAGAGCCCACCTTTTGTACTTTAGTAGGGCGAGCTTTTTGATAGTGACTTCTTGGTCGAGCACTATGATGATAGGTAGTCATTTTCCCAAATGGTTTCGAGTAATCAAACCGTGTTTGTCTAAAAATAATTAAACAATATCACAACTCGAAAAATCTTGACACTTAGTCCAAAACAAGTTAATAACTTTTTTTTTTTTTTTTTTTTACTATTCAAGGTATCCAAACTATTCAAATTAAAAGAATGTATTCGTGTTTTCACATGCATCTAGTAAAACTCTGCCGCAATGTGGCTGGCTAGACTAATTATGAATGTGAGATATCGTGGCATAATTCATTACATACAAATTAAATGCTTGATAACTCAGTTAATAATTCAAGATGGCAAAACACAAATTTGGCTGAAAGTTATCATATATATATTATCATAGAGGCCTTTCAAGTCATTTGTTTTATTTTATATGCAAAGTCCATTGCAGCCCTCTATATTGACAAAATCTTAAGCAACACATGTTACGCACAAAAATAAATTATGGGATTTTTTTATTTTTGGGGAAAAGAAAGGGCGTGGGGGCGGGGGGTGGTGGGACGTGGCGGGAGAGAGACCTTTACCTCTTTAAATTGGCTTTGGACATAGTTGACCTGGCCCTGCACTCAGGAAAAAAATAATAATACAATCTCCGTACATAAATGAGTCTAGTCGATCGTGGACGTTGATTTATGTCATTCTCGTACAAGACTGGCCTCATCTAAAAACCGAATCTCATTGAGATTTTATGACCTAGTTCATGCACGTGCAGCCTAGATCGGCAGTAAAATCACCGGGCCCCAATGCCTGGCAGCCGCAAAGTGATGGCGACACCCGAAAGTCTCTCTCAGGACAAGGAAAATCACAAGTCGTCTTGAAGTCTTTCCGAGAACAAGACAAATGCCAAAGAAAGAGCTTCCAGTAAAGATGTGGTGGGGTTCAGCCTAATTAATGCGGAGGATGACCTTTCTCGTCGTTGTCTTTCGGCCAAAAGCATCTCCCCTATTATTACTTGAACTTTTTACTCCAAGCCACACGTGATAAGTAGTGCTACTTCGACCCCACCCATGTGTTTCGAGTTCGAATCCTCCAATTTACGTTTCTAGCATTATCAAAGGGGTTTATTCATTACAATGGACACAAGTCAAGATGGTAGGAATTACCTTCGTGGCCATACACAGAAAAATAAATAAATAAATGTTGCTCCCCTAAGATCACTATAATAAAAGAGAAGTACAAGCAACGGAAAATTCAAAAATATTTTTTTTAGGGAGCATGCATAAACTTATTACTAAATTTAACATTAGATTGCTTATAGATGATTTAACATTAAATATCCTTTTTTTTTCGTAGTTAAATCAAATGCTCACAGTGCAGATGAACAGACTAAAATTCCAAGACTCCATCTATAATTTTCGAGAGAGAGAGAGAGATGGCATGCTCCCGAGGAATATACGTCCTTCTAGCTCTATGCGTCCTCTTCTCCACAGATGTTACTCAATCGGAATTGAGAGAATTGTGACCCTCCAATCATGGGCTGCAGTTCCAGGATCCGCCGCCAGCCGGAGCAAAGCTGCCCCGGGAGACAGCGTCCTTCTTCGGGGGGTCTCCGTCGTCGCCTTTTTCTTTGAATCCATCCGTGTCGTCGTCTCCGGTGGTGCCGTTCCTGAATGGGACGAATTCGAGCGACGACCGATGGTGGCGAGGAGCAGGATATGGCGGCGGCGAGGGAGGAAGAGGGAGGAGAGAACACGTGAGAGGGGTGCTCTTGGTGGTGAGCATCGCGTGCGGAATCACTGGCGCCGCTCTGTTGTTCGCTTCCGGACTGGTTTTTCTCTTCAAGTTCCGAAAGCAAAGGTCGACAGGGGCGGCAGCCCCACCGCCACCTCCTCCTCTGCTCCAGCCACTGCTTCTGCTTCCACCGCCGGCGTCCAGACTATCGGGAGATTGCAACGAGTGAACCGATTCGCTGTTAACATTGCCGATGATGTAGTGTTGTGGTTGATTCTTCCCAATCGACGCCATGTAAATTATGTGAAGAATATCACAAAATCATTCATTGCTCCCCAAGAAAAAGCAACGTTGCTATGATAACCCCTTTCCCTTTCTTCTGGACTTTGGTTTTCTCTGTCTTTTTATCCCCACTTAAATTAGGTCTAGCACTATACAAAAAGCCTCGAATGACAGCTTCTCAATTAAGATTGTCTGGTGATTAGCACGGGTTTGATTCTCCACCTACTCGAATGCGATCAATATGTCCATCGAATCATAACCCCATGCCCCATTTGGTGAGCATTTCATTACTTCGAAAGACAAAACATATGACTAAAATCAAGTTTATATAACTTGAGTTCAAAACATATGACAATTGATTATATGAACCCTTTGTAAATTTTGCGATGCAAGGCTCGGGCTTAATGAGCTCAAGCCAATCAACTTGAATTTTAAATTTCAATCTGAATATCATTGGTCGATACTTTTTGCAATTTAAAGTGGTGTTTGCATCTTTATTTAATGAGACAAATTTTCCTTTGATGAAATTCTTATTCTCTCAAATCAATTGATTGTATGCCTGGTCAATTTCGAGGAATGACATGATCCGCACTCCTCATGATGTAAATTGCCCAACTTAGGTGTTTTCCTTGATTGATTGATGTTAGAGAAGTGATTTATATGAAGTGATTCATATGAAATTCCACATGTTTTTCCATCATTAGCTTGATCGTGTTTTTTCATCTTTTTCACTCTCTTGAATGGTTTTTTTGATCGATGAGTTATAAATATAAATATTATCCACCTTACCAAAAAAAAATATAAATATTATCCAAATTTATATTGATATCCCAAATTTTGAGGAAAGTGTGCCACCCTGCAGTGATTTTCAATAAGCGAGGAAACATAAAAGGAGGATTTTAAAATTTTACTCCAAACCCATCCGAAATCCTTTTACGACATTTGTGCACAGAAATGGCAGGCAGTAGGTAGGGCCATGATTTTGCCCCTGCATAAGAAGTCCTTTTAAAACATACGAAGACGAAGTGGCCTGCATTATTTATATGCCATGTTTTGTTTTTCCTAATATAGAAAGAAATCACCAAAGACAATCTATTTTTTTCATTTCAAGAATAGGAAAATAACAAAAAATAAAGAAAGAAAGAAACTATCTTCATTGTGGCAATACTATCTTTATTGTGGTGAGAAAAACTTTCACTGAGCCGAGACTATATTATTATGAGATTGTCATCTTGGTATCGTGATTGTTGTATCCCTCACATGAAGTGAGTAGAAAAGAGGCTACTCATGTCTAAAGTATGCATGTAGGAATATTTATCATGGTAATCCTAGAGAAATTTCTATTTCTCGTGCAACTCTCTTCATTAAAGCATTCTTATTTCCTGCTTTAAGATATCCATTTTGTAGATAATTCGTTTATTAGTTCAGTTTCTTAGTTTGATAATGCATAGTTGCTTGACTTTGTCTCATAATTCGAATTGATTAATTTTTTTATGACGTTTTTGATTGATTAGTGTTAGAGAAGTTTCCTATCTTGTTTTTCAAATAAAAATTGATTCAACATCTTTTAGTCGATCGAGTCTTGCTATGATTATTTGTTTTCTTTTTAGTTATGAAGTCCATCACACATATGTAATTTTTGTTAAATGACATCACATTGTTCCATTAATAACCAAAAAAAAAAAAAAGCTATTTTTATGCATGACCCATCCTTTCTAATGCCTAAAAAGAACTCTCATGAACGGGACAAGATATTGATGCAAAATTTATATTTATGACATTATCAATACGTTTTGTCTCATTATGATTTTTTCAAATTCACTAACAAAATGCCCTTGTCATGAATTTGTAGCAGGTTATTTCAACGTGAGTATTACTTGACTTACTAGCAATAGGATGCTGGACTATTCATGTCCAACTAGGATGTCTGACAAAGTTCTAAATCGTCAGGATCAGAGTGGGAATCGTTAGGGCAAATGCAGCCTTTTCCCTCACCTTTATATCGAAGAGTTAGGTATAGTCTTGTATCCTCTTCACCCGCGACTATCATCCAACGCTAATTTCTTAAACTAGGATAGTCACATGGTTTGATCTTGTCTGCTAACCATCTCAAGGGTTGATCAAGTCTCGAGGTTGAGCTTATATCATGACAAATTTCATTATCTCCCACATCTTTTTGGCATTAATTAGGGTACGGTTTACATTAATTGGCAGAGATAAAAAAAAAAATTATTATCCCACTTGATCTAACATAATGTTACCCGAACAATATGTCAATATTAATGTACATAATTTATTAGCTTATATGTAATTTGATTTAATGGTAAATACATCTAAATTCACCTGTTGAATATCTTATTTGTATTTTTTTTTTCTCACTTGTCTGATCTATTACTTAGGAAAATAAGACAAAAAATCTGGTAAGATCGTATTTACTCTTTTCGTAAATTTATTAATTGATCTACAAATCTATGTGTGCACAAACATGATTTAACAACACATTAATTATATAATCACATCTATCCACATTTGTTCTCTCAACCTCTAGATATGTTGCCCCGACAAGGGGATCTCCTAGACTACCATGCTCTCTCTGTCACTCATTCGGTTACAGGTACTACCTCTCGTCCAAGCAGGAAAGTTTTGGCCCCGTGCAGTTCAGCAACAACGTCTCCTAAGTCCATTTGTTCACGATGCAGCCGAAGAGATGACCTCGATCCGAAGGATCATAGCCAAGCACGTGCTTATGTTGCCGTTGTCCTCCAACTCCCTCTCTTCTTTCGAATTTAGTAAGAGATCTATGACCTGCATGAGCCTATCTCGGAACAGCCGTTTTGATGAAACAATGGAGGTTGAAGTTGTCCATGTACATGCTTTCCATGGATCTCTTTCCTGTGAACAATTCGAGCAAGAGAATCCTGTAGCTGTAGACATCAAACATTGGTTGATACTAACCATATTCTGCAACATACATTATGATGATCTGGACAATGCGGACCAAGTTCCCATCAGTTTCGCATTTCTTTTTCCTTCCGTGAGAAATTAAGGGGAGACAGAATAAAAAAACTGCTACTACATCAAGAAGACAAATGGTATCCAATATTTCAAATCCTCATCATCACTACTTTCATATTCACATAAAGACTGGAGTGCAATGCTCCGGCTGGAAGTCGGACCAGCTTTCTTTACCACAGCAATTCGCAGAGAGGAAGAAGTGGACAACGATTTACTCGAACTGCAGACATGATGGAAAGACACGGAACTGCAACCAGAAAACTTGCACAAACAACCAGCGCCACATGCAAAAAGTTACTTTATACGAGCCTACTTCCATGAAGGGAGTCTTCATTTTAATAAAATCCAAAGCGCTTGCAGGAAAAGGAAGTGCCCAGCTGATCTGTCTCAACACATCCATCATTCAGAAGAGCTAACGTAATTGAAGAAAACATGTTCAAAAAACTTGCAATGCCTCTGTCATTCAAGATGTCACTGGATGTAGCTTTTGTCAAGGAATCTGTCGGCTTGTCCAGAAATTCCTCAGAAAATTTCCTCTTCTGCATTTCAAATCAAACATATAAGTAAGCTTTTCTCTAGGCCTCAAAAACAGAAGACAATTCCATATTAAATCGACAACTTACACTCACCTTAAATCCAAAGACAACTATAACAATATCCTAACAAATTACACAAAGAAAGAGAAACCAACTTGATTATATGTATTCTTAAGTAGAGGGGAAATTCGAAGAATGCTAGTCATTCTATAGAGAAGAATCCAGAACCACATGGAAGACAATCTAATCCATGAAGCATGTCCACCTTTCCTAATTATCAAATTGAGGTACTATCAGTTTTATTGACAGTGTATACACACTCAGCAAACCAGTGAATCACGCTCTTCTGAGAGGTTTGGCATATATTTCTGTTAAGAGTTGGGAATACATGCATGTACTGGCAATTAAAAGACTCGTTTTTTGCTTGATGACATGTGATTCACAAACTATGATCGAACAACTTTAGAACCTCTCTTGGTGTCCAAAATTAGGTCCTGAAAGTCCTCAAGTAATTTTATAACTTACTCTTTTAAGTTGCTGATTCTTCAACATGCAAATGTCTGACAATACATGTGACACAGATTAAGCACATAAGATGACATGGATTAAGCAAAGAAAAGCATGCTATACAGATCACATGTCAATGCAAATGCAAGTAAAGCAAGACAATTGTAAACTTAATCCATACTGAATCAGGGGTTGATGATCACCAAAACAGCATGTGCAATAGAGTCTCTTCAAACGAACACAAATTTTAGATATACTCCTGGATTATATGTAGATTAAAGTACCATATACATTTTATTAAATGATACATGAGCACCTTGTTTTGTCAAGCAAATGACCAGTTCAGCCAGAACTTATTCATAACGCAATTAAGACTGTTCTCAACAGATTCACACGCTTAAAGGTAGCCAACAAGGAAGCAAATATGCTGACAATTAGAGCATTAGTGACCTTGAGAGTGTTCAATGATTCGTCACTAGCAGAAGGTTGAGTCAGATTTTCCTCATCCTCTGAATCTTCATCTTCAATCCTCCAGACAAAATCTTTGGATATCTGCAAGCAAGTTCCAGCGAATTAATAAGTATAAATAAAAAGAATGAAAAATTGTTCATTTCAGAGAAGTGAAATCAAATAAAGAAGGGCGGTTTAATACTAACATGGAATACTATTGATTTAGTAAGCGCTTCATCCTCTTCCTCGAATTTCCTTTCCTGTCATAGCAACAAAGTCAGGGATAGGAATTGGATCATTGTTTGGACTAAAGTCCAACTCATGGAGTATAAGTTCTGACAATCAATTCATAGAAGCAACCATGAAGGCAACCAATCTAACATTACCCATTTTCCCACTACAGAAACTACTGTTAGACTAACAATTGAGCTCCATTGATTCTTTAAAAATGAGAAAAACATGAACAATTAAGCTGTTGTTAATTAATTTGACAGAACAGAAGAACAAAACATAGATCTCTGCAATCCTATCAAATAGAATAGATAACCAAATGAAGTGATAAAGAACCAACTGCACATACTAGGATAAGGCTCCAATGTTGCTATCACATGAATAAATCTCTTAGTTTACAATTCTTTTCCTGCAAACTAGCATGCAAACAATTGGAATCTCTGACTTTCCGAATAATCTGAAACTCAAGAGACAAAAAACCAGAAGGCACGCAGTACACAGTCCACTGTGACCCAAAAAAACACTAACAATTTACTCTTTCTCTTGTTTTTTCTTTTGGATGAAACTAGCCATCTAGCATGTCACAGTGGCTGGAATGGTCCAGGAAATTTGACAGGTAAGTCCAAAGTAAATGTCATTCTAAAGAAATGTGCTATATGTTTCCAAAATTTGCTTTGAACTGAATATGATGAAAAGGTGCTTAAGTGGTTCTTGAAATGGCTTTTGCACTTTCGTGCTTATGGAGAATTTTTGTGCTCTTTGGACAGGTATATGGTAAGAAGCATTACTTAAAAAGATAAACTGAACAGCGGCTGGACTTAAATCCTGTTTCCTTTTCTGTAAGTAGGTAATTCATAAATGAGCTATTGCTTTAAACTGATGAAATATCCCCACTCAAAGCTCAATTTTGCACCCTTCTGCATATGAGATCATCGAGGTTAATTAAGTTGTTCTAAATTTGTTCAGAGACCATTTGAATAACTCATCTACAATTTTAATAGAAGCAATAAGGCCAAAGAGGTCAAGAATGGTGATGTGAATTCCAAGCGGTGACAGTGCCTCGATATACTCCATGCAAGAGCTCATAAAACGACCATTGACCTTTGTCACTATATTCGCAGATGGGAAACAACTCATACCTCCGCAGTAGATGAATGTCGCAAGTCCTCTAGCACTGTATCTATGCTCACCGATGCACCTCTTGACTGAAAAACAATCGCTCGCCAATTAGTATGACAAGAATATAACATCTAAACAACGGGAGAAAGGAAATCAGTTCATGTTATTTGTAAACTTGGGAGATAAATCAATTAGCATATAATACTATCTCGTTCATGCAATCTACAAATTCATACTCAAAAAACAAAGAAAATAGCGGAGAAAGTTCAAAGAACTTACATTCAGGGATTTCATAAAAAAATGATCCGTCAAATTTGCTTTGTAGATTTTTTGCCATGGCTAACCAATGTTAAAGAAAAGCTACGAGCACCAAATTATTTAAGCTTACATTATAAACTAAGTATTTTATTAACAATGGTACGAAATAAACTTATTATTAACTTAGGTATATTACTTTAAAAAAAATATATTAGGAACGGTGGAAACTAGAAAATTTACAACAAAAAATGGAAAAGAAAGGCCTCTAAAGAAAAGCTAAGAACAGATAATTTACATGTAAATTACTCTCATGAGGACGATTATATGCACCAAAAAATTCAAAAAATCCATATCTAATGATTTGTCGGAAATAACATTCAAATGATTAATTTTATTCCGATGTGACACTTTAGTAAAGGAAAGAAGAGTTATAGCAGTCAAGTGAGCGCCATACGAAAGTTGCGATATCTATGTTGTTCTTCTCCCATTCTTGATATCGATCCAAGCCTAGAAATTATACTCACTAATTGCAGAATTTATACTATTGGATAAATAAATAAGCAATAATGCGTCTCCCAACTTTCTCTAACATTATATTCATTAGAATATTTAAATAGTAAACCTGGCATTTATCCAAAGATTTAAATTTTGAAAATAATTAGTAGTGATCTCATAAAGTCTTACAATTCTTATTTCGATTGATACACCTAATTTTGCTTTGAGTGAAAATCATATGAGTATCGTCTAATAGTGTAGCTGATTAGATCGTTAAGACCCAAATTCAAAATTCCCTTACAAACCCTCGGGATCATTTCTGTTCTGAAGTCCATCTCACATGCTCCATCATTATTACTGAATGAAATTTAAGGAGTGTTTATCAACGGTAAAAACCTCCTCAAATTTACCCACTCGTAAGTAGCCGTGATGGTTGGGCTTTACTACCTCATCACAAAGGAAATGAGTTCAAATCTCTAGATACTCGTGACTTAAGTGGGGGTCCCAGAGGTGGTTTACTGGGCCAACCCCCCGAGAGTTTACGTCTAAATAGTGGCTTGCGGCGAGGCTCCACCGGTGCTACCGAGCACCCGAGGATCGTGTGATTCCCGAAGGATGATCTCTGACGGTCTCTTGGTTATCAAAAAAAAAAAAAAAACCTCCTCAAATTTAATAATTACATTATTAAATTCATGCATCGGGTCATCAATTAGTAATTAACATAAACCCCGGGTTCGCTTGTAATATTTGATAGAAGGTGAACCCCATGCCCCATGCCATGCTCAATTGCTTACTAACAAATGCTAAAATTAAATAACAAATCTGAAAATTTGGCACCTCCAAAATCCATTTCAGAAAAAGGTCTAAGATGGGTAGAGATATGTATATATATTGTTGAAATAGAAATATATTTCAAAGTGGGTTATTATATCAAAGAAAAAAATAGGGGATATTTTTTGGCAATTTTTTGCATCCATTGATTGAGACGTAATTAGCTCTATAATGAGGGATTTAATTGAGGGGTATCGCCGTATTTGAGAGAGAGTTTATTTATTTTTATTTTTAAATGAGAAAAGTGCACGTACTCACATAACATGTGTCTCATAAACCATTGCATACGCTTACCTATCGATTTGTTTCCACTAGTTTATTGTATGTATTGTTCATATATTTTAGGGATTGTTTTAACATTTATTTATCCACTCAATTGCGCTTATCATTTGCGTATTCTCTTATTGCACGGCGTAAAAATACACATGAATGTGGTGTAACTCAATTTTTTGTATGGTGAAATTATAAAATGCTCAGCACGTAATACCTTATAGCACCTTTTATATACTTTTATCATTGAAAACTTAGATATATGTCTGTTTTTTTTTCCATGTATGTTGTGTAATGTTGAAAAAAGTTCATTACCACTATATGATTTTTAAAAAAGGGAAAAAGTCATAAAAAAAAATCTCAACTATGCCCATTGTGGCACATTTACTCCAAACATTTTTTTATGATATCAAAAACCCCAAATTTTACATGTGTGATACATTTATTTCAAACTTATTCTATGACATTAAAAAAAAAATCTCAAACTTATACCCGTAACTCAAATTAGTTTGGACACAAAAAATCATAAACTTATATATGTGTAACACATTTATCTTAAATTTTGGGGTAAATATATCACATGAGTATAAATTTAGGATTTTGTTGTGTCACAAGAATAAAGTTGAGATAATTGTATTGTACAAGTTTGGGGTTTTTTGCGTCATCAAAAAAACATTTGAAATAAATGTGTTTAAGTAGGCATAGTTTAGGGTTCTCGGTGATTTTTTTCCAAAAAAGAAAAAAGGAAAACTAATCTTCCTAAAAGGATGTTTCGGTTAGCCTTCTTATACATAAAGAAACAATTGAACTATGTCATATTACGACTTCCAATTCGCCTTGACAAAGCTAAAAAAATATTCAGCTAGGAAGGAAAATAGTCTGACTCCACATAGGCTAGTGTGGCCTTAGAAATGAAGGTGAAAATATATTTTGTCTTCCTCTTCTTTGTATGTCAGAGACTGTAAGTATTATTTTTTATTTTCCTCAAAAATGGATGGTTGGTCTAATTATCTTCCATTAGAAAAGAATTTGATACTTTCTTTACCAAAATCATGACGTAAATATTGATTTTTTACTTTCCCGTGAAAATTTAAATATAATTTATATTTCAAAAAATTGTTAAAAATTATGTGTGAACCTATGTGCTGAGATTCATACTCTGTTAAAAATTACAGTTGTTTTGCGCTTAGAAAATTCTAAGTACATGCGTCGTTCGACTTAGTTAAATCGATTTAAAGGACAAGGGATTTTGATTCTAACCTTTTCTTGTCCTAGTGAAGGGGAAAACAATTTCATAAATACTTGAATGTATGTAAATATTCAAAGGAGGAAAAACAATTAAAGGGATCGCGATTGAACAATTGAAATCACAAAAGAAAGGAAGGATTTGGCGGGAAAAAGTACCGTTAGTCGAATTGAGAGAACCTAGCTTAGAGGTCCCAAGTTTTTTATTTCATAAAAGTCTTTGTTGTGCCATGGTCTTGAGGTTTCCTATGATCAAAGGACCATGTGCGATCCAAGAAGACTGGGCCAAGTCACCTAGGGTCCTATAAACATTCCCAAGAACTAGCGATCTAGTAATTGTCTCGAGTTCTAGAGCATTCTCGGCATAAATGTCGGTAATTGGTAGATGGGGAAATGCAATCTCATCCATTAGATCTAGAGTCAGTAAAGGTTGAATGAGAGAGTTTTTTTTATATAAATATGGGAGCATTCCCTCTTATTTGTATCCATCTAAATATTTCTGCTGTAGAAAGTATTCTCTCACAGAGTTACTCTATCTAAACTTTCTCTCTTTACGATCCAAGTAAGCGAGTGATCAATCTTGAGAAAAGCATAGCTTAGGCACTCCATTGATCTCGAGAAAGGTTGAGCTTAGGCACTCCACTATAATTAAAAACCAATGCGGATCATGATTCTAACCCTTTCTCATCCTAGTGAAGGGGAAAATAATTTAACAAATACTTGAATGCATGTAAATATTCAAAGGAGGAAAAAAAAAATTAAAGGGATCTCAATTGGATATAAGGGTGAGCATCGGCAGGGTCAAACTTGGACTGGCCCAACCCTATTGGTCCCGGTTTGTTTTCCAAGGAGACTGGGTTAGTTTTTTATCATAGAATTCCTAAACCAAAGCGTTGTGTGGGTCGGTCCTCGGTTACGAGAGTTAAGTCGATTCAACCCGAACCAATCCCGACTATATATATAAATAATATGTTATTTATAATTTTTTATAGGGATAAGTCTTCGAAGTCCTAAAATTTGTCACGAAAATGCAATTGAATCCTAAAACTTACAAAAAGTACAATCAAGTCCTAAAACTTATCAAATTGTTTCAATCGAAACCTAAAGTTAACACCGTTAGCCTTTTCGTTAAAAATGCTGACGTGACATTTTAAATAATTTTTTATTTTCCCTGTGGATTTTTAATTATTTTTTCTTCATTTAAAAAAAATAGATTTAAAAACTAAAAAGAAAGTTAAATTTATTTTTAAAATTTGTTTAAAAAATAAAATAAAATCAACGGCTCCTCCCTCACCGCCATCGCCTCGCCACCCATCTTCGGAGGGACCAGCAACCCTTGTCGGCCCTTGCCCGGGGTCGGCAAGGCTCGCCAGATCTTTGCGAGGCTCGCCTAGATTGTCGCGCAAGGCGGGCGACGATCACGGCCTCACCAAGCAATGGGCGGAGGCTGCCATTTTTTTTTCTTTTTTTAATTGTTTTATTTTTTAAATAAAATTTGACTTTTATTTTCTAATTTGTAAATCTAATTTAAATAAAAATAATAATTAAAAAAGCCACGTGGAAATTGAAAAATTAATTTTAAATGTCACATCAGTATTTTTAAGGGAAAAGACTAACGACGTTAACTTTAGGACTCGATTGAAATAATTTGACAAGTTTTTGGCTTAATGCGACTTTTTGCAAGTTTTAACTCAATCGCGATTTTCGCCATGACAAGTTTTAGACTTCGTAGCACATATCCTTTTTTATATAGAAAAAACCTTAAAATAAATAGCGTTAATAACATTAAATAGCTCTTTTGCGACATCTTGATTTTTCAAATTTGATTCTAATTGAATAAATCGGGCCTTTCATTGACGCGTCTATAGTGCTATTCTTTGAGTCAATCACTCATGAGATAACTAGACTATCTGGGAAAGTCATTAAGGGATTTTAACGCAAAAGATTTGAGAATTCGATCAAGAATCGACTGCCCGACCGTGCTAATTTGCAAGGGTTATTACGGCACAATTAAAAATCGATCAGAGATCAAAGATAGATCGATTCGACTGAGATAGGTGATCAAAATGTGGGTGATTTCACCTGATTGCAAAATTCTCATCGATCGGCACTAAATCGATTTTCTATTATTTTGGGTACCCTGTGTTCGTATTTGAAACCTTGAGATTTTCACCATAACCGAGAGTCGCCAATGTGTCGAAGATGTACATTGTGACTCGAGATAATTCGATCATGGGTCAATTGTAATAAAAAATTCCTAAAAACTACATGGTGGGCTAGGTCACGCTAAAAGCACGCCGAATTGAAATTAACCGTGAATTTGAACCCGATTTTAGAAATTGAAAGTTTTGTGGTGTCGCGAGCTATTTGAGGAATGTCAACTCATCCTCTGAAAAATTTTCAGGAATTCTGAGATTTTTATGAAAAGTCAGTTTGGACGTTGCGGAAAATTAGCAAAGATTCAGATGGGCTAAATTGATGGAAATTGGGACTTAAACTCAGCCTTGTGAGTGTCGGGGATTTATAGAAAATTGTTTGGGATTTTTCTTCACCGAAGTGGGACCAATTTGGGAAATCGAGTGAGGAAATCAAGACAAAAAAAAATGGAAATTCGGAGTTTTATGAGAGGGAGCAATTTTGGGCTTCAAAATTGGTTAATTTAGAGAAATTATAAGTGGGAAAGTATTAGGGGACATGAAGTTAATGCAAGGGATAGTATTTGTGGATTTTTAAGTCTTGTTCCAATCCTTTGGTTGAAGAAAATCAGCCGGCACCCGTCGCTATCCCCTTTCTTCTTCGAACCCTCTCTCTCTCTCTCTCTCTGCCGATTCACCCATCTCATCTCTACCTCTCCACTTTCATTTTTCCTTTAATCTCTGCACCCCCTCACCTCTTCTGCCGAAGCATCACCCACCCAAAACTTCTTCTTTCCTTCATCCATGCCACTCGTCCGTAAGCCAGCGAACCTCAGTCAACACCTCTACCCACATAAGCCTCTTTGTTGACCCAGTTTGCTGCTGCCCATGCCTTCTCTCCCTCGTGTGGGTGCCAGCATCACCGACCGAGCTGCCACACGTCCGAAGTCCCACGCCCTCAGCCCACAAATTCTCCTCCTCCACGCCAACACTTTCACCGAAGTAGCTGACCAGCAGAATTTGCAACACCTCCAGCGAAGACCACCTGTCCGCGTGTTCCTCCATCAACCGAAGCAGCTGCTCGCGTGCGTCTCTCCCTTGCCTCCTCCAACTCGTGTCTTTAGCGAGCAAACTCCAGCAACGTCCAGTCTTCCTCAGCTCCTACCAGACGTTCTCCTCCACGGGTGTGAGACACCACCAACGAAGCAGGCCCGTGAAATCTAGCATCTTCTCTCGCCTGGCCCAGCTCGCACGAACAGCCCATCTTCGGGCTTTCTTGTTCAGGCCACAAACCAGTGGGAGTCCAGCCCACTTTGAGTCCATCAACGCCAGCAACTCACGGGAATTTCAGCCCATCCACTCTAGCAAGTTGGTTCGGCCCAGCACGCATTCTTTTACAAGCCCGCGAAGCCAAAGCCCAGCTTTTTGAAGCCCAGTGAATTCTTGAAGCCCAAGCCTGCAATTTTGAGGCCCAAGCCTGTGAAGTCAGCCGCTTCAGGCCCGGTTCAATTCAAAAGCAAATCTCAAATTGGATTGAGATTTGTTGGGCCAAGTTTAGGCCCGGCCCAAGTTCACGATGCCTAGAAAATTTTGATTTCGGCCGCTGTCAGTCGTCGTCGCGGTGAACCGGTTTTTTGCAATTAACAGGTGAGTTTATACTATAAACTCTTCTTAGTAGAGCTAATAACATTTAAGAGGTGTTTAGATTTATTTTATTATGAATTAAGTGGTTAGTTAGATTAAATTAGAAATTTAATTATTTAATTGAGCATGTTAGGTGGTTAGCATGGTTTAGCTAAGGCCTAAATAAATTGTACTATTTAAATAAATTCTATTTATTTTTAGAATTTAAATTGATTTATTTAATTAATTTCAATAATTATTTAATTATTAAATATTTTCCGGAAATTAGGTCAGGATAGTCGGTGACTGAAATTTCGTCTTGATTGCAATGGTGTGGTTAATTTCTGCAATTGAGTGTTAAATTATGCAAATTGAGTGTTGATTGGATTTTTTGTATTTAATTCCAAAAATTGTGAATTTTCAATATTTATTCAGAAAATCCCGAGTGTCGGGTTTTGACACCGAAAATAGTTTTTAGTACTATATGAAATAGTGAGATTTCCAAAAATGAAGAATATTAATTTTTAAGGTCAAGTTATTTGTATACCCATACGAGTAATTTCATGTGAATTTCTAATACGAATAAAAAGGCCAGGCTCACCATTTTAATTGAAGCATTTGAGTCAATGCGGTGCCACAGGCCATATTTGAGTGATTGTGTGATGGTTAAGAGAAATCGTCCCGGGCTGTTAAGCTGGACGTTATCCCTATTCGGAATACCCCCTAGACAACAAAAAGCGAGTCGCAATAGATTCTGGACCCTATGTTCCTTCGGGAAAGCCGTCCGAAAGAGACATGCCGTGCTCAACGGGGTGAGACGAAGCCTGGTAATGCCAGAAGACCGCCGAATGGAGAGTAGGCCGTGCTATATGCCGAGATCAAAACTAGGAACCAATGATTAATTGAGTGTGGCATTCTAGTTGTTGGAGCTTATGTGGTGCTCTTGCTCTCATGTTGTCTGTGATATAAATTGTACTGACCTGCAGGATGAATCTGAGACAAGGTAAGTCTTCTTGATTGTGTGATTGTGTGATTATGACGCTTCTGGGCGTATTTCTCTCATAATCAGGGTTTAGCATGCGAACTCGCTGAGATTATATCTCACCCCATCGTGGGCTTAAAATTTTCAGGGTCGTCGAGTGGAGAACCTAGAGCTGAGAGGAGCTGATCGGAAGTGTAGGTTAGTTAGGACCGCTTCTTTTGGAAGGCTAGTCTTTTGTAGTTTTTTTGGCCATGGACTTTTGTACATGACTCAATATATATATATAAAATCATGCTTGTTTGTGAATCGATTGTCTTGCTTTTCTATCCCGAGATAATTATTGTCAGTGGATTTATAATCCGCTTCCGCATGTACAATAAAACAAAAAGGGTTGGCGGCTGGTCCTGAGAAGTCGCAAATTTTATTGATCAGAGAGGGATGGGCATGCGCTTGGGGTTCGGGGCGTGACATCTTTAGTGAGAAGTTCAAGTAATTTTACATTATTCTTTAATAACTTAGATTTTTAATGTCTTTTACTGTGTTAATAGTCATAATTTACGAACGAGGAAAATGTTTTTATGAGAAGTCTTCACAGCATCCAAAAAGGCATAAACAGTTCATTATGGCATCCTCATCTAGTATTCATTCTCTTATGTTTTATTTGTTCTATTAGTCTTCAATTTGCCAAAATTGAAAGAAATAACTTCTCCACTTGCCACTCAACATTCGCCTCGCTCGCTTTGGGTCATTTGTGCCGCTTGCCACTCGATGCTCACTTAGCTTGTTACTCCCCGCTAAACATTTTATGCTCATTCTGTTCAACGCTCACTCCACTTGACCCTCATCGTTTGCCTTTCTTAGCTAACATTGCTCATCATCAAACCCATTGGATCGGTACTGTTCTTGGTTGCCCTTTCAAGGAGTACAAAAAATGAAATAAAAAATTATTGGTTGGTCTGGGTTGAGTTGGAAACTGGACCAAACCCATTTCAATTATCCAATTGGGTCAGTCTGGTCTTCGGTCCCAAGCTCAATAGGGTCGGTCCTCGGTCCAAATAATTGAAGATCAGCACTGTGCGAGTTGGACCTAGGGTTAAGGGGTGGACCGACCCAACCCGAACTATGCTCACACCTAATTGGATAATTGAAATCACAAAGGAAAGGAGGGATTTGGCAGGAAAAAGTGACGTTGGTTGCATAATTAGGCACACGAGGTGTTTGAGTTCCCAACCGAGGCTCTATATGTAGCAATCTTTTCTGCTCCTATTTGGCTGTTTATCTAGTGGAAAAGAGGAAAGCGAATTTGGTTAGAGTAGCTAGCCTGCAATTGGCTATTAAGTATGTTGGAATAAGACGATCCATCCTTTGTATCGATTTGTTTTCCAACTTGGCACTTACATTGTGCCTTGTGGAGGAGATGTCGTGCTCTGTACAGGAGATTCTAGAAATGGCAGGCTTTAGAGAGAAGCGAAATACCCATTCCTCATTTTGCTTCTCTTTCTGTTTCTCTTTTAACTTTTTTCTTACATAACTCTCTTTGTCCTTTAGCATTATTCACGAGGAATTGATATTGAACACTATAGAATATGACTTATCAATTGCGACTTCGTCCACATTTATGTGGAAGATCCTTAAAGAAAACTAAATCTGATGAGAAGGCACTTGGTTTTATTAATGTTATTTGATGTTGTCATGAATTGATTTTTTTTTTTTTTTGTTAGAATGAATTGATCTTAGGGAAAATTCCAAATAAAGGCTTAAGGTGCCTTCATTTTCTCAAATGAGGATCTAAAATGGATATTGTTTCAAATTAAGACCCAAAGTGCCTTCATTTTTTCAAATAAGAGCTTGAAGTAACCATATCAGTTTAAAATAAGGGCATATAAATTCACCGACTATGAAGGATAATTTCATCTTTTTAATTTTTTTTCCTTTTTTCTTTATTTTTTTGTAGAAAACTAAATAAAACTAAAACTTAAAAAAAGAAGGAAAACATAGGCGGGAAGGCAACCTCCCCGCTATGGCCGCCACCCCATCGCCGGTGGGGTAGATGGAGACGG
This sequence comes from Eucalyptus cladocalyx, assembly GCA_017140615.1. Lineage (NCBI taxonomy): Eukaryota > Viridiplantae > Streptophyta > Magnoliopsida > Myrtales > Myrtaceae > Eucalyptus > Eucalyptus cladocalyx. The sequence goes on from CM029519.1 coordinate 3,979,296, forward strand.
AGAGATTAGACCCTTGTTTTTTTTTTTTTTTTTTTTGATTATTAGACCTTTGTTTGAAATAGTTATAATCACTTCAAGCCATTTTGTAAGACTGATATAACCATTTCAGGCCCTTATTTGAAATAAAGTCCATTTAAGCCCTTATTTGAGAAAATAAGAGGCCCTTATTTGGAATTTTTCCTTGATCTTATTTCATTAGTATCGAACACAATTTGATTTGGGTTTTTATTTGTACCTCCAACTAGATCAAGCACTTGTCCTTTTTCTATATCAATCTTTGCCTAGTTTAGCATGAGACGCTCACATTTCGAACTTCAGTATCGGTTGCCGCTGCAAGTAACACTGCCCATACCTCTATTAAAGGGTGTAAGCCATGCAGTATAATTTAACCAATTGCAGTGCCTGACAAATCTCGTAAGTAGCGAGAGACTTCAAATTATTGTTTATTATATCTTTCATCTCTCTGTTTATATCCTCTAGGGACTTAGGGTCATTTCCTTTTGGATAATTTTCCTTTGTACAGGGAATGCTCAAGACTGATGGTGACTTTCCATAAAAAAGCGAGAAGTGTCAAGAGTGTGTATAATAAGTATTGCACGAGTGGATATGACTACGTAACTAAAGTTGAACCGGCTCGTTTTCTCTCGAAGACCAAGTTTAGCATATCCCGTGTCTTCAAGCTTACCTGTTTGTTCAAGCTTTTTTGTGTTTTGAGAGAACTAAGAGACCTTTAACAGCATCTTGTTTTGGTGTCTGATGAGGTATTTGTGTTAAGCGGCTCTTTGGTTTTAGAGGGTTCTGGTAATAGCTGTAGAGGTGATTTCGAGCTTATCGGCTCTTTCAAAGCCCTCGAACAGAAAACCTTAATTCCCCACCATCTTTCTTCCTAGATTTCACGGCTGATGCAAAATCCTATTCCAAAAAATTGATGCAGAATCTGTCTGGGAGGGAGTTTTGCATTGAAGAACGATAAGAGCCAGACCGGAGTCATTTCATATTTCATCATTCAATTGGGAAGTCACAATGTCAGCAGTCATAAATTGCTTTGTATGAATCGAACATGAGAAACAACTTCCTGGCGAACTACATCCCTTCGTATTTTTCCTGTTGTAGTAGTCGGGAAAGGCTTCTTCCAAGGAATGAAAGTTTTTGGTATCTTAAGCCTGCAAATAAATTATTGATATATTATTTTGGTTGATAAGATCGATAATGATGGATAAAACATTAAAAAATCAACATACACCTAGAAGTTCACGTGGCCGTGTGCATGGGTTGTGTTAGAGAGAGAGAGAGAGAGTTTAGGATCAAAGTAGCTGGATATTTGAAAGAGCAATACCCTGTTAAGTTCTTGTATCTGTAGTACTGTCGAAGAATTTCATCAGACAACAAACGTTCTTCTTTTTCATCTCGAAGTTCATGGCTTTTATCAGACCAAAGCCAGTTCTCTTTCACACGAATAGACCCAACAACCATCTCAGTCAGGCGAGCTTCAGGAATTCCTACGATGACAATTCCAGCTCCTCGTGGATGTTGGAACAGTATTGCCTCTACCTATGTTGTGAAACAAGAACACGTCCCAGGAAAATGAGCTTCTCGTACATCTTTTCACGGTAGCTAACCATGATTTTGAGAAAATAAAAAGGTTCAATATTTGCATCTACCTATCAGAAATCTATGCTTGGTCAAAGGAAAAAAAAAAATCATTTCTAAGCCAATTCATACATGATAATTCTATTACCTCTTCAGGTAAACATTTTCTCCCCCAGTCTTGATCCGACCACTTTCTCGACCAATGAGCCATGCCTGACCATGCTCATCAATGAAACCAACATCATCGGTGTATGAATGACTGTTAGAGACTGATGACCGAACTTGATGCAGTATCCAATCCTCAAATGTGGACATCTGGTTACAATTTTCCCAATGCCAATTGAATCATCACCATCTGTCCTCAATTCAACATGTGGGGTAGGTTTGCCCAAACAAATGCCTCGTGGTGTTTGAACTGAACTGAGATCTGTTCCGACATGAAAATGAAGGGGCTGGTAAGGAAAACGAGAAATGTGGGTCATAGAGTCATGGACGTTAGTGAAGAACAAGTCTGTGTCATTCCTGCATATTGAGAAAACAAAGGAGAAAAAACAGTATGATAAGGAAAGAAATTCAATGCACTTTGCTAGCAGGTTCTACTCCAACTAGCATCGACGCGGTACAATTAACAGCATTATGGTTTAGAGGATGCACACCATAGGCTGAGAGAATCTTAGCTCTTAGGAAGAAGTTGCTAGCTTCTTTAATAAGATCAATTGACAAACTCCCTCTGCCATTCAATATCTTTTTGACACAGTCTCTTCCTTTCCACGGTCCCTTCTCCCTGAGGAAACTAGGAATTAAGCGGAAGTACCCCTCGGAAAGCATAACTTGGAACTTAGATAATGTAACGGCCGATGCTCTCTACACATTATATTTAATATTTACATTGCTCGTTAAATATCACCCTTTGTAGATAACCTGAGAAAGGATATTAGATCAGCGACCATGGCCAGAACAGTGATCAAAGCAGTGACGTCACGTTTCTCTATAACCTCAATGGCTGTTTTAGCTTCAAACTTGGGCATTAAGACATGGCAAGCTCCAGCCATTAACATGGCCATGCCCGATGAGAGACCCCCAATGTGGCACAAATGAGCAGTACGCAAATAAACCTGCAAAAATTGAACAAAAAGAAATTCACTTGTCATATTACTTTGACTCCAATTGCCTGTGGACCTTCCAAATATGGAAACAATCACTTGAGACTTATCATGACAATGATTATAGAATTTTCGATTGCCAAACAAGCATGAAGACAATAAAAGAGAAGAAACTTGGAAAGGGCGTACGTCATTCTCACTGTAACCACATATGGCCATTTTTGCCATAGATTGTATGAACAACCCTGAATGGCTTATGGCAACTCCTTTTGGCTTCCCAGTAGTCCCTGAAGCCAGTAAGCCCAGTAAAGCTAGACATCTAGAAATGAAAACTTAGCACGTGCCATGCATAACTACAAACTATCAATGCCACATTTTTCCAAACTTAGGCATCAAAGTGGCAGATAATTGACATAGTGACAACACCTGTGAAAATCACAGAGAGAAAAGTAAATCTATAGCCAAAACCTACGCCCAAAGAAATCTATTAAGTAATGGAATGCAAGACAACATCTGAACGTAGAAAGCAACATCACACAATGTAATCCTTTAATTTGAAAAACCCTAAAAAAAATTGCCGAGAAATATGGACAAAGAAGCTTTATCTAGGGAGTCTTGTTCAGAAGTACGGTCAGCAAAGTATCTTAAGCAACAGGTGATCAACCCAAAAGAAAGCCGTATATTTACTGATCACATTGTCAATGCATATACATCTAACGTAAGTGAAGCAAGACAATTGTAAACTTATTCCATACTGAAACAGGGATCAATTATCACAGAAACAAAGAATTTGCAATATAGTATCTTCAAACGAGCTTAACTTTTAGATATAACTAAGATTATATGTAGATTAAAGTACCATTAACATTTTATAAACTGCTACATAAGCACCTTATTAAGCACATGACCAGTTCAACCGGAAGTTATGCACAACACATTCAAGACTGTTCTCAACAAATTCACACACTTAAAGATAGCCGACGGGAAAGCAAATATGCTGACAATTAGAGCATTGCTAACCTTGAGAGTATTGTTCAGTGATTCATCATTACTAGCATAAGTTTGAGTCAAATCTTCATGTTTGATCCTATGGACGAAATTTTTGGATGTCTACAAGAAAGTTTCAGGGAAGCAATAAGTATAAATGCAAAGAATGATAACAAAGTTCAGTGAAATGTAGAAAGAATACTAACATGGAATACTATTGATTTAGTAAGCACTTCGTCCTCTTCCTACAATTTTCCTTCCCGTCATACCAACAAAGTCAGGGATAAGCCGACAATTAGGTCAAAGTCGAAGTAAGAAGAGCAATGAATTCTACCTAGTGACAGCGGCTGGAGCTTTGACCCTCCTCACTTTATTCAGAATGCTAATTTAAAGCAGATGGGAAACAACTCATACCTTTGCAGCAGATGTACGTTGCAAGCCCTGCAGCATTGCATCTGTGCTCACGGTTGCACGCCCAGACTGGAAAAAATAATGCCCACCCGTTAGCACCACAAGACTATAAAAAGTTCTAAGCAACAGAAAAACAAGGAAATCAATTACCATATATCGATATCTGCACAAATACATATTCAAATCAAGAAACTCACATTCACAGATTACATTTCATGAAGCGCTACTGGAGTGTCCATCTCCCTCTTGGAATCTAAAGTTTCATTTTCCAAGTACTTGATGCGATAATGCATCTCTTCAGTCTCTCTTTTTCTTTTCTCACCCTCCACCGCCTACCCAGACCCAAATGAAGAGGCCCGAGTCACACACTTCCCAAAGATCAACAAACTGTTTAAAAAAAAAACAGAAAATTCAAAAGACAAGATCTTGTACCTCATCCTGCAGACGCCAGGGCTTAAAAGTTCTCGTGGCCCCTGACTCCATGAGGTAATCAGAATTGCGTGGATCAGTTTTGATGGTGAGCTCAGCAGAGCAATGGGTACATTTAGAGTAAAACCTCAATATCCGGATACCCAGATACGTCTGCTCGCGAAAACAAAAGAACACCGAGAATTAGAACAGAGTCGACAACTTTGGAATGGGAAACAGAGTCGAAGGTGTGCAACTGACCTCGCCGACGACGTCCTCCTTCCTGGAATTGAACTCGGTGCCCTTGTAATGTAATTCCCGCAGGTGTTGCATAGGATGCTCATCGGAAGCTTCATCCGAACCTTAATCTGCCGATTGTTGGACCTCCGAAGCCTGGGCAGCTTCGAAGGGACGAAATCCGGCGGGTAATACTTTTTCACCACCTTTCTCTCCCTCATCGCCTTCTTCTACTCCTCCTCCTCTCAACTCGAAACGAAAACGAGCTCGTCGACCGTAGATAGAGGGGGTCTGAAACAGGCGGGAGTCGAGCCGTGAACCCGCCGCCAAAAAACCCAAGAATCGGACAGGGTCGAGTCGGGTGGCGCTCGGGGAAGAGGAGGGCGGCGATGGAGGTCAAGGCCCAGCGGTGGCAAGAAGGAAAGCAGCGTGCACGCCCCTGCCGGAGGAGGTGCCCGACGGCGGGAAGCTGGTGGTTCAGGGGCGGCACGCTCAAGGAGGCGAAGGCGGGAATGTGAAATCTTAATTTTTCAGATTTGTGATTATTATTGGGCCGGCAGATTTCTGATGTATTTATATATTGATATTGATGAGGGTCTTGTGGATTCAATTAATTCAAATAAACAAAAATAAAATCACTTATCCGAATGAGTAAGAATGAGTAAGGAAGGCAATACTTAATTTTCGTTAAATAGAAAAGTATCGACCACAGTTAAATTTTGCCAATTACCTTCCTAAAAACCCCTAAATATTATAAAATCCGTGCATGATTAGAAATTAATAGTTTTAGTTCTTCCCAATCAACTGTTCAATTTTTTTTTTTTTTTGTTTTATTATTATCAACACTTAAAAAATTGCTAACTCTTGGTTAAATTCTCCCCATTTATTTTCAATTTCATTGAATGATCTCAAGTCTACATCGTGAATTTGATTACATGAAATTAACCTAAAATCAAATTAGGTGATTAAATCGAATAGATGCACACATGTCATCTACCAAAAAAAAAAACAAGAAGAAGAAGATAAAGTTCTTGCCAATATATTTTATTGAATAGATGAAACCGAACAAGCAGATTTAGCAAGTTCCTTTTTCTCTTAAAGCACAATAGCAATTTCCATGATTTCAGTGTAAAAACACTTAAATTCTTCTATACAAGAATTTCGAAATATGGAATCATGATTCATTTAAGTATATCTTTTACGGCATCAATCAATTCACAATAGCACTATAAATTATCATATTAATACTTACACCATGAGAGAATCACACCACCTTAGTTAGCTAAGAGCCCACAGCCACATAAATCATGTATCAAAGTTCCATAACTGATGACTTACTCTAATTCTCTTTTAATATCATACAACCATATAGGATCATACAACATACAACATGAACACATGAACTCAAACAAGGATAATCAATACGATGAATTTGGGCAAATGCACTCAACTAATCAAACATAACCTCATGATCAGCCTTTGATTTACATGTATTACGAGCCGTCCTATGACCTCTATCTTATTAATTATAGTCATTGATATTTGACAATCCCTTAGGTTCATAAGTGGTAGTCAAGATTGAGTGACTCCTAGAATTAGGGTTTGGGTATATCCATTTGGTTTATCCTATGTACATGGATTGATCCTAGAACATCCATCTAAATATCACATGCAAAGGAAATATGGATTCATGCCCTTAGGTCCTAAGACCTTGATTCTCAATCAATCAATCCATAAAAGTCTCTTGATAGTCTATGCCGTATGTTTGAGACACTCAAAATTCTTCATTTCAAACTTTGTCGCCGATCTCTTTTGGAGTGCAGAGATCTCTTCCATGTCATCCCTTGTGATAATCATGTCATCCATATATATTATTAAAGCATAGAGTATGATCTAAGTTACTCTAATGAAAACCATACTTCTTCATAGCCAAGTTGAATTGTCCAAATGATGTGCAGCGAGATTGTTCTAGACCGTACAACAAATGTTGCAAGTTACACACAACCCATGTTTTTTAAGAAACGGCAATAAAATATCCATATAAATCTCCTCCTCAAGGTCGCCATGAAGTTAGGTGTTCTTTACATCGAAGTGGTGTAATGGCTAGTCTAAATTTGCAGTAAGAGACAATAAGACCTTGATAGTGATCAATTTCGCCACAAATGAAAAAGTCTCTTAATAGTTTATGCCATCCGTTGGTGTATATCCCCTTATATCTTTCAATAGATCTGCCCACCTTATGTTTAATGGAGAAAACCCATTTGCAGCTAAACATTCTTTTCCATCTAGCAATAGAACAAGATTTCATTTTTTTTGTAATTTTTCTTTGGCGCCTCCATTTCTTCTTTTATCAATTGAATCCACTTTGGATCTGCTAAGGCTTCTTGTAGTCCCATTGTATTCAAATGCCTCAAGAGGTTTTGATAATCTCCAAGCTGATGCATGATTTGCAATAGGATATTTTGATCTCCTTTCCGCAAAGTCTATTGAGTATTGACTCGGGGGCTTTCCACGATTATTCCTAAAAGATAAGTAGTAACTAATAGAGGTATCCGAGTCATCAAGAGAAGAAGGTGTAGCAGGAGAGCTTACCTCAGGAATATTCTCAAAAGACAAATCATTGGGTACCGAAGAGTGAGGGGGTTAGCAATCTATGTAGTACCATTATTTTCAATTCTTACTATTTGCCCAGCTTCCTACTCAATTTTCTGCTCAATATCAATTCTAACCTCCTCACTAACCATTGCTTCACTTTTTCACTCACTAGGCTACTAGGCTATCCAGTTTTAGTTTGTACTAGAGTGTCTTCGAATACAACACAATCCCACCAATTCTTCCTTTCAACTAGTGTCTCCCCCCGAAAGGAAGAATCAAATGCTAATAATGATAAAAAAAAATAGAATTAGATTCCATGAAGGTCACGTCCATGGTGATATGGGTATGCCTAGTAGCAGGATTCTAACATCAATATCATTTTTGTGTGTGTGTGATACCCCAAAAAAACACAACAAACTGCACAAGGGTCAAGCTTAGTATGTTGATTTTAAGGAAGATGAACAAAAGCAACACATCTGAAAACTTGAGGAGGAATTGGCAAAATAGATGGTAGAGTAACACGGTTGGAAAGGACTTATAATGGAGTCTGAAATTCAGCACCTTTGAAGGCATACGGTTCGATAAACATATTGTTATGATCCCAACATTGTCCGAGTATCTATTTAGCACATGTGAACCAATCAATAATGCACAAGTAGTTTCTAAGATACGTCTATTTTTCCATTTGACAACTCCATTCTGTTGTGGTGTTTGAGTACCAGAGGTTTCATGAAGAATACCATGATTCATGAAATAATTTTGAAATTCCTTATCAACATACTCTTCACCATTATCATAATGAAGAATTTGAGTTTTAGCTAAAAATTGAGTCTAAATCATAGCATGAAAAGTTCAAAACATACCAAATACATCATCTTTGTGCTTCAACAATTATAACCAAGTCATTCGAGTACAATCGTTAACAGATATCACAAACCAACAAATTTCGGAAATAACGGTAATTGGAGTGGGTCCCCAAACATCAAAATGAATTAATGCAAAGGGAGTTCACTTTATTGTAGGCTTATTGGGAAAGATACACTATGACTTTTAGCCAAAATGCAACTTTCACATTTAAAAGCTAAATCATGTCAGTTGGAAAATACATCAAGACATAGGTACTTCATATAAGTGATGACGGATGCCCCAAATGACGATGCCATAGCCAAATTTGGCTCTCCTTGATACTAGTTGAGTGTTGCATGTTATTTGTTGGACTAGGACTAAAATCATCCATGCAGTATAACCCCCTCTCTTAATACCACGCCCATTAATTTCCATTGTGCAAATATCCTGAAAAGACAAAAAGTAGGATAGATTATAGCAATGCAATTTAGCTCTTTAGTGGCTTGGCCTACAAACATCAATTTATTTGAGAGAGATGGAACCAACAAAGTATTGGATGAAGAGAAAGAGGGTGAGAGAGTAACTGTCCCAACTCTTGTAACAAGGTGTATGACCCCATTAGTATTGGCAACATTACTTCATCTTGGTTGGTAATCTTGACAAATTCATATGACCAAAATGTCATGTGGTCAGTTGCTCCCAAGTCAATAATCCATCCACTGTAATTATCTTGATTATAGCTAAGCAATGTGACATCACCACAATTACCTTAATTATTGAGAATAGTTGAATTACTTGACGATTTCACTTGTGGAATTAAAGATAAGTGAGGTTATGCATTTACCAAAGAAACTGGTACCAACCCACTATTAGCATCTTTTTGTGCCTTGAGTTTTTTTCCACGATTCTTGGTACCCATGTAACTTAAAACAAGTTTCACGAGTATGCTTCATGTTTCCATAAAGTGTAAAGCCTCCTTCTAATTGTGCCTTGGCCTTTGATGTTGTATTCATCTTTCCACCTCCTAGAGAGGAAGAACCAGTTTTAAAAATCTAGAGCATCAGTGGTCATTGAGGTTCCATCTTGACTCCTTTGGAGGCCGTGGAATTGGCACATGTAAATTTTATGCTTGGTATCATAACTACTTATCTTACATCCTCCCTTCAGACATGAGCATAGACTTGTTCAATCATAGGGAATGGTCGAATTTGAAGCACATTGGCCCGTATGTTTTCTAGATGATAATCCAATCCATCAAGAAAAATATAGACTCTATCTTCCTATATAACCTTGTAGACTCGACATGCACTTATAACCATATTTATAGCCATATAAAGATGTATTAAAATCATTACGAGAAAATAATCTTGCAAAAATTTTGAGATTTTTCCAATAACACATGAAAGTATTTGTTTAAATAAGATTAGCATCCAAGAGTACATTTGCAATTGCGATTCCAAACAAATATAAAATGAAGTCGACTTGGAATTGGGCATTGGATATGCTGATTTTGACTATCAATCATTCAAGGGAAAATGTAAAAAGCAGTTGGTTAGTTGGCTTGTTGTAAGAGTTATAAGTGCAGCACATATGATAATACTAATTTTCAGCATCAAATATGCTTGACTTACAATATTTTATGTGCCAACAGATGCATAGAGATTGTTATATGGTGTGATAGGATGGTGTAACTATTGTTGATATTTAAGTTTAGCAACCCATTAGAAAATTAGGAATTAACTCGGCTCTATCAAAAAGAATTTTCATTAGATTACACAACATGTAGGCATTAGGATAATTTACATCAATATTGCTAAATTTTACTAATTTATTAATAACAATAATAACAAAATAACAAAATAATAATTAACAAAATTAATTAATTTAAAAAGGTGTCGGCTGGGCCCGAGCTAGGCCGGCCCGGCCTACTCCCCCTCTTGTCTCCTTCCTTCCCACCCGGGCCAGGCCCATTCTCCTTATTTCTTCTTCGGCCAGGCCCTTCCTTCCTCCCCTCCTACTATTCATGCGCACGACAGAGGCAGCGCGTTCAAAGGATCGGGGACGGCGAAAGCAACTGCCGGTTAAAAGGGAAGAACGGACGAAAAAGTGACGGTTCAAGTTGTAAATTCGGGAAGGAGCTCAACGCTGCAGATCTGTCAACAAAGGACAGATCGGTGGCAGAGTAGAGAGCAAGGGGAGGACCACCGGTGTAGGCCAAGGACTGGCTGGTGCGCGAGAGACCGGGGGGAGAAGGGCTTCCACCTTGGAACGTTCAGCAAGCCAAACTGGGGAGGAGTGATATAGCTAGAATAAATACCTAGAGGGGGGTGAATAGGTATATAAACGATTTTTCTCAATAATTGCACAATACTCGACAGTTAAAAGATTTGAGACAAACAATAATCAAAGTAAGATTGAGAGAAGAGAAAATTGAACACACGGTTTATAGTGGTTCGGTTTATTTCAAGCCTACGTCCACTCTTCTTCACTGACAGCCTATTGGCTGGATTCCACTATGAACAAAGAGATGTTACAGTGTTGTTCTTCCTTGATTTCTCGGTGTAGATAATCTACCACACTTGCTCAAGGTATCACTAAGTATAGACACTATTTGTGTATTACAACTTCGCTTAAAATGTATCGACTAATAATCAAGGTGCTTCAGACTCTGGAATTTGTCTATCGATCATACTCTAAAGCAACTAGAACGTCTTCCTTTTATACTCATTTATGCCATCATACCCGTTGGCACTTACCAAAGGAATTCCTCCAATCTACCCGTTGGACGGAATCAATCAAGAAAATCATTCGAGCTATTAAAGGAACCTGACGATAGCCCATCAATCATGTTCGCCCATACAATCAGGATCTTGGTTTCCAAGAATAGAACATTCCAAGAATATTTCGTCGACCATCGGATCTTCAAACGATCTTGATTACGAATAAAAGAATCCGTTATAATTATCCAGCCAAGAGATCTTCTCCAGAGGATAGGACTAAATTCTCAACCAAATACTTCGGTTCTGGATTGCCTTCGTCACTGGATTAGAAGAACTGTCAATGAGAATAGTCTTGAGTCTTGAGTCTTGAGTCTGGTGATATGAAAGTCTTCAGACTCTAAACAGAAGGTCTGCATTTATCCAGACTAGACGATAGAGATGTTTTGTCGGCTTCAAAATATTCGGAAAGATTTCTCCAACAATCTCCCCATTTTTGATGGTGACAAAACTTTCCTGTAGATTTGAACAACTTTGACCTGCAAAATATTACTCAAGCAATATGGCTATCTCATAAAGATTAATAAAACAACCAGACTCTGCATCCACAGAAAATCGGTTAGTCTTTCATGAGTAATACCATACAACAACACTTTGATATAAATGCAAACGGTCAAGCATCAATCAAAATCCACACTCAAGTCAGTCAAGTTCAAGTTCACACCCAAGTTCACTCAAGTCATACTCAGAAACAAAAAAACAAACATATTCAAACAAAAAAGAAATTTAGAGTTCAAGTTGCAATTCTCCCCCTTTTTGTCATCATTAAAAAGGTGAGAAAAGAGTCAAGTCTTCTTGGGAATGCGCACAATCTGGAAATCTCCCATCGACTGTACGATCCCTTCCAGCCTCTTCAAGTCTTCCCGTAGATGAGCTACCTCTTCTCCTTTGGCATTGGCTTGAATTTGAAGAGCGAGGTCTTTCAATTGATCCGCTAGGGTAACAGAAGATGCTTGTCCAGCATTCTTCATGACTTGAAGTTCACAGTCCAGAGCATAGATTTGACCCTTCATTTCCAGAAGAACATCAAGAATACGACGAAAATCTGCTGTATTGTCCGTCTGTGTGCTCGCATTTGCTTTCTCGGATGGAGTGAAGTCAGACGATGGAACTTCTGTGTAATTTTGCAGATTTGATGTTGATGTATCATGTCCTTCGTCAGGCATTTGAGAAGCCTGAAAATTTTCTGGATTTGCTGGTGAGCGACTTACATCTTCATTGATGACAGCATGTGGTGTAGTCCTTCCTTGCTCGCCATCTCCCCCTGTCTCTAGGACCTCAAATGGGGAAGAGTGATGGTCATGCTCTTCAGCATTTGCAGACTTTTCTTTTTCTGCTTCTCCTTCTTCTTCAGCTTCTTTCTCTTTCTCTTTCTCTTGTTGTTCCTCTGCTTCTCTGTGCTTTGCTTGCTCCTCTTCTTCTCTCTGTTCTTTTTCCTCTCGCTTCTTTTTCTTTCGTCTGTCGTTCGTTGATTCGATGTACGTAACATCTAGTTCTTATTAATGCAGAGATAGTGAGATCTTCCTCTTCTTCTTCATCCTCCAAGATAAGAGTTCTTTTCTTTTTGGATGGAGCACTCATGGGCTCCTTCCCTTTTCTCTTAGATGCAGAAGATACTGGAGTCTTTACTTTGAACTTCTCCATTGCCTTATCAAGCTCTTTCAGACGCATTTTTGTCAGCATTTTCAGACCTACCACCATTTTGTCGCATGGTCGAACACAAAGAGTGTGTGGAGGTTCAATGTTCAAGTGTCTCGAAGATCTTGGTCACAAGACACGGGTAAGGCAATTGGCCCTTGTCCTTCGCCATTGCTCTATACATGTGAAAGAGAATGGTGTGAGGGAGAGAGAACTTCTTCCCTGTATTGATCGCGTACATCAATTTTGCCTCGGAGTTAGACACGTCAGTCTTGGATGTAGACTTTAGCCTGATACAGTTGATCACAATTTTGTGAAGCAAGATGTTGATGGCACGCATTCTTCTGTAGGTAATTCTTCCCTCTCAGAGACTGTCTTTGACAAGCTCCAATGTGGCACGAGCAATCGAAACTTTGATCGGTTGATAGCGTCCTCGTTCAACTCCAATTATGTCAGCCAACATGTCCACATCTATGACATGGTCTTGGTCTCGAACACTGAAAGATATTCTATTGGCATCTAAAATGCTAAGATTCGAATAGAAGTATGCTGTTAATTACGCATAACCGTCTGTGGCATCGGAGCAAAATTGCTCAAGTTGAAGCAGATTGAACTTCTCCCTTAAGTTCACATTAATGGCATCCAAGAAATCGAAATCAACACTTCTAGGGTTTATCACCCCTCGTTTTAACATTCTGAAGAACAGATTCTCCTGTTCCTTCGATTTAAACAAATCCATCCTTTTTCCCTTCACCTTCGTAGCAACACCCATTCTAGGTTGAAATTCACTGAACATTTTATCATCATCATTCCCGTCAGTGGGATTCAATCCTCCTACACGAGGGTCACTTGGAATGTTCGCAAGTGCTTCCTCAGCCTTTCCTTTGGGAGCAATTCCCAAATCCTCCATTTTTCGCAGAAAGATATACTCATTCCCATAATTTTTATCTTTAAGGAAATCATCTATATAGTTCGGCGGAGTACCAGTACTTTTCAACGCACGATAGAGCTTGTAAATATAAGAGAGTTTTTGGACTCTTACAGGTTCTGCGTCCTCGATTATTTCTTTCTCCAGTTGTTGACCCGCATCCTGTGGGGTAGATGGTGAAGAGTGACTTGGAGGAGAGTGAATCGGGCTCTGTTGCTGACTCGGTAATTCTTCCTCTTTGGTAAGATCAAAATGGGTAGGCCCCTTTCTCATTCTCTCGTGGTCCCTGTTCGCGATTCTTGAAGACTTTCTCGAAGAAGACATCCTTCCTTGTCGTTGAAAGATTCCTTTACTCGCTTTCCCAAGAAAAGATGACAACTTTCTCGAAGACGAACACGAAGTGAGACAGAATTGGGAGGAGAATGCCTTTTTAGGGTTTTGAAGTTTAAGCGAGGAAAACTATATATATATATATATAACTCAGTTTAAAAAAGGAAAAACCAATCGGCACAAAGGAAAGTGAACAGACACCTCGTTTTAAAATCAATAACTGCCAAATAGAGGTTAATCGTTTTTGAAAAGACAAGATTCTGTTTTTCATGAAAATTATAAATTAACTGAACTAAAAATCGTACCTTTTCGAGTTTGAATATAATAACAACTTACAGTTTATAGCCATGAATGTCTGAGTCTGAGAGTTGGAGAGTCTCTAGACTTTAACTTCCTCAAGCTTCAAAATGTTAAGTCTAGAACGGATAAAATCGAATTGATTTTTCTCCAAAGGCTTTGTGAATATATCCGCTAGTTGGCTCTTTGAATCAACAAATTGAATCGAGATTTCTCCATTTTGAACATGATCTCTAATGAAATGATGTCGAATCTCTATATGCTTTGCTCTTGAATGAAGGATTGGATTCTTAGTGAGATTGATTCTTATTTGGTGTTGTCACATCTAATCTCTGTGCATGAGTCTTCAATTCCAAAGTCTTGTAGCTGTTGTTTTATCCATAAAATTTGCGAACAGCAACTTCCAAGAGCTACATACTCAGCTTATGTTGTTGAGAGAGCCACAGTGCTTTGTTTCCTTGAAAACCAAGACACTGTCCTGTTTCCAAGCAACTGGCAAGTTCCCAAAGTGCTCTTTCTATCGACTTTGCAACCGGCTAGATCTGCGTCTGAGTATCCCAGAAGATTAAAGTCTCCCTTCTTAGGATACCAAAGACCGATGCTTGAAGATGAAGCAACGTATTTGATAATACGTTTTGCAGCACTGAGATGAGATTCTTTAGGATCTGATTGAAACCTAGCACAGATGCAAACACTCAACAAAATGTCAGGTCTAGAAGCGGTAAGATAAAGAAGTGATCCGATGATGCTCTGCACAGCTTTTGATCAACTTTCTTCCATTCTTCATCTTTGTCTATCTTCAAAGAACATGACATTGGTATGTCGGTCTTTTTGCACTTTTCCAGTCCAAACCTTTTGACAAGATCATTAGCATATTTTTCTTGATGAATAAAAGTTCATTCCTTCAATTGTTTTATATGAAGACCAAGAAAGAACGTTAACTCTCCCATCATACTCATTTCAAACTCACCCTGCATAGATTAGTCTGTCGTACCAAGCTCGAGGTGCTTGCTTTAAACCATATAAGGCCTTTTTCAGTCTGAAGACTAAGTCTGGCTTCTTTGGGTCTTCAAACCCTGGAGGTTGTTCCATGTAAACTTCCTCATGGATAAATCCATTTAGGAAGGCACTTTTGACGTCCATTTGGAATAACCTGAAATTTTTATAATAAGCAAACGCAAGTAATAGACGAATAGCTTCTAACCTTGCTACTGGAGCGTAAGTCTCATCATAGTCTATTCCTTCTTCTTGCGTATATCCCTTGGCCACGAGTCTTGCTTTGTTTCGTACGACTTTTCATTTCTCATTCATCTTGTTCCGAACACCCATTTAGCTCCAATAACGAGTTTTGCCTTTTGGTTTAGATGTCAATTCCCAGACATCATTAATGTTGAACTGTCTCGAGCTTTTCTTGAATAGCTTCAATCCAGCTTTCATCATCGATAAAGCTTCTTCTATGCTTTTTGGTTCAATTTCAGAAATGAGAGCCACAAAGCACTAGACTCTTCACGCCTTTTGGATCTCGGTACGAATTCCTTCATTAATTTCGCCAATAATGAGATCTTTAGGATGACTGGACTTATGCTTCCAGTTACTGGTTGATTTGTCTGGTTGATGATCTCTTTCTTTATTTGAATATTCACGATAAGCTTGATGCTGGTCTTCCAGAGTCTGAGAAGCTTATTCAGTTATAAGCTTTGGAGGGTCTGGAGCAGGTTCAGACTCTTCATGATGAGTCTGACTAGATTCATCTTGCGTAGAGTCTTGAAATTTGACATTCATTAACTCCTCCACAGATCGACTCTTCTTGTTGTAGACTCGTAGGCTTTGCTTGATGTAGAATATCCAAGGAAGATGCCTTCATCTGATCTTTCTTCAAACTTACTAACTCGATCTTTAGCATTTTTTAATATAAAGCATTTGCAACCAAACACATGAAAGTATGAAACAATAGGCTTCTTACCTTTGAACAACTCGTAAGGGGTTTTCTCTAGAATAGGTCTTAAGAAGACTCTATTGATGATATAGCACGCTGTTGAAACAGCTTCAGCCCAAAATCGTGAAGAAATCTTACTTTCAATTAAAAGAGTTCTAGCCATTTCTTGAAGAGATCTATTCTTTCTTTCCACAACTCCATTTTGCTCTGGAGTATATGGCGAAGAGAACACATGATTAAATCCAGATTTATCACAAACTTTTATAAAATCTTGATTTTCAAATTCACCTCCATGATCTGTTCTTATACTTGAGATAACACACCCTTTTTCATTTTGAACTTTTTTAGCAAATTTTTCAAAATACGAGAAGGTTTCGGACTTACTTGCAAGGAAATATACCCAAGTAAAGCGGGAGTAATCGTCCATAATTACTAGGCAATATTTCTTACCTCAAATGCTCTGGGTTCTGGTTGGTCCAAAGAGATCCATATGCAGCAACTGAAGTACATGATTAGTAGAGACATGATTTATTGGCTTAAATGAATTTCTTACCTCGCTTTCCCTTAATACATGGAGTGCATGGATCGGACTTTTGGTATGGTAATTTTGGTAGACCTCGAACAAGTTGCTTTGATGAGATTTTGGCTAATTGCTTCATGTTGACATGACCAAGCTTTCGTGCCATAAGCTTGCTTCGTCTTAAATTGAGATTAGGCATTGCGATTCATTTGGTTTCACATCCAAGAGATAGATGTTTCCATGCCTTGACCCATGAAAGACCGAGTAGAGTCTTTACTAGTTCCAGAACATATTCCTTCTTGAAAGAAGATCTTAAAACCAGTATCACACAATTGACTGATGTTGAGAAGATTGTAATTGAGTCCTTCCACTAAGGAAACATTACTTATTGTGAGATTTCCAATTTTCACAGTTCCAAATCCCACAAGACTTCCTTTGCTGCTTCCTCCAAATGAAACTTTTCCGCCATTTACTTGGACAAGCTTTATGAAGCAATTTGAGTCTCCGTCATGTGTCTTGAGCATCCTTTGTCAAGATACTATTTTACCTTTTTCTTGACGGAGAGCTACACTTAAAAGAGAGTCTCAAGCTTTCTTTGGTACCCAAATTTTCTTGGGTCCTTTGGTGTTAGTAAGATAAACAGTATTAGCCCATGTTTTCTTAACAGGTTTCCAAACCATAGTACACTCTTTTTCAAAGTGATCCGGACTGTTGCACTTTGAACACCTGAGGGCATTTCGACCTACAGACTTTACAAAAACTTTCTTGAAATGATTTTTGTAAGCCTCTCTCGAGGGTCTTTGCTTGATTCTTTCTTTTACTTTAGGAAAATCAATCAAGGGGATAGTTTCTGCTGTCATACCTAGACCAGACTTATTGAAGTAAGGTCTTTGAGCCGAAAGAATTTTTTCAAGTTTTTCGGACCCTATTGAAAATTTCTTTGAAATGTTTGATAGGTCAGTTTTTAAAAGAGCATTTTCTTTCAAAAGACTATTTTCATTTTCTTTAAGAGTGGAAACATTCAAGTCTAAACTTTTAACTCTTTCTTCTAAAACGTTTTCCTTTTGTTTTAGAGCTGAGTTTTCCTTTTAAGTTCGGAAATTCTTTTAAGAGAAGTCTTAAGACTAAGACACAGTTCATCAATGTATTTAGAAACTTTGATAGGAATTTTGAAATCACTTACCTCAAATTCACTGTCTGAGTCTGAGTCTGATTGTGCCATCAGACATAGATTGGCATACTCATTATCACTTTCTTCACACTCTGTATCACTCTAGGTTTCGGCTTTGAGAGCTTTTTGAAACTTTTCAGCTTTTCCTCTTCTTCTTCGAAGAGGACGGTTGGGTCTCGATGTGTCCCTTTTTCTTACATTCAAAGCAAACTACATCTTTGTTTGGTTCCTCATCATCAACAGACTTGGTCGCTGTCTTTGGAAACTTTGTTTCTTTGAGTTGAACCTTCTTCCTTTTCTATTCAGTTTCTGAATCTTCTTATCATGAGAGCAAGCTCCTCATCGTCCATATCATCTTCAGAATCTGTATCATCAGAATCATCATTTGATTTTAATGCAATGAATTTCTTACCTCTTGGATCTTCGTCTTCATTGATTCGTTCAACTTCATAAGATTGAAGAGTTCCAATCAACTCGTCGACAGATAGTGGCATGATTCTTTGCGTCTCCCTTATTGAAGTCTTTATGTTATTCCAATCCTTGGAGAGTCCACGCAGTAGCTTGTTTACCTTCATGGGATCAGAAATTTTTTGTCATTGATTCTCAAGACCATTGACAATAACTGTAAAACGGCTAAACATGTCAGTTATAAATTCTCCTGGTTTCATCTTGAAGGCTTCATATTGATCGAGGAGAATGTTAATTCTGGTTTCCTTCACTCGATCTGTTCCTTCATAGGTGATATGTAATCTGTCCCAAACTTCTTTTCGTAACACAAGAAGATATTCTGTTATATTCGTTGGTGACAAAGCACAATATAAAGAATAAATTGCTTTTGCATCGAGTGCTTGTCTCTTGAATATCTCTTCTTGAGTCATTCCAATTTGGTCTCAACAGCTTTTCTTTCCCTCTTTAAACTGATGCATTTGTAGGAGTAATTCCTTTTTCTACAACGTTCCATTCCAGAGGATCCTTTGATCGTAGGAAGGCTTTCATCTTGTTTTTCCAGATGTTGTAATCCTTCCCATCAAAGTAGGGTGGTCTGGTATTGCTTTGCCCTTCCACCAGCCTTGGTGCTAGCATACTAGCCATAGATCTTTTACTCTGAAGTAAAACACTTCAAATAAAGTGAGTACACGAGCTCTGATACCAATTGATATAGCTAGAATAAGTACCTAGAGGGGGTGAATAGGTATATAAACGATTTTTCTCAATAATTGCACAATACTCGACAGTTAAAAGATTTGAGACAAACAATAATCAAAGTAAGACTGAGAGAAGAGAAAATTGAACACGCGGTTTATAGTGGTTCGGCTTATTTCAAGCCTACGTCCACTCTTCTTCACTAACAGCCTATTGGCTAGATTCCACTATGAACAAAGAGATGTTACATCGTTGTTCTTCCTTGATTTCTCGGTGTAGATAATCTACCACACTTGCTTAAGGTATCACTAAGTATAGACACTCTTTGTGTATTACAACTTCGCTCAAAATGTATCGACTAATAATCAAGGTGCTTCGACTGCGGAATTTGTCTATCGATCATACTCTAAAGCAACTAGAACGTCTTCCTTTTATACTCCTTTATGCCATCATACCCATTGGCACTTACCAAAGGAATTCCTCCAATCTACCCGTTGGACGGAATCAATCAAGAAGATCATTCGAGCTATTAAAGGAACTCCGACGATAGCCCATCAATCCTGTTCGCCCATACAATCAGGATCTTGGTTTCCAAGAATAAAACCTTCCAAGAATATTTCGTCGACCATCGGATCTTCAAACGATCTTGATTACGAATAAAAGAATCCGTTATAATTATCTAGCCAAGAGATATTCTCCAGAGGATAGGACTAAATCCTCAACCAAATACTTCGGTTCTGGATTGCCTTCGTCACTGGATTAGAAGAACTGTCAATGAGAATAGTCTTGAGTCTTGAGTCTTGAGTCTGGTGATCTGAAAGTCTTCAGACTCTAAACAGAAGGTTTGCATTTATCTAGACTAGACTGATAGAGATGTTTTGTCAGCTTCAAAATATTCTGGAAATATTTCTCCAACAAGGAGTACTATAAAAGAGGAAGATGGAGAGAGAGAGAGAGAACTGGACGCATGATTAAGAGAAAAACGAGGAGGGCGAGAAAAGAAGAAAAAAAGGTCATTCTCGGCTGAGCACCGTCCAGCCATCCTCGGCACGAACCGGCGCCCCCTAGTTGACACCACTGAGCGCGTGGCTTCCCCCCTCCTCACGGCGTTCGGTTTCTAGCGAGTGTATCTGTCGTTTCGATCCGCCATCTTCCGGAGGATCCCAGCTTGGCAACACAAGGATAGCCGACTATAGCTCGATTCATGTCGAGGCTGTCATCGCCAAGCTAGGTAGGGACTCCGTGGTTAAACGCTCATTCCCTCGAACCCTTTTTGCTCCGCCCTATTTTGGCTGAAGGAGAGGCTGCGATCCAGCTTCTTTGGTTTATCGTGTTTTACTTCTAATTTGTTGGCGTCAAGCATTTCCTGGTGATTTTCTTTGAGTTTATATCTAAGAAGGGTCGATGTCTTGTTCTCGCTCTGTGCCCACTACTTGTTCGAGGGAATGCCCAAACCAAAAGCGGTCATTTTATTAGTCTCAGATTCCAAACTGTTCCAAGGATCCGTAGATGCTTTTTGCACTGTACAACATTTTTGCCAATGGTCGAATACATTTCTTTAGCCAGATTTCATCTCTATAAAGTCTGAACAGCCCCGGATTTTCTACCTCATTTTGCCTCGTGCTCAGTCATTTCCTTAGCCGGATTCGGAAGTCGTTTCCCGATTTAGTTTAAGGGGTCTCGGTCATGACCACTCGATGACAGAATCTGTATGGTGCGATCTATTGATGTGTTAGTCTAATGATGAGCCTTGATTGTTGAAGTCCTCGAGCCGTGGTCATCTTGCATTTTGGTGTGTTCTGTCTGGGTTTGTCTTGGGGTAGTGGAATAGGGAGTAGACCTTTAAGGGCTTAGGGAAATAGAGAAGAAAACGAAAAAAAATAGGAGGTGGGCTTGAGCTTAGTGTTGGTAAATCTAGGTTGGGCTTAGGTTAATTGAATTTGGACTCAGTTCAAGTCGTGAACAGATTGGGCTTGAATACTTGAGCCCACTTCTTTTAGTCCAGTTGGTATCACTAGCGCAGGCCGGAGGGGCCCCGGTAGATCCACATTTGGACTGGGCCAAGTCCGAGTCCCTATTTCAGGATTAAAAATTAATTTAGAAAAAAATTTAAAATTTCAAAAAAAATATTATTCTTTTTCAATTTAGCAAAAAAAAGATTAAAAGTTAGTTTTTGAATAGTTTTCTCTTAAAATTTGTGAAAATGCTAAAAAAAATGTTAGTTTCAAAATTGAACAAGCTCTCAAAGCTTTATAGTAGGGATTGAATATTCATGGAAACAACTGTTGGCTTGTTGATTGCATATTTCCATCATTCTGATTGCATGCTTTTGATGCATGGATCGTTGTTTCCTTAGCCTAGTTAGGAATTGAATCTTAGAACTCACAATTGCTATAAAATGTAGGACACTAGTTGATTAATTAATGTAGTCCTCGACCTTAGATTCTTTTGTACGTAGCAGGAAAGTAATTCTCCAATTGCTTTATGTGGGTATTTAATCAACACACTATAAACTAATTAATGGTGACTCTTAGATAAAAATGATTTTGCATGTTAGTTGTGAATTGCTACAAGCTTGGAGAACTTGAATTAAGTCTAGATTTAATAATTTATTAGCCAAATTTAAGGTGGCTCACCCAAGATTACGTTGCAATAACTATTGGATTAGAACTTTTGCACAATATACAATTAAATTTGTAATGTGTTTTTGGATTAGGCCTTTAAGGTTTTTTTTTTTTTTTGGCCCATCTATTTAAAATATTGACGAAAGTGCTGTAACATGGCATTAAGTTGCAGTTGATTGCCATTCTAGCCCCACAAGTGCTATCAGACGTGGCTGTCGATCACCTTAAATAATATGAAAAACAAATCTATTTTTTTGAAAAATTCAAAGATACATTGCTCAAAGGTAAACTACAAGAAAAACTATCAGAAAAACGCATCCAACTTAAACACACTTGGGATGTCTTTGCGTTCGATTAGAATTTTAGCCTTAGCACGGGACCAACAAAATTTGGTGATTACTTTAATATTTCTCCCATAATTCCATATTTTTTTTTTTTTTTTTGTTAAATTTTCAATCTCTTGTTGAGAGATCCTTTTTTGAAATACTCCGTAGAAAACAAATGCCAAGTTCTAATTGCCCTTAAAAACCAATTAAAAGTACATCTTTTATTTTCAGTCAATTTTGTTCATGACTATTCGGTAGAATATAATTGCGACTGGTTCTTCACGCTGTCATTCTGAGATATCTTAAAATCACGGTCAATTACTAAAAATTAAATTTTATATGCCTTTTTTTTTTTTTTGCTTGAAAAATTGTCTAAGCCTTTAATTTGTAAAATCTATCCAGAAATTAAAAAAAAAAAAAAAAAAAAAAGTTCCATTGACGATAAAAGAAATTAGGTATTCCTTGCTAGTTAGTGTCTTTCATCATGGTTTTTAAGTATCAAACTTATAACACAATACGAGTTCTTTCATCTTGAATGGTAGATTGTGCGTCATGCTGTTAATGTTGTCAAAGTCATTTCTTTATCTTTCTAAAAAAATAAAAAAAAAAACATCCGCTCTACAATAAAGTTATTATCCAGAAGGATGATGATGTCAAGGCATTGGTTGTCGTTTCTTCTTTTTCCGGTAATAGAAGGTTTGGATAAACATAATAATTTTTCAACTTATTGAATTAACTGAAGAATAATTAGATCTAAGATTTCCAATAGGTTTCAAACGGAATATCACAAAGTTGATCATATTTATGAGTAATCTTGTCATTTGGAATATGTGCCCTCTGGAACTTTTCCTTTTGCCCATTTGACATATTCAACA
Organism: Eucalyptus cladocalyx; assembly: GCA_017140615.1. Classification (NCBI taxonomy): domain Eukaryota; kingdom Viridiplantae; phylum Streptophyta; class Magnoliopsida; order Myrtales; family Myrtaceae; genus Eucalyptus; species Eucalyptus cladocalyx. The sequence continues at coordinate 4,002,038 of CM029519.1, forward strand.
TCAAATTTAACATCTAACCTCAAATTACATTATATGGACTATAAATTAAGGGAAAGTAAAGTAAATTGAGATATTTAATTTTTTGCCATCGTGTCAAATTAAGATCAAATTATGAAAAAGATAAAAATGAGTCAAGGTGAATATTTTTCTAGCCTATTTTTGTCTTTTTAGCCAACAATTATTATATTTTTTCTGGAAATGAACATTATATTAAGATTAATTGTAATATAATTAGGGAAAAGCAAAGACTGAAAGTGAATGGAGATTTTCCTTGAGTGAATTGCAATAAGATTACGAAAGAAAAAAGATATAAAGGAGTGAGTAGATTTTGTCTTGACCTATTATTATTATATGAAGGGAAAAATGAAAAGCAAGAAAAGATAAAAGATAAAGGGAAAGAGAGATTATTTTAATGTCTAAATGGCCATAAGATGAGTCTACTTCATTGCACAGCTTCTTTACATATAGTTTATTAGATTCTCACACTTAAACTAGCCCAAATGCTTGCACAAACATAAGTCCATAGCAAATGACAACATAACACATTCAAAGCACACAATCAACCCTGAAAGTCTTTATGGGCAATCACTACATAGTTACTTTAGGAATAAAGGATCAAATGCAGGAAGATACTGAATCTAGCCAGGAAAGACAGCTTGACGTTGCATCTGGGCTCACACCTTGAGTCACTAGAGTCTCCACGGAGGGACTAATTGTTACAGCCACTTCAATGTTTTCTTCAAACGTGGAGCTCTGGTCAATGTTTTCTTTAAGCGTGGACCTCTGGTTAATTTGGGTGAGTTTCTGAGCCACAACACTCATTGTTGGCCTCTTCAACCTGCTTTGGTCTAAGCATTCCACTGCAATCTCAGCAACCATATTTACTTCCTTGCTTTCACCTCGACTAGGGGCCTTAAAACTTATGATTTTGGAGAGGGTCCTGTCCTTCACGGAAGAGATGAAATGATGCTTAATATTTATTGGCTCTTCAAACTCATTAGTAATAGAACTTGTAGGCTTGTTTTCGGTGAGCAACTCCACGAGGACAACTCCAAAGCTGTATACATCACTCTCAATTGTTAGCTCACCAGTGGTTAAATATTCTGGATCAATGTAGCCCAAGGTGCCTTTTATTTCGGTGGCTACGAGATGACTATGCTGCGGTGATATAAGTACTGAAGTTCCAAAATCAGATATTTTCACCGAGCAATTTCGATCCAAAAGTATATTTGTTGACTTGATGTTGCCATGAATGATTTCGGTAGAATGCATTTCCTCGAGTGCAAGAGCAGCTTCAGTGGCTATTTTGAGCCGAGTTTTCCACAATACTTCTGGATGGATGTGTTCGAAGAGAGTAGTAGCGTTCGGAATATATTCATAAACCAACAAGGGTATTCTAGTCTCCAAACATATGCCATGGAGCTTCACCACATGTTTGAGGTTTTTTAGTATCACAGATTTAAGTTTATCTTGGAAGTCCTTCTTCATTAGAGGCTTGTGCACATCTTTAGGTTTCTTGACCACGACCTCAATGCTATTTTCCCCGGAACCAAAATCTGCTATTCTTCCTCTATAGATGGAACCGAAACCGCCCTTGCCTAACTTTTTGCTTTCATCATAGTTGTTGGTTGCTTTTGCTAGCTCTGCCTCCGTAAAGATTCGAACTCTTGGATCTTTAAAAGCTTTCCTTTATTTTTTCTGAAGTTTATCTTTCTGATTCTCCACTTCCATGTGACCGAGGCTGAAGCATTGACATATATGCAGACGACGGGTGAAAGAATCACTGCAAAAGAATATATGTTACTAGATTATTCATTTAAGCATGTAATCCTCATACGCTCCACATACTTCATTAAAAAAAGATTAATTTCAAATGCACAACACATTTAATATTTTTTTGATATATGTATTTATATATTTATAATCATCACCATTGATTATGGTGGTCAATCAATATTGCAATGTACAACTATGCAATTTAATGGTGATAGAAATTGTTTTGGTGACAAATAGGTTACACATATTACATACTATGTAATAATCTTTATAAAATTCCTTATTTTGAAATTTGACATGTGTCATTATAAAGTGAACAAGTAATCAGATGAACTCAATTTAATACATAGTACTAGCATCTTCTATAACGTCTTTCCTTGATTATGATGAAGAACGTTTGTAATAAAATAGAATGAGAAGGCATTCACCTCACATTTTTTTAGATCTTTCCATCTACAAATGGTATCAAAACTTGGGGGAAATTGTTTAACCAATTATGTACCTTATAGTTATCATGCTTAAATGTTTTTTTTCCATCCATTCCATTGGTGGAAACTCTAATAGATGAGTCAAAAACATATATATCATTGCCCAAATTTATATTTAGTTTAGTTAACATGTGGATAATTTCTATAATATGTAACTCACCAATCAAAAGCATGCTTGAAAGACATTTCCTCTAATTAGAGATGAAAGAAAATGTAACATTTTATAAATTAAAGATTTACTATTAGTCTAAAACTAGTTTTAACTAGGGACGGGCACGGGGAGGGGTTGGGATGAGGATCACGTTCCTCATCCCCACCCCTTAAAATGAAATGCCGCCATCCCATGCAAGGCACTGCCACAGAATTTTTTTCCTTCTAAAAAAGGTCTAAACCACTTTCTAGATGACGCTTTGACATTTTTCTTATTTTCATAATAAAAAAATAAAAAAAAAAAGGAATGGCCTCATGGGTGAATTTTGCAAGAAAGGAGTGGCCTCGGGATTGCTTTTATATGGTGAAACAAATTCCAATCTTAACAAATTAGCCGGTGTGAGACAATGTGAAGATGAAATATTTGAAATATAATTGTGCCACATTACTTACCTTGAGAAGTTACCAAGCTTGCATCTTCTATAAAAGCAAGATTGATAAGGAGAAGATATTTTTTTAGGGTTTTATTATTATTTCATATTTTTAAAACAAATTATTGTCATAAAATTAAAGAAATAAATAAATATACACATACATATAAATATTTATATTTTTCTTCAATGTGTACATGGGGCGGATTCGCCGAGTTTTTCACACGCGTACCTATTAATTTCAATAGCTTGAAATACGTAAAATAAATGAGAATAACTTTTTATATCCCGAAAGAAACTAATGCAATTCACTGCTTTTTGGGCCAATATTTTTTGTCTCGTTTGGGCCTTTGTGTCCATTTAGTGCTCAAGAGCGGACTATCACTTCCGCAACTCCCAAGGGGAGTCGAGAAAGTTTCGAAATAAATCATCGATCAGACTCAAGTTTTACCAAGCTCTTCCCGTGCTACTTTTTTGGCCAATATTTTCACAGTTCAGATTTTAAAGAAGCTCAACCGCATTGCCTTCTTCAACAATCACCTTCATATGTCATTGGTTAATTCGGTGCTCCATTTTTCTTTTTTCTTTTTCGAGTCCAAATTTGTGCTCACTTTCGATTTAAATTTTAGGATTTTTCCCTTGTTAAATCTGCAAGCCTAGCTGTTCTTTTTGGCTCGAGATTTGCAGGTTTGGGTAGAGGAGGAATTTTCATTTAAATCTGCTGTGCATCCTCCCACGCACGTAGTTTCAAAGTGTTAGCTTCGGAAAAAACGGAAAACAAAAAAGGGCAAGGAGCGAAGTTAAAAAGAAAAAAAAAACAAAGATAAGATGTAAATAGCTTTAGGCTAGGACTGAATAGGCACATATGGCAGCATGTGGCTCACTGCTTATGTTATTGGAGATTACACCCAGTAATATAATAATCTTTAAAATGCACACGTCAAACGATCGATAGATATGAACTATTAGGTGAATGATAAGGAGATATATATATGAACTTACCTGCAATTACTATTTCGGGAAGATAACCACCGCCGTCACATGTGTAGTTCCCAGGCTGATTCTGGCACTTTCCAGGAGGACATGTGTTTTTCTCTTGGTCCTCACACTCATTGATGTCTACATTATACAGAAGACAAATTGAACCTTTTTCTTGATTAATGGCAAAAACAGATTGAACAAGTTAGTGCATGGATTATTAGACAGGCAATGCTATCACATTCAAGTTTTGGTCATAGTATTGTGACACATATCCACTCTCTTTTAAGATATCTCCTTTTCCTTACCCTTTGTCTCTCTCCCCGTGGAATTCGAGCTCAACAATGGCGTCATTCTTTGCCATGGATGGAGATCATCGCTGCCTCCATCTGTATTTAAGTGACCGCATTGAGGGCACAAGAGCTCCGAAAGGATCTAAATACAAAACTAGCAGAAATCGAACTTTTGCAGTGATGCATGAAGCCCACGTTGCAAGAGCGAGGCGAGGGGTTGCTGTTTCCATATCATTTACCTAGGAATGAGAAGATTGATCTTTACAAGCATGAGTGAGGTGGGTGTGCTAATATGTATACCTATTACTAAATATGATGGGCTCATTGGATCTTTTTATTTACATACATTTTAGTACATGTTCCAGGTTTAGTGAGAATATAATTAAGAGGGCGGCAGCACAGAGTTTAAAGAAGAAGAGAAGATTGTTGTCGAAACGTGGGGATAAAGTCGCTAGAAATACATGTTGATGTCCATAGGGTGGTGGCAATGGCCTTGACTTATTCTATTAGGCAAAAAGTCAAAAACTTAAGATAAACACATGTCCAAGTTTGAATTTATTCAATGAGGCTTATTGCAATTATTGATCGTGTGAATCTCAAATTCCACATGTTCAATACTAGTTATAGATTTAGGTCCTAGAAAGATTACCTAAACTTATCTAGACCTCCCATTAAAATTATATTTGGTGGTACACATCAAAACACACTCTCCCTTCCCTCTATCACTTTCCACGGAACTCACCATCCACTCCACCACCACCAAGGCCCAACAATGCAACTAACATTATCGAGCCAGGGCTCGTTGTCTCCTTGTTGAGATTAATATTCAGGTGAGTTAAGGCCACTTCCTCAAGAAGATATTAGGTACACAAGTGATAACATGCCAGATTTGCAATGGTGACACATTCCAACCTTGAGACCCACCATTAGAAATTTTAAATGGGATTTGCTAATATATTTAACTTTGGTTTGGACTACTGTGAGAACAACATATTGTAAATCGCAAATTCTTTAAAAAGTTGTTCTTATAATAATTTCTAATTATTTATTATTTATTTTTGATAAACTAAAATAAACTATTATTCTCATAGTAGGTTAAGACAGTTCATAAACATTTCTTATTTGAAATTATCTATCTCTCCCTTTGTTCTCTCTTCTCTTTTGCACTTGTCATTTCTCTTCTTCTTCATAGTTTCTTCTCTTCTTTTTTTCCCCTTTCTTTGCCTTTGCCCTGTGGCTGGTAGCTGGCCATCCGGCCATAAGGAAGGGTCACTTTTGCCAGAGTCAACAAGGGTTGGACCCTCGCAGCTAGGGCAAGGGTCGCCCTCACCTTGACAGCCTTGCCATATCTAGAAGCTGTGAAGAGAGGCAATGACATCGGAGCTACATGAGACCTCGAGGATGTAGGGATTGACAGAAGGCCTGGGCTTGTGGACAAAGGGGGGCTTGGGCTTGTTCTTAGACCCAGGGGACAGTGGATGACCAGTGGAGGGAGGCAACGTCATCCAAGCTGCAAGCGACCTTTAGGATGTCAGGGCTGAGGGAGAGCCTAGGGTCACAGGTGATGACGACCGGGGACATGGTCTAGTTTTTGGACCTAAGGGTGGCTGCGGGGGGCAGCGGACGACAAAATTGGTGGAGCCGTCGCTGGAAGGGGATCGGTGGATGAGGCGATGGTGGAGGCAACGGACAAGGGAGAGGCGGCGGCGAGAGAGAGCAGATCGTGAGTCGAGAGGGGGAGTGAGAGAGCAAAGCGTCGTTGGGGAAGGAGAGAGCAGAGAGCGTTCTGTGACACGGGAGAGAGACAATTTCAAAATTTCTGACGGTGGACCCAAAGGATGACACGTTTCATTCATTTAATGGACTATAGTAAATCTGAGCTGGTATTCTAACATTTTCTCCCACTTCCTCACCACCAGCACGCCCGCATCATTGCCACGTCGCTCTTTATGAAATGTTGCAGCAGTTTTGTCTTCTTCTTAGGAGACTTATGGATATGATATCCTCCGTTAATGGAATAGATGAGCAAGCATATCTCATCTCCTTCATTGCGAGGAGACATTCGCGGGGACTTGTCAATGCTGAGATGAGGTACAAGACAGACTCGGGGAGAGAGAGAAAGTCGTCATAGTCGTTGCTTGGAGTGGTGGAGGGACTTTGTTGTCATCTCCGAAGTGAAGTAACTGTTGCCGTGGAGGACAGGGAGTGTGTTTTGGTATGGTAGAGAGAGAGAGAGAAAGAGAGAGAGAAGGCTGTGTGGTCCGACGCACATGAAGGCCGACGCTAGGCTCAGCTAAGGTGGTGGCCGAATGATGTGGCGGCGGCAACGTCGTGAGGTGGCACGCCAGAGAGTGGAGGTAGAGGTTGAGGAGAGAGAGAGAGAGAGAGAGAGAGAGAGAGAGAGAGAGAGGGTGGTGAAATTCAAACGGCGCCTCACTAAATGGGTAAATTGGATGGAAACCATGCATAAATGCATAAATTAGCTATTTACACAGTTCATTCAGAGGCGATAATGCATGAGTCACATATGTTAATTACCTTGACACCCGCGGGAGCGATCATAGGGATTCCCCTCGTACCCAGACTCACAAAAGCAACGGTAACCCGGTCCATCCGTGAAGTCACGACACTCAGTGTTGTTGCCACAGGCATAGCTCGACTGGTTCAACTTCGCCTGTGCGCAGGTGACGTTCCATCCGATCATCCAGTCCAGAACAAGGTCCGCCCTCTTGCCCAAATCATTCCAGGTCGGGATACTCCTGCTGGAGATATTGAATGACTCTTTGTCCCCCACGAAGGCCACTATACAGGGGTACAATTCCGCGACCGACGCGTTTCTTCTGTAGGAGTATATTTTCATGTGGAGCGTCGTGAGCCCCTTCGGAATGGATGCTTGACAGCAACCGAGACCAAGGCAAGTGGTCTCCTTCGCCAAGTCGACGTACCCGCTGCAGTAGGAGATGCAGCCGTTCATGTAAACGGTATTGTTCTCGTTCATGGACACGTAGGCGCCACAGCCGAGGACTTTGAGGGTGTTCCGGGTGACCGACAATCTGTACTGTGGATATGAAGATAGATCGATGAACGGACCATCTCTTCCGTCTACTGACGGGTTGCAGTTGTGTAGTTCGGGGAGTCTGACGACCATGGTCGAGTCGCTGACTGAGATCTTGTGAATCGAATAATTCCCCAACAGTAGTCGACCACCTCTCCCTTCGGTCTTATCGCAATGGAGCAAAAACTCTTTGGAACGCACGCACCAGCGTTCGAGCCCGAAGGGATAAGGTATGGGCACTCTCCCACACCTGCGTTCACAGTGTCCGGCCACGATGGCAGCACCGCCTTGTCGCAACCACCAGGCCACAGCCACCAGTAGAAGCTGCTGCACTATCTTCATTTCCAAAAAATCTCTCAGACTCTCTCTCTCCCCCAACCTCTTTCTCCTTTTTGGGACCTTTGTGCTTCTGGTCCTTGCTCAGAGTGGGATTCAAGTATGAGCAGCTCACCCAAACCCATTATATTGGAAAATGATTGTTTGATAGTTTTAACGTGCTGCGAGAATAACAGTCTATTTTGAACGACAAAAAATCAACTCTAAATAATTATAAATTATTACGAGACTTATTTATTTAAAAATTTATAACTCATAATAGATTGTTATTTTCATAATATTCAAGAACTGTTATGTTAGCAAAATCTCATTATATTCTCACATGGACAAGTAGGTGAAATTAAGTACAATAATAGAGGGCAGGAGTGCTAATTGTGTCAATAGGACAAATTGAAGGATCCAATTGTATATATGAAGAAATGCAAGACAAAATAATAGACATATATATATGAAAGACATATCAAGGTTTTATTATCACCAATTCGAGTGAAGCTTACTTTCTAGTTGTTTCGGACATCTCGAGCCACCTTGGTACAAGCTCAAAACTTCTTAATTGCTTGTTGGCCTTGAGAAATCTTAATATGTTTGTTAGTATACTTGATTGTGCCATGACATAAAATTTTCCTGATTGTACTTTCACTATAGCATGGTGAGTTGACAGTGATGGGCCCGCTCAAATTAGCAGTACTTTAAACTAAACATCATATTATGTGTTGGGAAGAGCTCTTATGATAATCCTTAGTGGGAGTTAGTTACAAGTGCTTGCTGCAATTTCCTTCCACTTTACTTGTCCAATATACTATAACAGTAATGCTATTACGATGTACAATAATATATTTTATTTACACAAGTATCCTCATTGTCAAGGTACATAATCGCAAGCTACCAAAAGCTATATTGGAAAAAAGATAGAGTAATTGTAGCATATGCAACCCGTGTAAATAAATTTTACAAGAACGACCGTATATACGATTGATTTAAAAGATTAATAATCTTTGAATGAAAGATGTTGAGATTGCTTATATGAAACTTCTTTTGTGTTGGCGATGTATGATCTATTTTTCCAAAAAGATACAGTGAAACTATACATGCTAGATGATGCATCATGCGATTTCTGGATAATTAAATGAAGGCATGCTTTGTGTTGGGTTTCATGCTTTCAGCAATAAATCGACTACAAGAATGTATGATACCGCATTTTTTTTTTTTGTGATGTATTTTGTCATAAATAAATCATTGACACGGTTTTTAATAAATTTAAATTTTTCAGAAAAATGGTAAGTTTATCATGATCTGAGAACATAAGTCAATTATTTAAATTCTAACACTCTCAATTTTCTCTTGCTCGTTATTCCCATTATTCTCATATTTTGTCAATTCTTCCACTAATTAATTATCTAGTTGGAAAATAAGCACGCATATAAAATGGTTTATATAGAGAAAATTTTGTAGTTGCGGTGTTCTTATTAGATTTTTTTTTTTTTTTTTTGAGAACACAGTGGGGACAAAGACACTTAAGACGTTGCCCTAAATAAACATAAGAAATATTGTTAATGAGTTCTTAAGAGCAAGAATGAAGTATACTGTTTGGAAAAGGATTTGATTGATAAATATTAATCACATCTATTACGATAAAAATATTATCAATGTACATCTTCTTTTGTCCGACTACTTAATAAGTGTCATAAAAGTGTCCCTTTCTTAATATGTGAAAGTTCATATAATTGTATCACATGCTGGTTTTATTCAAATCTCTAAATTATTAGCAAATCTTATGCACAGTAATTAAGATCGCTTATGGGAAAAAGCCCATCTCAAGCAATGAATAGAACAAAGATTTTTTTTTTTTTTTAAATATTGATTGAATCTTCTTAAATTAAATGGTAATTGACTTGTCATCAAAACCTGGAAAATCTCCAACGTAATTCAAAACAAAATATTGCTTTGTTTTTTTTTTTGTTTTTACTACAAAGAATATTGAATATGACTTAAACAAATGTCCAAATATATTCAGAGATATATCTAGTAAAGCTCCATATATTTAGGAGATTATTCATAATGTGAGACTCTATAGTGGAATATATTGCATGCAAATTAAATGTTTTATAATTCAATCAATAATTCAAGAATATAAAACAAAATTAGGTGAGGAAAGTAACCAAGCTATTTTGATATTGAGTCCTCTTTTTTTTTTAAAGCCTTTTTTTTTCTTTTTTTTTTTTTTTTTTTTGAAAGCGCTCATTTAGTCCTCTTTCGGGCAGTCGTCCTTATATTATGCATTGCGCACCTCTATCGAGGCCAAAAGTAAACTTGTTTCACAGCAAAAGCGAAACATAGGAAACAACATTTTTATCATCCTTTGAGGCTTTTCCTTTCCAGTTGGCCTGAACCTGCGTCCCAACATTAACAACATGCTCAGCATGTTGATGAGTCCAGTGGATCTCCAAGGTTGATTTGTGTGGGCTCCACATGCGACTAATTCATCTAACTGCTGAAATTCATTGGGATTTTGTGCATCCGGTTCAGGCACCTGTGGCCTGGATTGCGCACTAAAACCTCCAGGCCTGACGCCCGGTGACCGCATGATCTTAATATGGGAAGACTTGGTGACGACCGTGGAAGAAGACTCGTGAGTCGTCTTGGAATCTTTCGAAGAAAACAATAAAATGCGAGGAAAAAAAATAAAGAAAAGAGATATCTTGGGATTCCCAAGAAAATAATTAAGATTATCTCTACATAGAATTATCTTTTCTTTAATCCGGAAACTATTGTTTTTTTTTTTCTTTTTTAAATTGTTACCTTTCACATTACAAATAGCAAAGATAATGATATTGTAGTGTTTGAAAAAAGCAATCCCCTTATATGTATGGTTAACATATATCGTGTACTATTTGGATAGACTCAACATGTACTTGTAATCATATTTAGGATTATGCAAAGATGTATTAAATTTATCAAAAATAACAATCTTGCAATAATCTCAAGAATTTTCTAATGATATACCGTAGTAATTGATTTAATGAGATAGACATCCAAAAGTATATTTGTAATCTTAGGATAAGTATGTTTTTAAGCAAAACTACTTATGAAATGTGTTTCTTTACTGGTAAAATTATTTCTTGTTAATATCATAAATTGGTCGCATACAAATATAATGTAACAAGTCAATCACAAAATTCTAGTCAACTTTGTGTTTGAGTTTCGAAAAATTAATGTCACCTTGTAATGGAAAAATATTTGATTTATACAGTCATTACACATAACAATAAAAATCAGTATTAAAATTATTAATATATATACTTTTTCGTTACTTAACTAGTGTCATCATTCTTAATATTTGAAAATTTATATAATTGTAGCGCAGGATGGCGCAATCTAAATTTTCTAAACTATTAGTGGTACTATGTATAGTAATTAAGATCACCAATATGAGAAGGTCCTACTTAGGCAGTGAATATAATAACAATCATATTTTAATTTTGATTAAAATCATCTTACTTTAAAAGGGTAATTCATTGGCTATCACAACCCAAAAAATCTTGACACTTAGGCCAAAACAAGTTAATAACCTCTTTTTTTACGGTTCAAAGTATCCGAACTGCTCAAATTAAAAGAATGTATTCATGTGTTCACATGCATCTAGTAAAACTCTACCACAATGCAGCTGGCAAGACTGATTCTGAGTGTGAGACATTGGGATATAATTCATTGCGTACAAATTAAATGCTTGATAACTCAGCTAATAATTCAAGATTGCAAAGCAAAAAATTTGGCTGAGAGTTATCATCATATTTATTTTATCACAGAGTCCTTTCGAGTCATTTTTCTATATTATACGCAAAGTCTCTTGACCAAACTAAAGTAACATGTGTTACAAACAAAAATTAAACATAGAAAACTACCTTAGATTTTTTTTTTTTTTTTTTTTTTTTTTGGGGGACCTTTACCTCTTTATATTGGCTTTGGACTCAGCTGACCTTGCCCTGGACTTAAAAAAACAAAAAATAATGACAATCTCCGTATAAAAATGAGCCTAGTATCGTGGCTGTTGATTTATGTAATTCTCACATAGGACTGACATCATCTAAGAACTGAAATTCATTGAGATCTTGTGACCTAGTTCATCCAAGTGCTGCTAGATCACACTAAAATCACTGGGCCCAATGCCTGGCGGCCGCATGGTGACAGTGACACATGAGAATCTCTCTCAATAAAAGGAAAATCACAAGTCGTCTCAAAGTCTTTCCAAGAACAAGACAAATGCCAAAGAAAGAGCTTCCAGTAAAGACGTGGTGGTGTTCAGCCTGATCCATGCCGAGGATGACCTTTCTCGATGACGACATGGATGCTATGCGTGATGGTCGTGACTCGACGGTTCTCTATCGCCGCCAAGGACGACTAGGAGAGGGGTACAGGGGCTCCACAGTGTGTTTCTCGGTCTTCTTAAACTTGACCGAGATAATAAAAATGAAATATAACAACGGTGGCATCCAAAAGAAGATAATGATGTTTTTCACATTTCGTAGATTTGTATTCCTTTTTTTTCGTATTTTTTTTTCAATGAGGTTCTCTCACGTGACATCGTTGTTTAATTTAATGGTAAAAGCCACCAAAATCTTAAATTATGCCTATAGTGACACATTTACTCCAAATTTTTTTATTGATATTAAAAGTTTCGAACTTATATCTACGTGACACAGTTAACTCAAATTTTTGTAGTATGAAACAAAAATTTTGTCAAATAAATATAAATTTTTTTTATTGTTACAAAAAAAGGTTTATGGTTTTTTTCTAAGACATTAAAGTTTGGATTTTTGTGTCACATGTATATAAGTTTGAGATTTTCAGTGTTACAAAACAAAAATTTACGTTTTTTGGTGTCACAGGAAAAAAATTTTGAGATAAATGTATACAAGTTAGGAGTTTTTGATGACATTTTTTGTGAATTTTCCCTTAATTTAATTATGTACTACTTTTATAAGTTTTGAGTCATTTGAATCTTGAATTTAATTAAAATCTTGAATTCATATAATATAGATGTATGTCTATATTAGAAGAAAGTATCTAAAAGATCATTATCTCCGTACATAATAACATCCTTTTTTTTAATATAGGAACTATTAATTTCTAAAAGAAGTCATTCTTTATATCTCCAATTATATAGATAATGACATCATCTAAAGTGTTTAAACAACAACAACAACAAAAAAATTGCAATCATTCATAAAAATTCTAAGGCCATTAACAAATATGACGACTTGGAATTGTGTGTTGGATATGCTAATTTTTTCAATCAAAGGCAAATATAAAAGTAGTCGACTTGTTATAAGAGTAATAATTGGCAACGCATATGATAATAATAATTTTCATCACAAAACATGCTTGACTTACATAAACACCAGCCATTAACTAACATGTTGTTCATGTGCCAATAGATAAATATAGCTACCGGAGTCTTTAGTACATGCTTTATCCTCACCAGAACTTTTTTTTTTTACAATGTCCAATCAAGCTCGTGATGTTTTTATTTTTGACGAGGTCCTTTAAGTATATTTGTTTTTTTTTTAACTTGTATTTGGCCATTTATTTGCAAAATTGACAAAAGTGCTCAGAACATGGCATTAATTTGTAGTTTATTGCCATTCTAGCATCACATGTGATGGTAGATGTTGTCGTCAAAAACCTTAAACAATACAAAATAACAAATATTTTTGAAAAATTCAGAAACAGGAGTCACCCAAGTGCCATGAGGGTCTTGCATCTCTCGTAGGCTTCAGCATGGCCTAGTGTTTCAAGAAAATTTGTGGAACTTAGTAAATCTACAATGGTAGCTATATGGCTTACTTTGCAATAGTGGTCAAGAAAAACTAAAAAGACTTGGACCCATTGATTTTGGTTTTCATCGTTTACCAGCCACACCATATTCCAACCAAATAACATTAGAAAAATCAAAGTAATCATTATTGCTCTTGATTTTAACTCTCTAAAGAAGAGCAACTTACTTTGCTCCTTTAGCTTGAAACGAAGATATGTTTAGTGCCATTGCTTGTCCGACCAGCCAGATGCAATTGACAAAAGCAGCGCTCTATTCCTAAAGGTGAGCCCAAGACATCCATTATCTCCCCTCTTTACTAAGGAATCCTTGACACGATTGTCCGTGCAATCATGACGCTGGTCTTGACCTGGAAAGCAAAGCAACAACTTACATGGCCGACTTATATCTCCATGGTTCGAGCTTCAATAATTGCTCAATCTCACTGTTGAGGTTTTCTTTTATTAGGTCCCTGATTCACATTATCATGTTGCAATCTATTATACGAATTTCGAAACTGAGTTTAAAATGATTAAAATTGTGAACAGAGAACTTTATTTTTTCAATCCTCTACCCATGAAATAAATCAATTTAAATGAATTCATGAACAAACTCGACATCGTATTTAGATTTTTGTACAAACTATTATATTGATTTATGGTAAATATAATTAAAAGACTAAGGTAGATCAATTGATAAACACTAATGATTCAATTTGCTTAGTGTTAACGAACTAATCCTAAACCCAAAACCATAAACCCTTGCTTTTGTGGGAAATCTAAAGTAGCAATTATATGAACAAGAGACTTTGTGCAAGCTGTCTCTATGTCTCTTAAATAACAATGACTTTTTTTTTTTTTAAACGGGGTCACAACCCTCCGAATGACTTCGCAAGCCTTAAATAACACTGACTTTCGTATGCAATACCATGAAAAAAAATGGCTTGTTATGGCGTGCCTCTCAAAGGTGGATAATAGCATGTCTTTTTATTGAAGCAGATTTTCTGAAATTCCACCAACGTGTTCTTTGAGATAAGAATGAAAATTTTGCATGATGGACCTATGTTTTTTTTAAATTGTGATCTTAGTTTGCAAATTCAACCTTTCTATTCAACATGATCTCTCACAAACATATGTTATTTTCAAGTTATGAGTCATGTGGACTATGAAACTCTAAACAAATACAAGAAATTGATTCATTTGTAGTGGTTGATATTCTTGAGATCTAATTCACTTTTGTAGTGACAATTTTTTTTATTTTAAATGAATGCTCAAAATTATGCTTCCTATGCTTTTGATGAGTATGATAAAGTATTTGGACTATTCGACTTAAATAATTATTATGAACACATGCAATTCATCTATTCAAATATATTTAGTAAACTTTCTCCACAATGTGATTGGCAAGACTAATTTTGAATGCAAGATTTTATGATGGAATTTACTGCATATAAATTAAATGTTTAATCCTTCGGTCAATAATTCAAGATTGCAAAACAAAATAATTTGACGGAAGTAATCACCAAATGGTTTTGATCATAGAGGCCTTTCAAATTGTCTTTTCTTATATTAGATGCGAAGCATGTTCTTATTTTTTTTTTCTTGGGTCTAGGGGTGGGCCAACTATGTCTGAAGCCAACATAAAAAGGTTAAGGTCTCCCCATAAATTAAGCCTAGGTACTTTTCTACACTCATTTTTTTTCTTTTGTGTGACAGGTGTTACTTTACTTTAGTCAAAAGAGGGAGGTGTGAATAGAACAATGATTTTATTTTAATTTTGATCGAATCTTCTTAAATTAAATGGTAATTGACTTGCCATCAAAACCTTGAAAATCTCAAATGTAGTTCAAAACAAATTATTGCTTCTTTTTTTTTTTCTTTAACTACAAAGAATATGGACTATACGACTTAAACAAATGTCATGAATACATGCAATTCGCCTATTTACATATCTTTAGTAAAGTTCCATATATCCAGGGAGGCTAGAAAGATTATTATGAATGTAAGACTTTGCAACGAAATATATTGCATTCAAATTAAATATTTTATCATTCAAAATATTTAATTATTCAATCAAAATGATTCAAGAATAAAAAACAAAACGATTAGCGCTCGTTGGCGAGTCATTTTTATATTATTATAAACAAAAGTAGAATTTAAAACAAAATGATTGAAAAGTAAACAAACTATTTTCATCATTGAGTCCTCTTTCTTTTTGAAACCTTTTTTTTTTTAAAGCGTTCATTGAGTCCTCTTTCGGGCAGTCATTTTCATATTATCTATTGCGCATCTCTATCAAGGCCAAAAGTACATTAGTATGTTTCAGGACAAAAGTGAAACAAAGGAAACGGCCTTTTTATCAACTTTTGAGGAGATCTTTTCCTTTCCAGTTGGCCTGACCCTGCGTCCAAACATTAACAACATGCTTCGCATGTTGATGAGTCCGGTGAATCTCTAGCGCTGATTTCCGTGGGCTCCACATGTGACTATTTCTGCTGAATTAATTGGGATTTTGTGCATCTGGTTCATGCATGGGATTTTGGGCCCATCTAGTTCATGATCCTCGTGTGGGAAGACTTGGTGACGACGGTGGACGAACAATCATGAGTTGTCTTGGAATCTTTCTAAGAAAACGATAAAATGCAAGAGAAAAAGTAAAGAAAAGAGATATTTCGAGACTCCCAAGAAAATAATTAAGATTATCTTTACATAGAATTATCTTTTCTTTAATCCGGAAACCATCGTTTTTTAAAATAATTGTTACTTTTGACATTACAAATAGCAGAAATGATGTTCTAATGTTTGAAAAAAGCAATCCCTTTATATTTATATTAACATACATTGTATACTCTTTGGATAAACTTGATATGTACCTATAACCATATTTAGGATTATACAAAGATGTATTAAAATCATCAAAAACAACAATCTTGCAATAATCTCAAGAATTTTCTAATGATATGGGCTAGTAATTGATTAAATGAGATAGGCATCCAAAAGTATATTTGTAATCTTGGGATAACTATGTTTTTAAATTAGTAGCAAAAAAACTACATTGGATTAGATTCATCATAGCCATTGATAAAATTTGGTCGATCAACTAGGCAAGATATCCTTTATTTGCAGCAATGTTTTTGATGGGTTTAGTCTATGACTTGATGCGAATTTTTTTCATGCACCTAAGACCATTGGATTAGATTCACCTTTTCTTATGTACGTGAAGCCATCCAGACCAAGACAAAACCACACAAAGTGAAAAGTTCCACATGACCAATGGCTGCAATTGCATTGGGTCAATGGATGAAGCAAGAGATCCTTTATTTGCCGCAATGTTTTAGTTGGAAAATTGCCTCTATTTAAAGCTATGAGCCAATGAACCTAGGAGTCATGTCCTTTTGTATGCAATACTTCAGTGTTTAGCAATTAATATGGTTAAGTATGCTTATAATATGGAATACTCTTCTTTTTCTAAAATTTTCTTGTTAATATCACAAATCGATAGCATACGGATATAATGTAACAAATCAATCACAAAATCCATGTCATATGAATTCTAGTCAATTTTATGTTTGAGTTTTGAAAAATTAATGCCACCTTGTAATGGAAAAGGATTTGATTTATACATAGTTATTACACATAACAACAAAAATCAGTATTAAAATTATATATATATATATATATATATACTTTTTCGTCACTTAACTAGTGTCATCATTCTTAATATTTGACAATTTATATAATTTGTAGCGCATGATGGCCCAATGTAAATTTTATAAACTAATAGTGGTACCATGTATAATAATTAAGATCACCAATAGGAGAAGGTCCTACTTAGGCAGTGAATAGAATGATGATCGTTTTTTAATTTTGACTAAGATCATCTTGTTTTAAAAGGGTAATTCATTTGCTAACAACCCAAAAATCTTGACACCTAGTCCAAAAAAGTTAATCATTTTTTTTAAGGTTTAAATATGTTTAACTTAAAAAAATGCCACAAACACACACAATTCACTTGTTTATATGCATCTAATAAAACTCTGCCATAATGTGACTAGATAGATTGATTTTAAATGCGAGACATTGTGTTAGAATTCATTGCATACAAATTAAATGCTTGATCACTTGGCCAATAATTCAAGATTGCAAAAAAAAAATTTTGAAAGTTATCATCATATTTTTATTTTATCATAGAGTCTTTTGAGTCATTTTTTTAATATTATAAGCAAAGTCCATTGCGCCCCTCTATCTTGACCAAACTAACGTAACATGTTACACACAAAAATTAAATATAGAAAAGTACCTTGGATTTTTACCTCTTTATATCGGCTTTGGACCCAGCTGAGCTGGCCCTGCACTCAAGGAAAAAAAAAATAAAACATCCGTACATAAATGAGCTTAGTCGATCATGGATGTTGATTTATGTGATTCTCGTATAAGACTGCCATCATCTAAGAACTGAAATTTGTTGAGATCCGGTGACCTAGTTCATGCAAGTGCGGCTTGGATCCGCACTAAAATCACTGGGCCCAATGCCTAGTGGCCGCAAGGTGACGGCGACACGAGAATCTCTCTTGGTACAAGAAGAATCACAAGTCGTCTCGAAGTCTTTTGAAGAACAAGACAAAAGCCAAAGGAAGGGCATGCAGAAAAGACATGGTGGGGTTCAGCCTGATCCATGCGGAGGATGACCTTTCTCGATGACGATATGTCTGCCACGCGAGATGGTCGTCACTCGACCATTCTCCGTCGCCAAGGACGACCAGGCAAGGAATACAGGGGCTCCACAGAGTGCGTTTCTCGGTCTTATTAAACTTAACCGAGAAAATAATAATGAATTATAACAACAGCGTCATCCAAAAGAAGATAATGATGTTTTTTGCATTTCCGCATATTCGTATTCCTATTTTTGTATTTTTATTTTAGTGAGGTTCTATCGCGTGACATCGCCATTTATTTTAAAGGTAAAAGCCAGCAAAAATCCAAAATTATGCATATTGAGATATATTTACTTGAAACTTTTTTTGTGATACCAAAAATCTCAAACTTATACCTATATAACACATTTATCCCAAATTTTTTATTTGTAATATCAAAAATCCCAAAATTTTCTTTTATGACACCAAAAACTCCAAACTCTTTTTTATGACATCACACATAAACATAAGTTTGGGGTTTTTATTGTTACAAAACAAAGGTTTACAGTTTTTGATGTCACACAACTATAAGTTTGGGTTTTTTAGTATCGTAAAAAAAAAGTTTGAAATAAATGTATCACATGATTACAAGTTTGGGGTTTTTGATGTCACAAGAAAAAAAAAATTGAGGTAAATGTGCTACAGTTAGTAAAGTTCCAGATTTTTTGTTACTTTTTTCCCTTGATTTGATTATATACTACTTTTATATGTTTTAAGTCATTTGAATCTGGAATTGAAAATGTTGAAGTCATATAGTATAGATGTATGTCTATAGACATATCAACCATTATCTCAGTAGAGAATCACCTTTTTTATGCAGGGAACTATTAATTTCTAAAAGAAGTCATTTTTTATATCTAGAATTACAGAGATAATGACATTCTAGTGTTTTAAAAAAACAATCCTTCATAAAAATCGGCCATTAATAGACATGTTTTTTCAAAGACAAATATAAAAAGTAGCTAACTTGCTATAAGAGTAATAATTGGCAAAGCATATGATAACAATAATTTTCATCATAAAACATACTCGACTTACATAAAAATCAGCCATTAACTAACATGTTTTTCATGTGTCAACATATGAATATAGCCGTCATAGTCTCAAGTACCTGTTTTGTCCTCATCAGAACTTTTTTTACAATGTTCAATCAAGTTCATAATGTTACTTTTGACTGGGTCCTTTAAGTATATGTGTTTTTTCTACTTGTATTTGGCCATCTGTTTGATAAATTGACAAAAGTGCTCATCGCATGGCATTAATTTGCAGTTTTTTGCCATTCTAGCATCACATGTGGTGTTAGATATTGTCGTCAAAAACCTTAAACAATGCAGAATAATAAATATTTTTGAAAAATTCAGAAAACGGGAGAGTTGCCCAAGTGCAATGAGGGTCTTGCATCTCTCGTCGGGCTTCGGCGAGGTCTAGTGTTTCAAGAAAAGTTGTGGAACTTGAGGAATCTGCAACGGTAGCTATATGGCATACTTTGCAGTAGTGGTCAAGAAAAACTAAGAAGAGTTGGACCCATTGATTTTGGTTTTCATGGTTTACCAGCCACGCCTAATTCCAACCAAATAACATTAGAAAAATCAAAGTAAGATGTCTATCATTATTGCTCTTGATTTTAACTCTCTAAACTCTCTAAAGAAGAGCAACTTCCTTTGCTCCTTTAGCTTGAAACAAAGATATGTTCAGTGCCACTCCTTGTCCAACCGGCAGATGCAATTGACAAAAGCATCGCTGTATGCCAAATAGTGGGACTAAGACATCCATTATCTCCTCTCTTTACTATGGAATCCTTGACAAGATCGTCCGTGCAATCTTGATGTTGGTATTGACCTAGAAAGCAAAGCAACAAATTACATGGCCAAATCATATCTCTATGATTCGAGCTTTAATAATTGCTCAATCCGACTGTGGAGGTTTTCTTTTGTTAGGAGCTTGATTCACGTTGTCATGTCGCAATCTATTGTGTTTCCAAATTGAGTTTAAAATGATTAAAATTGTGAACAGAGACCTTTTTCTTCTTCTTTTTTCAATCTTCTACTTGTGAAATAAATCAGTTTCAATGGATTGACCATCTACACAAATTTGACATCGTTTTTAGATCTTTGTGGACAAACTATTATTTTGATTTATGGTAGATAGAATTAAAAGACAAAGGTAGATCAATTCATAAATGTTAATGATTCAATTTGCTCATTGTTAATGCACTAATCCTGAACCCGATAACTGTAACCCCCAGCTTTTGTGGGAAATCTAAAGTAGCAATTATATGAACAAGAGACTTTATACAAGCTGTCTCTATGTCTCTTAAATAACAATCACTTTCATATGAAGTACCATGAAAAAGATGTTTTGTTATGGTGTGCCTCTCGAAGGTTGACGATAGCATGTCTTTTTCCTGAAGCAGATTTTCTGAAATTCCACCAATGGGTTCTTTGAGGTAAGAGCGCAAATTTTGCATGATGGACCTATGTTTTTTTGAATTGTGATCTTAGTTCGCAAATTCAACCCTTCTATTCAATGCGATCTCTCACAAACATATGTTTATTTAAGTTATGAGTCATGTGGCCTATGAAACTCTATACAATAAATTGATTCATCTGTAGTGGTTGATATTCTCGAGACCAAACACTTTTGCAAGTACAATTTTTTTAAAATAAATGCTCAAAAGTATGTTTCTCATGCTTTTGATGAGTATAATAAAGTATATGGACTGTTTAACTTAAACAAAGGCCACAAACACTTGCAGTTCACCTACTCAAATATATTTAGTAGAACTTCTCCATAATGTGGTTGGTGAGACTTATTTTGAATGCCAGATTTTTTGATGAAATTTACTGCATATAAATTAAACATTTAACCATTCGGCCAATAATTCAAGATTGCAAAACAAAATGATTTGACTAGAAGTTATCACCAAATGGTTTTGATCATAAAGGCCTTTCAAACCTTCTTTTCCTATATTAAATGCGAATTCCATCACGCTCCTCTCTTTTGACTAAAGTAACACCTATCACATGACAATAATTAAGTGTAGAAAAGTACCTAGGAATGTTTTAATCATTTGGCCAATAATTCAAGATTGCAAAACTAGAAGTTATCACTAAATGGTTTTGATCATAGAGGCCTTCCAAACTGTCATTTCTTATATTAGATGCGAATTCCATCATGCTCCTCTCTTTTGACTAAAGTAAAGTAACACTTGTCACATGACAAAAATTAAGTGTAGAAAAGTGCCAAGGACTAATCTATGGGAAGACCTTAATCTTTTTGTGTTGGCTTCGGACACAGTTGGCCCACTCTTGGACCCAAGGAAAAAAAAAAAAGAACATGCATCGATCACCAACGTTGATTTATGTAGGCTCTATATGAGACTTACCTTATCTAACAATTGAAATTCATCGGGATCTTGTGCATCCGGTTCATGCAAGTGCGGCTTGGATCCGCACTAAAATCACCGGGACCAATGCCTGGCGACCAATCAGAGAGGCTTGGTGATAGTGACATGAGACTCGCAAGTGTCACGGGTCGATAACTTCCTTGGCCGTGGATTAACCCGTGCTATGCCTAGTGAATGGAATTCACCAGGCCAGCCTTCCTTCTATAATTGTTCCAATGAATAATATGACGAATAGCTCTTTTCATATGAGATCATACCACATCCAGCTTGGCTCGGGCATCTAGTCCATCGAGCAAGACAACAGCCCTCTTTAGGCTCAATAATTGATTTCAGCTTGCCATGGCCTCATCGGGAAAGCGGCTTAAGCTCCTAACCAGTTTGTGCACGGTAGACCAACCCCGCCTTTAGAGCTCCTAAGTAATATTATCTTTCTATCCTAGAACTCCTAGCACCAACTGTTCTGACGCCACTCCCATGAATCAGTTGTATTCATCCTCTTTGCTCCCTCGCTCTTTACTCGATAACCCCAAACTTCACTCCCAAAAATTCACGGGTACGAAAGAATCACGTACCGTGTCACAAGGCTCTCTCGGTGCATGAATACTTCAAGTCGTTTCGAAGTTTTCGGAATAACAAAACAACACGCCACAAAAAAAAAGCATACATAGGAGACGTTGTGGGGTCCACTGTGATCCATTCGGAGAGTAACCTTTCTCAATGATTAAAATGTGCATTGCGCGAATTGAGGACGTCACGTGGGAGATTTCCCAATGATGAAGGTGTGTATCACAACAAGATGATCAAGTGTGACAACAGCGGCACCAGAAAAATATATTGATGATTTTTGCAATATTGTGGATACGTATCCCTATTTTATATTTCAATGAGCTCTTATCACATAACATTGTCTGTTAAATTAATTGTGCTGCTTCAATAGGTTTTAAGTATTTTGAGTCTTCTATAATTGAAAAGGTTGGATGAATGATTACCTCTGTAGAGAATTATCATTTCACTCTGAAAATTATTATTTTCTAAAAGAAGTTACTATGTACATCTTGAATTACAAATATAATGACATTCAAGTGTGTTAGAAAAAAGTAGTCCTCTTATATGAATATTAGAAAATATCGAGATACTCTTCGTGTAGACTCGACATGTACCTTTAACCATATTTATTGTCGTATAAAGATGAATTAAAATCATAAAAAAAAAAACTTACAATAATCTCAATAATTTCTAATAATATATCGCAATATTTGTTTAAATAAGATTAGCATCTCAGAGTACATTTGTAATTGTAGTTCCAAGCAAATGTAAAAAGCAGTTGACTTTGAATTTTGTGCTGAGTATGAGCAAATGAAAAAAAAAAAAAAAAGCAATCGATATGTTGTAAGAGTTATAATTGGGAACAAACATAATAATGGTAATTATCATCATAAAATATGCTCCACTTATATAGAAATTGACCATTAATTGACATTCTTTTTATCATGCCAACAGATGAATGTAGCTACTAGGTGTCCAGCACATGTTTTCTCCTTAGATGAATCTTTAGCATGATAGAGTAGCTATTGGATCAGAACTTTTACACAACGTTCAATCAAGTTTGTGAATTTTTTTATTGGATCCTTTAAGTATATGCTTCTTCTTTTTATTTATTTATTTGTATTGGTCCATCTATTTGAAAAATATACGGAAGTGCTGCCAATATGGCACTAAGTTGTAGTAAATTGCTGTCATAGCACCACATATGATAGATGTGACCATCAAAACCTTAAACAGCATGAAAAGTTGAATATTTTTGAATCCTAGGAAGGAGCAAAAAGTCACGAGTTTGCCACATGGGGAAGGTTCTATTATCAATCAAGGGCATTATTCCGACTTCAGTTTAAATATTATACAAGGCATTGTGGTGAATTGGTTTGTAAGGAAGCCTTAGAAATAGAGCAAAGATGCATTACTCGAAGGTAAACTACAAGAAATACTTTTGTTTTCAAACTTTTGATAAGAGTTTTTTTTTTTTTTTTTTTTGGTTACACTTGTAAATCAGTTAAAATTTCATTTGACACTACTTCTTTGTACTATCGTTTGAGATATTTTATAGGACCTGGTCAATGACTAAAATATTAATTTAGTCTAAGTCATTAATTTGTAAATTTTTGGTAGATAGTGAGAAAAAGTACTAGTTATTTTTATCACCTTTTGAGAACAATTTTTTTTTTTCTATCGCCTTTAATATAGGTTATGTATTCCTTGCTAGCTATGTGGCACCCCTCGACGGCCCCCAAACCGTTAGGGTCGCCACAGTTCGCTTATCTTTCACTTTCCCTAATAACATGTCACTCTAATACCATTTCAATTGCAGCGGGTCCATACAACCATGTGGGTTTACATCTTTTAGATCGGTCCCTTGCGTAATTCATGTAACGGAAGCACATCCAACAACTCCCTTCCCTATATTCAGAAAAATGATGCACACCAACTAAACATTTATAGGTAAAAGCCGAACACTTTTATTTACTTAAACCATATGGACATCATTCATCGGTACATCAAAATGCCGTAGTCTTCTATACTCGGCTATACTTCAAAAGATGACTGACATCTCCTCCAACAGTCGTATACTTAAGGTCCATCGATCAGTGTTGGCGTCCAACAGTTCCTTCCTTTGCTATCCTTCTCCTCGCGGTCATATCCAACCACTTGATCCATCTACTGGTGGCGGTGGCAGCAGAGGTATCTTATCTAGTCTGAAATGTTAATCGCCAAAAGGGGTGAGTACAACCACTCAGCAGTAAAGATCCACCAAACTACTCATTGCGTCAAACAGAACAATCAAGACATCATAACAAAGCACATATCATTCATGCATTCAAGCATAACTTACCTTGCAGCCATGCATATGTCATCATACCATATGTGCATATATTATCATGCACTCATCATCAAGCATTCATTCATATATCACCATGCCATATGTGCATATACCACCATGCACTCATCACCAAGCATTCATGCATATATCACCATGCCATATGTGCATATACCACCATGCACTCATCACCAAGCATTCATGCATATATCACCAAGCCATGTGTGCATATACCACCATGCAGTCATGCATATCTCACCATGCCATCGTGCATATACCACCATGATTCATATCATCCATGTTATCAAGCATACATCACCACGAGATCCATTCATGCCTTCATGATCGCATTTTCAATATCAAATAGCATCAATTTATTTTCATAAGCCGATCATGCATCATGCCAATGCATACATCCATGCACATGATTCATTTTCAATTATTATATTTCACAAGGATCTTATCAGTTTTTCTTTCCAAGGACCAATGTTTGCATTCCACAATTTATCGCTCGCATCCAACCAGGCATCGCGAGGAACCTCCGGGCATGTATTCAAAATACAACCGGGCATCCGGCCCCCCACATTCTGGGCATCTCGCATCCCAACTAGCATCACGAGGCATCCCCCCGGGCACAAACCTCCGGGGCTTCCGGAATTACGTTCCGACATACCACCAGGATTCCCCCCCTCTGGAATTACGTACCGTATACTACCGGGCATCTCGAAACTCCTGAGGACCCTCCGGAATTACGCCACTAGGCCACCGGCATCCGGCACCCCCACATTCCGGGCATCTCGACACTCCCAGGGCATCGTCGGCTCACACCTCCGACGGCCTTCTCATCACCACAATGCATATTCCCATACATCTCATTTTCAATTTCACATTTGATGCAACAACGCCAATGATTTGACAGCAGCCCCTTTTAAAATCATATAATATGCCTTGGGAAAAGTATCATTTGATGCAATGGTTTTGAAAACTTCATTGAGTTCATGAAAATCCATCAATCCTTTGATGTCATACGAAATGTATGGATGTCATCATGTCATTGCACGAGTAATAATCCAGGATATCATGATTTACATAATAAATCCAATAAACAGTAAATAAAACAATTTCCAGCTTAAACAATGTTGGGAATAACGGATCCCCGAAAATCGGATTCGACACTAAATTGAACCCCTAAAACGAATGCGGAAGACAAGCCCGGAAAATATCACGTATCACCGATCCTAAAGCACACCATGGATTCAAGCGTACCTTGTTAGCCATAGATTAAACACCAACGCCAATAAGAGGAAGAGAATTCGATCATGTTCGATTCGATGACGCCAATTCGCTTGGAAGGGAGGAAAAACGTCGCCTTGTGCTTTACTGTTTTCCTTTTTGGAGAGAGAGCGCGGGAGAGGAAGGAACGTACATAATGTCAAAAGGTACGTTCTCCTTCTCTCTCCTCCCTTTATATACGTCCATCCAAAGGAAAATTAATCGTGCCCCTTCATCCATGGGCCCTATTCTTGTGGGCCGGGCTTTTAGGCCCAACATGGGCGGACGGGCCTTAAGCCCATCACTAATAAAACCATCATCTCCCACTCGCACATGGTGGGTCGAACATGATTCTCTTTACCTCTCTTCAACATTCATATCGGTGAATAATCCGTGCGACCAGCATACTTTGAGAGCTCGTTGCTATACATCTGTTAGGAATATATAACAGCTCATAATGGGCGTCACACTCCGAGTAGATTTAGTATGCAGTACCCTAGATCGATCGATCACATTTATATCTCTCTTGATCTCTTTTAAATAATGATATATATATATATATATATATATATATATATATATATATATTGTATTCACAATTATAATTATCACAAAGACAGTCATAATTGGTCGACCAGTGAATAAAAAACTACAATGTAATTCTCCAAATTCGATCTTCCTCTTTCCTTCAAACTTTCAATTTCAGTTCAGCTTGCTTTTCTAGAAATGCCCCATTAGATCGAATCAACTCATGACCATTAGCAACACCCTAAGATAGCAAACACTAAATAGAAATCTTGAGAATAAATAAGAGTCATGAGGGGACAAAAAATTGAGGAACTCTTTTCCTCAAGAGTCTCACACGTCATAAAAGTTGAGATCAAACTTTTTGCCACTCTTATTGATTGTCTCATGCATACGTAGTATGAAATACGTATTACGGTATTAACTCATTTCTCATGGAGCGTATGTCTACACCTTTCAATACCGTACAGATGATAGTTCAGACATTCCCAATGTCTAACTTGAGTTCATGTATCTACTTATTCACAAAATTATAAGAACTCACATTTGGCATCATAGACAGATAAAGTAAAATATATGGGATATTTTACTTTTGGATATAGTAAGTATTATGTCCTCATCTTAACACCCAGTCAAGGCGACATACGTATTTTAAGCTTGAGCTCTCGATTATCACCTAAATAATAAGCTTAAAAACAGTCTCATCTCTATTTATCACACAGTAAATAAAGGCGATTGCCCGTGTGAGTGGGCTAATCTTTTATCTGTCCGACATACTTCCTTAACTTAAAGTAATGCACTAAGCATTAAGATGCATAAAGATCAAACAAAGATTCATAGGCATTAATGATGAAAACACAAATTCATCAAATGTGAACACTTAGGGAAATTAGAATATTCAGTACATCAGCCTCTACGCAATCCTAGAGATTTCATATGGCCACAAAACACATCTCTAGGTATTGGCTTTGTCATAGGATCTGCTACCATTCTATGCGTAGTATGTACTATAAGTTCACATCCTTTCGTGCAACCATATCCTTGACAAAATTATACTTGGTATCTATAGGTTTCGTCTTGCCATGATATTTTGGATCTTTGGTGTATGCTTTTGCTGCTTGGCTACCTTAGTTAACCAACAATGAATTTGCAGCACTTTCAATAATACCTAAATGATCCAAAAAATCTCTTAAACCAAAAACCTTCTTATATTGCTGCTGATAATGCCACGAACTCAACTTCCATCGTGGACAAGACTATATACTTTTGTTTCTCACTGCTCCAACATATGGTGCCATTATTCGGTAAGAAAACAAACCCAGAGGTAGATTTCCTTTCATCTAAATCTCCTCTCCAATTAGCATCTGAATAGCCTTAGAGTCGCAGATCATTTCCTTAATAACTCAGCGTATAATCAGCAGTCCCCTTTAGATACCTCAGTATTCTCTTAACGGCCTTCCAATGTGCTTGATCTGGATTGGATTGGTATCTACTCACCATTCCAACTGCAAACATATGTCAGGTCTTGTACACATCATAGCGTACATCAAGCTTTCAACAGCACTAGCATAAGGAACATGTTTTATTTGTTCCTTCCCTTGTGGAGTCATTGCACACAGTCTATGGCTCAATCCTTCACCTTTTGCAATATGAGTGTCTATGGGTTTACAATCCC
Organism: Eucalyptus cladocalyx; assembly: GCA_017140615.1. Taxonomy (NCBI): domain Eukaryota; kingdom Viridiplantae; phylum Streptophyta; class Magnoliopsida; order Myrtales; family Myrtaceae; genus Eucalyptus; species Eucalyptus cladocalyx. The sequence continues at coordinate 4,029,800 of CM029519.1, forward strand.
ATATCATTCATCTCAAAGTTGGAAGACAACCAACTTTTGACAGTATTGACAAGCTCCATATTGCTTCCGGCAATTAGTATATCATCAATATATTATGATATGATCACAAATTGATCCTTGGATCTTTTGATATATATACAATGATCCTCATCTATCATTGTAAAATCATATGTCATTATGACATTATGAAATCGTATATATCATTGTCTTGACGACTGCTTAAGGCCATATATCGACCTCAAAAGTCGACATACCTTTTCTTCTTGGCCTTTCACTATGAAACCAGCATGTTGTTCCATATATGTTCATTCCTCTAATTCTCCATTGAGGAAAACAGTCTTTACATCCATTTGATGTGATTCAAGATACATATTAGCCACTATTACCAGAATAATGCGAATCGAGGTAAATCTCATTATAGGAGAAAATGTTTCTTCATAATCAATTCATTCCTGTTGATTATACCCCTTCGCCACAAGGCGGGCCTTATGCCTTATATCGAGCCACCAGCTTTACGCTTTATTTTGAGAACCCACTTGTTCCTAATAGCTTTGTGTCCTTTTTGGAAGATCAACCAGTTCCCAGATTTGGTTTGACTTCATTGACTCCATTTCCTCTTCCATTGCGTGAATCTATTTTTCCTTATTAGGACAATTTAGAGCCTCATTAATATTTCTTGGCTCATCCTCATCTTGTGGAGCAACCATAAAATTTTCCCCTTCAATGTCAAAATGTCGACGGGGAATACTTTGGCGACTTGTTCGCTGTATGGGAGATTGTACACTTTGCACATCATACCCCATTATGCTCCCACTTGGATGAGATAATAATGATGTCGTCTCATCATGTGGTTGCAATTGAGAATGAGTTGAATTCAATTCATAATTTCTCATATTACTCCCACTTGGACGAACTCCACTAAGATCATTATCTTGATCCAAGGTTTCAAATAGGGAGTAATCTTCCCCTATTTCGCCATTCTTAGGAAATTCATCCACTAAGAATGTGACATTCCATTATTCAAATTCAGTTATACTCCTACTTTCCTGCTCACTTATGAACACATACCCTTTCGAGTGTTCAGAGTATCTCATGAAAATACTCTTATTTCCTTTGGGACCATATTTCCCAAATTTGTGAGAGGACTCATGAGTATAGGTAGCACAACTCCATGGCTTAAGAAAAACTTAAGTCCGATTTTCTACCTGTCCATAACTTATATGGAGTGGAAGCAATTGATTCGGAAGGCACCTGGTTAAGTATATAGGCAGCAGTTAACAACGCATCACTCCAAAAAGTAATAGGTAAGTTAGCATGCGTCATCATGGACTTAACCATTTCCAGTAGGGTTCTATTTCTTCTCTTCCACAACACCATTTTGTTGAGGAGTATATGGAATAGACAATTGTCTTTCTATTCCTTTTTCATCACATAATTTTCTGAACTCATCAGATAAATATTTTCGACCTCGATCGAATCTCAATGCTTTTATTTTCTTGTCTAATTGATTTTCTACCAAGTTCATAAACCTTTTGAAACAACTTAATGTTTCAGATTTATGAGAAATCAAATAGACATATCTGAATCGAGTATAATCATCTATAAAAGTGATGAAATAAACAGCCCCATGCCTTCCTCTCACATTCATTGAACCACAGACGTCAGAATGGATTAAATGCAGATGAAATTCAGCTCTTTTACCTTTTCCAAATGGTTTCCTTATCGTTTTCCCTACTAGACAATGCTCATATCTGAGCAAATCGACTTTTTCAATGTTGCCCAACAAGCCTTCTTTGGCTAGTCTATTCATACGTTGTTAGCCAATATGACCAAGTCTAGCATGTCACACATTCACATCATTATCATATGAATTAGAAGACATGAAATAAGAGAATAACAAATATTGACATCACCACAGTCAACATCTAGTACAATAAAATAATCCAGAAAGTGACCACAACGATAGTAGTTTGTATTCAAATACAAATCTACACTGCTATTACGAAAGTTCACACTAAAACCAAACTTAACCAACATCAAAACAGACACTTAAATTTCGACGAATCTCCGGAGCATATAGAATATCATGTTGGAACAGGGTGCGTCCATCATGTATATTCAATTGGCAGGTGCCAATTCCTTTAACTCTCAGCTCTGGAGTTATTTCCTACATAGATCCACTTAGTTCCAGTTGGTACTCATCGGAATTCTACGAAGGATCCTCTATCCTTCGCTACATGGTCTGTTTCTCATGAATCTACAGTCCACAAATGATTGGATTCAGCTAATAATACAGAACTTGACACATAAGTAAAGTTCTCAAATGTACAAGAGGTGTTTACCCTTTTTGGCTCACAACAATTGCGAGCATAGTGACCCTTCTTGTCACAATTGTAACACCTCACCCTTGACATTTTCTTCACTTGAGGACATTTTCCTCTCTTGTGTTGGTTAACTCTTGATTTCTTGCAACAATGACTTGATCCTTTGCAATCCCACATATTGAACGAATCAATACGCTTGCGCTTAGAGCTCAAAGCCCTTTCGAGCTAGAACCAGCAAGATTGCAAATGTCTATTTTCGACTCAAATGCCGTTAGGCGAGTCCTCTACTAGTTCAAGGTGGCGCACGGCATCCTCAAGATCTTCCATAATATGATCAAGAGCTTCTAGTGCTTCTTGCTTTTCCAGCACATATTGAATCTTCATATTCAATATTTCACAATTGTTGCCGTTTATATCAGCAATTACGTTCTTAATTGCTGAACCATCGATCTGAACACATCAAACATATATGCATGAACAATTAATGCCTATCATTTATGCATCCACTTTGCACAGACCCATTATATCAATGAATAATTTCAAGTAAGGTTTCAGAATCAAAAGGTCACTGCGTTTCCAATCATCCTCCAAAAATCCTAACTTAAAACTATTATTAATATAATTGTCTTATGCAAAAGAAATTCTATGAAGTTACAAAAACTTCCATGAACTACCCATAGCAGTCAACAATAACAGAAAGCAAGTAATATCTAACATCTAATAGAATAATAATGCTTTCACATAATACAACAATCCATTACACTAAGTAATATATTCAAAGAAGAAATATCAACATAGAAAGAGATATTCACATTCAAAAAACATCTCAAACTAATCTGAGAAGTAAATAGGGAATGTCCCTTCTAATCTATCAATCAAAACATCTGAGAAATTTGAAGGCACATTTGCCAACCATGGAAAAACTTTTGAAGAGCTTTCATGTCGCCTCCAAGGCGCATTCACTTTACTCCATGTGGCGCTCAATCTAAGGGTTGAAGTTTTGGTTAATTCAATCCTATAGTATTCTCTTACAAAAGCTTCCACTAGCCTCCTATAACTCGGGACCACGTTGACCTCCCATAGTCGATCTAATACTGCTTGCCATTCAGGTGGAAGAGTATTCATCAAAGTCGGCATCTTCTCAAAATCCGGCATAAGATAACCATTCCAAATGATTTCCTGTATCATCTGATTGACCCTGACCACATGTGATACTAAATCATCGTTATGCCACTGATAATTAGCGAACTTTGTCATCAGCCTTTTTAATTCTTGCATTTCCATCGTCCGTTCTCGGGATTGCAGTTATCTGTGCATAACGCATCATAGTTCCTGCAACAAATGCAGAATTAAAAATGGATTACTCATAATCCATAATTTACATAAGGGAAAATACATAATTTTCCAAAATTCATGCAACAAATGCATAATTAAAAAAATGGATTACCTATAACCCACACAGACATAATTGAAAAAGAAACAAATTTTTTTTGTCAACGGTCAAAGTCAACGGTCAACGGTCAACGCAGGTCAACGGTCAGCGGGCATGGGTCGTCGGACCGGTCGGGCCAGTCGGGCGGTCGGGCCGAGCCAGGCCAGGTCGGGAGGACCGACCGGCACGTGCAGCGTGCGTGCGCGGGGCGCGTCACGCGACGTCGGCCGCGCGTCGTGCGCTGCACGCGTCCGGCTTCCATGCGAGTCGGGTCGCCGTCGGGTCGGGTCGTCGGCCGGTGACCGATCGGCCAACGGTCGTCAGCGATGACGTCATCAATGACGTCATCCCGGCGGTTACCGTGATGTCATGGTGACGTCAGCACGCGCCGGTTCGCCGACGGCGTCGCACACGTGCCGGTTCGCCGGCCGGCCCGTGGCGCACGTGCTGGCCGATGCCAACGCTTTGGGCGCGTCCGACGTCGCTCGGCGGCGCACGACATGTCGCCGGACTCGTCTTGACGAGCTTTTTCACTCTACGCCTTTAGAAATCGATATCGACTTACGAAAACTCGAAAAAAATCGATGAACAATGCTCGGGTGTCGGGATTTCTCGCCCCGATCCGTGCCGGCCGATTTTCTTCTCGAAAATTCAATCAAAAAGCATCAAAGGGGTTGGGAAAACGTGAACTAGGGCTCTGATACCAATGTTGGGAATAACGGATCCCCGAAAACCGGATTTGACACTAAATCGAACCCCTAAAATGAATGCGGAAGACAAGCCCGAAAAATATCACGTATCACCGATCCTAAAGCACACCACGGATTCGAGCGTACCTTGTTAGCCACAGATTAAACACTGACGCCAATAAGAGGAAGAGAATTCGGTCATGTTCGATCCGATGATGCCAATTCGCTTGGAAGGGAGGAAAAATGTCGCCTTGTGCTTTACTGTTTTCCTTTTTGGAGAGAGAGCGCGGGTGAGGAAGGAACGTACGTAATGTCAAAAGGTACGTTCTCCTTCTCTCTCCTCCCTTTATATACGTCCCTCCAAAAGACAATTAATCGTGCCCCTTCATTCATGGGCCCTATTCTTGTGGGCCGGGCTTTTAGGTCCAACATGGGCGGACGGGCCTTAAGCCCATCACTAATAAAACCATCAAACAGAATGCGTACTATTCATGAAAAATTCTAGAAAATTAGCAAACGATGGAAATAAATTCTGAAAATTTACCACAATGTAGATAAGATCTAAGAAAACACATTTTTGAAGAACACCATATCAAACAAGGCTTCACAGAATACGTACAGGTTCATGCATCACCGAAAAAGGATTTTAACATCATCCATGCACTGTTTTGAAAATAATTTTGATTAAACCCTTAAATAAACTCGGAAATTCTGAAATTTGGACACGTTGTATTTAAGACCTAGAGGTACAAGTTTTATGTAGAAATCATAGTCCAATTCGTTCTGGATGAAAAGATAAAATCGATTTACTTTTCCTATTCTCGGTATCGTTTTCCAGATCTACCCATGTTGAAGAAAAATCGTTTCCTTGATCATTACTGGTCCATTTATTCTGAAATTTCAGTATGTTGTTCCTCAGAATATTACCTACACTTTCATTAAGGACACACTATCAAAGTTTAATTGAATTATTTTATAAAAATCCCGAAATCATACTAGGTCGAAGCAGCGTTTTTCCCAGATCTAGTTTCTTCAAAAGACAACGGTTTCACCGACCTATTTTCGTTCATTTACTCTAAATTTTTTATATGTTCTACCTAAAGAAGTATACTACAAATTTTGTTAAGATATCAAAGAGATATTTCAACAAGAAATTTACTTTACAGACCACGAAACCACTGAAGGTCATCACGACGAATTCCAAATCTAGTCTCTCCAAAGGAAAATCGTTTCACCAAGAAATAATTGTTCGTTTTATCTCAAATTTCAGTATGTTATTATTCAAGATTTTCTCTACAACTTTCATGAAGAGGTCGAAGTGAAATTCCAACTAAAAAGTCACATGCAACACACGCAATCACCAAGAGGTAAACAAAACAGTTTCCAGATCTAATGTTTTCGTAGAAAAAGGGTTTCACCCATAAATACTTGTCCATTTTGTCTCAAATTTTAGTATGTTATACTTCAAGATGTTCTATACAACTTTCATCAAGAGGTCGAAACAAGATTCCAACTAAAAGGTCACATGCAACACACAATCTCATGGACGGTCGGACTGGTCTTTCCAGAAACAGCATGCATGACCAACGAATCTCTCTTCAAAGCTCCGAAATCTCATCCCATCTACCACAATCAAGACTTACCATCTACTACACATACACACAGCAATGCAAAGAGTAGGTTTTAGGACTTCACTTGCCTTAGATTCAAGCACAAAACAGCAGCAAACAGAGGCAAAGCAGCAACGAACGGCGGACGAACTCTCTTCCTCTCTTTCTCTCTTCCTCCCTTTCTCTCTTCTTTCTTTGGACGGTACTCTCTCTCTTCTCTCCCTTCTGGTAGAAATCCCCCTCCTTTTTTGCTCTTTGATTAACAATTTATCTCTATTTTTGCATGTAAGGGACAAGTGGAAGATGCATGGACAAGTGGCGTCAAATAATGAACAAGTGGAGGCAATTCAAAGACAAGTGCCCACCATGCTTCACCTCCTTCATGCGTTGGCTACCCCATGGGCTTCATGGGCCGGGCCTCGGGCCTTCATGGGCTGGTTGACCAGAGGGATGGCGGGGGCTGGTTGGACGGTCTTTGGGCCTAAAATCAGCCCACCCTCTCCTATTCCTATTCCATTTAATCCTCATTTAAATAAACACCTAATTTCAACTTATAACCCACAAAACTTTGTAATTTAAATCAATAAAATTCTACTTATAAAGTGCATCACCAAGAATAAGATTTCTATATCAATTTGCACCTTAATAAAATCCTTGGGTCACTTGTAGACACATCTCCATCCAAACAATCATCCATTACAATGCTCGGCCTTAAATTAATTGAAATTCTTTGATTCAATGGCTAATACAAAATCCAATGGCACTTCCATTACCTAATCCTGGACTTTAATTCTTCTAGAGATTGCCATGAATTTTGGGATGCCACAAGCTAGTGTTTTTCATTGTAGTTTATAAGTACCAAACTTACAAAACAATTTAAGTTCTTTCATCCTAAAAATAAAACGAGTTTGTTCTGAAATAAAGTTATTATCAAGTAAATTCTCCGATACTTCTTTATTGATCTTGTGAACCTCTCATATTGGTTTGGATAAGAAAGTTTTGTTCCTGATGAATTGACCAATGTAGTGTTTTTCATCCCTTCATCATATTTTAAAGTAATCATATTGAAGTTGGAGGATGTGGTATTTTCTGAGTTTTGAATCAGTTTGTCTTTCCCACTCTCACTCCGAATTAATATCTAAACTGATTAAATGAACTAAAAAATAAAGAGAAAGTAAAGCAAATTGAGATTTTATTTTTGTTTTGCCATCATATCAAATTAAGATCATATAACCAAAAAGGAAGAAATAGTGAAAATAGACACTTTTTCTAGCCTATTATTTGGCCAACAAATTTGTTATATTTTCATGGATATGAAAATTATATTAAGATTAATTGCAATATAATTAGAGAAAAGTAAATACTAAAAGTGAATGGAGATGCTTACTTGTTATAAAAGTGAACTGGGATTATAATAAAAATAAAAGAAAGATGAAAATGGATGAGAATATTATTTTTTAGACCTATTATTATATGTAGGGAAAAAAAGACAAAGGGAAAGAGAGTTGATGATAGAGTCAAAATGACCATATTTCGGCCTTCCGTAAGTCTCCTTTGTGCACTATAATATTAGATTGTGACAACTAAACTTGCACAAATGCTTGCACAACTACAAGTTTAAAACAAATGGCAAACATAACATATATGTAGAATACACAATCAACCCCGGAAGTACTTATGGACAATTAATAGACATGTCATTAAAGTAACAAAGGATTAGATGCTGGAACCTGCTGAATAGAAATGAGAGCCCATCATCCCAATTGGCTCATTGTGAAAGTAGTTGAAGTCGCATGGGAGTAGAGGTTTTCTTCATCCACCACGTTTTCGGTCTCTTTATTGTTTTCTTTAACTGTTGAGCTATCAAGCTCGAGGTTAATCCTAGCGAGTTGCTCAGTCACTTCCCTTATTGCCAGCCTCCTCGCACCACTTGGGTCCAAGCACTTCACTGCAATCTCAGCAACCATTCCTACTATCTCCATTTCATCTTCACTAGCGGCCTTGAAGCTTATGACATTGGAGAGTGTATTATCCTTTACGGAAGAGATGAAATAATGGATACTATTGATTGACTTTCCGGACTTAATAATAAAACTTGTAGGCTTCTTTCTAGTGAGCAACTCCACGAGGACAACTCCAAAGCTAAATACATCACTTTTAATTGTTAGTATACCTATGGTTAAAAATTCTGGATCGATGTAGCCCAACGTGCCTTGTATTTCATTAGCTACAACATGACTACACTCTAGTGATATAGATATCGAAGTTCCAAAATCATATACTTTTATAGAGTAATTTTGATACAAAAGTATATTTACCGATTTGATGTTACCATGAATGATCGAGGATTTTGCATAGGAATGCATATACTCGAGTGCAAGAGCAGCTTTGACAGCTATTCTAAGCTAGGTTTTTCCATGATCTTAAGATGGTTGACACATTCTAATGGATGTGTTGGAATAGGGTACCATTTGAAATGTATTCATAAACTAGTAATGATATTCTAGTCTCCAAACATATACCATGGAGCTTCACCACATTTTTGTGGTCTATTTGCATCACAATTTGAAGTTCATGTTAAAAATCCCTCTTGATTAGAGACTTGCATCATTAGGCTTCTTGATTGCGACAACAGTGTCTCATGCTATTTGCCTCTATAGACTAAATCGAAACTACCCTCGCCAAACTTATTGCTACCATAATTGTTGATTGATTTGCTAGCTCGATTTCGTAAATATTTGAACACTTTGGTATTTTAAGAGCTCTCCTCTATTTCGGCTACAGTTTTTCTTTATGATTCTCCTCCTCTGCCACTTGTCAAAGACTAAAGTAACAACAACCATGAACAAGAAGGCTCCAATTATCGTTGCCAAAGCATATATTTCACTAGATTAATTATTCGAGCCTGTAATCCTTATCCAGTCCAATAATTCATAAAATAAATTAATTTCTAATGGACTACCCATTTAATCTATTATTATATAATCCACATTAATTTTTTTGGATGATTGGTCCACCTTACAAAATACAATTACCCAATTTAACAGTGATAAAAATGGTTTTTGAAAGGCTACACATCATGTATCACGTAACAATCCTTATGTGAGTCCTTTATCTTAAATTTGATGCACGTCGTTACAAAACCCAATATGTTATCAACTGAACTCAATTCAAGTACATATTACTAGCGTCTTCTATTACTTCTCCCAATGTCTTTCCTTGATTATAATGAAGAAAGTTTGTAATAAAGAAAAAAAGAATGAGGAAGCATTCACCTCCTATATATGGTATGAAAACTCAGTTAAATCTTTTAACCACTTGCGTATGAACATAGATATCGCTCAAATTTGTATCTAGTTAATATATAACATGCCAATTAAAAAACATGATTGAAGGATATATTCTCTAGCTAGATATGAAAGAAAACACAACCATTTTCATTTACTTATTAATTATGTCTCTAAACCTAATTTTAACTACCTGAGATGAAAAATTGCCTCGCCGCCTCCCCATGCCCTGTGTGGGGGCACCACCATGGAATTAACTTCTTTTAGATGGCCATCAAATATCTTTCTTGTACTAATAAGAATGAATGGTTTCAAGACTGGATTTCATACGAAATGGGCGGGCTCATGGGCCGGTTTTGTAGAGCCGAACAAGCTCCAATCTTCACAAATTGGTCAACGTGGGATCATGTGAAGATGAAATATATAGAAATCAATTGTACCACATTGCTTACCTAAAGGACTTTTCAAAGTTGCATCTTCTTTACCGACCAAGAAAAAAGTTGCATCTTCTTTAAAAGCAAGACCTGTTCAGCCCGACAAAAAAGCAAGACTTGTAAAGAGAAGTGATTATCCTTATTATTATTATTATTACTACTACTACAAAATTATTACAAATAAAATTAAATACAAAATATATTTTTTCTTAAAAGTGTAGACGCGGCAGTGCTAAATTACTAATGCGATCCTGGGCAGAGATTCCTCGAGTCCAGTGCCCATCCCAATAGACCCCGCTGTCACCAGGCTTTTAGGCATGGATCCATTCCCTTTTTGTAGCTTATTATCAAAAGTAAGACATTTAATTATGTATATTCTTAACTTCAATAACTTTAAGTATGTAAGATGGAAGAGAAAATATATTTTTATACCCCGGATAAACTAATACTTCCACGGTTAAATCTCAATTAAATTGTTATCATGGAGTATTATACCTTACTCTACCGACCTAATCTCAAATTGCATATGCCGTGCAAGTGGGATCTGTCATGTGTCCAATAGCTACACTTTTGTTTATCCTAAAAATCTCTATTTGTCTGTGTCCACCATTTTTTTTATTTTCTTTTTCTGTTTCTTTTTCTTTAATGTCTTTTATTGGATAAACGATTGAATATCTTGTGAACCATTTACGGGATAATAGCCAAAGGGAACATTTGTTACCCAAATCCAAACTCAACCAAGACATGCAAGTCTGAATACTAATTACTGTAAAAGGATCTGGCAAAATAAAAATAAAAATATGCCCCAATCCAATCCATCGGTGTGATCGTTGAAGGTGAGTTGAGTTTCTTGAATTCTGGTAATCCAGCTGAGCTTCATCAATCTTGAAGATCATCCTTATGCGCAAGTTCACCAAGCAATGGTCTTTGGCCTTCGTGTCGCTATAGTGTAGGAGCCATTACTACTTTAGCAATTCACAAGATGTTAGAAGAAAGAAATTCTAGAAATTTATACCATTATTAGGGCTTTTATACCAAGTTGTTCATTTTGGCCCAAGATTTGTAGGTTTGGTTGGAGTAGATATTTTCACTTAAAGATGCTGTGTATCCTCCCACAAGTGGAGTTTCAAAGTGTTAGTTTCAGAAAAAAAATCGAGAATAAAAAGACAAAAAAGAAGGTAACCAAAAAAACAAAAAATACAAAGGAAAGAGGGGATTGCACCGATTAAGTACAGTATAATAATAATCCCTAAAGCATACGTCAAACCTACTGCGAAATTAACAACGAACCATCTAGTGAATGATAAGGGGATGTATATCGAATTACCTTAAACAGCTACGAGCCAACGAGAATTCGGCAACGGACTTTACCATTGCCCTACATTCCAAGCCAGCATTGGCATGTGTAGCCCCCGGGCTTATTTTTAGACTTTCCATGACATGAGTATCTTTTTGGTTCCTTACACTCATCGATGTCTCTATTATGCAAAGGACAAATTGAACCGTTATCTCAGCTAATGGAAAAAACAAATTGAAAAAGTTTGTGCATGAATAATTAGACAGATAATATTATCCCATTGTTGACGCCTAAATTTTGATTAGGCTTTAGTTTCTATATTTATGTATTTTTTCTCTTTTTTTTCGGATAAATAAATAATAAAAACAACAAAAAAATATAGTAAAAACAAAAGAAAACAAAAATTGGCAGCCCATCGGGACTGGGCCTTCGCGCCCAGCCCCCCTCCTTTTTCTCTCCCCGCATGGGCCCTTATGGCCCAACCTCCTTCTCCTCCAGCCCGGTCCCCTCTCTCTTCTTCTTCTTCTTCTTCTTCTTCTTCCTTCTTCCCTCTTCTTCCCTCTTCTTCCCCTCCGCCTCTGCAACTCACGCGCGCGAAGGATAACCTAAGGCCAAGGAGTGTAGGTCAACGTCGGCCGAGAGGGACAGATCTCAAGCGCCATCATGGGCTTCCTTCAATGCCGAGCACGCCTTGTTGGAGGAGCTCGGATGGGACGCCAGTTCGGTTGGTGGAGGCCGTTCGGCGTGCAAAGACCGACAGTCGAAGCTCCATCGACCGGCCGCCCCCTCGCCTATAAATAGGCTTCTCCCGGCGATAGCAAGAGATGGCGAACTCGGAGATTTCCCTTGAGAGACTTCAGGGGGGATCAAAGAGTGAGTGCGCGAGAGAAATCGGGTCACGAGCTCAACCGACCTCCCTCCGAGAGACTTCGGGGGAGGCCGGCGGCAAGCGAGCCCGAGGGGGAGAGATATGGTCGAGCAGGGAGGGTCTGGTTCCAAGGGAGTCACAGATCCGCGAAGAAGAGGACTTGAGAAAGGTTAGATATGGAGGAGAGGGGGCTGACTGGGAGCGGCCGAACCCTTGCCATCGTGTCGAGTCGCCCCAAGCCAAGCCGCAGCCATCCCCGATGTCACAACTACAGATCTTTGCCGAAGCCAGACCGCTGCCATCGCTCCTTTGTCACCGCCACCGTTCACTGCCTCGTCGTGCCGTTGCTACGGTCGGGTAACGTCGCCGTTGTTGCCGGTGGTCGTGTCATCTCCGTCGCTTCCCTCTGCTTGAAACCCTAATCGTCTCTGTCACACGCCCCTTTTTTTTGAAACCCTAGCCTCGGCCTTGATCCCGATTGACCGAGAGGCTCCGTGTTGTTGCCGCGCCGCGTCCCGTTGAGTAGTCGGCCGCTGTTGTCTTCCATGTAGCCGCCGTCATTGTCACCGTCGCCACCATCGCAATCATCGCCACCGTTCCCCGGCAACGCCGTTCCCTCCCCTCGGCGCCGTTCCCGATTTTCCGGGTCGTGGCCCCGGGTCGTGGCCCCGGTCGTCAGTCGGACCCGGTGCCGGGAATCGGGTAAGGTTTCGGCCGAACAGTCGTCGGGCCGGGCCGAGCGTCTCCAAATGCCCGGCCACGACGCCATTTCAATAAAGTAATAAAAAAAAGACAAAAGACAAAAAAAAATCCGAGTCGGGCCCGCGTCCGCATTCGGGTCGGCCCCCTTTTTTTAAAATCTTATTTTAAATAATATTTTAAATAAATAAATAATTTATTTTCCAAAAAATCAAAAAGTATAATTTATTTTCGAAAAATATTAAAAAATATTTTAACTTCCAAAAAACCAAAAAATATTAAAAAATATTTTATTTTCCGAAAAATCAAAAAAATAAAAAATATTCCATATTTTCCAAAAAAATGCCAAAAATCCAAAAAAAAGAAAAATTCATGAAAAAGCAAAAAAATTCAGAAAAAAGGCCAAAAAGACATGTATTTTTCCAAAAATACCAAAAAAATCAAAAAAAAAATCCATTTTATGTCCAAAAATTTAGAAAAGGACTCAAAAATGTTTTTCCTCCCAAAAATGCATGGAAAATCTCTCGAACATCCAAAAAAACTTCAAGGTTTAAACAATATTAGGTACTGAAAGGGCATTAGTGATTAACTAGTGTAATCAAGTCTTCGATCCTAATTTCTCTGGTTGCGCAAGAGCAAGTATTTCTCCCAATACTTTACTTGAGTTTCTAATCGACCCACCTCAAACCGATTAGTGTCGATTCCGTTTTAAAATTGACTTACAGGTTAAAAACTTAGACCATTAAGTCGAGAATTGGTGGACTTGGGAGAGTTCGGGCATACTAATTTCAGCCGAACCATTAGCCTCCTTAGGCGCCCGTACCCGATCACGGGCGACGAAAAAAGAGAGGTCGCGACACCCATTTAGCTTTCTATTATAATACCATGACATGTGTGCACTCTCTCTCAAGATATCTTCTCTTTCTCTACTCTGTCTCTCTCCATGTGGAATCCAAAATCAACAATGGCATTGTTCTTTGCTAGTGATGGAGATTGACGTTGCCTCGAACTATATATACGAGACCCATAAAGGGCACACGAGCTAGTACATGAATTGAGCTTTTGCAATAATGCATAAACCCTATGTTGCAAGAGCCAGCAAGGGGTCCTACATGGTCAATGGGGACAATGACTGAGCCTAGGAAGGAGGAGTTTGATCTTTACATACATACAATAAACTATAAATATGAGCTGTTATTCTATGAGTGAGGTGCATGTGCTAATATGCATATGTATCACTAAATACAATGGAATTGTCAGATCCAACCCTTTAAATGCATCATAGTGTGCATATCACATTCAATATATGTATATATAAACGTGGAGGCACAAAGGTTTGAGAGAGAAGGCATAATTTTCTTTGTAAAATGGGAATAGAGTTGCTTGAAATTTTCACTATAATGTTGGTAGGGTGGCGGCAACTGTCTTGACGTATTATATTAGGAAAAATGTTGGAACTTTAGGAAATGTTTTTACCAAATCCAAATTTACTCGATTGAGTCTATCATAATCATTAATCATATGAGTTCTACGTAAATTCCATGAAATCAATTCCAGAGATGGATTTGAATCTAGGTGAGATTCCCAATTTTATATAGGCCTCATATTAATATAAAAATATCATGTGGTAGGACACATCTAATAAATGAGAAAGACTCACTTCCTCCGTCTTCCCCCTATCACCTTCCACTTAACCCAACATTCCCTCCACCAACACTGCGGCCCAGCCATGCTGCAAACGTTGCAGTCATTGTGACCGCTGCGTCGCCATCCCCGCCCATTGATATTGATGTTCAGATGAGTTAAGGTCACGACCCCACCCCCATGAACCATTGCCTCATCTCTCTTGATGAAAGGTCGATGCAATTTCTTCTTCGCCGTTCATGCAAGTAAATTTCATCTCCTTCATTGTGGTTACTGCCGAGATGAGGTACCATTCAGACTCATGAATAGCACAAATTAAACGGCAGCTATTAGATGGGGTAAAATTAGATGGAATCAATATACAGATACACTACTTCACTATCTGGCTCTTAGATGTTGATTAATTAATTAGTTATCCACATCATTCAAGTGTGATAATGCATGAGGAGTTATATATGTCTTAATTACATGTACCCCCTTGGATGCAATCATAGGAATTTCCCTCGTACCCAGCCTTGCAAACGTAATGATGACCCTGTCCACTCCCGAAGTCCTTAGCATTCTGTATTGTTACCCCAGGCATAGCTCGATTATGTCAACATGGCCCGTCTGCAAGTCACGTCCAGTTCGACCATCCAGTCCACAACAAGTCTCGGGTGTTGCCCACATCCTCAAACCTCGGGAGAGTCCAGTTTGAGATACAGAATGACCTGTTGTCCACCAGAAAGGCCCATGCATAGCGGTTGAGTTGCGAGGCCGACACATTTTGGTTGATGCAGGCGATGCTAATGTCGAGCGTCTTAAGCCCCTCTGGGATGGATGCTTGACAGCAACCTTGATCGGAGCAAGTGGTCTCCTTCGTGAAGTCGACGTTGCCGCTGCAGTAGGAGATGCAACCACTCCCGAACGTCCCTTCTTTGTTGGCCACGACCACGACGGCGAGCTTGTTTACTGTTTCCAAGAACTTGTACCAAGGATTTGGAGATAGATCGTTGGCCAGAGGACTGCTTTTGTTTACTAGCGTTCGGGGCGGCTGGCGACCATGGTCGAGTCCCCAACCGAGATTTTGCGTATCAGTTGAATACTACTCCCTTCGATGTTGGTGCAACTGAGCAAAAAATCTCTGGACCTCGCACATTCGGTTCGAGCCCCAATAGATAAGGTACGGCCCGCACTTTCTGGGCACGGCGGCAACTCCGCCTTGTTGAAACCACCACGCCACAGCCACCGTTAGAAGCCATGGACTACCTTCATTTCGAAAGAACTCTCATTTTCTCATGAACAAATCAAGTAACTCAAATAAATTAATAAAGCTTTGTGTTGCTGAAGATTATCAAACGCACTTAATGATTAATGGTACGTTTATTTTATGGAAAATTTGAGATTTGAAATATATTTTCCCGAAAAAAAATTCATTTATCACTTAAAGAAATCAATTAACGGAAAATATTTTCATTATGGACGACAATTTATGCTTACCTACTTTCGTGGAAGATGAACATATTTTTCAATCATTCATTTCATAAACGATATGAATAATCATTAATCTTTAGTTTTCCGTGAAATAAATATGAAAAGAAATTATTGATTTGAATAACATCTCCAAAAAAACGATAGTTGGTATCACTTATAAAAATGAATAAATGAAAAATATTTTCATTTATCCATGAAAATATTTAGACATGAATTGCCTGGTGATGAAAATATTTTTTATTAACTACTTATTTCAAGTGCTATAAGTGAATATTTTTATATTTTTTTCAAATTATTCTTTTTTTTGCGAAAATAAATTATCATTAAATGATAATTTTTTATAGCGTGGTTACAACACATTCCCTAAAGCATTTTGTTCTTCGCTTACACAAGCATCTTTCATCGATATATTACCTTCGTAACGTTGATTGAGTATAAGATTTTAAAATTTGTCGATAGGAGTATCAACTTTGATCGGTGTAATGTAGTTTAATTAATTATTTATTATTTATTTCATATTTTTATTGAAATTTACAATGCTTGTATTTTTTATATGACAATTCAAACATTAACTCACGTTTCCTTCCATTCTCTGGAGGCAATAATTAATATTTCTGTACCTCCAACAAGTCCTTGCTAACGTGTGCCACGAGTGCAATGGCCAGCGGTGTGAAGGCCTAATGGCATGAACTTATACTTTTATATTTTCTTAAAATTTTACTTTGGATATTAGGAAATACAGTATTATCTATTCTCGATTTTTTCTGGGAATTTTTTTTTATCTATTTATACTCCTATAAGACTTGAACTTTATACTTTAGAATACCTAAGAATACATGAAATAGATTCCACGGAGGATGTCAGGAATCAAAATTGGGACAAATCATCAAGTTTTAGAATTAATTTAATTTAAAAAATAGGACATTATACCCGTGATATATGATTAAAGCACATGAAATGATTCTTTTTAGTTGATATATATTTTTTAACTCAAAAAGAAGACAAATCATGTGAAAGTAATTTTTTGGCTGGAGAGTTGAAAAATAAAGTTTTGATGAATCATTCACTCTTTCCAAAAGAAAAAGGAAGAAGGAATAACTCCCATTACTATGAGCATTGAGATCAAATGAACAATACTTTCCCTTTATTTTCAAAATCTAATGTAAATTTACCACCCTCATAATTCACGAGTCTATCTATTAGAGAATGAATATGCGAACTTTTCTTATACATTTCTAATTTTAGTGAATGGAGTATCTAGATAAATCTTGGACAATTTGAATGTTATGATTTTGCGAAACACCATTGTTCTCTAACAATCATATTATGGAGAATTTAAAAAATAGAGACAGGCGATAAGGAAAAATTCAATCATTTATACTCTAATTCTTTCAAGTGTAAAAATAACATAAATGAAATAGATTTGCTCACATGGTACAAGTAAATTTATTTACTTGCCTTTATTTTGCTTGATTTACAAATAATATTGAATACATAATTAATGTTGAATTTAACAAGAGAAATGAGCGTGCTTATGCATTAGTTCTACGTAAAATTTCATGACAAAGGAAAATACTTTCTATGAAATTATTCTCAATTAAAATGGGTTGTTTTTATTTGTTTGGCAATATGCTAAAAACTGTTCTTGTAAATATTTTCGGGCATTTGGATCTCATTTGTAGTGACGGATATTGAAAGAAGGCAAAGATGCGAGTCTTTGTTAGGAGACTTGTTATACTTAGGAATAACGGGAGTTTATTTGTTTCCTTGGGCTCACTTTCTTTGCCATTATCAAGCAATGTGAACGGTGAGTTGCTTTCTTGAAGTCCGAAGTCGTTGTAGGATGAGAAAAATTAATGTTACCTATCATGCAATCACAACGTACAAAATGATAAAAATTCGTAGTATTATTGATCCGGCCTTTCTTTTCATTTGCTAGTGTCAACTATGGGCATGCAGGATCTGCATCCAATAACTCCTCCAAGTTCTCTCTTCTTTTCCTTTTTTTTGGAAAATATGAAGTACAAAACTAAGAATAAGTAACGTCTAAAATCTACAATCTCAACTTTATCGCCAAGCAAAACATGAGATAATTCTCTAGGAGGCTACAAATACAATGTAGTATCAAAACGCTTTGTTATGCCAACATTGGCAAGTATATCAACATGCCAATTGTCTTCTCGAAAAATGCGATGTATTTTAAAATCAAAACGAGAGCTCGATAGCCTTATGATATCCTTAAGTAATGCTGGTCAAGTGTAATCTCCAACTACTTTCTACGTTTGGGCTTGTGATGATGCTGCTATTATATGCTTCACCTTTGGCATAGTCTTTGCTTTCTCTTATTGCCAATACCAACTATTTTCTTTTTCTTTTGTAGTCTTCGGTGGGTGATTTTGGGAAAGATGGTTTTGTTACTCTTCCGGAAAGTGGTATATACTATTTAGAGAAGTGTGTAGGTGCAAGCACACGCACATTTCACCCACAAAGATATAAATAGGGCACTTCGTAGGTTTTATTACCTTCTTCAAAGTCTCCGTCATACAGAATGATCCCAAATGGCTCTTTTTCAAGTTGATTACTGTTGACGCCTTAATTTTATTTAGGTTTTATTAATTAAGTTTTCGGATAATAAAAAAAAAAACAGACAAAAAAACAAAAAAACAAAAATAGGTCGACGTCGGTTGAAGAGGATAAGATCTCAGGTGCCATTAATGCTGAGCAGGCTTCGCTGGAAAGCTCAATGGGACATCGGTTTAGCCAAGCAGAATCGGTGGGCAAGCTGGAAGCCGGCGGCCGAGGCCCTCCATCAACCGGATTTCCTTTGCCTATAAATAAGTGGCCGCAAGCACTGTTGGAGTGCGTGGGAAGCTCGGAGATCTTTCACTAAGAGACATCGGGAAAGATCAAAGGGCGAGCATAGGGGAGAACTCGAGTCGCGAGCTCAGCCCACCCTCCACCGAGAAACTTCGGGGAAGGTCGGCGGCAAGCGAGTTCGAGAGGGTCAGATTTGGCCAGTGGAGGCTCGAATCTGGCCGGAGTGAGAGAAAATCAAGGCTGAGCGAGGTGAGCCGGAGGAGGGAGTGCCAAATCTATGAAGCCGGAAGCTTTGCGCCACCGTTGCAACCGCTGCTCTACTGCTACTGTCCCCCACTTCGACGCTGTGCCGCGACTGACCCGCCAACGCCACACCGGATCTGAGAGTTGAGGGACTGTCATCGCTGCCCTGACGTTGTCACCACCACCATTCGCCGCCACCAAGTATCCACCGCCTTCGGTTGCGTAGCTGTCATTGCACCCCCTCTCTCGAAACCCATCCATCTACGAATCTCGACCTCAGTGAATCGGGGCCTTCATTGCGTCTCCTATTGCCGCGCCACGAGCCTTGTTGTCGATCCAGTTGAGTGGCCGGCTACCGACTGCGATGTCGCCACCGTCGAACGCCGAGCTGCTGTCCGTTTGACCCCTTTCGTACCCCCCCTCGACGCTGCGAATCCGGAACCCTAGGGTTCCCGATTTTCTGGGTTGCGTCCCGAGTCATTGGGTCGGACTGGGCCGGGAATCGGGTAGGGTGTTGCACGTTTTTAGGCGGCTGGAAATCGGGTTGTGGGGTCGGATCAAGTCGGGTAGGGTTCCTTGCGGGAACCAGGTCATCGCCGGAATTCGGGCTGGATCCGGTGGGGTTTTGCCGGGTCGTCGAGTCGGGCTGGATCACTCCCAAACGGCGGGCCATCGAGGCCATTTTAATAAATAAATAAATAAGTTGGGCTCGTGTAACGGGCCCGTCTACGTTTTAGGCTCGCCGGGTCGAACAAAACCCGTTGATTTAACTCGGGTCAGTTTTTATTATTTAAAATAAATTTAAAATAAAAATAATAAATAATTTATTTCAAACAAATAAAACAATTTTGATAAAAAAAATTATTTATTTTCGAAAATTATTAAAAAAATAGTAAAAATATTTTATTTTCCAAAAAATTCAAGAAAAGATGAAAAATAGTTTATTTTCAAAAATATTAAAAAATATTTATTTTCTGAAAAAAAAAATCAAAAATCAAAAATCAAAAATCAAAAATATTTCATATTTTCCAAAAAATGCCAAAAATCCAAAAAAAAAAGCCCAAAAAAAAAAATCATAAAAAGCCAAAAAGACTTGTATTTTTTAAAAATACCCAAAAATCCAAAAATCCCCTTTATGTCCAAAAAAAGAAGAGAAAAAGACCCAAAAAATATTTTTTTCTCCCTATCAAATGCATGGAAAATTCCTCAAAAATCCAAAAAGCCTTAGGGTTTAAACAAGATTAGGTACCGAAAGGGCATTAGTGATTAACTAGAGTAGTCAAGTCCCCGATCCTAATTTCTTTTGTTGCACAGGAGTGAGTATTTCTTCCAAACACTTCGCATGGGTTTCTAATCAACCTACCCCAAATTGATTAGTGGTAACTCCATTTTAAAATTAATTTATAGGTTAAAAACTTAGACTATTAAAGTCGTGAATTGGTGGACTTGGGAGAGTTCGAGCATAACTAAATTCAGCCAAGCCATTAGCCTCCTTTAGGCACTCGCCCCCAATCGGCCGCCGAAAAAAAGAGGTCACGACAGCTTGGTGACTCCGTTGGGGATATTTGAGGACTTAGGCCATTCTATCTTGTTTAAAAACTTTACTGGCTTTTTTTTTTCTTTTATGCAGGTCAGTAGCTTAGAAGTTTATTTTAATTTTGCTTAAAATATATTATCTTGTGATTATAAACTGTTGTGCATGCTTTACTGTTTTAAACACTACACATGGCACATACAACCCGGTCGCCGGACCTGGGCCGCCATAGGATTTCTAGGATGGTGTTAAGAAATATACGACCTTGAATGCGAGACTGCGATGTAGAAGTTGCCTTTCTTTTCCCTGAATTTCTTATCCAAGGTTAGGAGGTTATGCTGCTAACGCGAGACTGCGACGAGCGGATACCCTTTTAATTTCAACAAACCTTCTCAATTAGAAATCGAGCCACACGTCCCATCTCGTATGTTTCTGTGCTTGCCATTTTCTTTAAAAGCAAAGTAATTTATTTACTTTTACTTAGTCTTTTCTAGCTCATGGAAAAATAGAGTCAGGTTGCGTATTTCCCTTTTTTATATGCGATGTGAAGAATTGATATCCAGTTCATTCCTACCCCCAAGGGAGAGCTTCTCAAATGGTGGAAGCAGTTAGATCAACTTGGCCAAGAGTGCGTCAAAGCAAGAATCGGTCATATCCTCCCATTGCTCCAAATCAATATCCACTCTGGAGTCATGCAAGCACTACCACATTTATGGTGTCCTGGAACATCTACCTTTGTGTTTGGAAAATTTGAACTGACTCCAACATTGGAAGAGTACAGTCTCGCCATAGGAATGCCCTTGGGAAGGGAGCTCGCTAAACCACCATTTGGCATTGACCCAGTGGTCAGTCTATCACGCTTTTTAAAAAATCATTCGGTAAGAGAAATTGTTGGAGCCAACAACAATGCTTTTCCACTATCATCCTTAACTGAATGTTTTGAAAAACAATCAATGACCCAAAAAACCAAGATCTTCCTATTGGCCTTCTTTGGATTTATTATCTTCCCATATAGAAAGAATGCCATAAATCCTTCAATCGCATGGGTAATAAATCAAGTCATTTTCGGAGCAAGATATGTAAATATGATTTTAGCTTAAACCTTTTTATCCCTTAATTGTTTCAAGAACCAAAAAGAAAAAATCATGAGGGCCGCTCCAGAAATTTTACAAATGTGGTTCTTTTCCCATATCAAAGGATTTGGGCACCTCATGCAAATACTTGAAATCCACGAGTTTAAGCACCCACTACAAAAGTTTCAAACCTTGGAAAAATATTCTCCCAATGAAGAGTATTCTCAGTGGATTAACTTACTAAAAGACCCAGTCCCTGAGACATTCCTATGGCGAACTAAATAGTTCATTACTGGAGAGGCGTGCTTTGCACTTAATTATTACAACCCCATCTCATTAGTACAGCGTCCTCCAAGAAATCCCACCACCGCTCAAATCAAGATTGTTCCAAGTCCTTTTCACCTGTACAGACTACAACTACTTGGAGGAGATCCACATAATTCAAAACGCATGGAGTAGATGTCACACTGAAAAGATTGTCATACCCAAAAGGTTGAAGGGATAGGAAAAAGCTCATCATGCATCCACATTCTACATCCTCAACCATATAATTCCCGAAAAGCTGCAACCAGTAATCCCCCATGTAGTTGATAAACTTACCCTACAAGGGCAAATCGAATCTCTTGAAAAGAGCTTGGAGACAAGCAGGAGACATGTATCAAAGCTAGTACGAAAAAGCAAGTAGCTTCATAAGACTGGAGCTTCCCATCGCATATAAAAATGGGCAACGGGACTTTTGATGTGAATGTCAAAATCTAGGGTTGTTCTGACTTGTGTAAAAAGTTCTGTTGGCATTGTATAAATCTCCTGTTAATAAATAAGAATGACTCGACCCTTACCATGAGCCATTTTTCCATGTGTTTCCTCGTTTACGTTTTCTCTATTTTTTTTGCCGATGTGTAATCACAACATAGTCGTATTCGCCAAATCCAAAAGCTAGAATGGCTGAAGAAAATGTACCAAGCCGTGTCGAGATTATGGAAAGTGAAATGAAGCAAGTCTTCAATGTGCTTCAACAACTCTCAAAGCATATAGATTCCATCCAAGGCAAATTGGCTCCCACCCCAGCCTCAATCGAAGTATTGTTACCGCAATCGTCTATCCGAGGTGATCAAGAAAGAGATACCGATGATAACATGCCCGAATTGGAGGATGATACGTACCAAATCATAGTTGAGAAAGTAAAGTCCAACAGTTTGTCTAAGATTGAACATGACAAACGCCTTGAGAAACTTGAAGAGAGGCTAAAACAACTGCAGGGCCTTCAAGATCCTACTCTAACAGATCCCTCCATCTACTCTAAGGTCAAAATGCCTGAGTTCAAGAAGTATGATGGCACGACCTGCCCAAGGGCTCACTTGCAAATATATTTGGTTCGAATGACCCAGTACATTAATAATGTACCTTTAATGATCAAGTTGTTCTAGTCAAGCCTGGTAGGTCCTGTCCTAAGGTGGTACTAAAAAAGAACATAAACCTCATCGAGACATGGAGTGAAGCAAGTGAGGCATTCCTCAAGCAATACAAATTCATAATGGACATTACCTCTTCTTGTGAGGATCTCGATTGCACGGAAAAGAAAAAGCAGGAATCTTTCAAAGAATATGCTATTAGATGGAGGAATCTCACTGCCCAGATTAGTCTTGAGCCAACAGACTTTGAATTGAGAAAAATGTTCATCAAAACCCTCCCCTATGAATACCGCAATTGGATGGTGACTATGATCGCTGAATTATTCAATCAACTCATTTCAGTGGGAGAGCAGATTGAGATAGGTTTAAGGGACGGCTGGTTCACTGAGCCTGCACCTGTCAGCAGAAGGCTCAACATGAAAAAAAGATAAAGAACCCCTGATTGATGTCAATGCCACCTACACTGCAAACATCAGTCACCTCTCGACCGTTCAAACAAGCACAGGCCAACAACAGACTAATAGCCGTCCACCCCAACGCTACAACAACCGAAGACAATTCACTCCGCTTCCTAGATCTCCCTCCTAGGTTTTGGCAATCCTCCAAAACAAGAGCCTCTTTTCAACTGAGCCAAGACGACCCAACGCTAAAAACTTCTCCAGCTATGACC
This sequence comes from Eucalyptus cladocalyx, assembly GCA_017140615.1. Classification (NCBI taxonomy): domain Eukaryota; kingdom Viridiplantae; phylum Streptophyta; class Magnoliopsida; order Myrtales; family Myrtaceae; genus Eucalyptus; species Eucalyptus cladocalyx. The sequence continues at coordinate 4,053,306 of CM029519.1, forward strand.
CGTCCAAAAAATGTGACTATCACATGAGAGAAGTAGGCCATTCAACTGATGAGTGTTTCATCCTTAAGCATCGGATCCAGAACTTACTAGATACTAAGGCCTTCTCATTCCAAACTGCAAAGCCAAATGTCCAAAGCAATCCGCTTCCTGATCATGCTAACAAAGTAAACATGATATTCAATTCTGAAGCCGGTCAAATCAGAAATGTCAATGCACATATTGCTGACATCTATCGAGGGTTAGTAGAAACCGAGTATTATACGGGTGATGAAATACCACCCTTTGCAATAATGGAGGAAAGGGTATTAAGAATGATAGAGGTCGGAATAATTGTGTACGCCGGCCACGCCAGCATAATTTCTACCATATTGCAAGTACTCATCAACTGGGAGGAAGAATTTGCCGCGCTAAATGCGGAAAAAGAAAAGAAGGATTCCACCTCACTTGAGAGCGTCTTTGAAAGGAAGGAAGCCATTATTCAAGCATCAACAGCAGAAACAGCTATAGTCATCGGGATTCCCCAACCTTACAAATACGAATACAACAATGCAGTACCATGGTCTTATGACCTTGATGTTGGTTTAGTCATGAGATCTGGGCGAACCTATGCTCAAGCAAATACTCAATCTACTAAGCCCATCACTAACGAAGAAGCCAAGGAGTTTTTGGCTGTAGTTAAGGCCATCGAATATAATGTAGTGGAACAATTACGAAAATCACTAGCACAGATCTCTCTGCTAGAATTGCTTCAAACATCTGTCAAGCACCAGAAACCCTCATGAAAGTATTAAGTGAAGCACGTTCCTCAAACGATTGAGCATGACAAACTCGAGAAATTTGTCAGTACCATCCTTCTAAAGAATCAAATGGTATTTTTTGATGAAGAAATTCCTGAGGAGGGTAGAGGACACACCAAGGACCTCTACATATCAGTCAAGTGCAACGCATCTCACATCGCTCGAGTGCTGATTTACAACAGATCTGCTCTTAACATATGTCTACTAGCGACACTCTGTTTCCTTAAAATAGAGAGATCATGGATCCAGGTACCCAAGACTTCTGTTCGAGCATCCGATGGAACAAAGAAGGAAACAGTGGGAGAGATCGAGCTCGACATTCAAATTGGCCCAACCATATTCAAAATTTTGTTCCAAGTGATGGATATCCCCACTGCATTCAATTTCCTCTTAGGGCACCCGTGGATCCACGTCGCAAGAGCAGTACCTTCAAGCCTCCACCAAAGTGTGAAGTTCGTGGTTGGAGGAAAACTGATCACGATTCGAGGAGAAGAAGATCACCGCATCTACCATGAGATGACCATCCTTTATGTTGAACCTAATGACAAAAGTGAAACCAGCTATCAATCGTTCGAGCTCGTGTCTACTATACACGAAACTCGAGGGACTTTGCCCAGAGTCCCTGAGGTATCAAGCAATGCAATCATGGTAGGAAAAATCATGGTTGAACACGATTTCATTCCAGGACAGGGGCTTGGTAGGAGAGGCCAGGACATTCGTCAGCTTATTGAAGCCCTGAGGATACCCTATACTATTGGTTTAGGATATTCCCCAGATAGAAAAGCAAAGAAAAAAGTCGGCCTTGTATATCTTCGTCTCGAGGAAACTTTCCCAGGCCTAACCAGGATGATGCATGAAGAAGAAGAAGTGAATATTTCAAAATGGTTCAACCCCAGAAGCACGAAATTGACCATAATCCAGGAAGACACAACTTGGCCCTCACTTATAAAGAAAGAGGAGCCAGATGACATGACCACCATGTTCGAGGACATTTTCATAGGTGCCATTGAGGAAGAGCAGTTAGAAGAGACAGGCGATAACTTCTCGTTCATCCAACTTCAACACCAAGTCGAAGAATTACGCGAGACTGTACACCATTTGACAAAAAACTTTGCTCAAGCTACCTGTGCATTCCATTCTCATCATAATGAGGAGCTGATAATAAATGAAGAAGACCCTACTAACACGACCTGGCGAGGGGCACGGCTACCCTTATCCCTAAGAAGCACACAGCCATATTTGCCTCTTCCTAAATCAATGGCCATTATTTTCCCCATCCTCCTAGAGCAAAGGATAATTGGCAGGGAACTGAGCCATCCTGCTCCCAAATACTTCCTTGATTATGATCCATCTAAGCAATGTGATTATCATTCGAGGGAATCAGGATACTCGCTAGATGACTGCACCATCCTGAGAGACAAGGTTCAGGATCTTTTGGATGCCGGGGTATTCACGTTCCGTTCTCCATGGCTATGTTTTGGCAATGATCACCTCCTCATGGTACCCAGAACCCGTACCATGTTCCCTAAGCATGCTAAGGAAGCGCGTAGAGGAGAGGCAATCATGGACACTTTGGGCCAACCAAGTGGTAAATGTAACTATTATGTCGATTATTCAATCCCCCAAAGTTTCTATGATCATCATAACATCGTCCCTGATGGATGGGAAGGCATGGATGATTTGAAATCAGCAAAGCTGGGAGCATAGAGAGACGTGGCTGGCGACTGCTATGAAGACTTTTTCGTGGGTGCTATCAACGAAGGATCGTTAGGGGAAATGGGTGCAGACCCGCTCGAGTAGAATCCTTTTTAATTCCTCTACATGCTCCCCTACGTGGGAGCCTATACATATTTCTTAAAGTCTGGCTTGTTTTGTTTTCAACATCAGTTCCACTCAAGAAACTATTTTTTGAAATCACCCTGTAAATCCGTCTACTAATAAATAAAGTTAAAAACATTTTGAAGGCATGAGGAGACACACCAAACCAGCCCGTTGATGATAGCCAACCGTCAAATGAAAGAAGAAATCTGAGGCTCGGGTCTCCTCATGTTTCCTTGTCTTAAATTTTCAAAAACAATTTATCACATTTTCAAAAACAATTTATCACATTTTCAAAAGAAAGAAGCATGCATGCTACTAACCTTATTTGTTCCCTTAGCTATCTACTCTATGACACAAGAATAATCTAGCGGCAAGCGAGGGTATGGGAACGGTCCAGACCAACACCGTAAGTAGCCATGATAGCAATTCTAATGACTCAGATGATGATTTTGATGATTCCGACAAAATTCAACGGAATTAGAAGTGCCACGAAGAAACAAGGCCCCTACTACTGAAGACACCGTCATTGTCAATTTATGCAACACAGAAGGTCCAAGGGAGATAAAGATTGGCGCGAACCTTCCTAAAGAAGAAGCTACAAGCTTAATTGCCCTCTTAAAGAGGTATCAAGACGTATTTGCATGGTCATATGCCGATATGCCAAGCCTCGATCCAATGATCGTGGAGCATAGCTTGCTAACCAACCCTGATGTAGCCCCTAAGAAGCAACGGCTAAGAAGAACTAAGCCCGAGTTTTCAAAAAAGATTGAAGAAGAAGTAATGAAGCTCCTAGAAGTAGGCTTCCTCAAAGTCTCGCAATATCCTAGTTGGGTAGCGAACATTGTACCGGTGAAGAAAAAAGATGGTCGAATCCGGGTTTGTGTTGACTACCGTGATTTAAACAAAGCAAGCCCATAAGATGATTTTCTGCTACCTCACATAGACGTTCTTGTGGATAGTGCTGTTGGATTCAAACGTTTCTCTTTCATGGATGGATTCTCAGGATACAACCAAATAAAAATGAAGGAGGAAGACAAGGAAAAGATGGCATTCATTACTCCATGGGGGACTTTTCACTATAAGGTTATGCCTTTTGGCGTGAAAAACGCTGGAGCAACTTACCAACGTGCCATGGTCACCCTTTTTCATGACATGATGCACAAAGAAATTGAAGTATATGTCGATGACATGATCGCCAAAACCAGACATGGAGAAGACCATGTGAAGACCCTGGAAAGATTATTCAATCGACTTCACCAGTTCAAGTTGCGCTTGAACCCAGCAAAATGTGTGTTCGGGGCAACTTCTGGGAAATTACTTGGATTCATTGTGAGTTGTGAAGGGATAGAAGTGGACCCGTCAAAAACTAAAGCGATATTTGAGATGCCTCCTCCCTCGACTGTAAAAGAAGTCCGGAGCCTCCTGGGAAGATTAAATTACATTGCGTGATTCATTTCCCAGCTTTCCGAAACTGCAAAACCTTTCTTTGAACTTATCAGGAAAGATGCACAAATCAAATAGGATGATGACTGCCAACTGGCGTTTGAACATCTAAAGCAGTACCTGATGAAACCTCTAGTTTTAATATCCCCGACTCCAGGGCACCCTTTGACCCTCTACCTTACCATCAACAGTGAATCCTTAGGTGCAATATTGGCACAGAAAGGACCACATGATGGGAAGGAGCGAGCCATTTACTATTTGAATAAAAAGTTCACCACATCGGAACAAAACTACTCTAAGTTAGAAAAAAACATGCGCTGCATTGGTATGGGTGTTGCATAGACTCCAACAGTATACCTTGCATTACCAAACATTCCTTGTAACTGTGAGTGACCTAATTAAGTATTTGCTCGGTTGCCCGACCTTGGTGGGAAAATTGGCCAAATGGCAAATCCTGATCTCACAATTCAACATCTAGGTGATGTCGCAAAAATCAGTTAAAGGTCGGGTGATTACTGATATGTTAGCAGATTGCCCTAAAGAAGTGCGCGAGGATCATTCCCCAGACGACTGTATTTCAATAGTAGAAGAGGACACATGGACTATGTTCTTTGACGGAGCTGTAAATTTGTCAAGTTCAGGCACCGGGGCGGTCTTGATATCCCCAAATGGGCAACATTATCCTATGGTTGCAAAATTGATGTTTCCATGCACCAACAATATAGCCGAATATGAAGCATGCATCATCGGCCTACAAGCGGCTATTGGAATGGAAGTGTCAAAACTAAAAGTATTCGGTGACTCCGCCTTAATTATCCTCCAGACTGTAGGCGAGTGGAAGACAAGAGATGCCAAACTAGTGCCTTATCACGACTACTTGGAAGAATTGATAGAAGAATTCCAGGACGTCTCGTTTGAATACGTACCTAGAATTCATAACCAGTTTGCTGATGCACTAGCAACACTATCATCTATGTTGCAAGTAACGAAAGGGTTAGAAGTAAAGCCTCTGAAGATTGAAGTCCTGACAAGACAAACCCACTACATGACTATAACTGAAGAACCCGACAAGAAACCCTAGTATTACGACATCATAAAATACGTCCAGAAGCAGGAATTCCCTAAAAAAAGCACTCCCTCTGATTGAAAATGGCTTCGAGGTTCTTCGTCAGCGATGAAAAATTGTACAAAAGATCATATGACTCAGTCCTGCTAAGGTGTGTGGATGCAAATGAAGCCACACAAATAATGCAACAAATACATGGGGGAGTGTGTGGCCCTCATATGAATGGACATATGTTGGCCAAGAAAATAATGAGATTAGGTTATTACTGGCTCGCCTTAGAGAACGATTGTGCTCAGTATGCGCAAAGCTATCATCGTTGTCAGATTCACGGGGACAAGATAAATGTCCCTCCAACTGAATTGCATCAGTTATCTGAGCCATGGCCATTTTCAATGTGGGGCATCAATGTAATTGGCCCAATCAACCCGAAAGCATCAAACGGGCATCGGTTCATTTTGGTCGCAATCGATTACTTCTCAAAATGGATCGAAGCCGCATCCTATGCAAGCGTAATTGCACAAAACGTTATGAAGTTCATCAGACGTGACATAATCGCCCGTTATGGCGTACCGGAAGCTATCGTCACCGACAATGGGTCAAACCTGAACAACAAGTTGATCGATCAATTATTTTCTGAGTTCAAAATCCAACATCTGAACTCGTCCCCTTATCGTCCACAAATGAATGGAGCTGTGGAAGCCGCCAACAAGAACATCAAGAGAATCCTATCCAAGACAGCTAAAAACTACCGTGATTAGCATGAGAGGTTACCCTTCGCACTAACAGTATATTGAACTTCAATTCGAACTTCCACTAGGGCAACGCCTTTTTCCCTAGTTTACGGCATGGAGGCGGTTTTGCCTGTAGAAGTAGAAATCCCTTCCCTACGAATTTTATCCCAGGCAAGATTGTCCAAGGAAGAATGGACACAACAAAGGCTTGAGCAACTGAATGTGATCAACAAAAAATGACTGAAAGCCCTCTGTCATGGTCAGTGTTACCAACAGAGGGTAGCTCGATCGTTCAATCAAAAGGTACGACCCAAGCACTTCAAGGTAAACGAGCTAGTCTTGAGAAAGACGCTGCCAATCTTTCCAAAGCCCGGAGGCAAGTTCGCCCCAAATTACAAGGGTCCTTATGTAATAAAGAAGATATTCCCCGGAGAAGCCTTGATCCTAACTGAGATGGATGGGTGAGAATTTTCTAAACCAGTTAATTCCGATGCTATAAAAAAGTACTACCCTTGAAAGATGTTTATTGTCTGGCATTGCCAAGCACTTCTCTATTAGAATCAAAATGCTTATGCACCTTTATATATGAGTGATGTATTTACACCATCATAAAAAAAATGTGTGTTTGGTTGACTCAATGAAGAAAAATGAATGGTAATCACTAGCATTTAAGGAAGTGTCGAAAATCAAGTAGCAAACTCGATGGCATAACTTGAGCAAATCGACATTACCCAGGCAAACGCGTAAGAGTAATCCATGTCAATTTCGCCTAGCTCGGTGTAAAGGACACATCATTCAAGAACCGGTCTGGCTAGAAGGAACCTTATGTCCCAGTCAACAATCTTAGAATCTGGAAGCCTCACTTCTTGTTCCAGACACATGCTCTTGTAAGAAGTAATTACCATCAAAGAATTGAAAGTTTTGATTGTCCATCTCAAATTCCATAGAAGTTTGAGGTACATGACTTTGCCTAATGCTACTATAATCAAAGGTAGAAGGAAAAATTCCATAGAAGGAAAGCGTTGAAAATCAATCAACGACCAGCAATCATGCATATGTGGCCACAAGTAGGAAAGGCCAATAAAAGGAAGCATTGAAATGTAAAAGAGGCCGTCAGCAGCTTCCTTAAGAGCCAGCACAAATAAACTCTAGAGGAAAGGTAACTTGGCATCATTTTTAACACTCACTCTCTGAACTCATATTGACAGGAAGCATTGAGATTCAAGAGCCAGATTAAATGGTTAAATAGGGCAAACCAAGTGATCCAAGCCCGGGGCAAAAACAAAGACATCCGATCAAATTATTAACCCCTAACTGATTATTCATGTGACATCTCCCTATTCAATAGGGACAACCATTGACACCCATTTGCGATGTTCAAAGTTTAACATATTTGGAAACACCATTATGTTAATCATAAAGTTGTCAATAAGGTCTTTTTTGAGTCAAAACCATTCACTTGTTTTGAAGATTTCAAACTCCATCATATTGAAAAGGTTGCATGATGTTTCCAGATGAATTCTGCATGATGATTTTGTCTATCTAAGTCACTGATTCCACTAAGAATTATTAGAATAGACAGCTAAGTGGAGAATACAAGATTGATTGAGCATGCTGGATGAGGTATGTCAGAATGATGACAGGCAAGCCATATCCCACACACAGTCCCCCATCTATACACTTATGAGATGAGTGCAGAAAATTCCATGACTACTGGATAAAGAGTTCTCTCGCGAATGGTATGATAACCAAAACAGTGAGAGGCATTCCATCACTCACTTTGAGCCCCATACAATGGCAAATTTCTGTCCTACCCCCGTTAAGAACTACCCCCACATAAGGGCAGATTGGAGGCGAAGCAGCATCACAAGGTGAGAAGAGAGATAGAAATTTTCTTACTTACACTTGCATCAATTTTTGAGTGTCTTTATTGCATATGAACACTCGCGTTAATTTAAGTGCCCTAGAGTCATGAAGAGCAATTATTTCTTTATACACTTGTATCCATTGTACAACTCAATTGAGTCTGTAAATTTACCCTCACATGGAGGCAAAGCAGAAGCTACTACTGTTTGAGCAGCATAATAAGAAGCGCCGGCAAAAGATGAAGACTCAATAGTCTAACAAAGGCATTTGCTTGAACTTGTTAAGATCAGCTCTCAAGCAACAAGAACAAAATAGGGGCATAAAAAAGTAGTATACCTGGTAAAAGCAAGGTCAATGCCCGTAGATGAAAAAAAAAAGCAAAAACTATGGACATAAAAAAAATAGTGTGCCTGGTAAAAGCAAGGCCAATGTCTCCAAACAAAAACTACAGCTGTTTGTATTCCCGAGAGAAGTTGATGTTGTGGTTCAATTAATGGAACCTTTATCTGACTGTGAGAAGAAAGACCAGTGATAAATGCCAAGGCGATCGCCAGCTCTTACCTTTTTACACATGAGTCAAGCCTACATTTCATCCCACTGTAAAAAGTTTCTTCAGACTAAGGGCACTTCAATTAACGTAGGATTTCATATAAGCATCGCTCGAAGAAGTACGAGCAAGATTATTCTATCTCTTTTCACAGGATTCTTGACTTGCAAACCTAGAGATGAGCATGCGGCATCTTTTTCATAGAGCCATGACCTTGTTGGTCCCCTTTGATAAGCCATTGACCAAGCCTTCATCACAATTTCAATAAAGACCTCTCACATTGTTAAAGTCGTACCACTCGCGAGAATACTCAAACTCCAGCTGACATGATGACAGTGAGATAATGTGGTCCTTATAAATCCTGCATCAATGGTCAGGATAAAACAACATTTCCCATGAGAGTAAGTGAAAAATCCTTTCAAACTAAAAGTCCCCCATCTGGCATGCTCAAGACATCTACATTCTAATTGAAGGTTGTCTTTCAAAATCTTCCCCAGTGGAATTCAAATGATACAAAACTGACAAGATTGTCATGCATAAATCACATTTGAATTTATGAATTTACAACACATATAGTCATTGTGTGTGCATATTATGCAAATAGCAAGCATGCTCTTAGAGATTAGAGATATCATTAGGAAAGCACATCCCCAACCTCACTCCCAGAGCTTTATGTCTGATAATCTTTGAGAACCCACCACTCATCTAGTACTCTCTCTTATTGACACTCACCATGTTCAAGTTGTCCCCAGAATATTGATATTCGCAACTGTCCAAGTATCCCTTTGTCTTTAAGTACCAACCCCTGTTCGGATACTCTGTTTCCGTGACACTCGATCGGTCTGAGTTGTCCTCGGAATTGTGTCATTGAATTCTAGCAGCCACTCAAGTATTCCACCATATTATGCGCCTGTGATTGCCTATGTATATTTTCTTACACTTGGATCAATTGAGTGGTTCCTAATCATATTATTAAATATTTGTGTTCATCCAAGTATTCCACTACTTTGTACACTTGCAGCTACCCAAGCGTCCCAACCCTTTTGAGTGCCTGTGGCTAGCCAAGTAAGCCTCATACCACATTCAAATTTATAATACCAAGAGGTGAGAGACCTTTACGAATATGCGAGGTACGTCCTCGATATTCCCCATTACCAAGAGGTGAGAGACCTTCACAAATATCCAAGGTACGTCCTCGATATTCCCACTACCAGGAGGTGAGAGACCTTCACAAATATCCAAGGTACGTCCTCGATATTCCCACTACCAGGAGGTGAGAGACCTTCACGAATATGCGAGGTACGTCCTTGATATTCCCTTTTTACTAGGAGGTGAGAGACCTTCATGAATATCCAAGGTACATCCTCAATATTCCCATTACCAAGAAATGAGACACTTTCATAAATACCCAAGCTATGTCCTCGATATTTCCAATTATCAAGTACCCCTTCAATACTTGTAAACATCCAAGTATCCTTCAAGAATTCATACTTGCGATTATCCAAGTACCCCTCCAATGCCTATGATCAACCAAATGCCCTTTCGACACCTGCAAAGGCCCAAATATCATTCAGGTTAGTACTTGTGAATATCCAGGTACTATTTGATATGCCTATGAATGTCCAAGTATCTTCCAGAATCGATACCCTGAGAAAGGACGGCGCATCCTCTCGAGAAAGGTCAGGTTCCAACTGAGGTCTTCGACAGAAGTCAGACACCCCACAAATTGATGCCCTGAGAAAGGTTGGTGCATCCTCCCGAGAAAGGTCGGGTTCCTACTAGTGTCTTTGACAGAAATCAGACACCCCCACAAATCGATGCCCTAAGAAAGGTCGGCACATTTCTCGAGAAAGGTCGGGTACCAACTGGTGTCCTCGATACAGATCAGGCACCCACAAATAGATGCCCTAAGAAAGGTCAGGTACCAACTGGTGTCCTCGATATAGATCAGGCACCCACAAATAGATGCCCTGAGAAAGGTCAGTGCATCTCTTGTCACGGCAATCGAAGAAAGGTTCGGGTTCGAGACAAACCACTTATTGCTCTGATAGGCAACCGAAGAATGGTTCGGGCCCTGGAAAAGCATTTTACCGTCACGACGACCGAAGAAATGTTCGGGTCCGAGGCAAATCACTTATTACTCTAACATGCGACCGAAGAATGGTTCAGGCCCTAGACAAATTATTGATTATTTTAACAAGCCACCGAAGAATGGTTCGAGTCATGGAAAAGCAACCTCCTCATATCACCAGGTAAGATGACGCCTTGATACTTGCCAAACTCGGGGTTCACACCTTATCTCACTCACTCTCAGTAAGTGACTATAAGTATCTTCTTATCTGTCTTAGTATATATAAAGTTATATTGATCTTTTTTCGCATAGAATAATGAGTCTCAAATAAAATATAATCTGCTGCGCATGCTGGATAAAATTTAGGCATCAGTTTTTCTTTGAATGCAACCTCTGCGAGCTCACCTTCAAAGAGGGGCAGCTATTGACGCCTTAATTTTATTTAGGTTTTATTAATTAATTTTTCGGATAAAAAAAAAAGAGTAAGAAAAGCAAAGCAAAAGCCCAGCCCAGCCATTCTTCCCTTCACGCGGGCCCTAGGCCCACTCTCCTCTTTCTTCACCCCCGGCCCGGCCCCTTTCTCTCTTCTTCTTCCTCCTTCCCTCTCCTTCGCCACTGCAACTCACGCGCGCAAGGGAGTCCGACGTGCGAAGGACGGCCTATGGCTGAGGAGAGTAGGCCGACATCAACTGGAGAGGATAAGATCTCAAGCGCCATTAATGCTAAGAAGGCTTTGCTGGAAAGCTCGATGGGACACTGGTTCAGCCAAGTGGAACCGGTGGGCAAGTTGGAAGCCGGCAGCCGAGGCCCTCCGTCGACCGGATTTCCTTCGCCTATAAATAGGTGGCCGCAAGCACCATCGGAGGGCATGGGAAGCTCGAAGATCTTTCACTGAGAGACATCGGGAAAGATCAAAGGGCGAGCACAGGGGAGAACTCGAGTCGTGAGCTCAGCTCACCCTCCACCGAGAGACTTCGGGGAAGGCTGGTGGCGAGCGAGTTTGAGAGGGTCAGATCTAGCTGGTGAAGGCTCGGATCTGGCCGGAGTGAGAGAAAATTAAGGCTGAGTGAGGTGAGTAGGAGGAGGGAGTGCCAGATTTATGAAGCCGGAAGCTCTGCGCCACTGTTGCAACCGCTGCTCTGCTGCTGCTGTCCCCCGCCCTGACGCCATGCCGCGACTGACCCGCCAACGCCACACCGAATCTAAGAGTTGAGGGACTACCATCGTTACCCTGACGTCGTCACCACCACCATCGCCGCCACCAGGTATCCGCCGCCTCCGGTTGCATAGCCGTTGTCGCACCCCCCTCTCTCGAAACCCATTCATCTCCGATCTCGACCCCAATGAATTAGGGCCTTTGTCGCGTCTCCTACCGCCGCACCACGAGCCCCGTCGTCAATCTGGTTGAGTGGCCGGCTGCGACGTCGCCACTGTCGAACGTCGGGCTGCTGTCCGTTTGACCCCCTTCGTTCCCCCCTCGGCATCGCGAATCCAGAACCCTAGGGTTCCCAATTTTTCGGGTTGTGGTCCCAGGTCGTCAAGTTAGACCTAGGCCAGGAATCGGGTAGGGTTTTGCACGTTTTAGGGCAGCTGGAAATCAGGTTGTGGGGTCAAATCCGGGTTAGGTAGGGTTCCTCGTGAGAAACGGGTCATTGCCGGAATTCGGGCCGAATCCGGGTGGGGTTTTGCCGGGTCGTCGGGTCGAGCTGGATCACTCCCAAAATGGCGGGCCATCATGCCATAAAGGCTACGTCCATGTGACATAGGTACGCTTGGTAGTAGAATTTTAACATTGATATCCCTTTTTTGTGTGCCATACCCCAAAGAAAAACACAACAGACTGCACAAGGGTCAAGCTTAGTAAGTTGATTTTAAGGGAGATGAACAAAAGCAACACATTCTTACCAAAAAAAACAAAACAAAAGCAACACATTCGAAAACTTGAGGAGGAATAAGCAAAATAGATGGTAAAGTAACATGGTTGGAAATGACTTATCATGGAGTCTTGAAATTCAGCACCCTTGAAGGCATATGGATCGATAAACATATTGTTATGACCCCAGCATTGTTCTAGTATCTTTTTAGTACATGTGAACTATTGAGAAATATTGTGAGTAACAAGGGTAAAATAGTAACTTAGTTATGAGTAGGGTTAAGCGCATATACATGTATATACATATATATTTGTAACCTTTTTTTTTTCATTTTGATTATCAGAAAACAATTATCCTTCACATGGTATCAGAGCCACACTTTAAAAAAAATAAAAATAAAAACCCTAGCCGCCAGATTACCGGAGACCACTGTTCCGTCACCGGAAAAGGCCGTGCCTCCGGCTGGCAACCTACGACGTTGATTAGTGACCCCAGCTGTCATCATTCGAGTCCCGCCTTGGGAACGCATTGATCAGCCTTGTGGTTGCTGCTCGTTTCCCCATCATCGCAAATCCTTCTATCAAACCTTGCTGATCAACTCCATATGAGAGTCCTCCGATGAAAATCTTAGAAGACGACATGCATCTTGTGGTCTGGCCATGATGATGACCTTTGTGAACAGCTTCCCCTGCTAAAACCCTATTTCGATTTTGCCGCCTCACGTGGCTTGTGTGAAGAGAATCGAGGCCCTATCCGTGCGCGTGAAGATCTATGGAGTATTGATCGGATTGGGCTGAGTTTCGGAAGAAGCTGGGCGCTTGATATATCGTCCCTGATCGTTGTCGCGGAGATCAAAGTTTCGATGTCTGTCAAGCTCGACGCTTCGACTTGAGGATTCGTGAGGAGGGCATCGATTCCGGGTGCTGCCCACATCAATTTCCTCCACAAGGAGCATGTGACTGGAGGAACTGAGTTCGTCGTCGGTGCTGCTGCTTTGGATAAATATTTTTTTCAAGCTCACGTTTGTGATGTGAGGAGTTATTAGGTGGGTCCAGTGTCGTGGTTTCTATGGTCATGGTGGTGATGTTATGATTTTACCCGATAAGGACAAGGCGCTACACCCAAAACTTGCAAGCATCAAATTGGTCTTCTGAGAATTGAAGGCCCCCACAATCTCGGTCCGCCATTCTCAGTATAGGTCAGGTGCATACTTATCAAGTTGCTGAAAAGCTATCTGTCTGATTTGTTACAATCCTTGGAAGCTATAATTGGCTTTGCAGTGTAAATTTCTCATTTGCTTTATTGAGGTTTAGATGCGCAGGGACTCAGGTCTATTGTATGAAAGCTAGATATTCTAACTGCTGGACATGATGGGATATTTTCTGATGGTGGATGGTAACTCACTTTATTATGTGTATTGCACAAAATTTTAGAAGTGGCCATTGTGGATGATAGATTTGCTAGTGATTATAGAGGATAGAGTTGCTGTTCCGCACTTGGAAGTTATTTGCATTGATAAGTATATTGGTGCTTTGGTGATTCGTATGGTGATTCGATTGAAGCCTTTCTATTTGGAATTTTGTGTGTGTATTTGATTGAATTATTGGAATTAAGCATTGGCAACTGTGAAGTTCATTTCTTGGGCTCAATCATTCTTTATTCACTAATGGCGACCAATGGATCTCCTTTTGGTCATTTTCAATTAACATTTGTCAAGTTAGATGGAACTAATTATCCATCTTGGTCTAAAGCAGTCAAGGTATATCTTACCACCACCAGACAACTGAACTATCTCACATCTACAATACCGTCTAACATGAGTAAAGCTGCCGATTGGATTGCAGGAGATGCGATGATTCGGACCCTATTGTGGAATAGCATGGACCCTAAGGTCAGTCCTCACTTTATTCAATGTAACTCTGCTAAAGCAGTTTGGGATAAGTGTGCATTACTCTATTCGGGGCAAAATAATATGATGCGAGTATGTGACACATGGGAAAAGTTATTTGATATTCAACGTGGAGATCAATCATTGTCTGATCTTTATGCTCAGTTCACCACTCTCTATCAACGATTGGATACTTATCTTCCTGCCTCGAACGATCCCGATGTTTTGGCTAAACGCTAAGAGGATTTGAGGGTAATATTATATCTCAAGTTATTGGGGCCTAAGTATTCATCTCTTTGTCAACATATTACATCTCAGAGTTTTCTTGCCACAGTAAATGAAATCTTCTCCCAGGCTCTCCGTTCTACAATTCTTGAGAAGAGTTCTTCCACGCCAGCAGTGGAGAGTAGTGCTATGCTTTCTCGTGGTTCTAGTGGACGTGGAGCTCGAGGTCATTGTTATCGAGGTCGTGGACACGGTGTTGTTCATGGTGGAAGTCGTGGAGGCCGTGAAGGGGGAGTTAGGACTCATGGTACCATCAATTCTGGGAATAGTTGTGGTTCCCGCTATTGCCATCATTGTCAAAGAGTTGGACATACAGAAGCTTATTGCTATACACTTCACCCAGAGCTCAAACCACCTATTGCTGCATATGCAGAAGTTGAGGATTCTCTTGGTCCTCCCTCAATAGCTCCACCAAGTTCAACTCAAGTTCTGAAGACAGGCGATTTAGTTACATTAACATGTGTTGAGTATGATACATTGGTTCGCTCCCAACAAGTGCCAGGATCTTCAGCTCCTACTGCTATTCTGGCACAAACCTCTAAAGGTAGTTCATCATGTTTGTTGTCTGCGTCATCTGCTTCTTGGTTTATAGACTCTGGAGCTACCAATCACATGACTAGTAACTCTAACTTACTGTCTTCTTTTCACTCTACATCTCCTTCGTTATTGAATTCAATTACATTAGCAAATGGTTCACAGTCTCAAGTTACTGGTTTGGGAGTTGCTCATTTGAGTCCCTCTCTTTCTTTATCATATGTCCTCCACCTATCAAAATCTCCTTATAATTTGATTTATGTTAGCTCGTTGACCAAAGAACTAAATTGTTTTGTGACCTTTTACTCTTCCCGTTGTGTTTTTCAGGATTTGATAGCTGGATAGATGATTGGTGAGGGACATGAATCCAATGGCCTGTACTACCTTGATAAGAAAGTGTTAGCTGCTGCAGGGATAAAACAGACATCCACTGATGTATATCGGATGCATTGTCGTACTTGGCCATCCACCACCAAACCTACTTCGACGTTTATTTCCTGAGTCTAAGTTTGTGAGTTCCTTTCAGTGTGAAGCTTTTTCATCTCGAAGTTCATGGCTTTTATCAGACCAAAGCCAGTTCTCTTTCACACGAATAAACCCAACAACCATCTCGTCAAAGCGAGCATCAGGAATTCCTACGATGACGATTCCAGCTACTCCTGGATGTTGGAACAAGATTGCCTCTACCTATGTTGTGAAACAAGAACACGTCCTAGGAAAATGAGCTTCTCGTACATCTTTTCACGGTAGCTAACCATGATTTTGAGAAAATAAACAGGTTCATCATTAAAAACATAGAAAAATAAAAAGGTTCAATATTTGTCTCTACCTATCAGAATTCTATGCTTGGTCAAAGGAAAAATGAATCATTTCTAAGCCAATTCATACATGATAAATTCTATTACCTCTTTAGGTAAACATTTTCTCCCCCAGTCTTGATCCGACCACTTTCTCGACCAATGAGCCAAGGCTGACCATGCTCATCAATGAAACCAACATCACCATTATCAAACCATGAATGACTGTTAGAGACTGATGACCGAACTTGATGCCAGTATCCAATCATCAAATGTGGACATCTGGTTAGAATTTTCCCAATGCCAATTGAATCATCACCATCTGTCCTCAATTCAACGTGTGGGGCAGGTTTGCTGACACAAATGCCTCGTGGTGTTTGAACTGAACTGAGATATGCTCCGACATGAAAATGAAGGGGCCGGTAAGGAAAACGAGAAATGTGGGTCATAGAGAGTCATGAACGTTAGTGAAGAACAAGTCTCTGTCATTCCTGCATATTGAGAAAACAAAGGAGAAAAAATAGCATGATGAGGAAAGAAGTTCAATGCACTTTGCTAGCAGGTTCTCAAATTAACATCGACGCGGCACAAATAACAGCATTATGGTTTAGAGGATGCACACCATAGGCTGAGAGAATCTTAGCTCTTGGGAAGAAGTTGCCGCCTTCTTTAATAAGATCAATTGACAAACTTCCTCTCGCCATTCAATATCTTTTTGACGCGGTCTCTTCCTTTCCACAGTCCCTTCTCCCTGAGGAAACTAGGAATTAAGCAGAAGTACCCCTCAAAAAGCATAACTTGGAACTTAGATAATGTAACGGCCAATGCATTGCTCGTTAAATATCACTCTTTGTAGATAACCTAAGAAAGGATATTAGATCAGCGACCATGACCAGAACAGTGATCAAAGCAGTGACGTCATGTTTTGTCTATCACCTCAATGGCTGTTTTAGCTTCAAACTTGGGCATTAAGACATGGCAAGCTCCAGCCATTAACATGGCCATGGCCGATGAGAGACCCCCAATGTGGCACAAATGAGCAGTACGCAAATAAACCTGCAAAAATTGAATAAAAAGAAATTCACTTGTCATATTACTCTGACTCCAATTGCCTATGGACCTTCCAATATGGAAACAATCACTTGAGACTTATCTTGACAATGATTATAGAATTTTCGATTGCCAAACAAGCATGAAGACAATAAAAGAGAAGAAACTTGGAAAGGGCGTACATCATTCTCACTGTAACCACATATGGCTATTTTTGCCATAGATTGTATGAACAAAGCTGAATGGCTTATGGCAACTCCTTTTGGCTTCCCGGTAGTCCCTGAAGCCAGTAAGCCCAGTAAAGCTAGACATCTAGAAATGAAAACTTAGCAAGTGCCATGCATAACTACGAACTATCAATGCCACGTTTTTCCAAACTTAGGCATCAAAGTGGCATATAATTGACATAGTGACAACGCCTGTGAAAATCACCAAGAAAAAGTCAATCTATAGCCAGAACCTATGCCCAAATAAATCTATTAAGTAATGGAATGCAAGACAACATCTGAATGTAGAAAGCAACATCACACAATGTAATCCTCTAATTTGAAAAACCCTCAAAAAATTGCCAAAAAATATGGACAAAGAAGCTTTATCTAGGGAGTCTTGTTCAGAAGTAAGGTCAGCAAAGTATCTTAAGCAACAAGTGATCAACCCAAAAGAAAGCCGTATATTTACATATCACATTGTCAATGCATATACATCTAATGTAAGTGAAGCAAGACAATTGTAAACTTATTCCATACTGAAACAGGGATCAATTATCACAAATATAAAGAATTTGCAATATAGTATCTTCAAACGAGCTCAACTGTTAGATATAACTGAGATTATTGTTGGAAGATACGCAGAAATTAGGAAAGAATTGATTGGATCAAATCGAATCAAATCGTAGGGATTTTATTGAATCAATTAAAATCAGATCCAATATGTATATTGTATCTTTTCCTTTTCTTCTACACATACATTGTAATATAATGTAACTCAGTACATTGAATGAAGTAGAGAAAATACAGAAAATTCCTACACTTTTTCCTTCGCTTTTCCTTTTCCCTTCGTATTTTGTCATGGTATCAGAGCTCCAGAGACTCTGACATTGCTTCCGCTACACCTTGGTTGATTGCCTAGAGGAACCCTATCCTGCAAAAGGGTTGCCGAGAGGAATCAAATTCTTTTTTTGAAGGGAAATTTTATCAAAATGAGCCAATCAGAAATTCCTACCTCCAATCCAAATGAACCAGTATCGACGACCCCTCAGACTTCCAGCGCCATCTCCGTGACCGAACAACAACTCGGCCAGATTCAACATCCACATGCGCATTGGGAGAATGCTCCGGCTCAGTTTAATCTGGGTCAGCCATTTCCGGCGTTTCCCTACCAATGGATGCCATATCCATGGATCCCAGGGTTGAATCCAGTCACATCATCGCCGGGATTTCAGGGTAGTGTGCCGAGCGATGGAGGTCCACCAACTAGTATTGGGGCAAACGCGACCATCGACCCGAAGCAGACGAGCGGATCAAATTATTCTGGAACAGGATCTCAGGGACAGTTTGGTGCGGGGCTTCAAGGACAACCCCAAGGAATACCACCTGGTTTCCTTCCTTTTCCTTTCGCGGCCGCCATAGGTCGACCAGAGCCCGGTGACGCGCTTTATGTTTCCACCTCCGACGGACCGGAGTTGTGGCTTATCAGCCACCCTCTCACGGGTTCAGAAAATTACTCAACCTGGGCGAGGGAATTTCGGCGAGCCCTAATCACCAAAGACAAAGAAGGTTTCATCGACGGGACCGTTCCAATCCCGACCGACGAGAAGATGGGAAAACAGTGGAGAAAATGCAATCAATTGGTCAGAACGTGGATCAACAACCGCATCAACCCGAAATCGCGGCGGGGTTACCACCACGTAAGATTCCAAAATGATTTGGGACAAAAGATCCGTGAAATGTACGGCAAATTGGATCGGGCCAAAAAATTTTCGGTTCATCAAGCGCTCAGCGAACTGAAGCAAGGAAACACGTCGATAACGACGTGCTTCAACAGGCTTTCAGCCCTCTGGAACGAATTAGAAGCTGCTGAAGAAAAATTGGAAGGGTCCGAATCAACTCTCCAAAGCAAGTACAAGGCTATGAAAGACAAGGAGAAAGCGACTCGGTTCTTACTCATTTTGAACGATTCGTATCTCACCTTCCGATCGCAGATCCTGGCGATGGAACCAGCGCCAAGCCTCGGCCGGATCTTCCAGCTTGCGGTGCAAGAGGAGAATCAAAGGCTTGCTTCATCGGACAGCAAGATCTCCGAAACCCTAGCGCTGGCGGTAAGAGTGGAGAAGGAGAAAACCCTAGAACGAAAAGGGCAAGAGAAGAGAGAGCAGATAGGGTTCGCGGAGAACCGAGGACAGCTAGGGTTCGCGGAACAAAAGCCGTATAAATGGGGGGCCGCGGACGGCTCAGATCGGATGCCACGATCCGACGGCTCCAGAGGCATGCGAGGTTCAGTTGATCTGGACGGTGGAGATGCATCCGTTTTAAGATGATTTAACGGTCCTCAAAATCCGAAGGGATATGGGCCAAATTTGCGAAATAAGGGCAACTTATACTGTGAATTTTGCAAGCGGCCCCACCATACAATCGATACCTACTGGAAATTACATGGCAGGCCTGGAGAAAAAGAAAAAAGAAAAGAAATATCTGCAGTAGCTTATCAAATTTCAGGATCGATGAATTCTGTTAATCAGCCTATCACACACGGGGAATATCAGCAACTTATGCAGGCTTTGCAAAAATTGGATGTCCAGAAAAGGGGAAGCAGCTTTACAGGTATTTCATATTGCCTAGCAAATGCTATTCCTAGAAATACCTGGATTATAGACTCAGGAGCTAGTGATCATATAGCATGTGATAGAAGATTATTCTCTGTTATGAATGAAGAATTAGAAAATCCTGTCACTGTGGAATTACCAAATGGAAATGTTACCTATGTCACTACAACAGGAACAGTGAAACTCAATTCCCATTTTGTCCTTACCAATGTCCTTTATATTCCAGACTTCCAATTTAATCTCGTTTCAGTGTCTAGAGCTTGTAAGGAAAACTCTTGTCGAGTTATTTTCAACACTGATACCTGTCTGTTTCAGGCCCTTTCGATCGGGACACCGATGAAATTTGGGGTAGTCTCTTTGAAGGATTGTTTTTCTGGAAAAGCTTGCCTGCAAATTTTAACCCTTCTTGTAATAAGATATCATTGTGTAACTCGATTTCCAATGATAGAAATTTTCTTTTGCACTCCAGAATGGGTCATAGTTCTCAATTCTCTTACCCTCACTGTCAAATTTGCCCGCTTGCCAAGCAATCGCGTAATCCTTTTCCTTTAAGCCAAAGTTGTGCTCGAAATATTCTTTCCTTGCTGCATATTGATGTCTGGGGACCTTACCACACAGTAAATCATGATGGATCTAAGTTTTTCCTCACTATTGTGGATGATCACTCCAGAGCCACCTGGATCTTCCTCATGCAGTCTAAAAGTCAGGTTGTGTCTCACTTGAAAAAATTTCTTTCCCTTTCTAGAACCCAATTTGGGAAACCTGTACAAAAAATAAGGACAGACAATGGGAAGGAATTTTTTAATCATGAATGTGTGGATCTTCTTTCATCACAAGGGATTCTACATGAAAGCTCCTGCATTTACACACCACAACAAAATGGAGTGGTGGAAAGGAAGCATCGGCATCTCTTGGAAGTTGCCAGAGCTTTAAAGTTTCAAGCTTCTATTCCAGATAATTTTTGGGGGGATTGCATATTGACTGCTGCTTATCTAATAAATCGAATGCCAACCAAAGTTTTGGATGGACAATCTCCTTTCCAGGTACTTTTTGGAAAGAAGCCTGACTTAAGCCACTTGAGAGTTTTTGGCTGTCTATGCTTTGCGGCTATTGTTGGACCCAAAGATAAAATGGGTCCCCGTGCTCGCCACTGCATATTCATGGGATATTCTACTTTACAAAAGGGATATCGAATTTTTGATCCGAGTACTGGAGAATTTTCTGTCAGCAGAGATATTATATTCCAAGAAACTGTCTTCCCTTTTGCCCATCAAAACAAAAGTGGCACTGAACCAGGGCATTCTCCAACTTACTCTGCTGATGATGGATCCGCAGATTACAGATATGTAATTGTTCCTCCATTTCCACAAGGTGTTTCCAACTCCACTATGAGCACAACACCTTTAGAGGAAGTCCAGGATGGAAGATTGAATGATGATGAGGTTTCTTCAGACCTACCTACTTCCGACTCACTTCCAGTGGAAATTCCAGATAATCCTACATCTTCGGGAGATGAACCACCCAGACGTTCTAGACGTGCCACTCGACCCCCTACCTGGACCAAAGACTATATATGTGGCGTCAGGAATTCACCAGGTATTCCTTTTCCGATCTCATCTTATGTTTCCTTTGATCGCTTGTCCCCAATGCATCGATGTTGCATTGCTCATATTTCTGAAGAACAAGAGCCATCCACCTTCCATGAGGCACAGACTGATCCACGATGGCAAGCAGCAATGGAGGCAGAATTGAAAGCCCTCATGGATAATCATACATGGGATCTTGTTTCCTTACATCCACATCGTAAAGCAATTGGATGTAAATGGGTATACAAGATTAAATATCGAGCAGATGGATCAATCGAACGGTACAAGGCGCGACTGGTGGCTAAAGGCTTCACACAGAAGGAAGGTTTCGACTATCACGAGACTTTTTCTCCAGTGGCCAAGGATGTCACAGTTCGCTCTTTTCTTTCCGTAGCAACTTCTCACGATTGGTCATTACATCAAATGGATGTCCACAACGCTTTTCTCCATGGTGATTTGGATGAGGAGATATATATGGAAATACCTCCAGGATTACGGAGACAGGGGGAGAATAGAGTATGTCGTCTCCGCAAATCCTTGTACGGACTCAAGCAAGCATCCAGACAGTGGTATGCGAAATTTGCGGAATCACTAATAGCTACTGGTTTCCAACAATCCAGATTCGATTATGCTGTCTTCACATGGACTCAAGGTACGTCATCTATCTACTTGATGATATATGTAGATGACATACTCATTATGGGGAATGACGAAACAGCTATCAAAAGCCTAAAAGGGTACCTGCATTCTACTTTCCATATTAAAGACTTGGGATTGCCAAAGTATTTTCTTGGGATTGAAATTGCTCGATCTGGCCAAGGAATCTCTCTCAGTCAGAGAAAATTTGCATTGGAGATCATTTCAGAGGCAGGATTATCTGGATGTAAACCAGCTGTAGTACCAATTGAGCAGAATGTCAAACTGACAACCGCTGAGTATGATGTTGAAGTACCTCAAGAAGCAGACCCTATTCTCAGGGATCCATTCGGATATCAAAAACTTGTTGGGAAGCTCATATATTTAACTATGACCAGACCAGACATAAGTTATGATGTGCAGACACTTAGCCAGTTCATGCATAAGCCAAAACAGTCCCATATGAATGCCGCACTGAAAGTCGTAAGATACTTGAAGAAAAGTCCTGGTCTTGGGATTCTTCTCTCTAGGAAGTGTGACATGAGAATGACCGCATATTGCGACGCAGATTATGCAACGTGTCCTATGAGCAGAAGATCGATAACCGGATTTTGTATCAAATTGGGGGATTCTTTACTTTCCTGGAGAACGAAGAAGCAACCAACTGTCTCGTTGTCTTCAGCAGAGGCAGAATATCGAGCCATGGCTAAAACCACATGTGAAATAGTGTGGTTGAGAGGGTTACTTCAAGATCTTGGCGTACAAGTCAAGGGGCCAACAAGGTTGTTCTGCGACAATGATGCAGCCCTCAAACTTGCATCCAATCCTATCGTGCATGAGAGAACAAAGCACATTGAAGTAGATTGTCACTTCACCAGGGAGAAAATCTAAGAAGGAATGATCGAGACACAAGGAATTGGAACACAAGAACAACCGGCGGATGTCTTCACCAAACCTCTGTGTCAAAGACAGCATGCATATCTCTCGAGCAAGCTAGGCTTCTTGGACATCTACAAGCCACCAGCTTGAGGGGGAGTGTTGGAAGATACGTAGAAATTAGGAAAGAATTGATTGGATCAAATCGAATCAAATCGTAGGGATTTTATTGAATCAATTAAAATCAGATCCAATATGTATATTGTATCTTTTCCTTTTCTTCTACACATACATTGTAATATAATGTAACTCAGTACATTGAATGAAGTAGAGAAAATACAGAAAATTCCTACACTTTTTCCTTCGCTTTTCCTTTTCCCTTCGTATTTTGTCAATTATATGTAGATTAAAGTACCATTTACATTTTATAAACTGCTACATAACACCTTATTAAGCACATGACCAGTTCAATCAGAAGTTATGCACAACACATTCAAGACTGTTCTCAACAAATTCACTTTCTTAAAGATAGCCAACGGGAAAGCAAATATGCTGACAATTAGAGCATTGCTAACCTTGAGAGTATTGTCCAGTGATTCATCATTACTAGCATAAATTTGAGTCAAATCTTCATGTTTGATCCTACGGACGAAATTTTTGGATGTCTACAAGAAAGTTTCAGGGAAGCAATAAGTATAAATGCAAAGAATGATAACAAAGTTCAATGAAATGTAGAAAGAATACTGACATGGAATACTATTGATTTAGTAAGCACTTCGTCCTCTTCCTCCAATTTTCCTTCCCGTCATACCAACAAAGTCAGGGATAATCCGACAAATAGGTCGAAGTCGAAGTAAGAAGAGCAATGAATTCTACATAGTGACAGTGGCTGGAGCTTTGACCCTCCTCACGTTATTCAGAATGCTAATTTAAAGCAGATGGGAAACAACTCATTCCTTTGCAGCAGATGTACGTTGTAAGCCCCCGCGAAGACATTGCATCCGTGCTTACGTTGCACGCCCAGAATGGAAAAAATAATGCCCACCCGTTAGCACCACAAGAATATAAAAAGTTCTAAGCAACAGAAAAACAAGGAAATCAATTACCATATATCGATATACGCACACATACATATTCAAATCAAGAAACTCACATTCACAGCATTTCATGGAGCGCCGCTGGAGTGTCCATCTCCCTCTTATAGAAAATTTAATCACATGAACAATTACAATCAATTAAGAATAAACTGATCCATACATGATTGTAAAACACCGAGATCAATAAACACAGCGGAATTAAAGCGTACCTGTTTGAGCCATTGCTTCACTTGCAGAAAAATAGATCACTCTGATAATCAGGGATCTATCGGAATACCAGATCTTCCTCTCTATGACCTATTTCGATATAGTAGCTTTCAATGGAATTAAAGCAACTGACAGGTATAACCTATCCTTTTATAGGCTAGAGAGGGGACCTAGCAAACCCTAATCAATAGCGTGTCAATTGGGCCCTTCCCATTACGGGCTTCAGTCAAACACAATTGCCTACACTTTGCTGCTCAACTAGGCCCGTTAACAATAGATGCTAATACCCAATTCAATCAAATCACTTTAGGGTATAACAAATATTGGAATATCCATTAACCCGATTATTTAAAATAGAAAATCAATTAATTAATGTAAGCCCATATTATAGGAAATTTCCAACATTCTCCCACTTGGGCTACATTAATTAACTTATTTTATTTTGAAAAAGATTTTATATTGAAAACGACACTATCGGGTTAATAACTAAAATTTTGTTTTATGTGGCCACAACTTTTAAAAAATAATATTCCAATAATGGCATCTTAATACCAATCCAATCCTATATAACCTCAATATAGGACTATGGAGATCAATGTGTTAAGAAAATACCACAACACAAGACCTTCCATAATCACATATAATAAGTATTATATTTTCATGGATCATGGGCCTAGTAGTGTAGTAAGAAATAGTGCCAACATGTGATCAAAATATACACTATTTCTTATCGGTCCTCAATGCAAATTTCTCAACGACATGAAACTGCATCAGCGCAATTTCTATACAACATGAAATTACCTCAGTGCGATTTCTAAATAACATGAAAGTGCACAATTATGTTACAATCCAATATGAGATCTCATAATCAGTGACATCCAGTCATCTTTAAACAAAATTTGTTTAAAGATACTGTTTTATACTTCAATTTCTCAGTCAACAGGAGAAAAATTAACAATAGAATCAATAACAGCAATCATGAAAATAAATGCTTTAATATATATCATAAAAGCATTATCAGTCTGCACATAACTATAATATCCAAAAGTACAAACTATATAACTCCCACTAACAAAAGAAATCAAAAGATTCTAAAACACCCATATTCTTTACATGTTCTTTAAAATAAATGGGTCGTAAGCTTTTGTTAGAGGATCACCAACATGGACTCGGTTCGATATTTTCAATTACAATGTCTCCCTTTTTGACCAAGTCCTTAATAGTATAATGTTTGATCCAATTAACATTTCAATCGTGGCATTGTTGTTATTTATAGCAAAATTAACTGTTTGTCACACATAATGCAATAAGATCAATTATGGGCAATAAGTATTTTAACAAAAATAATTAGTACATTATAAACTCCCCTTTGAGCAGAGTGTATAATGCACCATTATTTTTCACAACATGAAGTTTATAAAGCAACAATAAGGAGAATTACATATAATTGTCAATGATCCATCCCCTTTGAGCAGACAAATCATTTAAATTATACATCTCCATGATATCAATATATAGAGACGATAAATGAGAATTACATATAATCTTCAAGGATTAATCCCCTTTGGGCAGACAAATCCTTTAAATTATATATATATATATATATATATATATATATCTCCATTATCTCAACATAGAGAGGAATTACACACAACTCTAAAATTATCCCCTTTAGGCAGATAAACCTTTTGAGTCACACATTCCCATCATTCATCTCTAATATATCAATATAGAGGGGAATTACATATAACTTTCAAAAATTTATCCTCTTTGGGCAGATAAATCTTTTTGAGTCATACATCCCCATCTTTCAATTCTAATATATCAATATAGAGGGGAATTACACATAACTTTAAAAAATTTATCCCTTTTGGGTAGATAAATCTTTTTGAGTCATACATCCCCATCTTTCAATTTTGGAATTTATCTTCATGCGATTTTCAAATTAATATACACAATAACCCCCTTTGGGCAGGTAATTGTATATATTAATTTTTTATCAATAGGAAACTCCAAAAAATATATGCCCAAAATTCATTTAACAATATGAAGCACTTTACGACATGTGCTTCCCAAGATCATATTGCATTTATCAAATAACAATTCTTGCCACAATTTTATGTGCCTATTTCTACAAGAAAGTATAGATAATCTATACTAAATTAGGGAAAGTGGATATTGTTATCCTATCTCTCATACCCTATAATAAATTTCCATAAATTAAAAATTGGAAATATAGGCACAAAATTATTTTTCATTGAATTAAATATGGATAACAATAGATAATTCCAAATAAATATTTAAATATGCCAAAATTAAAATTTACCATACCAAAAAAAAAACATAAATTAAAAATTAGGCATATTAAAAAAAATTGAAACAAAACGGGTCTCAGAGGACCCTAAACACATCCCCATACACCATTCCGTATGCGTGGGGCTAGCGGTTCGATTGGGGATCTTTATCAATCTCCATGGTGCTTCAATAAATAAGACACTCTTGCACCCAATCAAAATCTAAGACAAATTAATCAAAGAAAAGAAAAGAAAAGAAAAAGAACTAAATCGTCCATATCCAAGCTTCAAGAAATTATTGTTCTTGTCTTGTAGCTTTAATCTACTGCTACTCATCTTCAAAAAATCAAACAATAATACACAATACTAGAACCTCTAAACCTCAAAAAAACAGCAAGATAAGACACAATTGAAAAGAAGTATCTCTAGTTCCACCCCATCCAGAGGCTCTGCATTTGCATTGTTGAATTTTCATGTCCTTCTAGTATTTACGAGATCAGCATCACATAAGTGATAAAAAAAATTAGGAGGAAAGTTGCTTTGGACAGCTGAATAGTGGTAATAATGGTGAGTTGGTTTCACTCCGAAAGAGAAAGAGCTGGGCAATATTGCTTAAGAAACTTCTAGTTCAATAAAACCTGTACTGCTATAGGATTTTAATGATTGCGATGTAGGAAGCAATAAGCGCTAAACAAATTGTCTTGACAAACACAACCACTTCAGCTATAAGCAAAGCGAATAGAGCAGTGAACTTCAGCTATAAGCAAAGCGAATAGAGCAGTGAACAAGCGCAACAACTTGGAAAAGGAAAGAAATTTTCTCACTCAATTCTTAATGAAATTATACAAATTATATATGGTGGGAACATGTAGAACAAAAGTTCTAAAGTTTCAAAATTGATTGATCTATGCAAAAGGTTTTCATCCACTAATCATGCTCCAAAAAATCCAAAAAAAATTATATGTGGAATTTAGTACCTGTATGAACATTTTTCATGAAGTAGTCGACCTCCAGATCTCAACACAGAAATTGGAAAAAAAATCGACAAAAGCAACAGGCGGACAGCATGCATATCAGAATTAAACAGAACATTATTACAGATTACTGAACTGACTTTGGACGATGATTTTGGATAGCAACCGACACTGGATTGGGGCGTTCTATGGCTCATTGGAAAACTCTTTAAGTCGACTTCGAATGTTGTGAAGACATCAAACACTAAAAAGCTTGTTTACTAGCTCGTTTCCAGACATATACATAGAGAGGTCCATCATAGATCCGAAATTGCAGAACAATGATCATTTAAGAAATCAAACATATCA
Source organism: Eucalyptus cladocalyx (assembly GCA_017140615.1). Classification (NCBI taxonomy): domain Eukaryota; kingdom Viridiplantae; phylum Streptophyta; class Magnoliopsida; order Myrtales; family Myrtaceae; genus Eucalyptus; species Eucalyptus cladocalyx. The sequence goes on from CM029519.1 coordinate 4,080,915, forward strand.
TCATCATAACTTATCTCTTCCATTCTAATGCATTATTTTTACCTATTTAATAAGTACTTTGATTTTATTTGACCCAAAAAAAAAATACTTTGATTGATTAAAGTCGCTTAAGAAATTGTCAATCACAAATTGACAAAAGTTCAAAACCAAAAGGAACAAACACGATAAACAACATACCGGATTTGTTATAAAAAAAAATTGGGTTTTAAAATCATATATGACCCGCTCTGATACCACATTTAGAAAATTTAATCACATGAACAATTAATCAATTAAGAATAAACGGATCCATACATGATTGTAAAATACCGAGATCAATAAACACAGCGGAATTAAAGCGTACATGTTTGAGCCATTGCTTCACTTGCAGAAAAATAGATCACTCTGATAATCAGGGATCTATCGGAATACCAGATCTTCCTCTCTATGACCTATTTCGATATAGAAGCTTTCAATGGAATTAAAGCAATCGACAGTATAACCTATCCTTTTATAGGCTAGAGAGGGGACCAAGCAAACCCTAATCAATAGCGTGTCTTGGGCCTTCCCATTACGGGCTTCAAATCGAACACAATTACCAACACTTTGCCGCTCAACTAGGCCCGTTAACAATAGATGTCAATACCCAATTCAATCGATCACTTTAGGGTATAACAAATATTGGAATATCCATTAACCCGATTATTTAAAATAGAAAATCAATTAATTAATGTAAGCCCATATTATAGGAAATTTCCAACACCTCTTGGAATCTAAAGTTTCATTTTCCAAGTACTTGATGCGATAATGCATCTCTTCAGTCTCCCTTTTTTTCTTTTCTTACCTCCACCGCCTGCCCAGACCCAAATGAAGAGGCCCGAGTCACACACGTCCCAAACCCCGAGTGCGCGCACATCCCACTGCGGTCGATCAACTATGCGACATCCCAAGATACGTCGCCGACCCCATTCATTTATTATTGCGCAAGCGGAACGTATTATAAAACCCCGACAATGAAATACGGATAGAAAAGCAGAAAGCAAAACCACAACATAACACTTTCATAATTCGACGTAATTACAAACAAGCCTACAGCCAAAAGTCTACAAGACCGGCTCTTAAAAAGGAACTGTTCTACGACCTACAAGTCGGACACATTCTCCAATCCTTATGACTTCACCTCTGCAACTCCTCAAAGCCACCAAAAGCTATCTGGTCGCTCCGTCCACCAGGGACCTGAAATTTTAATCCCACAACCAGGATGAGACAATGTCTCGGCAAGTTCAACCCCCTAAACCCCTATTAGAAAGAAAATACGCCTCGGGTGGCCTAGCCACATCACACAGAAGACTTACCTCTTCTAGTTCTCTTTCGCAGTTAGACAATTCAAATCACTCAATCACATGTAGTAATAATAATTCAACAATTGGAACGTCATCACTTTCATATAAATCACAATCGCATTTAGCACGCATTCAAATTATTATTCACTGCCACACAAAGGCATAGCCTACTCGCTATTCGGCTCTCTACTAGCAAATAACCAGGCATCGCCTCCCCACCTTAGAGCGCGGCTTCGTCAGTACGCCGACGGCGTTCCTGAAAGAGCATGGGCCCAGAATCAACTGCAACCCGCATCCACCGCGTGGGCATCCCATATAGGGGCAAGTCCGACTCAACAGCCCAAGACGATTCCTCTTAATTATCGCACAGCCAAATCATACTCGGTCCCGGGACACTTTGCATTTAACTCAACGCTTCCACTTAAAATAGTGATCCCGGCCATTTTTCTTCATATTAAAAATACTCCATAAATTACTCACGTGTGTGGGGACACGCTAATTTCGAATCAAAAAGCCAATATCTCACGTTTTCAAACCCCACTATTTAATATAATCATTAAAATCCAATTTTTGCATCAAAACCCGACATTTTGGGTTTTTATGAATAAAATCCTTATTTATCCCAATCAACACTCAATTTGCCACAATCAATCATCAAATTCAAATTCTAAATACACAAAGAAAGCTGATCTAAGACGAAATTCTGAGAAGATAAGGCCCAACGAAATTTTCGAACTTTAATAAATAATTAAATTTATTCCGAAAATTAATTAAATAATAATATTCATATTTTTCGCAATCCACATTCAATTTATAATATCCGACTATTAATTTCAAAATCAATACATAAAAGAACCGGCATTTAAATTTTAATTTAGGATCCGACAAAATTTTCGGAATTTAATAAATAATTAAATTTATTCCGAAAATAATTAATAATAATATTTTAATAATTTCGAATAATAATATATTATTAAATTATTAAATAATTTCGAGATATTTAAATAAATCAAAAGTAAATTCATTTATGTCACATCAAGGCTTATATTAATATAAACCTTCATTTAGCCTTAAATTAAACTCACTTTAAGTTAATCAAGCACATTAATCTAATCTACACTTAAATAAATTAAACTAACCACCTAATAACACTTAACATAAACTAAACACACATAAAGCATCATTAACCCTCTAATCAAGATTTAGTGAGTTAAACTCATCGGATTAGCGAGCCGAGCGGACCAAAACGACGGGGACGCCGAGGAGAACAACTTTCCTCAAAGCGGGCCGAGCATCCGGGCTCGGGAAGGCGGCCAAAACGGGCCAAACGTCCGCTGCATACCCATTTTTTTCAGCTGCTGTCCATGGCGGTTTGAGGCCGAGGAAGGGTAGATCCGGCGCCGGTTCGGGTCGGAACGGGCGGAGGAGAACCGGCGGGGCGTGGACGAGCCGGTGGTGGAAAACGATGGCAACGGCAACGGAGGGCGACGGCGGCGAGGGCTAGCGCGAACTGGGCGAAGCGGGCGGAGCGGCGTGCAAGCATGAGAGCTTCGCGCGGACGACGACGGCAGCCGCGAGCTTCGGCGACAAGCGGTTGCGGACGGCCGGCGACGGCTCCAGTGACGTGCGGCAACGGCCATAGCTGCTCGGTTCCTTCCTCCATTTTCTGGTCTTCGCACAGCAGAGATGGAGGGGGAAACCGACGGGAGAGGGAGGAGAGAAGATGCACGGCGGCTGGATGGGTGGAGCAACGACGGCGTGTGGCCGTGGTGAACGGCGGAGGCGTGCGGCTTCTCCAACTTGCTGGTTGCTGGGTTTTCAAAGAAGAAGGAGATGAAGAAGATGGAGATGGAGGAGTCGCACGGTTGGGAGGAAGAAGAGAGGGAGGAGAGAGAAGGAGGAGAGAGAGAGATGGGACCATTTTTCTTTTCTTTTTCTTTTTCTTTAATCCCACCAAATGGCCCACCATGACCTAGGATGATAGCACACTCCACTATCTCCCACAACCTCTTCCAATGGGTCATTTTATTTTTCTTTCCGGGCATAAAATCTTGTACAACTTCTTAAATTTCACTTAATTCTCTTCCAATTGAATTAAATTGAAATCCATAAAATTAATCTAACGTCACCACACTTCAATTCACATATTCACTTGTCCATAGAACTAACTTAAGTCCCAAAAAGCGGCCTACTAATTTCTCGAGCCAAATTAGCCATTTCTTGATTATTTTGCCGAAAAACTCGGCTTGCATGAAAAATCTTCCCAAAGATGATTCAATCATCTTGAAATGATTTGTGACACACCCAGACTTCTAATTTCGAATTCGATCTCGATTCACGTTAATTTCACTTTCAAGCACAATACTCAAGCGCGGCCCAACCTACCGGGTAGCCTTTAGAAATTTTCATGCATTGACATGTGGTTGATCATCTCAAGCCACAATGTACATCTTTGAAACATTGGCGACTTTCGGTTGTCGGGGTAATCTCAAGATTTCAAATACAAACACAAGGTACCCAATCGATAGAAAAGTCGGTCCAGTGCCGATCGACAAGAATTGTGCGATCGGTGGAATCACCCACACTCGATCACATGCCTCTGTCGAGTCAACATATCTCCGATCTCTAATCGATTTTTAATTGTGCCGTAATGACCTTTAGACAAATTAGCTCGATCGAAAGGTCACTTCGGTCAAATTCTCGAGTCCGATGCATTAGAAACTCTTAACAACTTCACCCGATAGACTAGTTTTCACATGAGTGGCCGACTCAACGAAAGGAACTATATGCGTGCCAACGAAATGCCCGTCTCAATTTATTAAAAATAGAATTGGAAAATCAGGATGTCACAACTCTTCCCCTCTTATAAAAATTTCGTCCTCAAAATTTAAACCTTTACCAATTCTTAAACAAAAAGGTGGGTGTACAATCGTCTCATATAATTTTCTTTTTCTCAAGTTGCTCCTTCTGTACCAATACTGCCAGATCACTGCTATCTTGCCCAAACCACTTTGGATACAAAATACTGAAGACTTGCCCACTTAAAATTCCAAAGGTCTTCAACACAAAATTTGCGAGGCTAAACTGGCGATTCTGAGCGGTCTCTAAACTGTCTCTGATAATTGCAACTGAATCATCGATTTATCGACCCAACTCGGACTTGGGATTTTCTCGATCTCTCGATCTCATCTCAACGATCGAAATCCCGTACACTTTACTCGCACCGATTAAAAAGAAACTATTGACCGATCACAAAACCGGGAACCTCTAGTTAAGATCGATATAACTCGACACCGATCTCGACAACCGCAATCACCGATCATCGATCGACCTTGGCCCGTGATCTTTCTTTCCTTGACTTCATCTCAACGGTTGAAATTCCGCACTCTCGCTATATCGCTTAAGAAAGAACCATATGAAAGCTCCGCCAACTTGGAACATCTCGATCTAGATTTGAAATACAATTCATCCCCAAGCACTCCATGCAGATGATTTATATGATATACACACACTTCGGTGTACCCACTTTGTGACAAGACATAATCTCCAATTTCGAAATCGAACTTAGATTAGCGGTTAATTTCACTCGACACGCTTTTAGTGTGACATAGGCTACTAGGTAGTTTTCGAAGCTTTTAGGACAAATGACCCGTGGTCTATTTTCTTCGAGCCACGATGAACCCACTTGACACATTGGCGACTCTCGAGGGTCGTGAAAATCTCGATGATTCAAATACGGACACAAGGTACCAAAACGACAGTAAAATCAAATTAGTATCATTCGACAAGAGTTTTCCAATTTAGTGGAGTCACCCACGATCGGTCATTCATCTCAATCGAACTGACCTATCTCTGATCTTAATTCGATTTTTTTAACTGTGCCGTAATGATCTCTAAAGATGAGCACAGTCGAGAAGTCAATTCCTAGTCGAATTCTCAAGTCTATTTGCATTAAAGTCCTTAATAACTCACCCAACTAGTCTAGTTATCTCATAAGTGGCCAACTTAGAGAAAAACACTGTAATCGCGTCGATGAAATGCCCAATTTAACCAATCGAAATCGAGTTTGAAAATCGGATGTCACACACTCAAAACAAGATCTATTCGCACCGTACGGACAACGTTGAAATTGCTATGATGAGTTTTCCATAAGATCTCTTCTTTAATCTCTGTATCGTCAATTACACACAATCATCCTTAGAACCTTAGCGTTCTGTCTTCAGGAATCTGAAAATCAACCTCTCTCTCATCTGCATTCTCTTATAGTCTTCTGAATTTCTGAATCTGTCCACTGAAGCGCTTTGATTTTAATCTGTACTCTCGGCTCAATTCTGAGGATAGTCATAAGATTCAAAAGGTGGCCTACCTTAGATTTGAAAATCGGTTTTCAAACTTTCTTAAATAAGATCCAATCCATGAATACCAACTGCGCAACTAAGGACTCTCGACTCAATGCATCTGCGACTTTGCTTACCTTTTCCAGAGTGATATAAAATATCATAGTCATAATCCTTAATGAGTTCCATCTATCAATGATATCTCATAATCAACTCCCGAGGTCTCAACTGACGAGACGCATGTGCAACAATCCTATCTTGTTGCATCAATAAGCAACCAAATCCTTTAAACGACGGATCATTGCAGATCTCATAACCTTTAGGACCAGATGGAATGGTCAGCACAGATGCGGTAGTCAACCTCTTCTTAGGCCCTTGAAAACTACGCTCACACTTATCTGTCCACACGAACTTTTCTTACTTCTTCAGAAGTCTTGTCAATGGCGATGCTAACACTGAAAACCTTTCTACAAACCGTCTGTAACACTCTGCTACGACCTAAAAAAACTTATGATCTCTGTCACTATAGTCAATATCGGCCAACTGTTCATTGCTTCAATCTTGGACGAGGTCTATGAATATTTCCTCGCCTGAAATCACGTGACCTAAGAGTGCAACACGAGTCATCCAAAACTTACACTTGCTAAACTTAGCATAAAATTGAAGAGTCCTCAAGGTTTGAAGTATCATCTTCTAATGTCTCTCGTGCTCCTCAGCACTTTTTGAACACACTAGGATAACTTCAACGAACACAATCACGACTGATTCAAGTACCCTTAAACATTCTGCTCATTAGACCCAAACAAATAGCTATGGTGTCCATCAAACCATACGGTATTACAGCGAACTCATAACTACCATATCGAGTACGAGATGCTAACTTCAGTGTGTCTTTCTTCTTGATCCTCAACTGATGATACCATGACCTCCAGTCAATCTTGAGGAATATTGATACACAACACAACAAACCAACTTTCTTCTTCGCGAATAGAATAAGTGTTCCCCAAGGTGATGCATTGGAACGTATCAATCCCCTATCCAATAATTCCTACATATACACTTTCAGCCCTTTTAACTCAAGTAACACCATTCGGTAAGGAGCCTTAGGGACTGGCTCTGTTCCGAGTGCTAATTCAATCACGAACTCTATTTCTCTTTCTAATAGCAAACCTGGCAATTCTTCAGAAAATACCTTAGAAAACTTATGTACCACGATTAAGTTTTCCATATTCGGCTCCTCAACTGACGCATCCATTACAGCTGCCATGTAGATTCGATAACCAATAACTAGAACCACGTCATCTTCAGTGACGAATAACAAGGATTGAAATTCCTCTTTGACTTTCAGTGATTCCAAACTTTCGCACGCTAACTGAACAAACTGAATTACATCACTAACATGATTCAAAACAACAAAAAGCTCATTGAGCCAAACCTTTTTATAAATGACTTCCAAGTCATACTTAAGCAAACCCTTCGAGTACAACTATAGTCAGAGATTCACATTTCTATTACCTTATTATCACAACGAAAACCCTACAACCTTCATTGAAAATTCTCATGTACTACTCTGATAAAAACATCTCAAAAACATTCTCATTCTGATTGATGCATAGTCGATCCCTTCATGCTCTTCTAGCCATCCTAGTGGCATCCTATCTGCAATAACAATACTTACGCTCTCATGAACTTACACGGACAGTTACTAATCTGGCGGCAGTGCTGGCCATATTCAAATCGTGCTCCATTTTTACTTTGACACTGGGCTGAGTCATGCCTCCTTTCCACAAACTTGGCACACAATCGGTGAATTCTCTATCTCCTATCAAGGAACATCATACACCCATCCTTGCACCAAGGTCCATTCCAAGTACCCCAACTAAATGTCCCGAAGCATGATTCCTCTGTTCTGTCTTATCAACGGCGGTGACAGAGACAGCTGTGATTCCATCTACCTATACGGGCAATCTTTGATTAAATGACTTTACTGGTGACACCTGTAACAAGTTCTTTCCCTTTTACAGCACGGGACAGATCCATGTCCTTTCTTACAGACACGACACTCATAAATCAAGTTGAGCATTGACTTTTCAATTCTACTCTTCTGGTTGGGTGAAACAGGGCACCTTTCTTCTGACATCGGCCTTTCTCCCCAATTGATTTATACCTTTGTCTAAACTGAACTTTGACTCAGATACGGAGACTTGATCCTCGATCACAACTCCAGATTGGGCCTTAACAGACGCAGCAACAACAACGGTCACGACACTGGCAGCGGTAGAAACAACGGCAACAGCGGCGGCTCGATCCTGAACTTACTGACCCAACGAGCTTCCAAGGAACACTAGCGCCTAAACGATCCTGACAAACCTAGGATCATTCGGTGCTGCTACACTCTCGCACCGACTTGCGGCGGTACTCTCACACTCGCGCTGGTCTGAGCTTGCGCACTACCTCGGGTACCGACTCTTGTCAGCGTCCTACCCCGAGGTATAGGTCCTACCGACCTTCTCCAAGGAGTCCTCCACTCCTGGTCACTCATCTTACAGGCTCCTTATAGACGTCTGTTTTCCGATTCCAACGCCATGTTAGAATGTGAGTGACTCCACAAACAAGCTACCAAGCAGCTATCAACCACATGCATCAACATATTAAAAGCATTTCCTACTAACTATCCCAAGACTCATCGCACCTTATCACTCCATACACAGACCATGCTCTGATACCACTTAAACGGAGATGTCACGCCCCGAACCCCGAGTGCGCGCACATCCCACTACGGTTAATCAACTATGCGACATCCCAGGATACGTCGCCGACCCCATTCATTTATTATTGCGCAAGCGGAACGTATTATAAAACCCCTGACAATGAAATACGGGATAGAAAAGAAAGAAGCAAAACCACAACATAACACTTTCATAATTCGACGTAATTACAAATGAAGCCTACAGCCAAAAGTCTACAGAAGACCGGCTCTTAAAAAGGAACTGTCCTACGACCTACAAGTCGGACACATTCTCCAATCCTTATGACTTCACCTCTGCAACTCCTCAAAGCCACCAAAAGCTATCTGGTCGCTCCGTCCACCAGGGACCTGAAATTTTAATCCCACAACCGAGATGAGACGATGTCTCGGCAAGTTCAACCCCCTAAACCCCTATTAGAAAGAAAATATGCCCCGGGTGGCCTAGCCACATCACACATAAGACTTACCTCGTCTTAGTTCATTTCTGCAGGTTAGCACAATTCAAATCACTCAATCACATGTAGTAATAATAATTCAACAATTGGAACGTCATCACTTTCATATAAATCACAATCGCACTTAGCACGCATTCCAATTATTATTCACTGCCACACAAGGGCATAGCCTACTCGCTGTTCGGCTATCTACTGGCATATAACCAGGCATCGCCTCCCCACCTTAGAGCGCGGCTTCACAAGACGCCGACGGCGTTCCTCGAAGGAGCATGGGCCCGTAATCAATCGCAACCCGCATCCACCGCGTGGGCATCCCATATAGGGGCAAGTCCGGCTCAACAGCCCAGGACGATTCCTCTTAATTATCACACAGCCAAATCATACTCGGCCCCGGGACACTTTGCATTTAACTCAACGCTTCCACTTAAAATAGTTATTCCAGCCATTTTTCTTCATATTAAAAATACTCCATAAATTACTCACGTGTGTGGGGACACGCTAATTTCGAATCAAAAAGCCAATATCTCACGTTTTCAAACCCCACTATTTAATATAATCATTAAAATCCAATTTTTGCATCAAAACCCGACATTTTGGGTTTTTATGAATAAAATCCTTATTTATCCCAATCAACACTCAATTTGCCACAATCAATCATCAAATTCAAATTCTAAATACACAGCAGTGATAAGCACGAAATTCTGAGAGTATAAGGTCCCGATTTAAATTTTCGAACTTTAATAAATAATTAAATTTATTCCGAAAATTAATTAAATAATAATATTCATATTTTTCGCAATCCACATTCAATTTATAATATCCGACCATCAATTTCAAAATCCGAATACACAAAGAGCGACCTAATAAGATTTAAATTCTGAGAATTTAGGGTCCGGCAAAATTTTCGGAATTTAATAAATAATTAAATTTATTCCGAAAATAATTAAATTATAATATTTTAATAATTTCGAATAATAATATATTATTAAATTATTAAATAATTTCGAGATATTTAAATAAATCAAAAGTAAATTCATTTATGTCACATCAAGGCTTATATTAATATAAACCGTCATTTAGCCTTAAATTAAACTCACTTTAAGTTAATCAAGCGCATTAATCTAATCTACACTTAAATAAATTAACTAACCACCTAATAATACTTAACATAAACTAAACACACCTAAAGCATCATTAACCCTCTAATCAAGGTTTAGAGAGTTAAACTCATCGGATTAGCAAGCCGAGCGGACCAAAACGACGGGGACGCCGAGGAGAACAACTTTCCTCAAAGCGGGCCGAGCATCCAGGCTCGGGAAGGCGGCCAAAACGGGCCAAACGTCCGCTGCATACCCATTTTTTTCAGCTGCTGTCCATGGCGGTTTGAGGCCGAGGAATGGTAGATCCGGCGCCGATTCAGGTCGGAACGGGCAGAGGAGAACTGGCAGGGTGTGGACGAGCCGGTGGTGGCAAACGACGGCGACGGCAACGGAGGGCGACGGCGGCAAGGGCTGGCGCGAGCTGGGCGAAGCGGGCGGAGCGGCGTGCGAGCATGAGGGCTTCGCGCGGACAACGACGGCGGCGGCGAGCTTCGGCGACAAGCGGTTTCAGACGGCCGGCGACGGCTCCGGCGACATGCGGCAACGGCCATGGCTGCTCGGTTCCTTCCTCCATTTTCTGGTCTTCACAAAGCAGAGATGGAGGGGGAAACCGATGGGAGAGGGAGGAGAGAAGATGCACGGTGGCTGGATGGGCGGAGCAACGACGGCGTGCGGCGGCGGCGAACAGCGGAGGCGTGCGGCTTCTCCAGCTTGCTGGTTGCTGGGTTTTCAAAGAAGAAGGAGATGAAGAAGATGGAGATGGAGGAGTCGCACGGTTGGGAGGAAGAAGAGAGGGAGGAGAGAGAGAGATGGGACCATTTTTCTTTTCTTTTTCTTTTTCTTTAATCCCACCAAATGGCCCACCATGACCTAGGATGACATCACACTCCACTATCTCCCACAACCTTTTCCAATGGGTTCACTTGCAATTTCCGCCGAGGTCCAATTCTTTGTACAACAACTTCTTCAATTTCACTCGATTCTCTTCCAATTGAATTAAATTGAAGCCCATAAAATTAATTCAATGTCACCACACTTCAATTCACATCTTCACTTGCCTGTAGAGTCCCAAAAGCGCGACCAAAAGCGGCCTACTAATTTCTCGAGCCAAATTAACTATTTCTTGATTATTTTGCTGAAAAGCTCAGCTTGCATGAAAAATCTTCCCAAAGATGATTCAGTGATCTTGAAATGATTTGTGATACACCCAGACTTCTAATTTCTGAATTCGATCTCGATTCCATGGTTAATTTCACTTTGGCACAATACTAGCGCGGCCCATCCTACCGGGTAGCCTTTAGAAATTTTCATGCATTCGACCTGTGGTTGATCATCTCAAGCCACAATGTACATCTTTGAAACATTGGCGACTTTCGGTTGTCGGGGTAATCTCAAGATTTCAAATACGAACACAGGGTACCCAATCGATAGAAAAGTCGGTCCAGTGCCGATCGACAAGAATTGTGTGATCTAGTGGAATCACCCACACTTGATCACATGCCTCTGTCGAGTCAACCTATCTCCGGTCTCTAATCGATTTTTAATTGTGCCGTAATGACCCTTGCAGATTAGCTCGGTCGAAAGGTCGCTTCCTGGTCAAATTCTCGAGTTCGATGCATTAGAAACTCTTAACAGCTTCATCCGATAGACTAGTTTTCACATGAGTGGCCGACTCAAGGAAAGAACTATATGCGTGCCAACGAAATGCCCCTCTCAATTTATTGAAAATAGAATTGGAAAATCGGGATGTCACAAACTATTCTATCATGCAATTCTATCTAGGAAAATCAATCATAATCTACATGATGTGTAGATGCAATCTTTTTTATTTATTTATATTTTTTTGGATAAATAAAGCACCAAATCATTCGCAATCATCAAAGATATTATCCATCCTTCGAATTTGGAAACGATATCTAATCGAACTTGATTATTTCGCTAATAAAATCGATAAATTGATCTTAAGCCTTAAAGATCAAGATATCAATTTTATTCCCACGTGATTAATTATTCCATCAAAGCCTTATAGATGGAATACAAAATTTGTGTGGGTTGCGAATAGGGAAATAAATCCCAATTTTGAGATTTGTCTATCATTCATGGATATGAACACTATATGTTAATAGACATGTATTAGGCAACAAAATATCAAAATATACTAGAGATGCGCATCTTACCTAATTCGAGGATATTCTTTCCAAATTTGAACCAAGCGCAATTGGACCGGGATCGCAACTGGCTCCTTGACGGTGAAAGGCGACGGATGGTGGCGAGCAGCAGTGGCACCGAGATTCACGATCGAAGCTAGCACAATTCGATGAGCCTGCAAAAATGGAAACTTCGAAGGTCGACTTGGCTCATGGCTGCTTGAATCAGGAACGTTGTATGCTGTAATGGTGGTGTTCCTTTGTTAACGAATCTCCCGTCGCCGGTGGAGATCAGGGTTGGACGAAGACACTCGCGGATGATTTGTAAGCGCGGCAGAACAAGTGGCCTTTTTTCAACTCAAAGTCAATGGATCTTCTTCATGCAGCAAGTGGAATTGTCTTCATGCAGCAAGTGGAGTACTCAACGTGAGTGCTTTCGGCAAGAGAACCACGCATGGAATTGCTGGAACTTAACGGTGAGCGTAGAGCTTGTGGCGTATCGGGTCAGCGGCTTAGTCGTTGAGGTTGGGGCTCGTAGTGACAGGTGCTTAACGTCGCCGGGCTCCGTAGCAAAGGGATAGCACGAGTGGTGTTTCGACCAAGCCTTGGCCGAAGGACCCCTCTTCTCTATCTCTCACGTGTTTTGATCAACGTGCTCCGAGAACTCTAAATGGCCGACCTCCGATTTTTGTGTGTATTGTGCTGTGGCCATCTCAATCTTCGCGTGTGGAGGGAACTGCAGAGAAGAAAGCCAAGTGTTGCAGATTGACTGCACCAACTTATTTGCCGATGGAGGGGGTTCGTCGTCGTTGTGGATCCCAGTCAGGTCAGCCTTCATCAATGCAATGGACAACAGGAGCAGCGACGTCCATGGGCGGTGGACTGCAACATCGTCAAGGTCAGCATCGATCTAGCAGGGGCAAATCAGAACAACTTGTCCTTCAGATGCCGCAGCTCGTCACGAGGCTACTGGTGGTATCAATGGGCTTGGCGAACCTGGCTTTTCATATGGGACTCCTCAATCGGCAATAGGAGGTGTTGCGATTCCTGATGCTGTGAAGAATCGGCAAGTGGGTCAACTTCGCGTGTATGTGGGGCTCTCTTCCAACCGTGGACTAAGTGTGGCCTTTATAGCCTCTTTATTCAATCTCACCTTCACGAGCACTTTGTACAGAAGCTTCTCCTCACGATTTTTCGTTCAATTCAGTGTGTGGCCATATCTTTAATTGTGTGGCCTCCTCCTTTTTTGTCTATCGTGAGCTTGCTTTTATAGCGTCCGACTCTGCATTTCAAAACAGGAAATATGAATATACTAAAGAAAGCCACCAACTGACTTCCCTTTTTTTTGAGGTTTTATTCTTTTTTTTTTCTTTCCCTTGTATGCATTGCGGATCCATGTGTTCTCATTGAAGAATATTTTTTAAACATTTCTTCCCATAAGCTAATCCTTTCTTGCCTTTTTCTAATGTCTTTGTCCGCAAGTTTACATTCACACGATCAGCAAGAAATCCTTTTTTTCCCATTAGATCGTCCATTGATTTTATCATTTTTAATAACTCACCAAAGATTGATCGAACATTGCTAAACTTCCTTGATTGTAATCGAATTTTTCCAGATTCCAAATCTCACAAAAATGAGCTCGCATTATCTTCTTGAAAATACTGAAAAATCCACCGTCAATTCTCCATAACGGGCTCGGGCTAATTTGCTCTCTTCGTGGGCTTAATCCAACTCATCAAATTAAAGTTTAGAACTACCAATTCAAACCCATCTGTTACCAGCCCAATGCAAATGCAATAATAATAAATAAATGCACCTAAAATTATATGCCATGTAATTAATTAATAATTTTTTTTGGGGTTAAAAATTAATCCCTAATTTTTTAATGCGATAAATGATTAAACGGGTTGCCAAAATTTAGGTGTCAACAACAAATATCCCAAACAACAATGCCATAGCCAAATCTATCTCTGCTTGATACTAGTTGAGTATTGCATGTTATTTGTTGGACTTGGACTAAAATTATCCATGTAGTATAACCCCCTCTCTTAGTACCATGGCCATTGATCTCCATTGTGAGAATATCTTGAAAAGACAAAAAGTAGGATAGATTATAGTAACGCAATTTAGCTCTTCAATGGCTTGGCCTATAGACATCAATTTATTTGAGAGAGATGGAACCAACAAAGTATTGGATGAAGAGAAAGAGGGTGAGAGAGTAACAGCCCCAGCTCCTGTAACAAGATGTATGCCCATTAGCATTGGCAACATTACTTCATATTGGTTGGTAATCTAGACAAATTCATTTGAACAGAATGTCACGTGGTCATTTGCTCCTGAGTCAACAATCCATCCACTTTAATTATCTTGATTATAGCTAAGCAATGCATAACCACAATTACCTTCATTATTGAGAGTAGTTGAATTACTTGACGATTCCACTTGTAGAAGTAAACATAAGTGAGGTTCTACATTTACCAAAGAAACTTGTCCCAACCCACTATTAGTATCTTTATGTGTCTTAAGTTTTTTTTCCCACAATTCTAGGTACCCATGTAACTTAAAGCAAGTTTTACGAGTATGCTTCATGTTTCCATATTGTGTAAAGCCTCCTTCTAATTATGCCTTGGCCTTTGATTTTGTATTCGTCTATCCACCTCTCAGAGAGGAAGAAATGATTTAAAAAATTTGGAGCATCAGTGATCACTGAGGTTCCATCTTGACTCCTTTGGAGGCCATGAAATTGGCATGTGTAAATTTTATGCTTGGTGTCATAACTACTTATCTTACATCCTACCTTTGGACATGAGCATAGACTTATTCAACCATAGGGAATGGTTGAATTTTAAGCACATTGGCCTATATGTTTTCTAGACGATCATCCAACCCATTAAGAAAAACATAGACTCTATCTTCCTAATAACAATGTAGACTCGACATGCACTCATAACCATATTTATAGCCATATAAAGATGTATTAAAGTCATTAGGAGATAATAATCTTGCAAAAATTTTGAGATTTTTCCAATAACACATGAAAGTATTTGGTTAAATAAGATTAGCATCCAAGAGTATATTTGCAATTGTGGTTCCAAACAAATATAAAAGATAGTCAACTTGGAATTGGGCGTTGGATATGCTGATTTTGACTATCAATCAATCAAGCAGTTGGGTTGCTGTAAGAGTTATAATTGCAACATGTATGATAATACTAATTTTCATCATCAAATATGCTTGACTTACATGTTTTTTTATGTGCCAATAGATGATTAGAGATATTCTATGGCTTGATGGGATGATGGAACTATTGTTGACACATAAATTTTGACAACTTGTTAGAAAATTAGGGATTGATTTAGATCTATCAACATGAATTTTCATTAAATTACAGGCATGTAAGCATTAGGACAATTTACATCAATATTGCTAAATTTTACTAATTTATTAATAAAAATAATAACACAAAATTAATTAAAAATTAATTAATATAAAAACGAGTCGGGCCGAGCCGAGCTGGGCAGGCCCGGCCTCCTTCCCCCTCTTCTCTTCTTCCTTCCCACTCAGGCCAGGCCCATTCTCCTTATTTCTTCCCCAGCCCGCTCCCTCCTTCCTCCCCCCTTGCTATTCACGTGTGCGATAGAGGATGGCACGTTCGATGGACCGGGGACAACGAAAGCGACCATTGGTTAAAAGGGAAGAACGGGCGGTGAAGTGACGGGTCAAGCTGGAAATGCGGGGAGGAGCTCAAGGCCGCAAATCTGTCCGGGGTAGAGGACAAACCGGTAGCGGAGCAGAGAGTAAGGGGAGGACCGTCGGTGTAGGCCAAGGACCGGCCGGCACTGAAGGCCCTCCGCCTTGGAACGTTCAGCAAGCCGAACTGGGGAGAGTACTATAAAAGAGGAAGAGGGAGAGAGAGAGAATTGGACGCACGACCAAGAGAGAAACGAGGAGGCCGAGAGAGAAATCATGAGAGAGACCGAGAGAAGGAAAAAGACAAAAAAATGGGTCATTCCCAGCTAAGAGTCGTCCAGCCACCCTCGACGCAAACCGGTGCCCCCTAGTGGGTGGTTAAACGCTTATTCCCTCGAACCCTTTTTTCTTTGCCCCATTTTGGTTGAAGGAGAGGCTGCGACCCGACTTCTCTGGTTTATGTATGCTTTACTTCTAACCTGTTGGCGTCGAGCATTTCCTAGTAATTTTCTTTGAGTTTAGATTCGAATCCGTGATCTAAGAATGGTCGATGTCTTCTTCTCAATCTGTGCTGACCACGTGTTCGAGGGAACGCCCGAACCAAAACCTGTCGTTTTATTAGTCTCAGATTCCGAATTGTTCCAAGGATCCGTAGACGTGTATTGTCCAATACAACATTTTTTAACTGATGGCCGAATACGTTTCTTTAGCCAGGTTTCATCTCTACAGAGTCTGAATAGCCCTAGATTTTCGACATGGTTTTGCCTCGTGCTCAGACATTTCCTTAGCCAGATTCGGATGTCGTTTCCCAGTTTGGTTTGGGGGGGTCTCGGTCGTGAGCGCTTGATGGTGGAATCTGTATCATGCAATATACTGATGTGTTAGTCTAATGATGAGCCTTGATTTGTTGAAGTCCTCATGCGGTCGTCTTGCATTTTGGTGATGCTCTGTCTGGGTTTGGCTTGGGGTTGTGGAAATAGGGAGGAGACGTTGAAGGGCTTAGAGAAATAGAGAAGAAAATGAAAAAAGAGGAAGTGGGCTTGAGCTTAGCATTGGTAAATCTGGGTTGGGCTTAGGTTAATTGAATTTGGACTCGGTTCAGGTCATGAACAGATTGGGCTTGAATCATTGAGCCCACTTATTTTAGTCCAGTTGGTATCACTAGCCCAAGTCTGCGGGGCCCAGGTCAGATCCACATTCGGACTGGGCCCAATCCGAGTCCCTATTTTCCAGAGTAAAAATTAATTTACAAAAAAAAAAAATTTAAATTCCGAAAAAATTATTCTTTTTAATGTTAGGAAAAAGCTTAAAAATTAGTTTTTGAATAGTTTTCTCTTAAAATTTGTGAAAGTGCTCAAAAAAATTGTATGCTCAAAATTGAATAAGCCCTCAAAACTTTACAATAGGGATTGAATATTTATGGAAACAAATGTTGGCTTGTTAATTGCACATTTCTATTGTTCTGATTGCCTTTTGATGCATAAATTGTTGTTTTCTTAGCCTAGTTAGGAATTGAATCTCAAAACTCACGATTGCTATAAAATGTAGGGCACTAGTTGATTAATTAGTGTAATCAAGTTTTCGACCCTAGATTTTTTTGTACATAGCAGTAAAATACTTTTTCCATTATTTTAGGTGGGTATCTAATCGACCCACCACAAACTAATTACTCTTAGATAAAAATAATTTTGTATGTTAGTTGCGAATTGGTATGAGCTTGAGAGCCTAAATTAAGTCTAGACTTAATAATTTATTAGCCAAATCTTAGGTGGCTTACCCAAGATTAGGTCGTGACAATATTGAATCGGAACTTTTGCACAATGTACAATTAAATCTGTAATGTTTTTTTGGACTAGACCTTAAAGTTTTTTTATTTTTTTATTTGTATTGGCCCATCTATTTAAAATATTGACGAAAGCGTTGTAACATGGTATTAAGTTGTAGTTAATTGCCATTCTAGCCCCCCAAGTGCTATCTGGCTGTCAAATGCCTTAAACAATATGAAAAACAAATCTATTTTTTAGAATAATTCAAAGATGCATTACTCAAAGGTAAACTACAAGAAAAATTAACAGAAAAAAAAATCCAACTAAAACACACTTGGTATGCCTTTGCGTTCGACTAGAATTTTAGCCTTAGCACGGGATCGACAAAATCTGGTGAATACTTTAATATTTCTCTCTCCATAATTTCATAATTTTTTTAAAAAAAATTTCAATCTCTCGTTGAGCGATGCTTTCTTGAAATACTTCATAGAAAACAAATGCCAAGCTCAAATTACTCTTAAAAACGAATTAAAAGTACATATTTGATCTTTTAGTCAATTTTGTTCATGACTATTCGGTAGAACATAATTGCGACAGGTTTTTTACACCGTCATTTTGAGATATTACTTAAAATCATGGTCAATTACAAAAAAATAAATTTTCTATGCCTTTTTTTTGCTTGAACAATTGTCTAAGCCTTTAATTTGTAAAATTTAGGCAGAAATGAAAAAAATGTTCCATTGACGATAAAAGAGATTAGGTATTCCTTGCTAGTTAGTGTCTTTCATCATGGTTTTTAACTATCAAACTTATAACACAATACAAGTTCTTTCATCTTAAATGGCAGATTGTATGTCTTGTTGTTAATGTTGTAAAAGTCATTTCTTTATCTTTCTGGAAAAAAAAAAAGAAAAAGAATCCGCTCTACGATAAAGTTATTATCAAGTAAATTCCCTTTCTCGATTTTATGATCCTCTCACAAGTTTGGATAAGATCTTTTTGTTCTTATTGAATTAACTAAGATATTGTAGATCTAAGAGTCCAATAGGTTTCACTATCACCCTTTATCATATTTATGAGTAATCTTACCATGGTTGGAATATGTGGCATTTTTTTAGTTTTGAATTTGTTTGTCCTTCCCCCTCTCCCTCCAAATTTAACATCCAACCTCAAATTAGATTACATGAACCATAAATTAAGGGAAAGTAAAGTAAATTGGGATTTCATTTTTTTGCCATCATGTCAAATTAAGATCAAATTATGAAAAAGATTATAAAAAAAAAGTGAAGGCAAATATTTTTCTAGCCTATTTTTGTCTTTTTAGCTGACAATTATTATCTTTTTTTGGAAATGAACATTATATTAATAATTATTGCAATATAATTAGGGAAAAGCAAAGACTGAAAGTGAATGGAGATTTTACTTGCAATAAGAGTGAATTGGGATAAGATAACGAAAGAAAATATATATATATAAAGGAGTGAGTAGATTTTGTCTTGACCTATTATTATTATTATATGAAGGGAAAAATGAAAAACAAGAAAAGATAAAGGGAAAAAGAGATTATTATAATGCCAAAATGGCCATAAGATAAGTGTACTTCAATGCACAGCTTCACATATAGTATATTAAATTCTCACACTTAAACTAGCCCAAATGCTTGCACAAACATAAGACCATAGCAAATGGCAACATAACACATGTTCAAAGCACACAATCAACCCTATAAGTCCTTATGGGCAATTACTACATGTTACTATAGGAATAAAGGATCAAATGCACGAACATACTTAATCCGATCCCAAATAGGAAAGACAGTCAGTCACTGAAATCTCAACAGTGGGACGGATTGTTCCAGCCACTTTGAATTTGGGCTCTTCAATGTTTTCTACAACTGTCGAGCTCTGGTTAATTGGGGGGAGTTGTTGAGCCACTTCACTCATTGTTGGCCTCTTTCTACTGCTTTGGTCCAAGCATTTCACTGCAATCTTAGCAACCATTTCTACTTGCTTGATTTCATCTTCACTAGTGGCCTTAAAATTTATGACATCAAAGAGTGTCCCATCGTTCACGGAAGAGATGAAATGAGGGATAATATTGATTGGCTCCTCGGACTTATTAGCAACAAAACTTGTAGGCTTCTTTCCAGTGAGCAACTCCACGAGGACAGCTCCAAAATTGTATACATCACTTTTAATTGTTAGCTTACCAGTGGTTAAATATTCTGGATCAATGTAGTCCATTGTGCCTTCTATTTCAGTGGCTACGATGTGACTATGCTGCAGTGATTTAAGTACTGAAGTTCCAAAATCAGATATTTTCACCGAGTAATTTTGATCAGTAAGTATATTCGCTGACTTGATGTTGCCATGAATGATTCCGCTAGAATGCATTTCCTTGAGTGCAAGTGTAGCTTCAGTGGCTATTTTGAGCCGGTTTTCCCACGATCTCAAGAAGGTTGACACGTTCGGATGGATGTGTTTGAAGAGGGTATTGAAGTGAGTATCATTCAAAATGTATTCATAAACTAGCAAAGGTATTCTAGTCTCCAAACATATGCCATAGAGCTTCACCATATTTTTGTGGTTTGTTTGCATCACAGTTAGAAGTTCATCTTGGAATTCTTTCTTCATTAGAGGCTTGTGCACATCTTTAGGCTTCTTGACCGCGACCTCGATATCCATTGCTATTCTTCCTCTATTGACGGAACCGGAACCACCCTTGCCCACTGCTACTCTCCCTTTATAGACGGAACCGAAACTACCTCGCCTAGCTTGTTGCTTTCATCGTAGTTGTTGGTTGCTTTTGCCAGCTCTCGCCTCCGTAAAGATTTGAACTCCTTGACTTTTGAAGAACTTTCCTCCATTTCGTTTGAAGTTTATCTTTCTAATTCTCCACTTCCACGTGATCGAGGCTGAAGCACTAGCATATATGCAGATGGCTGGTACAAGAATCACTGCCAAAGAATATATGTTACTAGATTACTGATTCAAGCATGTAATCCTCATATGCTCCACATACTTCATCAAAAAAGATTAACTTCAAACGCACAACCCATTTAATATTTTTTAATATATATTTATATATTTATAACCATCACCATTGATTTGGATGGTTAGTCAATCTTTCAATATATAACTGCCCAATTTAATGGTGATAGAAATTGTTTTGGTGATAAATGGGTTACACATATTACATACTATGTGACAATCGTTATAAAAGTCCTTATTTGACATTTGACATATGTCTTTATAAAGTGAATAAGTAATGGAATGAATTCAATTTATTACATGTTACCAACATCTTCTATAACATATTTCCTTGATTATAATGAAGAAGGTTTGTAATAAAAGAGAATGAGAAGGCATTCATCTTCCATTGTCTTTCCATCAATAAATGGTATCAAAACTTGGGGGGAATTGTACAACCAATTATGCACCTTATAGTTATCATGCTTAAATGTTTTTTTTTTTTGTCCATTCTATTGGTGGAAACTCTAATTGATGGGTCACAAACATATAAAACATTAGGGATGAGCATCGGTCCAGTGTCAACTCTGGACCTGCCCTAGATTGGCCCAACCTAGCCAATTTTAGCTTGGTTTCCAAGGATATTGGGTCGGTCCTTGGTCCTGGAACCTTGGATCTTGCACTGTATAGGTTGGTTATCGGTCTTGAGAGTTTAGGGTTGGTTCAGGTTAGACCAACCCCGAACATATTATATATTGTATCTAATATATTATATGTTAATGCTTTTGTCAACTGTAAATCCTAGTGCCTCCAATTTGCTATGCAAATTAGAAAGTAGAGAGAACCCCCCCCCCCCCCTCCAAAAAAAAAACCCTCTTCACTCATCTCAACCTCACTTGCTCACTTTGCTCGCCTTACGTGTTCGTTTTTATGATTTGTTACTTATAGTAAGAGTGAAATTTATATTGTTACATTATCCTATATTTATGTTTGATATGTATTGGTGTTAATAGTTTGGTTGTTCAAGAACAATTGTCACTTCAGTAACTCACAAGAGGAGCCGAGAAAGTTTTGAAATAAATCATTGATTAGACTCATGTGTCACTAAGCTCTTCCCGTGCTGCTTTTTTGGCCAATATTTTCGCAGTTCAAATTTTAAGGAAGCTCAACCGCATTGCCTTCTTCAACGATCACCTTCATATGTCATTGGTTAATTTGGTACTCCATTTTTCTGTTCTTTTCTTTTCTTTTTCTTTTTCTAGTCCAAATTTGTGCACACTTTCGCTTTAAATTATAGGGTTTTTCCCTCTTGAAATCTACAGGCCTAGCTGTTCTTTTTGGCCCAAGATTTGCAGGTTTGGGTAGAGGAGGAATTTTCATTTAGATCTGCCATATAGGCCCCCACGCCCGTAGTTTCAAAGTGTTAGCTTCAGAAGAAACAGAAAACAAAAGAGAGCGAGGAGGGAAGCTAAAAACAAAAAAACAAAAAAGATGTAAATAGCTTTAGCCTACGACTGAATAGGGACACCTGGCAGCCTGTGGCTTATTGCTGGTGTTATTGGGGATTACACCAACTAATATAATAATCTTTAAAACACATAAACCTATTGTAAAATCAAGAATAAATCGATAGAATATAAACCATTAAGTGAATGATAAGAAGATATATATGAACTTACCTGTAATAGCTATGACAGGACGATAACAACCAGTGCCATCACATGTGCAGTTCCCAGGCTGATTCTCGTACTCATTAATGGCTACATTATGCAGAAGACAAGTTGAACCTTATCTTGGTTAATGGCAAAAACAGATTGAACAAGTTGATGCATGGATTATTAGATGGGGCAATGCTATCCCGTTCAAGTTTTGGTCATAGTATTGTGACACATATCCACTCTCTTTTAAGATATCTCCTTTCCCTACCCTCAGTATCTCTCCCTGTGGAATTCGAGCTAAAAAATGGCATCATTCTTTGCCATCAATGGAGATCATCGCTGCCTCGAACTCTATTTACATGACCGCATTGAGGGCACAAGAGCTCGGAAAGGATCCGCATACAAAACTGGCAAAAATCGAGCTTTTGCTATGATGCATGAAGCCCACGTTGCAAGAGCGAGGTGAGGGGTTGCTGTTTCCATATCATTTACCTAGGAATGAGAAGATTGATCTTTACAAGCACAAGTGAGGTGGGTGTGCTAATATGTATACCTACTACTAAATACGATGGGCTCATCGGATCTTTTTATTTACATATATTTTAGTACATGTACCAGGTTTAGTGAATATATAATTTAGAGGGCAGTAACACAGAGTTTAAAGAAGGGAAGATTGTTGTTGAAACGTGGGGATAGAGTCACTAGAAATATATGCTGACGTCCATAGGGTGGTGACAAGAGCCTTGACTTATTCTATTATGCAAAAAGTCAATAACTTAGGAGAAACACATGTCCAAGTTCGAATTTATTGGATCGGGCTTATCACAATTGTTGATCATGTGAATCTCACATTCCACATGTTCAATAATAGATATAGATTTAGGTCCTAGAAAGATTACCTAAACTTATATAGACCCCCCATTAAAATTATATGTGGTGGTACACATCAAAACACACTCTCCCTTCCCTCTATCACTTTCCACAGAACTCACCATCCGCTCCACCACCACCGAGGCCCAACAATGCAACTAACATTATCCAACCATGGGCTCGTTGTCTCCTTGTTGAGATTAATATTTAGGTGAGTTAAGGCCACTTCCTCGAGAAAATATTAGGTACGCAAGTGATACTATGCCGGATTTGTAATGGTGACACATGCCAATCTCACGGCCCACCATCAAAAATTTTGAAATGGGATTTACTAATGTAATAATTTTTGAACTACCATGAGAACAACATATTGTGAATTGCAAATTTTTGAAGAAGTGGTCCCTACAATAATTTCTAATTGTTTTTTATTTATTTTTTATGATCTAAAATAAAATTGTTATTCTTACGGCAAGTTAAGGATAGTTCATAAACATTTCTTATTTGAAATTATATTTCTCTCCCTTTGTCTCTCTCTTCTCTTTTGCACTTGTCATTTCTCTTCTTCTTCATAGTTTCTTCTCTTCTTTTTTTCCCCTTTCTTTCCCTTTGCCCTGTGGCTGGTAGCTAGCCATCCGGCCATAAGGAAGGGTCGCTTTCGCCAAAGTCGACAAGGGTTGGACCCTCGTAGCTAGGGCGAGGGCCGCCCTCAACTTGACAGCCTTGCCATATCTAGAAGCTGTGAAGAGAGGCAACGACATCAGAGCTACAGGAGACCTCGAGGATGCAGGGACTGATGGAAGGCCTGGGCTTGTGAACAAAGGGGGGCTTGGGCTTGTTCTTAGACCTGGGGGACAGTGGATGACCAGTGGAAGGAGGCGACATCATCCAAGTTGCAAGCGACCTTTAGGATGTAAGGGCTGAGGGAGAGCCTAGGGTCGCAGGTGATGACGACCGGGGACATGGGCTAGTTTTTGGACCTAAGGGTGGCCGCGGGGGGCAGCGGACGACCTCATTGGTGGAGCCGTAGCTGGAGGGGGTTCGGTGGACGAGGCGATGGTGGAGGCAATGGACGAGGCAGAGGCGGCAGCGAGAGAGAGTAGATCGTGAGTCGAGAGGGGGAGTGAGAGAGCAAAGCGTCATTGGGGAAGGAGAGAGCAGAGAGCGTCGTGTGACACGGGAGAGGGACAATTTCAAAATTTCTGACAGTGGACCCAAAGGATGACACGTGTCATTCATTTAATGGACTTTTGTAAATCTGAGCTGGTATTCTAACATTTTCTCCCACTTCTCCACCACCAGCACGCCCGCATCATTGCCACGTCGCTCTTTATGAAATGTTGCAGCAGTTTTGTCTTCTTCATAGGAGACTTATAGATATGGTCTCCTCCGTTAATGGAATACTAGCAAGCATATCTCATCTCCTTCATTGCGAGGAGACATTCGAGGGGACTTGTCAATGCTGAGATGAGGTACAAGACGGACTCGGGGAGAGAGAAAAAGTCGTCATAGTCGTTGCTTGGAGTGGTGGAGGCACTTTGTTGTCATCTCCGAAGTGGAGTAGCTGTTGCCGTGGAGGAGCGGGAGTGTGTTTTGGTATGGTAGAGAGAGAGACGGCTGTGGGGTCCGACGCGCATGAAGGCCGACTCTAGGCTCACCTAAGGTGGTGGGTGAATGATGTGGCGGTGGCAATGTCGTGAGATGCAAGCCGGAGAGTGGAGGTAGAGGTTGAGAGGGAGGAAAAGAGAGAGAGAGAGAGAGAGAGAGAGAGAGAGAGAGAGGGTGGCACAAATCAAACGGCGCCTCATTAAATGGTAAACTAGATGGAAACAATGCATAAATTAGTTATTCACACAGTTCATTTAAATGTGACAATGCATGAGTCATATGTTAATTACCTTGACACCCGCGAAAGAGATCATAGGGATTCCCCTCATACCCATGCTGGCAAAAGCAACCGTAGCCCGGTCCATCCGCGAAGTCGAAGTCGTGACAGTCAGTGTTGTTGCCACAGGCATAGCTCGACTGGCTCGACTTGGCCTGTGCGCAATTGACGTTCCATCCGATCATCCAGTCCAGAACAAGGTCCGCCCTCTTGCCCAAATCATCTAATCTCGGGAGTCTCCTGCTGGAGATATTGGATGACCCTTTGTCCCCCACGAAGGCCACTCCACAGGGGTTGAATTGCGAGACCAACACGTGTCCGTCGATGGAGTCGATTCTAATACGGAGCTTCTTGAGCCCCTTCGGAATGGATGCTTGACAGCAACCGAGACCAGAGCAAGTGGTCTCCTTCGCCAAGTCAACGTCCTGGCTGCAGTAGGAGATGCAGCCGCTCCGGAAAAAGTCATGTTCGTCGGTCATAAGCGCGTAGGTGTCACAGCCGAGGACTGTGAGGTTGTTCCGGTTGGCCGACAATCTGTACTGTGGATATGAAGATAGATCGATGAACAGATCATCGCTTTTGTTTACTGACCGGCCAGAGTCGTAGCAATCGTGTAGTTCAGGGAGGCTGACGACCATGGTCGAGTCCCTGACTGAGATCTTGCGTATCGAATAATTCCCCAAGAATAGTTGACCACCGCTCCCTTCGGTAGTATTGCAATGGAGCAAAAACTCATTGGACCTCGCACACTGGGGTTCGAGCCCGAAGGGATAAGGTATGGGCACTCTCCCACACCTATGTGCACATTGTCCGGCCACGGTGGGAGCACCGCCTTGTCGCAACCACCAGGCCACAGCCACCAGTAGAAGCTTCTGCACTACCTTCATTTCCGAAAAACTCTCTCTCTCTCTCTCTCTTCCCCTCTCCTTATTGGGGCCTTTGTGCTTCTGTCCTTGTTCACAGAGTGGGATTTAAGTATGAGCCGTTCACCCTAGCCCATTATATACTCAATGGACAAATAGGTGAAATTAAGTACAGTAATGGAGGGCGGAAGGGCTAATTGTGTCAATGGAACAAATTGAAGGATTCGATTGCATACATGAAGATATGCAACACAGAATAATATATTAAAAGAAAAAGACATGCCAAGGTTTTTATTTATTTATTTTCATTTTTTTTTTATTTTTTTTATTTTTATCACCATTTCAAGCAAAGCTTACTTTCTGGTAGTTTCAGACATATAGAGCCACATTGGTCACAAGTTCGAAATTTCCTAATTGCTTTTTGGCCTTGAAAAATCTTAATTTGTTTGTTGCGTATGTTTGATTGTGATATGACATAGGATTATCCTGATTGTATTTTCACCATATCGTGGTGAGTCGACGGTCACGCGCCCATTCAAATTAGTAGTAGTTTAAACAGAACATCATGTTATGTGTTTGGAGGAACTCTTATGATAATGCCTAGTGGGAGTTAGCTACCCATGCTTGTTGCAATTTCCTTCCACTTTACCTATCAAATATACTATAACAGAAATGCTATTACGATGTACAATACTATATTTTATTTATGCAAGTATCCTTGTTGTCAAGATATATAATTGCAAGCTGCGAAAAGCTATGTCAGAAAAAAGATATAGTAATTGTAGCACATGCAACTGGTGTAAATAAAATTTTACAAGAACACCTGCATACACCATTGATTTAAAAGATTGATAGTAATAATCTTTAAATCAAAGATGCTGAGATTGCTTATATGAAACTTCTTTTATGCTGGCGATGTATGATCTATTTTTTCCAAAAATATATAGTGAACTATACTTGCTAGATGATGTATCATATGATTTCCGGATAATTAAATGAAGGCATGCTTCGTGTTGGGTCTCATGCTTTCAGCAATAAATCGATTTCAAGAATGTATGATGCCGCATTATTTTGTGATGTAGTTTGTTAAAATAAATTGTTGACACAGTTTTTAATAATTTAAATTTTTCAGAAAAATGGTAAGTTTAACATGATCTGCAAACATAAGTCAATTATTTAAATTCTGACACTCTCAATTTTCTCTTGCTTGTTGTTCCCATTATTCTCATATCTTGTCAATTCTTCCACTCATTAATTATCTGGTTGGAAAATAAGCACGAGTCAACTACATATAAAATTGCTTGTATAGAGAAAAATTTGTAGTTGTGGTTTTCTTATTGGATTTTTTTTTTTTTTTTAAGAACACAGTGGGAGAAATGACACGTAAGATGTTGCCCTAAATAAACATAAGAAATATTGTTAATGAGTTCTTAAGAGCAAGGGTGGAGTATGCTGTTTGGAAAAGGATTTGATTAATAAATATTAATTACACCTATTACAATAAAAATATTATCAATGTACATCTTCTTTTGTCCGACTACTTAATGAGTGTCATAAAAGTGCCCCTTTCTTAATATGTGAAAGTTTATATAATTGTATTGCATGCTGGTTTTATCTAAATTATTAGTAAATATTATGCGTAGTAATTGAGATCGCTTATAGGAGAAAACCCATCTCAAGCAATGAATAGAACAATGATTTTATTTTTTTTAATTGAATCTTCTTAAATTAAATGGTAATTGACTTGCCATCAAAACCCCGGAAATCTTCAACGTAGTTCAAAACAAAATATTTCTTTTCTTTTTTCTTTTTTTTTACTACAAAGAATATGGACTATACGACTTAAATAAATATCACAAATACATGCAATTCACCTGTTCACATATGTCTAGTAAAGCTCCATATATTCAAGGAGGTTGGCAAGGTTGTTCATAATGTGAGACTCTATAGTGGAATATATTACATTAAATTAAATGTTTTATCATTCAATCAATAATTCAAGAATTTAAAACAAAATGATTAGGCGAGGAAAATTGTAAACAAACTATTTTGATCATTAGTCCTCTTTCTTTTTGAAAACTTTTTTTTTTCCCTTTTTGAAAGCGTTCATTGAGTCCTCTTTTGGGCAGTCGTCTTTATATTATGCATTGCGCACCTCTATCGAGGCCAAAAGTAAAGTAACTCGTTTCACGGCAAAAGCGAAACATAGGAAACAACCTTTTTATCATCCTTTCAGGCTTTTCCTTTCCAAGTTGGCCTGAACCTGCCTCCCAACATTAACAACATGCTCGGCATATTGATGAGTCCAGTGGATCTCCAACGTTGATTTGCGTGGGCTCCACATGCGACTAATTCATCTAACTGCTGAAATTTATTGGGATTTTGTGCATCCGATTCACGCACCTGTGGCCTGGATTGCGCACTAAAACCTCCAGGCCTGACGCCTGGTGACCGCATTATCTTAATATGGGAAGACTTGGTGACGACCGTAGACGAAGACTCGTGAGTCGTCTTGGAATCTTTCGAAGAAAACAATAAAATGCGAGAAAAAAAAAATGAAAATAGATATCTTGGGATTCCCAAGAAAATAATTAAGATTATCTCTACATAGAATTATCTTTTCTTTAATCCGGAAACCATTATTTTTTTTTAAAAAAAATTATTACTTTTTGTTTTACAAATAGCAAAGATAATGATATTCTAGTGTTTGAAAAAAGCAATCCCCTTATATGTATGATTAACATATATCACGTACTATTTGGATAGACTCGACATGTACCTGTAATCATATTTAGGATTATACAAAGATGTATTAAAATCATCAAAAATAACAACCTTGCAATAATCTCAAGAATTTTCAATGATATACCGTTGTAATTGATTAAATGAGATAGGAAGTATATTTGTAATCTCGAGATAACTATATTTTTAAGCAAAACTACTTATGAAATGTGTTTCTTTACTGGCAAAATTATTTCATGCACTTAAGACCATTGAATTAGATTCATCATAACCATTGATCATGCAGACCACACAAGTGAGTTCCACATGACCAATGGCTGCAATTGCATTGGGTCGATGGACGAGGCAAGAGATCCTTCATTTGCCATAATGTTTTAGTTGGAAAATTGCCTCTATTTAAAGTTATGAGCCAATGAACCTAGGAGTCATGTCCTTTTGTATGCAATACTTCAGTGTTTAGCATTTAATATGGTTAAGTGCGCCTTTAAGATGGAACACTCTTCTTTTTCTTAAATTTTCTTGTTAATATCATAAATCGGTCACATACAGATATAAGGTAACAAGTCAATCACAAAAATCCATGTCATATGAATTCTAGTCAGCTTTGTGTTTGAGTTTTGAAAAATTAATGCCACCTTGTAATGGAAAGGGATTTGATTTAGACATAGTCATTACACACAACAATAAAATTCAGTATTAAGATTATTAATATATATACTTTTTCGTTACTTAACTAGTGTCATCA
The DNA here is from genome assembly GCA_017140615.1 of Eucalyptus cladocalyx. Lineage (NCBI taxonomy): Eukaryota > Viridiplantae > Streptophyta > Magnoliopsida > Myrtales > Myrtaceae > Eucalyptus > Eucalyptus cladocalyx. The sequence continues at coordinate 4,110,210 of CM029519.1, forward strand.
TTCTTAATATTTGAAAATTTATATAATTGTAGCGCATGATGGCGCAATCTAAATTTTCTAAACTATTAGTGGTACTATGTATAGTAATTAAGATCACCAATACGAGAAGGTCCTACTTAGGCAGTGAATAAAATAACAATCGTATTTTAATTTTGATTAAAATCATCTTAATTTAAAAGGGTAATTCATTGGCTATCACAACCCAAAATATCTTGCCACTTAGTCCAAAACAAGTTAATAACTGTTTTTTTTTTTTTTTACATGGTTCAAAGTATCCAAACTGTTCAAATTAAAAGAATGTATTCATGCGTTCACATTTATTTAGTAAAACTCTACCACAATGCGGCTGGCAAGACTGATTTTGAATGTGAAACATTGTGACATAATTCATCGCATACAAATTAAATGCTTGTTAACTCATCTAATAATTCAAGATTGCAAAACAAAATTTTGGCTGAAAGTTATCATCATATTTTTATTTTATCATAGAGTCCTTTTGAGTCATTTGTTTTATATTATATGTAAAGTCCATTGCGCGCCTCTCTATTGACCAAAACTAAAGTAACACGTGCTAAACACAAAAATTAATTATAGAAAAGTACCTCAGATTTTTTTTTTTTTTGGAAGGGGGGGAGAGAGAGACCTTTACCTCTTTCTATTGGCTTTGGACACAGCTGACCTAGTCCTGTACTCAAATAAGAAAAAAAAATTACAATCTCCGTACGTAAATGAGCCTAGTCGATTGTGGACGTTGATTTAGGTGATTTTCATATAAGACTGACCTCATCTAAGAACTGAAATTCATTGAGATCTTGTGACCAAGTTCATGCAAGTGTGGCTTGGTTCCGCACTAAAATCAGTGGGCCCAACGCCTGATGACTGCGAGGTGACGGCGACGCGAGAATCTTTCTCGGCACAAGAAGAACAGCAAGTCGTCTCGAAGTCTTTCGAAGAAGACGACAAATGCCAAAGAAAGAGCATCCAGAAAAGACGTGGTGGGGTTCAGCCTGATCCATGCGGATGATGACCTTCCTCGATGACGATGTGTCTGCTACGTGAGGTGGTCCTCACTCGACCATTCTCTATCGCCATGGACGTCCAGGAGAGGAGTACAGGGGCTCCACAGAGTGTCTTTCTCGTTCTTCTTAAACTTGACCGAGAAAAATAATGATGAATTATAACAACAGCAGCATCCAAAAGAAAATAATTATGTTTTTCTCATTTCCGCAGATTCATATTCCTATTTTTGTATTTTTATTTCAATGAGGTCCGTCGTGTGACATCACCATTTAATTTAATTATATACTACTTTTAAATGTTTTAAGTCATTTGAATATTGAAAAACAGAAAATGTTGAATTCATATGGTACAGATGTAAAATATCAATCATTATATCTATGGAGAATTACTTTTTTCATTCAAGGAACTATTAGTTTCTAAAGAAGTCATTTTTCATATCTCAAATTACAAAGATAATGACATTCTAGTGTTTAAAAAAAGCAGTCCTCCTATTTGTATAGTAACAAGTTTCGCATACTCTCCATGTAGTCTAGTCATATATCTATAACAATGTTTAGGATCATCTAAAGATGTATTAAAAACATAAATAATAATAACGACGGCGACCTTGCAATAATCTCAAGAATTCTCTAATAGTGTACTGCAATATTTAAATAAATAAGATTAGCATCCGAAAGTACATTTGCAATTGTAGTTCCAAACAAATATAAAAGCAGTCGACTTGGAATTGTGCGTTGGATATGCTAATTCCGACTATCAATCAAAGGTAAATATAAAAACTAGCCGACTCGTTGTAAGAGTAAAAATTGGCAACGCATATGATAATAATAATTTTCATCATAAAACATGCTCAACTTACATGAAAATCGGGCATTAACTAACATGTTTTTTTTTCATGTGCCAACAGATGAATATAGCTACCAGAGTCTGTAGTACATGCTTTATCCTCATCAGAACTTTTTATACAATGTTCAAACAAGCTTGTAATGTTTTTATTTTTGACTGGATCCTTTAAGTATATGTGTTTTTCTACTTGTATTTGGCCATCTATTTGAAAAATTGACGAAAGTGCTCATAACATGGCATTAATTTGCAGTTTATTGTCATTCTAGCATCACATGTGGTGTTAGATGTTATCATCAGAAAACTTAAACAATACAAAATAATAAAAAAATTTGAAAAATATAGAAAACGGGAGAGTTGCCGAGGTTCCATGAGCGTTTTGCATCTCTCGTCGGGCTTCAGCATAGTCTAGTACTTCAAGAAAACTCGTGGAACTTGCGAAATCTACAATGGTAGCTATGTGGCATACTTTACAGTAATACTCAAAGAAAAACTAAAAAGAGTTGGACCCATTGATTTTTGTTTAAATCGTTTGCCAGGTACACCTGATTCCAACCAAATAACATTACAAAAATCAAAGTAGAATTTCTATCATTATTGCTTTTGATTTTAACTCTCTAAAGAAGAGCAACTTCCTCTGCTGCTTTAGCTTGAAATGAAGATATGTTCAGTGCCATTCGTTGTCCACCAGCAGATTCAACTGACAAAAGCAGCGCTGTATTCCAAATGGTGGGCCCAAGACATCCATTGTCTCCCCTCGTCCCTCTTTAGTAAGGAATCCTTGACAAGATCGTCCGGGCAACCATGACGCCGGTCTTGACCTGGAAAGCAAAGTGAGTTACATGGCCGACTCATATCTCTATGGTTCGAGCTTCAATAATTGCTCAATCCAACTGTAGAGGTTTTCTTTTATTAGGATCCCGATTCACATTATCATGTTGCAATCTATTATAGGAATTTCGAAATTGAGTTTAAAATGATCAAAATCATGAACATAGACCTTTTTTTTCTTCCTTCAATCCTCTATCCGTGAAATAAATCAATTTCAATGGATTAACCATATATACAAACTCGACATCGTATTTAGATCTTTGTGTACAAACTATTATATTGATTTATGGTAAATAGAATTAAAAGACCAAGGTAGATCAATTGATAAACGCTAATGATTCAATTTGCTGAGTGTTACTGCATATATATTAAACGTTTAATTATTCAGCCAATAATTTAAGATTGTGAAATAAAATGATTTGATGGAAGTTATCACCATATGGTTTTGATCATAGAGGCCTTTCGAACTGTCTTTTTCTTATATTAGATGCGAAGTCCATCATGCCTCCTCTTTTGACTAAAGTAAAGTAACACCTGTCACACAAAAAAATTAAGTGTAGAAAAGTACCAATGATCAATTTATGGGGAGACCTTAACCTTTTTATGCTGGCTTTAGACACAGTTGGCCCACCCCTAGACCCAAGGAAGAAAGAAAATAATAATAATAATAAGAACATGCTTCGCATGTGAGCGAGCCTAGTCGATCACCAACGTTGATTTACGAGGGCCCTAAGTAAGACTTACCTTATCTAACAATTGAAATTCATCGTGATCTTGTGCATCCGATTCATGTAATTGCAACTTGGATCCCCACTAAAACCACCGGGTCCAACGCCTGGCAACCAACAGGAGAGGCTTGGGGACAGTGACAAGAGACTCGCAACGCTCTCTCGATGCAGGACCACTTCAAGTCGTCTCGAAGTCTTCGGGAGAACAAGACAACATGCCGCAAAAAGAAGAAAGGAAAGGCGTGCAAAGGAGACGTTGTGGGGCTCATTGTGATCGAGAATGACCTTTCTCAGTGATGAAATGTGGATTACGCGAATTGAGGACGTCGCTTGGGAGATTTCCCAATGATGAAGGTGTGTATCACAGCAAGATGATCAAGTATGACGACAGCGGCACCAGAAAAATATAATGATGATTTTCGCAATACCATGGATACGTCTCCCTGTTTTATATTTTAATGAGCTCTTATCACGTAACATCGTCTATTAAATTAATTATGCTGCTTTAATAGGTTTTTTTTTTTTGGTTAAGGTAAGAAATATATTGATTTTGCAAAGATAAACAAGTAAACGGGCCACGAGGCATCAAGAAATAAGCACTCTACAAGACAGTCCAAGAAGAGTGAAGGGGTGCCAAGGGACCAAAGGGAACAAAACAACCAACAAGCCAAGAGGCCGAACAACAAAGGGAAGAACTAAGACCTACAACCCTCTATTACAAGAAAATAGAAGGACTTAAGTCCCAACTCCGCTGCAGCCGTCTATTCTTCGGGATATCCACCACATGCTTGAATGTCATTGCTTTGTCTTTGACGGCCTTGCAAAGATGCATCTTCATCGCCGGGATAAAGAGGGCCTGATTTCTAAAAATCATATTGTTGCGTTCTTTCCATATGATATAACAAAGAGCACCATAGCTAAAACGAGCCAGAGATTGATAGAATCCCCCACCCGAGAAACGATTGGAGGCCCAATCAAGATTTTCCCGCCACGATTTATTGCGCCAATCGACATTAAACTTTGCAGCCCAATAGGAAGCAAGGTTACGGAACACGACAAGCAAAGAACGAGATGATCCACGGAATCGGGTCCGCTCGAGCAAAACGGACAAGAGGCTGCTGGAATCGCCGCCCAAGAGAGGAGCATAACTTGAGTAGGCAGCCTATTACGGGCAATAAGCCACAAATGGGTTTGGTACCTAGGCGGCATGGCTGTACTCCACACAAAAGAAGACCACGGCACCACATTTCCTTTCGGTCTAAAGAGGTCATACGCAGAAGCCGAAGAGAACCGCCCCGAGGGATGACGAATCCATTGGAAGCGGTCCTCGAGCTGGGTAAGTTGAGGAAGAGGATCCCACCAATCAGCCATAATATTAATGACATACCACCCAAGAGGCGAAGAAAATGCATCGGCCACGGAAGCGGTTCGAGGAATCCCCGATCCGTATATTTGCTGGTTGGAGAAAAGGAGGTTAAGCGGGCCATTAAGGTGCCACGGATCAAACCGAAAGAGACAGCTTTGCCATTGCCTATCTTCCATCTAAAATGTTGTTGATACATGCCACGAAGGCGGAGGAGCCTTTTCCGGGCCCAAGAACGTAGGTGGGGGTCGGGGATATCCGAAGTTCTTCCTCGATAAGAAGACGGCATGAACCCATTTACACCAAAGAGATTCTTTATCAGAGAATAGCTTCCATATGTGCTTGAGCATAAGGGCTAGATTATTCTCCCTGAGCGTCCGAATCCCTAGCCCTCCCTCTCTTCTCGGGAGGCAAATGTCTTGCCACGACACTTTGGCCCCACCCGGACCCAACGCCGGCCCTTTCCACAAAAATTGCCTACGATCTTCTCAATTCGATCCAACACAAAGACAGACACGGGCGGGAAGAAAACGCTAGCCCAAAACACTTGAATGGAATGAAGCACGAGACTTAATAAGCAAAATTCTACCCGCAAAGGATAGGAATCTATGAGTCCACGATTGAATCCGGGCTGTTATTGCATTAACCAACGTAACACGATCGGCTTTCCCTAATCTTGTAGAAATGACGGGGACCCCGGTGTAGCGGAAAGGAAGAGAACCAACCTGGAAACCGAGAAGATTGACAATGCCATTCCGAAGACTAGTCGAGCCACCGGAGATGTACACTTCACTTTTGGTTAAATTTGGTATTAGACCACTCCAATTCGAAAAGGATTCAATTCCAGCTTTTAGAAGGCCAACCGAAGCCAAGGTGGCTTCGGAGAAGAGGAGTACATCGTCAGCGAAGAATAGGTGAGACATCTTCGTTGATTTGCATCTCCAGAAGAATCCGAAGTCAGACTGACTAGTCTTCGAATCCAAGATTCCCGTAAGTACCTCCATCACAAGCGTGAATAAATAAGGAGACATCGGATCGCCTTGACGAATTCCTCTCCCACTAGAAAAGAATCCATGGAGCTCCCCATCATGCTTTAATAAGTACCTCCATCATGCTTTAATAGGTTTTAAGTTTTTTGAATCTTATAAAAATTGAAACTGTTGAAAATTATCATTTCACTTTGAAAATTATTATTTTCTAAAGAACTCACTTCATACATCTCGAATTACAAATATAATGACATTTAGGTGTGTTCGACAAAGTAGCCCTCTTCTATGAATATTAGAAAATATCGGGATACTCTTCGTGTAGACTCAACATGTACTCATAACCATCTTTTTCTTTTTCTTTTTTTGTTAAGGGTAAGAATATATTGAGCTTTAAATCAACAATTACACAAGGTCCGGCACCACAAAACTCAAGAATTAAACCAACCATATTTATTGTTGTGTACAGATGTGTTAAAATCATTTTAAAAAATTGCAATAATCTCAAGAATTTCTAATAATATATTGTAATATTTGTTTAAATAAGATTAGCATCCCGAGTATATTTCTAATCGTAGTTCCAAGCAAATGTAAAAAGCAGTTGACTCTGAATTTTGTGCTGGTTATGGGCAAGTGAAAAAGAAAAAAAAAACTGTCCATATGTTGTAAGAGTTATAATTGGGAACAAATATGATAAAGGTCATTATCATCATAAAAAAAATGCTCAACTTACATAGAAATCGGCCATTAATTGACGTTCTTTTTTTTTTTTTTTTTTTTTTTTGCCAACAGATGAATGTAGCTACCAAGTCTCCAGCACATGTTTTCTCCTCAGATTAATATTTGGCATGATAGTGTAGCTGTTGGATCATAACTTTTACACAACATCCAATCAAGCCCATGATTTTTTTTATTGTGTCCTTTAAGTATATGCTTTTTTTATTTGTATCAGTCCCTCTATTTAAAAAATTTATAGAAGTGCTGCCAATATGGCACTAAGTTGCAATCAATTGCTATCGTAGATGATATTAGATGTGTAGAAAATTTATTCACATATACAACTAATCAATCAAGAAAAACGGATCCATATATGATTGTAAAACACCGAGATAAATAAATACAGCGGAATTAAAGCGTACATGTTTGAGCCATTGCTTCACTTTAAGAAAAATAGATCACTCTGATAATCAGGAATCTATCGGAATGCCGGTCTTCCTCTCTATGACCTATTTCGATATAACAGCTTTCAATGGGATTAAAGAATCGATAGGTATAACCTACCCTTTTATAGGCTAGAGAGGGGACCTAAGCAAACCCTAATCAATAAGCGTGTCAATGGGCCATTCCCATTACGGGCTTCAAATCAAACACAATTGCCTACACTTTCACGCTTCAACTAGCCCGTTAACAATAGATGCCAATACCCAATTCAATCAGATCACTTTAGGGTATAACAAATATTGGAATATCCATTAACCCGATTATTTAAAATAGAAAATCAATTAATTAATGTAAGCCCATATTATAGGAAATTTCCAACATTCTCCCACTTGGGCTATATTAATTAACTTATTTTATTTTGAAAAAGATTTTATATTGAAAACGACACTATCGGGTTAATAACTAAAATTTTGTTTTATGTGGCCACAACTTTTAAAAATAATATTCCAATAATGGCATCTCAATACCAATCCAATCCTATATAACCCCAATATAGGACTACGGAGATCAATGTGTTAAGAAAATACCACAACACAAGACCTTCCATAATCACATATAATAAGTATTATATTTTCATGGATCATGGACCTAGTAGTGTAGTAAGAAATAGTGCCAACATGTGATCAAAATATACACTATTTCTTATCGGTCCTCAATACAATTTCTCAACGACATGAAACTGCATTAGCGCAATTTCTAAACAACATGAAATTGCTTCAGTGCGATTTCTAAACAACATGAAATTGCACAATTATGTCACAATTCAACATGAGATCTCATAATCAGTGACATCCAGTCATCTTTAAACTAAAATTTGTTTAAAGATACTGTTTTATACTTCCTTTTCTCAATCAACAGGAGAAAGGATAACAATAGAATCAATAACAACAATTATTGAAAATAAATGCTTTAATAGACATCATAAAAGCATTATCAGTCTGCATATAACTATAATATCTAGAAATACAATTTTTATAACTCCCACTAACAAAAGAAATCAAAAGAATCTAAAACACCCATATTCTTTACAAGTTCTTTAAATAAAATGGGTCGTAAGCCTTTTGTTAGAGGATCGGCCAACGTGGACTCAGTTATGATATTTTCAATTACAATGTCTCCATTTTTTACCAAATCCTTAACAATATAATATTTGATCCAATTAACATTTCAACCGTGGCATTGTTGTTATTTATAGCAAAAGTAACTATTTGTTACACATGATGCAATAAGATCAATTATGGGCAATAAGTATTTCAACAAAAATAATTAGTACATTATAAACTCCCCTTTGGGCAGAGTGTATAATGCACCATTATTTTTCACAGCATGAAGTTTATAAAGCAACAATAAGGAGAATTACATATAATTGTCAATGATCCATCCCCTTTGGGCAGACAAATCATTTAAATTATACATCTCCATGATATCAATATATATAGAGATGATAAAAGAGAATTACATATAATCTTCAAGGATCAATCCCCTTTGGGCAGATAAATCCTTTAAATTATATATACCTCTATTATCTCAATATAGAGGGGAATTACACATAACTCTAAAAAAAATTTATCCCCTTTAGGCAGATAAATCTTTTGAATCACACTTCTCCATCATTCATCTCTAATATATCAATATATAGGGGAATTACATATAACTTTCAAAAATTTATCCCCTTTGGCCAGATAAATCTTTTTGAGTCATACATCCCCATCTTTTAATTTTGGAATTTATCTTCATGCAATTTTTAAATTAATATACATAATAACCCCCTTTGGGCAGGCAATTGTATATACTAATTTTTATCTATAAGGAACTTCAACAAAGTTTATGCCCAAAATTCATCAAATAATCTGAAGCACTTTACAACATGTGCTTCCCAAGATCATATTGCATTTATCAAGCAACAATTTTTCCCACAATATTTTTTTTTCTTGGGTCAGAAAAACGGTTTTAATCCAAATCACTAAATTAACCCAACAAAAGAAAAGATAGGTGCCTCTAGCACTTCAGTCAACATATTTCGTATTAAGTTTAAATTACTCGTGCACCGAATACCAAACAAAGGCACCCAATTACTCCAGACAGGGAAAACAACCCACCATTCTGTCACATTTAGTCAATAGGTCCTCATGTTTAAATTAGTAAATAAAAGCCCCACTAGCAAATCTTAAGCACTCACATCAAATCCCAAGTACATATAGGCAAGAGACCAAGACAAAACAACAAATTGAAAAGTGAACGCTGATTCTACAGCAAGAATTGCAATATGTTATGAAAGAAAGCATCACTTCCACAAATTTTGGGCCTGAGATCTTAACTACCCGTAAGCTAAACTCTCCAACAATGGGTGACGGGAAGCAAGAAAAGTGCCATATATTTCTCAAATTAGTAACATATAAATAATCATAACAAGGCACGCAACTCAGCACTAAGGATAGAAGAGAGAGACATCAACAACCAACCAAGGATACATAAATCACTTCCACAGCTAATGATCCCGCACAACACATACGCGATGCAAATTCAAGATCATTCTCTAACTTGATCACCCACAGAGGAAGAAAAAAGAATAATTAAATAAATAATCATATCCTCAAAAAAAATATTTATATAGTAAAGAATCATATCCTCCCAATTTAAAACAATCTAAAATTTACTTTAATTTATGTTACTTTAAGCACAATGTTCAAGAAGACCGCATCATGGGATTTCCCAATACCTAAACCCATCATGCTCTGGCGTCAAAATCCATCTCACAAACTAATTCAGAAAAACTGACAAAACCCAAAAATTTGACAAATTTCGGATGGCCAACTACTATGACCGTAACCTCCCTTGGGATTTCACCGCCACTTTCCAAACAAGCAAACGGTTGACCGCAAAGCACAAACCACGCTAAAAGAAACAGATTTGAGTTCTTTTACTGGGAGCTGCATAAATGTCTATCAAGTAATCAACCACCGATAGTCAACCCATTACTGTTCAACACTCCAATCGATAGAATTGTTAAAAAAAAAAAATGCAGTTCTATAGATAAAGGATGCACACGTCAAGTTAGTTGACAACTTCACTGCCTCTTAGTAGCATCAATAGGAGCATGAACATATTAGACTGTTAATGCTTCTTTGGCGGCCTAGGAACCAGATGGCTCGAGGTGCTATTGGAGATGATGTGTGAAAGAAATGGTCAAAAGTACCAAAGATATTAAGCAATCCATGCTCGAAAAATATGGTGGTGAAAGCAGAAGATGGTCCAGAAGCAAGGATTGCTCATGAGGAAATGGGCATGATGACAAGCATTAGGTATTGAATTAAATAGAAGGTTCCTGAATGGCACTAATGTACAGTCACCACAAAAAGTGGCAGTTGCTACAAGATCATGGGTAATTAGCGATTGCTAACAGAAATAGGCAGTCAAGGCTTTGTACGCTCATCAAAGAAAACAATTCAAAGGAAAACATAAGTGTTGCTTCATTTTATGAGTTTCTATCCACTAGTTTCAGCAAACCAGCTTAATCCACATTTCATCTCACGCAACTTATTTTCAAGCACTCACTACTTTGTAAAGGGATCATAACATAAGAGCATGCTCGGTACTCCGCCTTTCATTAAATAGTCAGCTTGAACCATCACTAGCTACGACACCCTTCTGAACATATAGGATGACAAGGTTCGCGAGACGTAAATATTCAGAAACATGGAAACATGCTTGCACACAAATCCGCCATTGACATCCGACAGTTTCATTGTTCTCCGACAGGTAGCACTCGACACTCTCAGCCGACAAGGTGATCTTCAGCCCTGTAACTCTAGCCATGAGACTGAAAAAACTTACTCAATGGTCATCAGCTCCTCGCCTCAAGGACTGAACATTCTACCCATCCAGTCTAGTTGAACAGGGCAGGTAATAATTAAATCCCATCCCAAATAATTTCAGTGAAAAACCCATCCTTACCCACGATTATCCATCATTACAAACCAAGTCTTTTTCGACCACACTTCGTGTAAAACGACAATTAAAAAAAAAAAACAAAGCCCATCAATGAGAAACTCATAAACCCCATAAAGATTCGAAACAAGTAGACACGAAATCAACCAGTATCCACATTCACACATATCACACGAAAAACCACACCTTACCCAGCTTCGAATCAAGCTCGCACCGAACTGAACTAAAATCCAATTAATAGAATACCGATTTCTAGAACATCAATATAATAGCAATAGCACGAGCAAATAACACGAAAAAACACTTGATAATTTCAAACCAAAAGGTTTGTGAAACGGAGACTTGCATATAACATCAATATAATTGACTAGAATGAATTAAACAAAGAGAAACCGAGTAAATCTACCACATACAAGCTTCCAAATTTCAGATCCAAGCCTCCCATGGCCGAAAATTTGGTTTTCTTAAATTTAAACCCTAAAAAACTTACCTTGATGCAACAAAAGGATGCTAAAACATATATATAACAATACCCATTCAACAATTTACAACAAACATCAATCAATTTCAAGTAATTTGAAAATTTCAGAACCTTTTCACTATCAAATAAATCCCAGCGAAAATCTGCATAGATGAAGCACATGTGACTCGAGAAGACTACATAATATTGCTTAATCAATGCGCAATCCATATATGTGGTCAATGGACACAGGTCACGTGATTTGGGTAAAACTCTATACAAGCAATTAATGCAATCAAATCTTTTTGCTGGAAGATTTCTCAGAACACAGTTATGTCGGCAGTGCAGAATGATCAACTAGCTACTAAACAACCAACCGTCAATCATCTTTCTCAATCAAATAAATTCCACCGGGTTGCTTAATTTCCCTACTCCATTATAACTCAAAAATCGAACAGAAGGGCTAAGCCATCACATGACAAAAATAAAAGAACCCATGATGTCAGCAATGTGACAAAATCAGAACACCACAAGGAACCATCAAACAAGATCAAGCGTAAAGGAACGCAAGAACAAGAAAATCTCCCATGTGCGGAGAAAATTTTTGTAATATTTACTATGGCTACCCAACATGTAGCAAATATTTCGGATACTGATGACAATATTTCGCAACCCACGTAACCTAGAAACTGATTCTAACAGATGAGCCCCAAAACAACAAACGTGAACACGAGCAAATAACAAAACGGAAAGCGCCGATACGACTCGGGAGTAAACAAACACTGTTTGAGAATTTTCCCATAAAAAAAATAAAATCAGCTACCATAATCTCCTAAAAAAAAAAAAAAACGAGCATAGTTCGAAGCAGTCAAATCCCAAGCTCTGCACTACTTACTTGCTAGCAAATCCGGCCTACAATCAGTCAACAACTTTGAAAAAACACAAAAAAAACTGTTCCGGAGTTCTAATTTCGACCGTCTCCGCAGTTTTAGGATATTGTTGCCTCGCAACAGTACGCAACTGAAACCATGGGCTCACTCAGCAGCCAAAACACTAGGGTTTCAAAAATACGAACTCGTTCCCAAAACGCGCACCGACAATCAATCGCCCCATGCTTCCTCGACGCACCTGCTCGGGCAATCTGACCTCTAACCGCACAAAACTACAGCTACGATCATCCCTCGGAAAGCCAGAAGAGATTGCTCAAAAAAAGAAAAGCACGTCCAATCCGCTGAACAAAGAAATCGCGACGAGGGAAAAAGAGAGGAGCCAACGACATTATTTTCCCGGAAAATCAAACAAGAACTTTCCCAGAAAAAATCAGACCGAACACGAGAGGGTGGATTGTCGTTTATCTTGGCGAATTGCAAAGCGGGAGGCGGACTGCGATCTCAAGCGAAGCATGCGAATCGGATTAGAAAAATCTCTTTCAATTTCTCAACGAAATTATACAAATTATATATGGTTGAAAATATCTCGACAAGTAGAACAAAAACCCTATGGTTTCAGGATTAATCAAGCAAAAAAATTCACATGAAAAAAAAATAATGTCCATATTCGGCTCAAAAAAGAAAATTTCGAACTTTGTTTATAAAATAAATTTGGGTTCTAAAATCATATATGACTAGCTCTGATACCACATGTAGAAAATTTATTCCATATACAACTAATCAATCAAGAAAAAACGGATCCATATATGATTGTAAAACACCGAGATCAATAAATACAGCGAAATTAAAGCGTACCTGTTTGAGCCATTGCTTCACTTTAAGAAAAATAGATCACTCTGATAATCAGGGATCTATCGGAATGACAGGTCTTCCTCTCTATGACCTATTTTGATATAGCAGCTTTCAATGGGATTAAAGCAACTGATAGGTATAACCTACCCTTTTATAGACTAGAGAGGGGACCTAGCAAACCCTAATCAATAGCATGTCAACTGGGCCATTCCATTACGGGCTTGATCAAACACAATTGCCTACACTTTGCGCTCAACTAGGCCCGTTAACAATAGATGACAATACCCAATTCAATCGATCACTTTAGGGTATAACAAATATTGGAATATCCATTAACCCGATTATTTAAAATAGAAAATCAATTAATTAATGTAAGCCCATATTATAGGAAATTTCCAACAAGATGTGGCCATCAAAACCTTAAACAATATGAAAAGTTAAATAATGTTTGAATCGTAGAAGGAGCAAAATGTCAGGAGCTTGCCACATGTGGAAGGTGTTTCAATTATCTATCAAGGGCATTATTTTGACTTCAGTTTCAATATAATACAAGGCATTGTGGTGACTTGGTTTGTAAAGAAGCCTTAGAAATAGAGCAAAGATACATTACTCGACGGTAAACTACAATAAATACTTTTGTTTTTAATATTTTGATAAGAGATTTTTTTTTTTTTGTTACACCTGCAAATCAATTAAAATATAGTTTGAGACTACTTCTTTGCACTGTCGTTTGAGACATTATATAGGATCCGGTCACTGACTAAAATATTAATTTAGTCTAAGCCATTATGTAAAGTTTTGGTTGATAGTGAGAAAAAGTACTAGTTATTTCTATCACCTTTTTAGAACAAAAAACTTTTTTATCGCCTTTAATATAGGTTATATATTCCTTGCTAAATAGCGTGTTTCATCACGGTTCATTTGTATCGAACTTACAAATTAAGTTCTTTCATCCTAAAAATAAAATGAGTTTGTTATGAGATAAATTTATTATCAAGTACCGATACTTCTTGTGATCCTCTCCTATAGGTTTGGATAAGAACTTTTTGTTCCTGATGAATTGACTAATATAGTGTTTTTTATCGGCAAAAGAATGCTTCAAGTGCCAAAAGTTAGTACAAAGGGACACTTAAGAGCCAAAACTTACAAAAGTGTCACTTAAATGCTATTTTTTTTATGAAAAAAGAGACTTGAGTGCCACATCCAGTGAGCCTCATCGAAATCCTACGTGGCATTTTTTTTATTAATTTTCTTGCTTACATGGCTCACTGAAATGCCGAATTAGCAAAACACACACAAAAACGACGTTGTTTTGGCATAATTTAAATTTTAATATAATATAAAATTAATTAAATTAAATTTAAAACAAAATAATAATATTTTATTTTTTTTATTTTTATTTTCAAAAAAAAAAAACGAAGGAGGAAGGCAGCCGGCGACTAAGGGTTGAGCCCTTGCCGCCGCCGCCTCCCCACCATCGCGGGGAGGTAGGGGAGTGTCGACCAAAGATCTTTTGTCGAGTTTAGGCCGAGGCTAGCGGCCCCAAGCAAACCGACAAGCAAGGGTCGTCGACCCTCGCCCGATCGACCCAAGGGCTACCACCTACTAGGGGGTCGCCTCGGCCGGCCCTCGCACGGTCAACCCAAGGGCCACAACCCTCGCTTAGATCCGGGGCAAGGGCATGCGGGCCCTTGCCATCGGTTAGCTAGGGCCGTTAGCCCCTAGCTCGGGCTTCGCGGCCTCGGCCGACACTCGCCACCCCGTCACCGCCACTACCTCCCTCCTCCTCCTTCCCCCTCCCCTTTTTTTTTTTAAATTAATTAATTATATTAAAATTCGAATTATATCAAAATGACGTCGTTTTGATACTATTTAGCCACATCGCATACAAAACGACATCGTTTTGCACGCAGCTCACCGAAAAATTGCCACATTGGTGTTTTGGCCGGATTTTCTCGTTAGTGGCATTTAAGGGCACATTTGGTAACGTTTCTATTCAAAAATTGTTCTTAGGAAAGAAAAAAAAAAAAAAAAAAAAAAAACTATTTATCTTTTGAGAAACAATTTTTTAACGAGAAAGAACGCATTTGGAATCGCACAAAATTTCTGTTCCTGGAATAGAAAAATAACAAAAACATGTTCGATAAACTTGAATAATTTTTTTGTTTCTTTTAATTTTTTAATATTTTTAATATTTTTTTCCTTTTTTCCTTTTTCCTTTTTATTTTTCTCTTTGGCCGGCCATCGCCGTGGCCAGCAACCAACCGGGCAATGTCCGGCGAGGTCACTAGAGGCCAGCCTGGCCTTAGCGAGCCAAACTAGGCCATGGTAAGGCTCGGCCTCGCGCCGTTGGGGAGGCCGAGCCTTGCCATGGTCGCACGAGGCTCGGCCTTGCCCGGATCTAACGAGGCCGAGCTCACCTAGCCCGAGGCAAGGCTGAGCCTCGCGCGGCCATGGCAACTCATGATGAGGCTCAAGCCGACAAGCCTCGCCATGGCTCAGCCTCTCCAGGGACTAGCGACGCTCTGGCGAGGTCGTCGGCCTTCGTCTAGCTGGTCACCGGCACCGGCCATGGCCAAGGCAGGTGATCAAAGCAAAAGGAAGAAGAAGAAAAAGAAAAGAAAGAATAAAAGAAAGAGAAAATTGAAGAAGAAAAATGAGAAGAAAAAAAAGTGTTTCTCAGAAGTGTTTCTGAGAATAAGAAACAAGTTTTTTTCTACTTCTTGTTTCTATTCCAAATTTGTTCCCGGGAACAAAAGTGTAAACTAACGCGTTTCTGTTCTTTTTTAGTTCCTTGGAACAAAAGAACAAAAATTGTGTTCCAGGGAACAGAAAAAAAAAATTGCCAAACACCCTCTAAGTGATCCATTTTGCTCCAATTTTGGTACTTAAGTGTCACTTTCGTAACTTTTGGCACTTAAGTGTCCCTTTGTGCTAACTTTTGGCACTCCAGGGGTTTGGGTGTCATTTTTCATCCCTCCATCAGATTTGAAAGTAATCGTATCAAGGTTGGAAGATGTGGTTTTTCTGAGATATGAATCCGGTTTAACATCTAAACTAATTAAATGACCTATAAAATAAAGAGAAAGTAAAGCAAACTGATATTTTATTTTTGTTTTGCCATCATATCTAATTAAGATCATGTCACGAAAAAGGAAGAAAGAGTGAAAATATACACTTTTTCTGGCCTATTATAATCCTTTCGGCTATCAATTCTATTATCTTTTCATGGAAATGAAAATTATATTAAGATTAATTGCAATATAATTAGGTAAAAGTAAATATCGAAAGTGAATGAAAATTCTTACTTGTCGTAAAAGTGAACTGGGATTATAATAAGAAAAAAGAAAGATAAAAAGGAGTGAGTAGATTATATTTCTAGCCTATTATTATAAGTAAGGAAAAAAAGACAACAAAGAATAGATAAAGGGAAAGAGAGATAACGATAATGTCAAAATGACCATATTTCGACCTTCTATTAGTCTACCTAGTGCAATATAATATTAGATTGTGACAATTAAACTATAAGCCCAAAACAAATGGCAAACATAACGTATATATAGAATACACAATCAATCCTAGAAGTCCTTATGGAGAATTAATAGACATGTCATTATAGTGACAAAGGATCATATGCCAAAACCTGCCTGAAAAGAAAAGAGAGCCGTCGTCCCATGTTGACTCATCCTGGAAGTAGTTGAAGTCACATGGGAGTAGAGGTTTTCTTTATCCACCATGCTTTCAGTCTGATGTAGCTAGTATGAGTACCTAGAGGGGGGTGAATAGGTATACAAAGATTTTTCTTGATAATTTATGTATACTTGCGCAATACTTAGACAGTTCAAGGATTAGCGAAAGATAACAATCAATGTAAGACTGAGTAAGGAAAGAGAGAATTAAACACGCGGTTTATAGTGGTTCGGCTTGATCCAAGCCTACGTCCACTCTTCGCACCGACAGCCAATTTGGCTGGATTCCACTATGAACAAAGAGACGTTACGGTGTTGTTCTTCCTTGATATCTCGATGTAGATGATCTACTACACTCGCTCAAGGTGTCACCAAGTATAAACACTCTCTCGTGTATACAATTTTGCTCGAACCGTATCGACTAACAATCAAGGTTCTTCAGACTCGGAATTTTTCTATCGATCACTACTTAAAACAACTAGAACGTCTTCCTTTTATACTCCTTTATGCCATCATAGCCGTTGGCACTTACCAAAGGAATTCCTCCAATCTACCCGTTGGACGGAATCAATCAAGAAGATCATCCGAGCTATTTAAGGAATCGATGATAGCCCATCAATCCGTTCGCCCATACAATCGGGATCTTGGTTTCCAAGAATAGAACATTCCAAGAATATTTCGTCGACCATCGGATCTTCAATCGATCTTAGATAAGAATCAAAGAATCCGAAATGATTATCCAACCAAAGAATCTTTTCCGAGAGGATAGGATCGAATCCTCAACCATATACTTCGGCTTTGGATTTCCTTCGTCTTTGGATTAGAAAGACTGTCGGTGAGAATAGACTTAAATTCTTAAGTCTTGAGTCTTGAGTCATGAGTCTTGAGTCTCGAGTCTTGAGTCTTGAGTATACAAAGTCTCCAGACTTTAAACCGTCGGTCTCCGAACATCCGGACTTAGGATCGATAGAAACGTTTTGTCACTTCAAAATATTTCGGAAAGATTTCTCCAACAATCTCCCCATTTTTTATGGTGACAAAACTTTCTTGTAGATTTGAACAACTTTGACCTGCAAAAACATTTCTCAAGCAATATGGCTAACTCATAAAGATTAATAAAACAACCAGACTCTGCATCCACAGAAAATTGGTTAGTCTTTCATGAGTAACACCATATAACAACACTTGAAATAAATGCAACCAGTCAAGCATCACAATCCACAGCCAATTCAGTCAAATTCACACCCAAGTTCAAGTTCTCAAGTCATACTCAAAAATAAACATAACCACTAAAAAGTTTTAAAAGATATTGAAAAAGTTGTTGGTTCAAATTGGTTCTCCCCTTTTTGTCATCATTAAAAAGGGTGAGAAAGAAGTCATGTCGCTTGGGAATGCGCACGATTTGGAAATCCCCAATGGACTGGATTACTCCTTCTAGCTTCTTCAGATCTTCCCTCAGTTGAGCTACCTCTTCTCCCTTAGCATTGGCTTGAAGTTGCAGAGCGAGGTCTTTGAATTTATCCTCCAGAGAGACTGAAGATGCTTGTCCAGCATTCTTCATGGCTTGGATTTCACGAGTCCGAGCATATATCGACCACGCATTTCCGAGAAGAATATCCATGATACGACGAAAATCTGCAGAATCTTCCGTCTCGTGTGCGGCATTGGCTTTC
Source organism: Eucalyptus cladocalyx (assembly GCA_017140615.1). Taxonomy (NCBI): domain Eukaryota; kingdom Viridiplantae; phylum Streptophyta; class Magnoliopsida; order Myrtales; family Myrtaceae; genus Eucalyptus; species Eucalyptus cladocalyx. Next base: position 4,128,714 of record CM029519.1, read on the forward strand.
TCGAAGGTGTGTATGCGAGACGATGGCGCTTTTGTTAAGTCTTGCAGATTTGGTTCGACGTATCGTGACCTTCCTCGGGTAATTGAGAGACCGAACTCTTTCCGGGTCTTCCGGAGATTGTCTTAGATCTTTGCGACAAAGCATGAGGTGTAGACCTCTCTTGCTCGCCAACTCCCCTGTCTCTAGGACATCGAAAGAGGAAGAGTGATGATCATGCTCTTGATTTTCCTTCTCTCCGCATTCATCAGCGAGACTTCTCTTTTTCTCCTTCTCCTTCTTCTTCAACTTCTTTCTCCTTCTCTCTCTGTTCTTCTTCTTCTCTGTTCTACTCTTCTTCTTCTCTCGCTTCCGCTGAAGTTACGTCGGTTGAGACACGAACGTCCGGGTTCTTGTCGTGGTTGGATAGTGGGATCTTCATCATCTTCATATTCATCTTCATCCTCCGGGATGAGAGTTCTTTTCTTCTTTTTCGATGGAGCACCAATGGCCTCCTTTCCTTTTCTCTTTGAGGGCATCGAACTGGAGATTTCACTTTGAATTTCTCCATTGCCTTGGAGAGTTCTTGCAGACGCATCTTCATTAACATTTTCAACCCTACCACCATCTTATCACACGGTCGAACACAAAATGTATGTGGCGGTTCAATGTTCATGTGTTTGAAGATCTTGGTCACGGACCGGGATAAGGCAATTGTCCTTTGTCTTTTGACATTGCTCGTACATATGGAAGAGAATAGTGTGCGGGAGAGAAAACTTCCGTCCCGAGTTGATCGCGTACATCAACTTTGCTTCGAAAGAGACACGAAGTCTTTGACGTAGACTTCGGTCCGAGACAGTTGATCACAATCTTATGAAGCACGATGTTGATGGCCTTCATCCTCGAGTAGGTAATTTTCTTCTCGTGTCCATATCTTTGACAAGATCCGAGTAGTACGAGCAGGTGAGACTTTGATTGGAATATAACGTCCTCGTTCAACTCCAACTATGTCCGCCAACATATTCACATCTACCACGTAGACTTTGTCTCGAACATCGAATGAAATTCTATTCGCATCCAAAAAGCTAAGATTTGAATAGAAATAAGCGGTCAGTTGAGCATACCCATTCGTAGAGTCAGAGCAAAAAGTCTCAAGTTGAAGCAAATTCAACTTCTCTCTTAAGTTCATGTTGATGGTGTCTAGGAAGTCAAAATCAACACTTCTAGGGTTTATCACCCCTCTTTTCAACAGCCTAAAATACACTTTTTCTTGATCCTTGGATTTAAACAAATCCATTCGATTTCCTTTCACCTTTGCTGCCACACCCATTCTAGGTTTAAATTCAAGGAACATTTTGTCATCATCGTTCCCTTCAATCAGATTTTGTCCGGCAAACGAGGGTCACCGGGAATGTTCGCAAGAGCCTCCTCTCGCCCTTCCTTTAGGAGCAACTCCCAATTCCTCCATTTTTCGCAGAAAAAGATACTCATTCCCATAATTTTTGTCCTTAAGGAAGTCATCTATATATTTTAATGGAGAACCGGAGTTTTTCAACGCACGATAAAGCTTATAGATAAAGGAGGGTCTTTGGACTCTTACTGGGTCGGCTTCCTCGATTATCTCTTCTTCCGGATGTTGACTTGCATCTTGTGGGGCAAGGAGGTGTTGAATGACGTGGAGGAGAGCGAATCGGACTTTGTCGCCGACTTGATAAGTCTTCTTCCTCGTAAGATCGAAGTGAGTCGGTCCCTTCTCCATTCTTTGTGGTCCCCCGCTTGCTATTCTTGATGATTTCCTCGAAGACGACATCTTTCTTTGTCTATTGGAAGATTCATTCACTTGCTTTTCCCAAGAAAAATGACCACTTTCTCGACGACGAACAAGAAGTAGAAACAGTATCGGGAGGAGAGTGTCTTTTAGGGTTTTGAAAATTGGGCGAAGAAAAACTGTATATATATATACCTCGGATTTGAAAAGAGAAGTTTAATCGGTACAAGGAAAGTGTACGAACACTTCTTTTCAACATCAATAACTGCCAAAATTAATTCTTTTAAAAAGACAAGTTTTCGAATTTTCACACAGATTATTACCAAATAAAAGATCGTACCTTTTCAAATTTAGATAAAATAACTAAACGAGAATTCGTACCTTTTCGAATAGCAACTTACGTCTTTAGCCATGAATGTTTGAGTCTCATGATTTAAGGTCGGAGAGATCAGAGTCTCAGAGTTGGTGAGTCTCTGAGTTGGTGAGTCTCTAGACTTTAACTTCTTCAAGCTTCAAAATGTTGAGTCTTGCACGGATAAAGTCGAATTGATTTTTCTCCAAAGGCTTTGTGAATATATCCGCTAGTTGACTCTTTGAATCAACAAATTGAATCGAGATTTCTCCATTTTGAATATGATCTCTAATGAAGTGATGTCGAATCTCAATATGCTTTGCTCTTGAATGAAGGATTGGATTTTTGGTGAGATTGATCGCGCTGGTGTTGTCACATCTGATTTCTGTGCATGAGTCTTCAATGCCAAAGTCTTGTAGTTGTTGTTTTATCCATAGAATTTGCGAACAGCAGCTTCCAAGAGCTACATACTCGCTTCGTTGTTGAGAGAGCTACAAGTGCTTTGCTTCCTTGAAAACCAAGACACCGTCCCTGTTTCCAAGCAGTTGACAAGTTCCGAAGTGCTCTTTCTATCGACTCGCAACCGCCGATCTCGCATCTAAGTATCCTAGAAGATTAAAGTCGACCGATGCTTGAAGATGAGGCAACGTATTTGATAATACGTTTCACGGCAATGAGATGTGATTCTCTAGGATCTGATTGAAACCTAGCACAGATGCAAACACTCAACAAAATATCAGGTCTAGAAGCGTAAGATAAAGAAGTGAACCGATCATGCTCTGTACAGCTTTTGATCTACTTTCTTCCCTTCTTCATCCTTGTCTATCTTCGAGAACATGACATTGGTATGTCGGTCTTTTTGCACTTTCCCAATCCAAACCTTTTGACAAGATCATTCGCATATTTTTCTTGATGAATGAAAGTTCCTTCCTTCATTTGTTTTACTTGGAGTCCAAGAAAGAATGTTAACTCTCCCATCATACTCATTTCAAACTCATCCCGCATAGACTTAGAAAATTTCTTGCATAGACTTTCATTAGGTGAACCAAAAATAATATCGTCCACATATATTTGAACAAGTAAAAAGCTTTTGTTTTCCCTTTTGATAAACAAAGTAATATCTACTTTACCTTTGACAAAACCATTCGTAATAAAAACTTACTTAGTCCTGTCGTACCAAGCTCGAGGTGCTTGCTTTAAACCATACGGGGCCTTTTTCGGTCGAAGACGAGTTTGGCTTCTTTGGGTCTTCAAACCCAGGTGGTTGTTCCACATAAACTTCCTCATGGATAAATCCATTTAGGAATGCACTTTTGACGTCCATTTGGAATAACCTGAAATTTTTATAACAAGCAAACGCAAGTAATAGACGAATAGCTTCTAACCTTGCTACCGGTGCGTAAGTCTCGTCATAGTCTATTCCTTCTTCTTGCGTGTATCCTTTGGCCACGAGTCTTGCCTTGTTTCGTACGACTTTTCCTTCTTCATTCATCTTATTCCCGAATACCCATTTTGCTCCAATGACAGTTTTACCTTTTGGTTTAGATGTCAATTCCAGACATCATTAATGTTGAACTGTCTCGAGTTCTTCTTGCATAGCTTCGATCCAACTTTCATCGAGATAAAGCTTCTTCTATGCTTTTTGGTTCAATTTCAGAAATGAGAGCCACAAGACTAGATTCTTCATGCCTTTTTGATCTGGTGTGGATTCCTTCATTGATTTCGCCAATAATGAGATCTTTGGGATGATTTGGATTTGTGTTTCCAGTTACTAGTTGATTTGCCTGGTTGATGATCTCTTTCTTTATTTGATTCTTCATGAGTATCTTGATGTTGGACTTCCAGTCCGAGATGCTTCTTGAGTTGAAGACATTGGAAGGTCTAGAGCGGGTTCGACTCTTCATATCGAGTCGGTTGGATTCATCTTGCGTTGAGTCTTGGAATTTGACATTCATTGATTCCTCCACAGACCGGCTTTTCTTGTTATAAACTCGTAGGCTTTGCTTGATGTAGAATATCCAAGGAAGATGCCTTCATCGATCTTTCTTCAAACTTACCAACTCGATCATTTGCATTTTTCAAAATAAAGCATTTGCAACCAAACACATGAAAGTATGAAACAAAAGGCTTTTTACCTTTGAACAATTCATAGGGGTTTTCTCAAGAATAGGTCTTAGGAAGACTCTATTTATGATATAGCATGCTGTTGAAACTGCTTCAGCCCAAAATCGTGAAGAGATTTTACTTTCAATTAAAAGTGATCTAGCCATTTCTTGAAGAGATCTATTCTTTCTTTCCACGACTCCATTTTGTTCTGGAGTATACGGAGAGGAAAACATGTGATTAAAACCATATTTATCACAAAATTTCGTAAAATCTTGATTTTCAAATTCACTTCCATGATCTGTTCTTATACTTGAAATAGCACATCCTTTTTCATTTTGAACCTTTTTAGCAAACTTCTCAAAGAACGAAAAGGTTTCTGACTTACTTGCAAGAAAATATACCCAGGTAAAGCGAGAGTAATCGTCTACAATTACTAGACAATACTTCTTACCTCCAATGCTTTGGGTTCTTGTTGGTCCGAAGAGATCCATATGAAGCAACTGTAGTACATGATTAGTAGAGACATGATTTATTGACTTAAATGAATTTCTTACCCGCTTTCCCGAGAATGCATGGAGTACATAAGTCGGACTTTTGATATGGCACTTTAGGTAGTCCTCGAACAAGCTTCTTTGATGAGATTTTGGCTAATTGCTTCATGTTGATATGGCCAAGCTTTCGTGCCATAAGACTGCTTCATCTTGAATTGAGATTAGGCATTGTGCTTCATTTGGTTTTACATCAAGGAGGTAGATGTTTCCATGCCTTCGACCCATGAAAGACTGAGTCGAATCTTTACTAATTCCAAAACATATGCCTTCTTGAAAGGAGATCTTGAAACCGGTATCACACAATTGGCTAATGCTGAGAAGATTGTAATTTAGTCCATCCACTAGAGAGACATTGCTTATTGTGAGATTTCCAATTTTCACAGTTCCGAATCCCACAATGCTTCCTTTGCTATTTCCTCCAAATGAAACTTTTCCACCATTTACTTGAATAAGCTTTGTGAAACAATTTGAGTCTCTCATGTGTCTTGAGCATCCACCGTCAAGATACCATTTTACCTTCTTTTTGACAGACTCGCATTCAAAAGAGAGTCTCAAGCTTTCTTTGGTACCCAAATTTTCTTGGGTCCTTTGGTGTTAGTAGGATAAGCATTATTGGGCCATACTTTCTTAACAGGCTTCCAAACCATAGGACACTCTTTTTCAAAATGATCTTGACGGTTACACTTTGAACATCTTAGAGCGTTTCGACCTCCCAGATTTTACAAAGACTTTCTTGAAATGATTTTTGTAAGCCTCTTTTGACGGTCTTTTCTTAATTCTTTCTTTTACTTTTGGAAAATCAATCAAGGGGATTGTTTTGCTGTCATACCTAGACCAGACTTATTAAAGTAAGGTCTTTGGATCGAAAGAACTTTTTCAAGTTTTTCCGACCCTATTGAAAATTTCTTTGAAATATTTGATAAATCAGTTTTTAAGAAAGCATTTTCTTTTGAAAGTTTATCTTCATTCTCTTTAAAAGTAGAAACATTCAAGTTTAAACTTTTCACTTTTTCTTCTAAAATGTTTTCCTTTTGTTTTAAAACCGAGTTTTCCTTTTAAGTTCGGAAATCTTTTTGAGAGAAGTCTTAAGATAAAGCACAGTTCATCAATATATTTAGAGACTTTGACGGGGATTTTAAACTCACTTACCTCAAATTCACTGTCGAGTCGATCCAGATCGAGTCGAGTCCGAATGTGCCATTAGACACAAAGTTGGCATATTCCTCGTCACTTTCTTCACACTCGTATCGCTCCTAGGTTTCGGCTTTGAGAGCTTTTCGAGACTTTTCAGCTTTTCCTCTCTTCTTCTTCAGAGAGGACAATTGGGTCTTATGTGTCCCTTTTTCTTACATTCGAAGCAAACTACTTCTTTGCTTGGTTCCTCATTATCAACAAACTTGGTTTGCTGTTTCTGAAAATTTTGTTTCTTTGAGTTGAACCTTCTTCCTTTTCTATTCAGCTTTCGAACCTTCTAATCATAAGAGCAAGCTCCTCATTGTCCAGATCTTCTTGAGAACTGTATCATCGAATCATCATTAGATCTTAATGCAATGGATTTCTTACCTCTTGGATCTTCGTCTTCATTAATTCGTTCCACTTCGTAAGATCGAAGAGTTACAATCGGCTCGTCTACGATAATGGCATAATTCTTTGCGTCTCTCTTATTGAAGTCTTTATATGATTCCAATCCTTGGAGAGTCCACGCAGAGCTTGTTCACCTTCATAGGATCAGAAATTTTCTGTCCTTGATTCTCAAGACCATTGACAATATCGTCAAAACGGCTAAACATGTCGGTTATAGATTCTCCGGTTTCATTTTGAAGGCTTCATATTGACCAAGGAGAATGTTAATTTACGGTCTCCTTCACTCGGCCTGTCCCTTCATAAGTGATATGTAATCTATCCCAGACTTCTTTTGTTGTAACACAAGAAGATATTCTCGTTATATTCGAGTTGGTGACAAAGCACAATATAAAGAATAAATTGCTTTAGCATCGAGTGCTTGTCTCTTGTTTATCTCTTCTTGAGACATTCCTGGCTTCAACAGTTTCTTTCCTCTTTCAAAGATTGATGCAGCAAGTAGGAGTGATTCCTCTTTCCACAACGTCCCATTCAGAGGATCCTTGGATCGTAGGAAGGCTTTCATCTTGTTCTTCCGGATGTTGTAATCCTTCCCATCAAAGTAAGGTGGTCTTGTATTGCTTTGCCCTTCCATCGCCCCGGTGCTAGCATACCAGCCATGGATCTTTTACTCAAGTAAAACACTTCAAACAAAGTAAGAACACGGGCTCGATACCAATTGATGTAGCTAGTATGAGTACCTAGAGGGGGTGAATAGGTATACAAAGATTTTTCTTGATAATTTCTGTATACTTGCGCAATACTTAGACAGTTCAAGGATTAGCAAAAGATAACAATCAATGTAAGATCGAGTAAGGAAAGAGAGAATTAAACACGCGGTTTATAGTGGTTCGGCTTGATCCAAGCCTACGTCCACTCTTTCTTCGCGACGACAGCCAATTTGGCTGGATTCCACTATGAACAAAGAGACGTTACGGTGTTGTTCTTCCTTGATATCTCGATGTAGATGATCTACTACACTCGCTCAAGGTGTCACCAAGTATAAACACTCTCTGTGTATACAATTTTGCTCGAATGTATCGACTAACAATCAAGGTTCTTCGGACTCGGAATTTTTCTATCGATCACTACTTAAAACAACTAGAACGTCTTCCTTTTATACTCCTTTATGCCATCATAGCCGTTGGCACTTACCAAAGGAATTCCTCCAATCTACCCGTTGGACGGAATCAATCAAGAAGATCATCCGAGCTATTTAAGGAATCGATGATAGCCCATCAATCATGTTCGCCCATACAATCGGGATCTTGGTTTCCAAGAATAGAACATTCCAAGAATATTTCGTCGACCATCGGATCTTCAATCGATCTTAGATAAGAATCAAAGAATCCGAAATGATTATCCAACCAAAGAATCTTTTCCGGAGGATAGGATCGAATCCTCAACCATATACTTCGGCTTTGGATTTCCTTCGTCCTTTGGATTAGAAAGGCGTCGGTGAGAATAGACTTAAATTCTTAAGTCTTGAGTCTTGAGTCATGAGTCTTGAGTCTCGAGTCTTGAGTCTTGAGTATACAAAGTCTCCAGACTTTAAACTGTCGGTCTCCGAACATCCAGACTTAGACTGATAGAAACGTTTTGTCAGCTTCAAAATATTCTGGAAAGATTTCTCCAACACAGTTTCTTCATTGTTTTCTTCGACTATTGAGCTATCAAGCTTGCAGTTAATCTTGGCGAGTTGCTCAGCCACTTCCCTCATTGCCAGCCTCCTTCCACCACTTGGATTAAAGCACTTCATTGCAATCACAACAACTGTTCCTACTCTCTTCATTTCATCTTCACTAGTGACCTCAAAGCTTATGACATTAAGAGAGTGTATTATCCTTCACGGAAGAGATGAAATAATGGATAATATTGATCAACTCTTTGGACTTAGTAATAAAACTTGTAGGCTTCTTTTCGGTGAGCAACTCCACGAGGACAACTCCAAAGCTATATACATCACTTTTAACTGTTAGTATACCGGTAGTTAAATATTCTGGATTGATGTAGCCCAATGTCCCTTGTATTTCATTAGCTACAACATGACTACATTCTGGTGATATAAGTACCAAAGTTCCAAAATCATATACTTTTATAGAGTAATTTTGATCCAAAAGTATGTTTACTGACTTGATGTCGCCATGAATGATTGGGCGTTCTGCACAGGAATGCATATACTTGAGTGCAAGAGTATCTTCGGTGGTTATTCTGAGTTGGTTTTTCCATGATCTTAAGATGACCGATGCATTCCGATGGATGTGTTGGAATAGGTTACCATTTGAAATGTATTCATAAACTAGCAAAGGTATTCTAGTCTCCAAACATATGTCATGGAGCTTCACCATAGTTTTGTGGTTCATTGCATCACAATTTGAAGTTCATGTTGGAAATCACCGTTGATTAGAGGCCTGTGCACATCATTAGGCTTCTTGACTACAACCGTTGTGTCCCTCGCTATTCTGCCTCTATAGACTAAATAGAAATTGCCCTCACCAAGCTTATTGCTATCATCATAATTGTTGGTTAATTTTGCCAGCTCAGCCTCCTTAAAGATTTGAACAATTTGGTGTTTCAAGAGCTCTCCTTTATTTTGGCTAATGTTTTTCTTTTTTGATTTTCCTCCTCTGCCACTTGTCAAAGACTAAAGTACCAACAACCAAAATAAGAAGGCTCCGATAATCGCTGTTAAAGCTTATATTTCACTAGATTAATAATTCGAGCATGTAATTCTTATCCAATCCACATAATTCATAAAATAAGTTAATTTCAAATGGACTACCCATTTAATCTATTATTACATAATCCACATCCATTATCATCTATTTGGATGATTAGTCCATCTTTGAAAATACAATTATTCATTTTAGCGGTGATAAAAATGGTTTTTGAAAGACTACACATTATGTATCATGTAACAATCCTTATGTGAGTCTTTATCTAAAATTTGAGGCGCATCATTACTAAACGGAATAAGTAATCAATTAAACTCAATTCAAGTACATATTACTAGCCTCTTATATTACTTCTTCCAATGTCTTTCCTTGATTATAATGAAGAAAGTTTGTAATAAAGAAAAAAGAACGAGGAAGCATATTCACCACCTATATATGGTATGAAAACTCAGTCAAATTTTTTAACCACTTACGTACGAACATAGATAGTGCTCAAATTTGTATCAAGTTAATATAAAACATGCAAATTAAAAAAACTCGATTGAAGGATATATACTCTACCTAGAGATGAAAGAAAACACAATCATTTTCATTTACATATTAATTATGTCTCTAAACCTAATTTTAACGACCTTGAAATGAAAATTTGCTGCCAGCACCACCATGGAATTAATTTCTTTTATTTGGCCATCACATATTTTTCTTATGCTAATAAGAATGAATGGTTTCAGGACAGGATTTCATACAAAATGGGCGGGCTCACGGGCCGGTTTTATAGAGCCGAACAACCTCCATTCTTCACAAATTGGTCAACGCGGGATAATGCGAAGATGAAATATATAGAAGACAATTGTACCACATTGTTTACCCAAAGGACTTTTCAAACTTGCATTTTCTTTGAAAGCAAGATTTGTAAGGAGAAGTGATTATTATTATTATTATTATTATTATTATTATTATTATTATTATTATTATTATTATTATAACATATAATATAATATAATATAATATAATATAATATTTTTTTGTTCTTAAAAGTGTAGACGCAGCAGTGTTAATGCTATCCTGGGCAGAGATTCCTCATGCCTCGCGCCCATCCAAACAGACCCCACTGTCCCCAGGCTTTCAGGTATGTATCCATTCCTTTTTTGTACCTTATTATCCAAACTATGACATTTGATTATGTATATGCTTAACCTCAATTACTTTAAATATGTAAGATAGAGGAGAAAATGTATTTTCATACCCACGACAAACTATTACTTGGTTAAATCTCAATTAAACTGTTACCATGAATTATTATGCCATACTCTGCCGACCTAATCTCAAATTGCACAAGCAGTGCAAATGAGATCTGTCACATGTCCAATAGCTACACTTCTGTTTATTCTAAAAATCTCTGTTTGTCTGTTTCTACTATTTTACATTTTTTTCTTTATTTTTTCTATGTCTCTTTTTCTTTAATCTCTTTTATTAGATAAACAATTGCATAACTAGTGAACCGTTTACGGGATATTACCTAAAGGGAACATTTGTTACCCAAATCCAAACTCAACTAAGACATGCAAGTCTGAATTCTGTAAAAGGATTTGGCAAAAGAAAAATAAAAATAAGCCCTAGTGTGTGATCGTTGAAGGTGAGTTGAGTTTCTTGAATTCTAGTAATCCAACTTAGCTTCATCAATCTTGAAGGTCATCCTTATGTGCAAGTTCACCAAGCAATGGTCTTTGGCCTTCGTATCGCTCTAGTGCTTAGGAGCCATTGTTACTCTAGCAATTCACAAGATGTTAAAAGAAAGAAATTCTCGAAATTTATACCATTATTAGCGCTTTTCTCCTCTTGAAATCAGAAGCTCTAGTTGTTCGTTTTGGCACAAGATTTGTAAGTTTGGTTGGAGTAGTTATTTTCAAAGAAAGATGCAGTGTATCCTCCCACAAGTGGAGTTTCGAAGTGTTAGCTTCCGAACAGAAGGGGAAAAAAGGCAAAAATTTAAATTAAAAAAGAAAAGAAAATGAAAGATGTAATGGATGTTAGCTGGGACTGAGAAGAGACACGTGGTAGCTTGTGTTACGGGGGATTGCACCTCCTAAGTACAGTATAATAATAATAATAATAATAATAATAATAATAATAATAATAATAATAATAATAATAATAATCCCTAAAGGATATAAAATTTTAGGAGAATCGAGAGAATTATGAGAAAAGATTTGTTCTGCAACTGATACAATTCCATGAGCTGAGAACATGTATTTATACAAGAGATTACAAGCTGTTAGAATCAATCAAATTGAATTTACAATCCGTTGATCTTAGCACTTGCTTGTTATGTGAGATCCTTGATTTGAGCACTTGACGGATTTGGTTTGATCTTGATTCCCTGATTTGTGTAATTATCCTTAACACGCCCCCACAAGATGGCGCTTTCGAAGATGCCAATCTTGGGTCATAAATAACTTAATTGAGGTTTGGATAATGGTTTTAAGAGGGCATCTGCAAGTTGATTCGTGGTTGAGACTTCGGAGATGTAGAGAACTCCATTTGCAACTAGATTACGAATGAAATGGTAATCCATGGCAATGTGTTTCATTCGGGAGTGAAATATTGGATTTGCACATACATATGCAGCGCCGATGTTGTCACAATATAGAGTTGGAGTGGTGATTGGTTTGATGCCAAGTTTGTACAGTAGGTTCCGGACCCATTGTAGTTCTACTGTAGTTGTGGCAATAGTGCAGTACTCAGCTTCGATCGAAGATCGGGCAATTGTGCATTGTTTTCGGGTACTTCAAGACACCGGATTAAGTTTGAGATATATGACAAATGCATAGGTGGATGATTGATCATCAGTATTGCCCTCCCAATCAGCATCAGAGAACTCGTGAAAAATAGATGTCGTGGAGCAAGTTAGATGTAACCCATGAAATATGCTTCTTTTTAAGTATCGAAGAAGTCGCTTAGCAGCAGCCCAATGTGTGATAGTGGGATGTTGCATGAATTGGGATAATTTGTTGACGGAGAATGCGATGCCGGGTCTTATGATAGTGAGATATTGAAGGGCCTCAATAAGACTTCAATACTCACTTGCATTGGTTGCCTCAGCTGGATCATTGGCATATAAGTTGAGTCCCATGGCTAATGGAGTGCCTACCTCATTGGCTTCATCTATTTTGTGTTTTTGTAAAAGCTTACAGATATACTTATGTTGAGAGAGAAGTATACCCATCTTGGTTGGGATCACTTTGATGCCAAGGAAGTAATGAAGCGTTCCCAAATCTTTGATAGAGAAATGCGTAGATAGTGTTATAATGAATTTGGTGATGAAAGAGGTGTCATTACCTGTGATGACAAGATCATCAACATAAACAAGGAAGAATGTTGTAATTGGACCCATGGTGTAAATGAACAAGGATGGATTGGAGTGGGAGCTACAAAAATCATGAGTGTGTAGGAATTTACTCAATGCGATGTACCATGCCCTTGGTGCTTGTTTTAATCCGTAAATAACTTTTCTCAATTTGCATGCATGGTTCGGTCGAGTCGGATCAATAAACCCCGGAGGTTGAGTCATGTATACTTCATTTCGTGAGATCCCCTTGTAGAAATGCATTGTTGACATCAAGTTGCCGAAGTGGCCATCCTCGGTTCAATGCAATAGAAAGCACAACTTGAATGGTGGTCAGTTTGACAATAGGACTAAAGGTATCCTTGTAGTCAATCTTGGGATGTTGGTGGAAGCCTTTGGCAACTAGACGCACTTTGTAGCGCTCAATACTACCGTCAGATCAGCATTTAATCCGGAAGATCTACCTATAACCAACAACATTACCGGAATTTGTGTTAAGGGTGAGTTCCCATGTTCCATTGCGTAGCGACGCATTAAACTCCTTAGACATGGCATGTCACCATTTGGCATCCCGCAAGGCTTGAGTAACGCATGTTGGTTTGATGGTGTCAGGTAAAGGGTGTTTAGTGGTGTGATGAGTTTGTTTAGATTTGAATATGTTATTCTTGGATCGTGTAATCATTGGATGGTTGTGGGTTGCGATTGGTGGAGGTGGTGGTAAGGTCAATTGTGGTGGAGTATTAGAGGATGAAAGAGGTTGATCTGATGGGGTGGGGTTTATGGTAGATAGTGGTTTGTCATTTTGTCTGATTTGGTCTGGGTTTTTGGAAAGAGTCAGTTGTAGGTGGGTTGAGTGGTGGCTGAGGTTGTGATTCGGGCTAAGGATGATCGTTGGTGGTGTCGGTGCTGCGAATTGGAGAGATGGTTGTTGTGTAGGGAGTAGGCAACGAGTCAGCAACAACGGTAGGAGCTTGTAGTTGGATCGACATTGGGATATGAAGCAAGGCTAGACTCGTTTGTTGGTCAGTGATTGGGAGTTGAATTCATGTGTGATTCGTAGGTGATAATGGGTTTGTAGGTGAGGAGTTTATTGTGTCACATGGAAAAAGGTATTCGTGGAACACAACATGATGAGAAGTGTAAACACATTTGTTTTGGGGTTCAAAACATTTTGTACGTGCTTTGGGAGAGGGAGTAACCAAGGAATATACACGGACAGGAATGTTTATCAAGCTTGTTTTGGGCATACAAACGGAGCCACGGATAGCATAAGCATCCAAAAATTTGAACTTTAAGATAATTCGGCTTTTGGTTAAAAAAATTTTGATATGGAGATTGATTCCGAAGGATTGGGGTGCGTAGTTGATTGATGAGATATGTAGTAGTAAGTTGAAAGTTATAGGACCAAAACGTGGTTGGAAGAGATGCGTTGTGGAGTAAGGTTAAGCCTATTTCTACAATATAGCAATGCTGCCATTCGACAGTGCTGCTTGTGTTGTGGGGTGTGAGGAGGAGAGGTGAAGTGAGAAATATCATGTGTGATAAAAAAATGTTTTGAGTTTTAGATATTCACCTTTGCCATCATAGTAGATAGAGATAATAGGACGTTAAAATTGTTTTTCAACAATTAGTTTAAAAGCACTAAAGATGGCATAAATGTTAGATTTCTTTTATTTGCATAGGATAAAGCCATATGTATTTTGTAATATGGTTGACAAATGAAACTTAATATTTGAAACCATCGACAAGGTATCTAGAGTAGGACCCCAAACATTGGTGTATAGGAGCTCTAGTGGATTTTTACTTGAGAGAGTAGAATATTGAATGGCAAAAGATGACTTTTATTACATTGGCACAAATCACAATATGATTTGGAAATAGATTTGGACTTCGGACTTATGGATAATGAAAATGTCTTAACTACATAATTTTGAATGGAGAGAGAAGGATGTCCCAAACGTCAATACCAATCACAGTGAGTTGCTTTCTCTCCTATGAATGCCACGGGTTGGTCTTTATGTGGTCGTAGGGAGAGTGGCATTTATAGACTCCGTGCTGATGCTCGCGGCGCAACAACATCGCTCCGATTCAAAGATCCTTTACCAAAAAGAATGTGGCAAAAAATTCAATGGATGTATTATTTTGGGCACAAAATTTAGACACAGAAATTAAATTTTGAGTAAGGGACAGTGCGCAAAGCGTGTTGGGTAAAACGACACAAGTTTTGTCGTCCCAATATGCGAAATACTCAAATCTGTCCCGTCGCCAATAACAATTTCATCCGGTCCTTTATCCTTCGAGCGGAGAGATAGGTTTGTTAAGTCATTGGTGACGTGGTGGGACGCTCCTCAATTAACAAGCCATTGCAGGGCTGAGCTCGTGGCTGTTGTGTGGTGCACAACAGGTTTTTGGACAGCCTCAAATATGGTAGCAAGTCTTGATCGTGTGACCGTATTTGTTGCAAAATTGACATAGAGGTCGAGATTCATGAGACTAGGATTGGTTGCCCCGCTGGGTGGGGTTTCTACGGAACTGTTCGCTGCTGGGGTTGTTGCGGTCACCATGAGAAGCACCACGTCCGTTTTGGGCGCCATTCCAGCGAGCAGCGGACAGACTAGAGCGTGAATTGGCAATATACTGAACTGTGACAAGAATGAATTCTGCAGTTTCTTCTTCATGCTTAAGGTAAGTTTTATAAGCGATAAGTTTGTCGTTTAATTCCTCAAATGAAATAGGATTTTCTCTAGCACGAATTGCAGCTGCTAATTCTTTAAATTTAAGACCAATTCCACGCAAGGCATGTATAACAATATCATCATCTTGAAGGGGTGTATCAATAATAGTGAGTTCGTCGACAATACCTTTTAATTCTTGAAGATATTTGGAAATCGATCCTGATTGACGGATCGTGGACAATTGGTCCTTGAGAAACATTACCCGAGGACGAGATTTGTTGGCATAAAGGTTGGTGAGCTTTTTCATTGCCTCTTCAGAGGTTTCGCTGAATGCAATCTACAGCAAAATAGATTTAGAAACCGAGCCGAAAATGGCGGATAACAATAGCTGGTCCTAGGAGATCCACAATGTGCGTTCTGCACTGGCTGATCCGGACGAATCAAGAGACGGACAAGGGTGTGTGCCGTCAACAAATCAGAGCAGATCATACCCGATTAAAGTTGCTTGAAGTTGTGCTCGCAAAGAGGGAATGTTGCTGGCTGTAAGCTTCACAGGAAGCTAGACAGTGTTGCCGATGGTGACGAGACCATTGTTACTGATGGTGATGAGACTGGTTGCAGATGAGTTGGTGTTGTCACTGATTGAACTCATGGTGGCTGCTTCTTTGGTGTCGGAGGAGATGAGTGACTCGATAACTAGTGGGATTGAAAGCTCGGTTGAGTGAAGAGCTTTGATACCATATAAAGTTTTAAGAGAATTGAGAGAATTATGAGAAAAGATTTTTTCTACAACTGATACATTTCCATGATACATTTCCATGAACTGAGTACATGTATTTATACACAAGCCGTTAGAATCAATCAAATTGAATTTACAAATCCCTTGATCTTAGCACTTGCTTGTTATGTGAGATCATTGATTTGAGCACTTGACTGATTTGATTTTATTAGATTCCCTGATTTGTGCCATTATCCTTAACAAAGCATACGTCAAACCTACTGCGAAATTAACAATAAACCATCTAGCGAATGATAAGGGGATATATATCAAATTACTTGAAACATCTACAAGTCCACAAGAAATTTGGTAATGGACTTTACCATTGCCCTGCGTTCCAAACCGGCAATGGCATGTGTAGTCCCCGGGCTTATACTTGCACTTTCCATGACATGGGTATCTTTTTGGTTCCTTGTACTCATCAATGTCTACATTATGTTGAAGACAAATTGAACCGTTATCTCAGTTAATGGCAAAAACAAATCGAAAAAGTTTGTGCGTAGAATATTAGACACATAATGTTATCCCATTTAGCTTTCGATTATAGCACCGTGACATGTGTCCACTCTCTCTCAAGATATCTTTTCGTTTTCTACTCTGTCTCTCTCCACTCTGAATCCGAAATCAACAATGGCATTGTTCTTTGCCATTGATGGAGATTAACGTTGCCTCGAACTATATATACGAGACCCATTAAGGGCACACGAGCTAGTAAAGGATCCGGCATATGGAACTTGAAGAAATCGAGCTTTTGCAATAATGCATAAGCCCTACGTTGCAAGAGCCAGCAAGGGGCCGTGCCTGGTCATTGGGGACGACGACTAAGCCTAGGAAGGAGGAGATTGATCTTTACATACATACAATAAATTATAAATGTGTTATTATTCTATTCTATGAGCGAGGTGGATGTGTTGATATGCATATATACTACTAAAAACAATGGACTCGTTAGGTCTAACCCTTTAGGTGCATCATAGAATGCATACCACGCTCAATATATGTGTATATAGGAGAGGAGGCACAAAGGTTTGTGAGAGAAGGAAAAATTTTCTTTTTAAAATGAGAATAGAGTTGCTAGAAATGTTCATTATGATGTTGGCAGGGTGGCGGCAACTGTCTTGACTTATTATATTAGGAAAAAAGTTGGAACTTGAGGAAATTTTTTTGCCAAACCTACATTTACTTGATTGGGTCTATCATAATCAATGATCATGCGGGTTTCACTTGAATTTCACGGGATTAGTTCCGGAGATGGATTTGGATCTAGATGAGATTCCCCAATTTTATAAAGGCCTCATGTTAGAATTATATCATGTGGCAAGACACATCTAATAAATGAGAAAAACACACTTCCTCCGTCTTCTACCTATCACCTTCCACTCAACCCAGCATCCCCTCCACCAACACTGTGGCCTAGCCATGCTGCAAACGTTGCAGTAATTGTGACCGCTGCGATATTGATGTTCAGATGAGTGAGGTCACGACCCCACCCCCATGAACCATTGCCTCATCTCTCTTGATGAAAGGTCGACGCCATTTCGTCTTTGCCATTCATGCAAGCAAATTTCATCTCCTTCATTGTGGTTACTGAGATCGACGCCATTTCGTCTTTGCCATTCATGCAAGCAAATTTCATCTCCTTCATTGTGGTTACTGCCGAGATGAGGTACAATTCAGACTCATAAATAGCACAAATTAAACGGCGGCTATTAAATGGGGGTAAAACTAGATGGATTCAATATATATATGCACTACTTCGCTATCCAGCTCTTAGATGGTGACTAATTAATTAGTTATCCACATCATTCATTTGAGTGTGATAATGCATGACGAGTTATATGTGTTAATTACATGTACACCATTGGATGCGACCATAGGGATTCCCCTCCTACCAGCCTTGCAAGCGCAACGATGAACCAGTCCAGTCCCGAAGTCCTTAGCATTCTGCGTTGTTACCCCAGGCATAGCTCGACTGGTTCAACATGGCCAGTCTGCAAGTCACGTCCAATCCGACCGTCCAGTCCACAACAAGGCCTGCGGTGTTGCCACATCCTCGAACCTCCGGAGAGTCCAGTTTGAGATATCGAATGCGGTATTTTTTATTGAAATTTACAATGCTTGTATTTTTTATATGACAATTCAAGCATTAACTCACGTTTCCTTCCATTCTCTGGAGGCAATAATTAATATTTCTATACCTCCAACAAGTCCTTGCTAACGTGTGCCACGTGTTCGCCATTGAGTGCAATGGCCCAGCGGTGTGAAGGCCTAATGGCATGAACTTATACTTTTATATTTTCTTAAAATTTTACTTTGGATATTAGGAAATTCAGTATTATCTATTCTCGATTTTTTCTGGGAATTTTTTTTTAAAATCTATTTATACTCCCATAAGACTTGAACTTTATACTTTAGAACACCTAAAAATACATGAAATAGATTCCGCGGAGGATGTCAGGAATCAAAATTGGGACAAATCATCAAGTTTTATAATTAATGGAAGAAATAACTCCCATTACTATGAGCATTGAAATCAAATGAACAATTCTTTCCCTTTATTTTCAAAATCTAACGTAAATTTACCACCCTCATAATTCACGAATCTATCTATTAGAGAATGAATATGCGAACTTTTCTTAGACATTTCTAATTTTAGTCAATGGAGTATCTAGATAAATCTTGGACAATTTGAATGTTATGATTTTGCGAAACACCATTGTTCTCTAACAATCATATTATGGAGAATTTAAAAAATAAAGACAAGCGATAAGGAAAAATTCAATCATTTATACTCTAATTCTTTCAAGTGTAAAAATAACATAAACGAAATAGATGTGGTCACATGGTACAAGTAAATTTATTTACAATTGCCTTTATTTCGCTTGATTTACAAATAATATTGAATACATCATTAATGTTGAATTTAACAAGAGAAATGAGCATGCTTATGCATTAGTTCTACGTAAAATTTCGTGACAAAGGAAAATACTTTCTATGAAATTATTCTCAATTAAAATGGGTTGTTTTTATTTTTTTGGCAATATGCTAAAAACTGTTCTTGTAAATATTTTCGGGCATTTGGATCTCATTTGTAGTGACGGATATTGAAAAAAGGCAAAGATGCGAGTCTTTGTTAGGAGACTTGTTATACTTAGGAATAACGGGAGTTTATTTGTTTCTTGGGCTCGCTTTCTTTGCCATTATCAAGCAATGTGAACGGTGAGTTGCTTTCTTGAAGTGCGAAGTGGTTGTAGGATGAGAAAAATTAATGTTACCTATCGTGCAACTGCAACGTACAAAATGATAAAAATTTGTAGTATTATTGATCCAGTCTTTCTTTTCATTTGCTAGTGTCAACTATGGGCATGCAGGATCTGCATCCGATAATTCCTCCAACTTCTCTCTTTTTCTTCTTTTTTTTTTTTTTGGGAAAATATAAAGTACAAAACTAAGAATAAGTAAGGTCTAAAGTCTAGAATCCCAACTGTTGCGACCCAATTTTTCGGGTGCACCACCTAAAACTAGGTTAATGGACTGTCAAGTTTTTAAACTTAACTCAGGCTCTCCCAAGCCCATACCAAATCGCGACTTAAGTCTAAATTTTAAAACATGCAAAAGATCATTAATTAGGAGTCGTCACTAATCGGTTTACGGTAGGTCGATTAGACACCTAAGTAAAATAAAGGGAGATTTATTTTACTCATACGAATGACAGTAGGCCCAAAGCAGACGGGGACTTGGTTACACTAGAAATTTCTACTGCCCTTTTGGTACCATTTCTTTTTTAATTTTCAAAAGTGTTTTTGTAGGCAGCTTAAATTTATTTTAACATAAATTACTATCATGCAATAAATGACCCCACGAAGGCTCAAGCATTCAATAAATAAATTGCATCATACAAAGCAAACAATTTTTAGGGTTTTCTTGAAATTATGATTTTTTTCATAAAAATATGCATTTTAATTACATGACCTAAACTATATGACATGAAGAAATGCAATCTAAATGACCTAATTCTAATGACATACGATGCAATGCAATGACATATAAAATTATTTCAACTAAAGTGACATGTAACATGCAACTTAATATGCAAGCTATATGCGACATTTGTTAAATGACTTAGTCTAATGACAAGGAAGTTCTAATTAAATGAATCTAATAAAAACTAAATGACGTGCATTTGATATTTCTATTTTTTAAAAATGCAAAAATGATCTAGTTGGATTAAAATTCTATCTAATTTAAACTAAGGATTAAGTCACATTAAATCCTAATTTAAACTAAGATATTATCTTAATCTAACATGACATGCGAAGCATGACCTAATTCTACATGACATATGCATGATATTTTTTATTTTTTTAAAATTCAAAATTTAAAATTGCCATGTAATTAAACATGCAACTTAAATTAAATAAAAACTAAAATCCTAAATGAAGGCATTTTTATTTTTATATTTTTCGAACTGAAATCCCTATCCTAGATATGCAAGATAACAAAAAGGCCATGTATGTTTTCACTTCTTGCTTGTTTATAAACAGATTTTGTTTTTTTGTTGCGAACAAAAAAAGAACGTAAACGTTTGTTTGCGTTTTTGTTCTTTTTTTGTTTTTTTTTTGTTTAACTCAAAAAACGTAAACGAAAACAAAAAAAGTTGTTTCTCGTCCAAAAACAATTTTGAAAACAATTTTTTGTTTATTGTTTCTTCTTCTCTCTCTTCTCTTCTCTTCCTCTTTTCTTCTTCTTTCTCTTTGGCCGGTCGTCGGCCTCGGCCTCGGCCATGGCCGGCCGTTGAGGGCCGGCGACGCCGTCGAGGGTCGGCGACCTCGCCGGAGCGTCGCCGGCCCCTGGCGAGGCGAGGCGTCGCCGCGCGGACGAGCTCGAGCCTCGCTTAACGACGGCGAGGCTCGGCCTCGCCCGAGGCGGGCGAGCCTCGCCGTGGCTAGGCGAGGCTACCGGCCGAAAAGAAAAAAATAAAGGAAAAAATGAAAAATAAAAATAAAAATATTAAAAAATTAAAAGAAACAAAAAAAGAACAAAAAATTACCAAACTTGTTTGTTTATTTTTTATTCTAACAAATTTACCAAACGCTTTTTGTTCAAGAAGTGTTCATCTTTTTGTTCAAAAAGATCGCTATTCTTCATTCTTAACAAAAAAAGAACGTTAAACGTTACCAAACAAAAATTTCAAAATATTTTAAAACAAACTGAATCTCAATTCAAATATTTTGTTGGATATTTTTAGAGGTTTTTCCAAAACAAGCCATTATCAAATAAATATTGTATTTAAACTAATCAGGACATTCAATCAAATAAATGATTAAAATAATCGAAAAAATAACATGTTGTCTCACAGGTCAAATTAACGATTATCCTAACCCTAATTATCACGACAGATCAAAATAACTAAAAATCTGATCCGAATTCTTACGGATCAAATTAATAGTTATATTGATTCAACAATTAATATGCTATCGACAAAACCCCAACAATTAATACAATTAAAAAATGACCTGATATCTTACGAGTCAAATTAATAATTGCAATAATCTTAAGGAATACCCCTATAGATAATGCCCGTAAGATATTCTGAAATAAGCATTGACATCCGATATTACAATGTAAATTAATTAAAGAAAGCTATCAAATAAAGCACAATAAATAAACAAGAATAATAATAATACTAATAATAATAAACTAATCTACCTAATTGGATTTCTTTTTTCTTTTTGTTTTTCTTTTCCTGCTTTTTTCACCCACGGCCGAGCGGCTTCGGTGGATCACCGGGGGTTGGGTCGCCGGGGGTTGGGCCGCGGCGTTCGGAGCTCCGGCGAGGACCGGCAACGGGTGAATCGGTAGAGAGCAGTTCGGCGGCAGCAGCAGGACGCGGGTGGCGTCGCGGTGTTGGCGACGGGAGGTGCAGGCGGAGGAAGACGCGCGGTCGTCGGCGCTCGGAGTTGCAGCAGTGACTGGTATTGCAGTGGCGTCGGGACGAGCTCGCGGGTGCAGAGGGATTCCGGCGGCGTGATGGGCGGATCGCGGACAGGGCAAGGGAAGCAGCGTCGTCACGGATCGGCTCGGCGGTGGCTTCGTCGGGTTAGTGGAGCGGTTCGGCAACAGCGTCGGAATCGTGGGTCGGCGCGGCACGGGGAGGAAAGCGGTAGCTTCACCAGACTCCGGGCTGGGCAGATTCGTGGTCGGATCAGGGGCAGAGGAGATGCGTGCGGCAGCAGCTCGGACCACCGGCGAAGGGCGTCGCGGGCCGAGAAACTTCAGGTGCAGGCGTAGATCGGAAGCGGGGCCATCTGGTGTGGTGGCGCGATGAGGCAGCGCCAGCCGTCGCAAGGAGGGTGGATCAGAATCGGATCCGGCAGGAGGGAGGCAGAAGCGGAAACAATAGAAGGAAGGGGTGATGAACAGTAAATGTCCAATCACCTTTACTCCTTTTTACTTTTTTCTTCACTTTTTCCCTTTCTTTCTGCTTCTCTCCTTCTCTCGAGGACTCCGCGGACGGCTTCCTAAAGCACCAAAATTCTTTTCCCTTTTAGTGGATTTTTTTTTACTTCCTCCCTCCAAAGAACCCCCGAAAAGCCCCCCTACTTATAGAGTGAAAACCCAATCTGTTCTACCTACGAAGATTTGCATAACAACCCAATCGCTCAAGATCAACCTTCGAAAAAAACAATGTGTGCTCAACCAAAAAATGGCTCCAAAATCTAAAATTTTCTGTTAAAATCCTCCAAGCTGACTCACTCGACCATTGAAGATTATATTTTGATAAGGCTTCATTATACAAATTCTAAAATCTTTCAAAATCTCCTTCCATAACAAAATATATATATATTTTAACAACCTTTTTTAAGAGATAAGTTAAATATCATTGTTACCCTAAAAATAATAATAAAATAAAAAATAAAAAAGCTAAAATTTAGGTGTCAACACCAACTTTATCGCCAAGCAAAACATAAGATAATTCTCTAAGAGGTTACAAATAGAACATAGTATCAAAACGCTTTGTATTAGAAGGCCAATTGTGTTCCTGAAAAATGTAATGTATTTTAAACTCAAAACGAGAGCTCAATAGCCTTATGATATTCTTAAGTAGTGTTGGTCAAGTGTAATCTCCGACTACTTACTATGTCTGGGCTTGTGATGATGATGATATTATATGCTTCACCTATGGTATGGTCTTTGCTTTTTCTTATTGCCAATAACAGCTATTTTCTTTTTCTTTTGTAGTCTTCAGTAGGTGATTTTTTGGGAAAGATAGTTCTGTTACTCTTCAGGAAAGTGATATGTACTACTTAGAGACGCGTGTAGGTGCAAGCACATGCACATTTCACCCATAGAGATATAAATTGGGCACTGTGTAGGTTTTATTACCTTCTTCAAAGTCTCAGTCATATAAAATGATACCAAATGGCTCTTTTTCGGGTTGATTACCTGCTCGAAACATTTCAATCGTATCAGAATTGCCATAGAGTGAACAATATCAGATCTGTAAATATAGACGACTTTCTTTTGGGCTGATCACCTGTTGCTTAAGACACTTTACCGACCTTACTTCTGAACAAGACTCCCCAGGGAAGCTTCTTTATCCAATTTTCTTGGCAAATATGTTATGATTTCTCAAATTAAGGATTACATTATGTGATATTGGTTTCTAAGTTCAGCAGTTGTCTTGCATTCCAGTACTCAATAGATATCCTTGGATATAGGTTCCATTTATGAATTTTCTTTCCGCTCTGTGATTTTCATAGGCAGGGTCAATTTGTCAATTATGTCCATATTGATGCCTAAATTTGGAGAAATGTGGCTTGGTAGTTCATAGTTTTGGTGTTCATTTCCAGATGTTTAGTTGACTCACGACCATGAAGCTGAACCGAATGACATATGATTGTATGTCCCTTGGCTGCAATGAATAATATTCGACAATTCCATCCAAATTAATCATCAAACTACAATTTTGATTGATGTGAGTATGTACGTCCCATGAGCTAATGGTACTGTACTTTGTTTCCAAAATGACAGAGGACCCATTCAGTTGGAATTGGAACAATATTATATGCTAAAGTTTTTTACTAAAATTCATTCTATGGATGAAGATTCTGTGTGAATACATGTAACTTAGCTTTGTTTTCAAAATGATTATACTACCGAAAAGTAAAATATGCTTATCAGGTTTATGTGATCATTTTTTTCTACCTAACCCTATATATAATTTATGACTTTCCAAGCATGGTTAAATATTTTGGCCTGTCTAAATATTCGTTGCGCTTTTTCATTACATAGTTAAAGAAATATTTTTGGAATACCAACATGGACGGATGACAAATGAGTCAGGATGGGCCGTTCGAGCCCAGTCAATGGGCCTATTTTTTCAGCCCATTTAGGAAAAACTGTGCAAATTGAATATCTATTCCCATAAAAATTAATGGACAACTAATCCATGCAACTTTAGGGAATCACATTAAGCTAGTCATTCGACGGGAACAACTTTGTCTTCATTATATGCCCATCACCAATTTTATCCAAAAGTAAGTTATTCTTCAAGGAAAGCAGAAAGAAACGAAGATACCATAAGGTCAATAGAATTCACATATTCTAGCACAAAAAAAAAAAAAAAAAAAAAAAAACTCTTTTGTTCCTCGTGATTGGGCAAGGGCCACCTCGCCAAATTCAACAAGTTTAGTGGGCCTTGCCATTGGCTAGCAATGGTCGTGATCCTCACCGGTCACAATGAAGAAAAATAAAATTAAAAGAAAAGAAAAAGAAAATTAATTAAAATTTATCAATGTCAATACAAGTCATACCATTTAGGACAGTTAACATCTATGTCAGTCCATTGGATTAATTCAATTGGCATAAATACAAAAGATTTAAGACTAATTTAGTTCAACTAAAATATTTAAGACTAAATTAATATAAATACAATAAGTTTGTGACTTTTTTTATACTTTTTCCTTCTTATGTGGCATTTTAAAAATGTTTTCCCTCTTCTACATGGTACTGGCCTTACCAAAACATGAAGAAGAAAAAAAACATCATTTTGGCCCAAATTTTATAATCAAAATCTTAATTAAAAGAAATTACAAAAAACAAGAGAAAAAGGCAAGGAATGACAAGGGCCCTCGCCCGCGCCACACCATAGTTGCCGGAAAGGGCCGGTAGGAGTTGTCAAGGCCTTGGCTATAAGCGAGGGCCACGGCCCTCCACTTAGATCTGCCCTCGCCAAGATCAAATGGCCCTCGGCGAGACCGCAGGCCACGATTGGCCAATGCAAGGCGCCCTCACGATGGTCTACTCGAGGGCTGCTTGATTTGGGTGGATGGCGACAATCCTCAACCAAATCCAAGTGGCGGGCTGCAATCCTCGCCCAAACCCACCAACACTTTCTGGCGTTAATAGGACGGCAGTGCTGAGGGTCCTTGCCCTTGATTTTTTTTTTAACTTTTTTTTTTTGTGTCTACGTAAAATACATATTTTATATTTTTAATCTAACTTTGTTAAGATTTAAGTTTAAAAAAATCAGATGTGGACAAAATGATGTCATTTTAACATTATCTTTCTTATTTTAGTCACATCAAAACCATGTAAGAGTAAAAAAAAAAAAAAACAACGTTAGCTTCTTTCATTATGACAAATTTGATAAAGTTAATGGAAAAGACATAGTTGCACCAATTTGATAAGTTTTTTATTTCATTGCACTTTTTTTTTTTTTTTTTTAGTTTTAGAATTCAATCATATTTTTGTGATAAGTTTCGGGACTTGCAGTGCACTTATTCCTACAAATTTAGAAAGAAATTCAATCCCCTCAAGTTTATATAGTTGATTGAGGCGTTAAAAGATTATAACCCAAGAATTAAAAAGTCGCATATTCAAATTCTACCACTTTGCGCAAAATGTTCAAAATTGGGGTTACTAACACGAGTCAAAAACTCTAATGCCCAGATCTCCCATAAACAATAGCCTAATGACCCACACAAATCTTAAATATTTTCGTCACCCACCCAGCTTCTATTGTGGCTTACAAACTTCAACCTAGATAGTGACAACTTTTTAAACATTTGTTGGGGATCATCCATCTCTGCATGAGAAAGAGAGGGAGGTAATGATGTCTTGCGTTCGGCGGCATTTGGGCATGTCATGTGGGGAGGTCAAGTTAGGATTTGGATAGTAAGTTTGTGACTAGGTTACTTTAGGGGAAATAAATAGTGATGTGATATATAAAGACCCTTGTTATTTGTTGTAGTGTTTGATCACACAGAGATGGGGGTGGGATGCAAAGAAGTTTTGGAAATGAAAGATGCAAAAGATGGTGATGCAAAATTTTGGCTTCCGAAGAGAAAAATTCAGTAGGGTTTCTAATTTTTTCCACCAAAATTGGTAAGGAATTCTCTTTTGACCACATGATCGCGATGATTGGGGAGTGGAAAATTCATCATGCGGAATGAGGGGATTGAACCACCAACTTAACCACTGGGGGTTCGCCCCAGTGGCCACCCTTCCAACATGAAAGGGGGAGGTGAGGGGTTCAAATCCCCACCTTCTCATGGGGGATGGGGGTAGGGACGCGTAAGTTTCGAGAGTGGGTTGCGACTCCCACGCCCTGCAAGAGGTAGGGCACAAGTCTACGAGTGAGTGTAAAGTAGGAATAGCGTAGGACTGACCAAAAAAAAAAAAAAACAAAACCACCAACTTCTCATTTTTCAACCCGTAAAGGAAGGAACTGTTGACTTTGGTTCAATCACAAAAGGACAAGCACAGCCCGCCGCTAATTGGTCATAAAAGTCTCATGTTTTTCAGCGTTCAGACAAAAAAAAACCTTGACAGTCAGGGGCAAAAGAAAGAGAAACTCGAAAAATCTCATGCTCCAACTAATGTTTATTTAATTTGAAATAATTGAAATTTTGTAAAATTACTTTAGATGATTACTTGATAAGTATTTTTGATGCACTTGCTAATGAAATTTCGATAGGTTTTTGTGTTTCCTACTTGTTTGAGAATGACGCCAAAAGCCCCTACTAATTGGTCATACCATGAAGCATTTAATTTGAGATGATCGATCACTTGTTCAGATCACACTCTCACTAAGATGCACTTACGATTCCAAGAATAGAATCTCACTAGATATATGTGGATAATGTAACATATGTGTATTTATGGAGAATAGTTGAATCAAAAGATTATCCTTTTTATTCAAGAGAAGTGGAAATCGGTTCATTAATAACTGGCACTTGTTTTTCTTATTTAGCCAAGGGGTACTGTCACCTACCGCCTTAGAGAACCAAAATGGAAGAAAGGTAGGATCCACTTAAGATGAGCCTATTTGAAGGCAAGTTATTGTTCCTAGGATCAAAACTCGAAAGAGATGGCGTGGTTTAATTAACAAGTGTAATGTCACATACTTAAAAAAAAAAAAAAAAAAAAAAGAAGTAGGATTCATTACAATGGAATTACATAAATCTAATGTCTGATTTATTTTCTTATTTTATCTATTTTATTGTTTGATCGCTTGCTTCCACAACATGCCATATGATAAATTTTCCCGGGAAAAGTATCAAAATACTCAAATTTTTTAATTATTTTTTTTTTTTTATTTTCCTTCTTGCTATCTATCATAGATGAGGGACGGGCTCACACAAGGCTAGCAAGAGCAAGCTCGTCTCTCACCTATGGCCAGTTGCTAACGGTCGCCTTGGCCAATGACCAGTCAAAGAAGAAGGAAAGGAAAAGGAAGAGATGGAAAATAAAAAAAATAAAAGGAGAGAAGAATTTTAAAAATAAAAATTCGACTTTTTTTAACAAACATTTCATTAACTAAGGGCCCAACTTCTAAGGGCCTGCATATGACCTTAATGGACCCGAGCCTAAGTGTTGGGGTCTAGAGATTGAGCATTGGGGACTTGAGCATTGCCTTTATGGAATTCAAGTGCCAAGGTATCGAGCACAGGCATTAGGGCTTTGGGCCAGACTTGGATGGACTCGAGCGTGAGTTCTAGGGGCCTGATGGACTTGGAGTCAGAGGCTAAAGACTTGGTCTTGAATGCTAGGGACTCAGGAACTAGGTTTGGAGTTCTTGTGTTTAAGTATAAACTTTAGGTCAAGTGCTGATACCTAATTATATTTTGAAAAATATTTTCAAATTTTTCAAAGAGAAAATCATTTTCTTGAATATAAGCATAGGTCCTCCGTTAAATAGGAAAATATTTTACATTATCTAATTCTTTTAAGCCAATGAAACATCATAAAAGAAAGAAAATATTTTCTCGAAATGTCTTTTGTGAAGTAAACAAAGCCTTAATTTCATGACAATTTTCTATTAGGTATTTATTTATTTTTGGTTGGACCTATTTGGTATTAAAGAAGTTCAATTGACGGGTCTCGTTTGCTTCATAAACCATTTAAAACTTGGCACATTACTTAGCAAGCAAATTTTAATAAAATCCCTCAATACATCCGCTACTTTCCTCGTTGTCTTTTGGCCAAAAGCATCTCCCTTCTTACTTTACTTGACTTTTTACCCCCAGCCCCATGTGGTGTCGCACAACTAGTAGTGCTGCTTCGACCCCACCCATGTGTTTCAAGTTCGAATCCTCCAATTTACGTTGCATTTTTCTGGCATTATCTAAGGGATTTATCTGTCGCAATGGACACACGTCAAGACGATAGGAATTACTCTCACAACCACAACCAAAAAAAAAAAAAAAGTTTTTACTCCACGAAGATCACTATAATAATAGAGAAATACAAGCAACGGAAAATCCGTAATTTTTTTTCTGGGAGCGTGAATAAAACTTATTACTAAATTTAACATTAGACTGCTTATAAATAAAGATGATTTAACATTAAATATTTTTTTATAAAGTTAAATCAAATGCTCACAGAGAGAGAAACAAAGCTAAATTCCAAAACTCCATCTATAATTTGAGAGAGAGAGAGATGGCGTGCTCCTGAGGAATATACGCCCTTCTAGCTCTATGCGTCCTCTTCTCCACAGATGTCACTCAATCAGAATCGAGAGAATTGCGACCCTCCGATCACGGGTTGCAGTTCCAGGATCCACCGCCAGCCGGAGCAAAGCCGCCCCGGGAGACGGCGTCCTTCCTCGGGGGGTCTCCGTCAGTGTCGTCTTCGGCAGTGTCGCTCCTGAACGGGACAAATTCGAGCGACAACCCGTGGTGGCGAGGAGCAGGAAGAGGGAGGAGAGATCACGTGAGAGGGGTGCTCTTGCTGGCGAGCATCGTGTGCGGAATCGCTGGCGCCTCTCTATTGTTCGCTGCCGGGCTGGCTTTTCTCTTCAAGTTCCGAAAGGAGAGGTCGGCAGGGGCGGCAACCCCAGCCCCACCACCACCTCCTCCTCCGATCCAGCCACCGCTTCTGCTTTTGCCGCCGGCGTCCGGACAATCGGGAGATTGCAAAAAGTGAACCGGTTCGCTGTTATCATTGCTGATGATGTAGGGTTGTAGTTGATTCTTGCTGGACGACACCATGTAAATTATGTGAAGAATATCACAAAATCATTCATTACTCCAAAGAAAAAAGCAACGTTGCTATGATAACCCCTTTCCCTTTCTTCTAGACTTTGGCTTTCTCTGTCTCCCCCCCCCCCCCCTTTAAATTAGGTCCAGCACCATGCAAAAAGCCTTGAATGAAAGCTTCTCAATTAAGATTGTCTGGGGATTAGGACGGGTCTGATTCTCCACCTACTCGAATGCGATCAATATGTCCATCGAATCATAACCCCATGCCCTATTTGGTGACTGAGGTTAACGCAGCATTTCATTGCTTCAAAGGACAAAACATATGACTGAAATCAAGTTTATATAACTCGAGTTCATCACAATCATTGATTATATGGAACCTTTGTAGATTTTATGATGCGAGGCTTAGGCTTAATGAGCTCAAGCCAATCAGCTCGGATTTTAAATTTTAATCTAGATTTCATTGGTCAATACTTTTTGCACTTTAAAATGGTGTTTGTACCTTTATTTAATGAGACAAGTTTTCCTTTGATGAAATTCCTATTTCCCCCCCTCAATTGTATGTCTAGTCAATTTCGGGGAATGACATGGTCCGCACTCCTCATGTTCTAAAGTTCCCAACTTAGGTGTTTTCCTTGATTGATTGATGCTAGATAAGTGATTTATATGAAGCGATTCATATGGAATTCAACATGTTTTTCCATCATTAGCGTGATCGTGTCTTTTTTCTCATGCTTTCGCTCTCTCGACTAGTTTTTTTGATCGATGAGTTACAAATTTAAGTATCATCAAAATTTATATATATATATATATATATATATATATTTATGGTAAACATCAAAATTAATATTGATATCCAAAATTTTGAAGAAAATGCGCCACCTTGCAGTGATTTTTCAACAAGTGAGGAAACTTAAAAGGAGGATTTTAAAAGCTCACTCCAAACCTATCAAGTCAAAACTCTTTTTAAAAAATTGTACACAAAAAAGGCAAGTGGTAGGTAGGGCCATGATTTTGCCCCTGCATATGAAGTCCTTTTAAAACATACGAAAACTTAGTGGCCTACATTATTTATATGCAACGTTTTGTTTTTCCTAATATAGAAAGAGATCACCAAAGACAATCTATTTTTTTCATTTCAAGAACAGGAAAATAACAAAAAGTAAAGAAAGAAAGAAACTATCTTCATTGTGGCAATACTATCTTTATTGTGGTGAAAAAAACTTTCACTAAGCAAAGACTATCTTTATTGTGATGAGACCGTCATCTTGGCATTGTGATTGTTGCTTTCCTCATGTGAAGTGAGTAGAGAAGACGCTACTCATATTTAAAGTATGCATGTGGGAATGTTTATCATGGTAATCTTGGAGAAATTTCTATTTTTAGTGCGACTCTCTTTATTAAAGGATTCTTATTTCCTGCTTTAACATATCCATTTTATAGATAACCCTTTATTAGTTCAGTTTCTTAGTTTGATAATGCATAGTTGATTGACTTTGTCTCGTAATTAGATTTGATTAATTTTTTATGACGTTTTTGATTGATTAATGTTAGAGAAGTTTGCTATCTTGTTTTTTTAACTATAGTTGCGTCAATAAAAGGCCCAATTTATCCGATTGAAATCGGAACCTAAATTTTTAGGATGTCACAGCTGAGCCCGGGCTAGGCCAGCCCGGCCTACTCCCCCTCTCCTCTCCTTCCTTTCTGCCCGAGCCAGGGCCATTCTCCTTATTTCTTCTTTAGCTTGGCCCCTCCTTCCTCCCCTCCTATTATTCAGGCGCGCAACAGAGGACATAGGACAGCACATTCAAAGGACCAAGGACAGCTAAAGCGGCCACCAGTTGAAGGGGAAGAAGGGACGAAAAAGTGACAGGTCAAGCTGTAAATTTGGGGAGGATTTCAACACTGCAGATCTGTCCAGAGTAGAGGATAGATCGGGAGCAGAGTAGAGAGCAAGGGGAGGATTGTCGGTGCAAGCCAAGGACTAGCCGGCGCGCGAGAGACTAGGGGGAGAAAAGCCACCACCTTTGAACGTTCAACAAGTTGAACTGGGGAAGAGTACTATAAAAGAGGAAGAGGGGGAGAGAGAGAGAGAGAGAAAGAGAGAGAGAGAACTAGATGCACAACCAAGAGAAAAATGAGGAGGGTGAGAGAAGAACCAAAAAGAGGTTTTTCCTGGCTGAGTGTCGTCCAGCTGCCCTCAACGTAAACCGACGCCACCTGGTCGACACCCCCGAGCCTGCGGCTTTCCCCTTCCTCACAACATTTGGTTTTTGGTGAGTGGATTTGTCGGTTTGATCCGCCATCTTCCCGAGGATGAGGATCCCAACTTGGCAACATAAGGACAACTGGCTATAGGTCGATTCGTGTAGAATGATGGTTTTTATTTATTTATGTTGATGGGCCTTAGAGGGCCCGTCCGCCCATGTTGGGCCTAAAAGCCTGGCCCGCAAGATAAGGGTCCATGGAGAAACAGTTGCGATGTGAAGGGTTGCGTTGTTTAGATATGAGGGGTTGTGTCTTTTGGGGGAACGTTACACGTTGAAGAGTTACGTCTGTTGGGGAAGACGTAAAAGAGAAAAGAAAGGGATCACACCCTTTAGACTTACGTACGTCTTTTCACTCTCTCTCTCCCTCAAAAAAGAAGAAAACAGAAAGAAATAGTACGCTCTGTTTTTCTCCCCCTAATAGTAACAGCACGCTTCTTGGTAGAATGGGATCAGAATTTCTTCCTTGATCTTCAGCATTGGTGTTTAATCTGTGGATAATAAGGTACGCTCAATTCTGTGGTGTGTCTTTGATCGGTGATACATGTTTGTTTCTGGGCTCGTCTTCCGCATTCGTTTTAGGGGTTCGATTTAGTGTCGAATCCGTTTTTGGGAATCCGATATTCCCTTCATTGGCATCAGAGCCGTAGTTAATGTTTCCCGATCCTTTTTCATGTTTTCCCAACTCCTTTCATGTTTATGATTGATTTTCCGTGAAAAAAATCGGCCGACACCGATCGGGGGCGAAAAAATCCCGACACCCAAGCGTTGTTCATCCGTTTTTTCGATTTTCTGTAAGTTGAAATCAGTTTCTGATGGCGTAGGGTCAAAGGTCTCGTCAATACGAGAAAAACGAGTCGCGGATCGCCACTGGAGGCCACACGACGTGCCGCCACGCGCGGCCGAAACGAATGGGAGTCTTTGCACGCACCGATTCGGTCCCCCGCAGGCACATGCTTCGCACGCACCATTTCGGCCCCAGGTGCGTGCGACGCACGCGTGGGGTGCTGGCGCGTACCACGCACTCGTCGGCTAACGTCATCGTGACGTTAGCTAGGCACGAGCGTGGCACTTGTCGGTCAGTTTGTCCGATCGATCCGACTGGCCCGACCGGCCCAACTGGTCTGTCCGGTTCGACCCGACCCGTCCGGTCTGATCCAACCACCCGTTGACTCTAACCCGGCTGACTGTTGACCTCGATCGTTGACCATTGACCATTGACTAAAAAAAAAAGAGGAAAAGAATGTGTTTCTTTTTCCAATTAAGTCTATGTGGATTATATATATTCCCTTATTTGTTCTGCATTTATTGCAAGAACAATGCCTTTCCTTAGGTTGCGCACATCTATTCGCGCAATTACCGATGAACAAAAGGAAATGCTTTCTAAGTTGATAGCTGAGTTGACTGATCATCAATGGGAGAGTGGCGACTTAATTGATCACGTTCTTGAAGTCAACGAGAAAATACAAAAGGTCATATGGATTGGTCGTCCCATGCCACAATCTGAGATGGTTCGATTTTCATGAACACTCTTCCACAAGAATGGCAAGGAGTGTTGAATCGCTTATGAGAAGTCAACATAGCTGCTTTGTATAGGAGAATTGTGATAGCTTTTATAGATGATTATTACTAAATTGTTACAAGGGAAAAGATCAAGAAATTGAATAAAAGAAGATTTTTCCCAGTTCGTATATTGACTTAGTGTTAGATATTTTAGTTGGTCTTTATTTTGTGTGCTTTGTGGATAGCTTATGTAATGTTTTCTACCTAGTTCTTGTTGGAGTGGCAACTGATATGTTAGTTGTATTATGTAAAAGCATTATTATTATATAATTGTTTGATATCAAATGCTATTTGCTTTCCGTTATTATTAACTATTGTGGGTAGTTCGTTGAAATTTTTGTAATTTCAAAAAATTTATTTTGCATAGAATGTTATATTAATAATAACTCCAAGTTAGAATTTTGGATGATGATTGGAAACATAGTGACCTCTTGATTCTAAAACCTAATTTGAAATTATTCATTAATATGATAGTTTCATGCAAAATAGATGGATAAATGATAGGCATTAATAATTCATACATATGTGTTTGATATGTTCAGATTGATGACTTCAGCAACTAAGAACATAATTGCTGATTTGAACAAAGAAGACAAAATGAATGGCGAGAATTGTGAAATATTGAATATCAAAATTCAATATGTGCTTGAAAAGCAAGAAGCACTAAAAGCTCTTGACCATATTATGGAAAAAATTGATGATGCTAATGCGCTACGCTAAGTTAGCAGAGGACTGTCTCAAGGCATTGAGAAGGAAACACATATTTGCTATATTGCTTACAGCTTAGAAGGAGCTTCGAGCTCTAAGCGCAAAACGCATTGATTCGTTCAATATGTGAAAATGCAAGCGATCAAGTCATTCTTGCAAAAAACCAAGAGCTGACCAACATAAGAGAGGAAAACGTCCTCGAGTGAAGAGTATTTCAAGGATAAAGTGTTACAACTGTGACCAGAAGAGTCACTACACTCGCGACTATCGCGAGTCAAAGAAGGTACTCACATCTTATGCTCTTAAGAGCTTTGCTAATGTGTCAAGTTCTATATTCTTAACTGAATCTGATCATTTGTGGACTGTAGATTCAGGAGCAATAGACCATGTAGAGAATGATAGAGAATCCTTCATAGAATTTCGACGAGTTCCGACTGGAACTAAGTGGATCTATGTAGGAAATAACTCCAAAACTAAAGATAAAAGGATTGGCACCTGCCAATTGAACATACGTGATGGACGCACCTTGTTCCTACATAATGTTTTATATGCTCCAGAAATTCGTCAAAATTTAGTATCTGTTTTAGTGTTGGTCAAACCAGGTTTTAATATGAACTTCCATAGTAGAGGTGTGGATTTGTTTGGATACAAATTTTTATGGTTGTGGTTATTTTCTGGATAGTTTCATTGTATTAGATATTTACTATGTTAATGCAAATGTTTGTTATTCATTTTTCATGTTTTCTACTTCATATGATAATGATATGAATGTGTGGCATGCTAGACTTAATCATATTGGCCAACAACGTATGCATAAACTAGCCAAAGATGGCTTGTTGGGTAACATTGAAAAAGTCGATTTGCTCATATGTAAGCATTGCCTAGTAAGGAAAATAAAAATAAAACCATTTGGAAAAGGGAAAAAAGCTAAATTTCTTTTGCATTTAATCCATTCTAACGTCTGTGGTCCAATGAATGCGAGAGGAAGGCATGGAGTTGTTTATTTCATCACATTTATAGATGATTATACTCAATTCGGATATGTCTATTTGATTTATCATAATTCTAAAGCATTGAGTTGTTTCAAAAAAGTTATGAAATTAGTAGAAAATCAATTAGACAATAAAATAAAAGTATTGAGATTCGATCGAGGTTGTGAATATTTATCTGATGAGTTCAGAAAATTATGTGATGAAAAAAGAATAGAAATACAGTTTTCTATTCCATATACTCCTCAACAAAATGGTGTTGTGGAAAGAAGAAACAGAACCCTACTAGAAATGGTTAGATCCATGATGGTGCATGCTAACTTACCTATCACTTTTTGGAGTGATGCATTGTTAATTGTTGCCTATATACTTAACCGAGTGCCTTCCAAATTAGTTACTTCCACTCCATATGAGTTATGAACAAGCAGAAAATCGGACTTAAGTTTTCTTAAACCATGGGGTTGTGCTGCCTATACTCATGAGCCCTCTCACAAGTTTGGGAAATTGGGTCCTAGAAAAAAGAAAAATATTTTTATAAGATACTCTGAACACTCGAAATGGTATGCGTTCATAGGTGAGTAGGAAAGTGGAAGTATAACTAAATTCGAATCACGGAATGTCACATTCTTAGAGAATGAATTTCCTAAGAATGACGAAATAGGTGAGGATTACTCCCTATTTGAAACATTGGATCAAGATAATGAACTTAATGGAGTTCGTCCAAGTGGGAGTAACATAAGAAATGATGAATTTAATTCAACTCACTCTCAATTACAACCACATGATAAGATGATATCGTCATTATCTAATCCGAGTGGGAGCATGATGAGAAATGATGTGCAAAGTGTAT
Organism: Eucalyptus cladocalyx; assembly: GCA_017140615.1. Lineage (NCBI taxonomy): Eukaryota > Viridiplantae > Streptophyta > Magnoliopsida > Myrtales > Myrtaceae > Eucalyptus > Eucalyptus cladocalyx. The sequence continues at coordinate 4,164,425 of CM029519.1, forward strand.
AATCTCCCATACAGCAAACAAATCGCAAAAGTATTCCCGTCGACGTTTTAACATCGAAGGGGAAACTTTTATGGTTGCTCCACAAGATGGGGATGAGCCAAGAAATATTAATGAAGCTCTAAATTGCCCTAATAAGGAAAAATGGATTCATGCAATGGAATAGGAGATTGAGTTAATGAAGTCAAACCAAGTTTGGGAACTGGTTGATATTCCAAAAAGACGCAAAGCTATTGGAAACAAGTGGGTTCTCAAAATAAAGCAAAAGACTAATGGCTCAATAGAAATGCATAAGGCTCGCCTTGTGGCGAAGGGGTATAATCAATAGGAATGAATTGATTATGAAAAACATTTTTCCTCTATAGTGAGATTTACTCGATTCGCATTATTCGGCAATAGTGGCTAGTATGGATCTTGAATTACATCAAATGGATATAAAACTGCTTTCCTTAATGGAGAATTAGAGAAAGAAATATATATTGAACAACCTGCTGTTTTCATAATGAAAGGCCAAGAAGAAAAGGTATGTCGACTTTTGAAATCGATATATGACCTTAAGCAGTCGTCAAGACAATGGTATATACGTTTTCATATTACCATAACGGCATATGATTTTACAATGATAGATGAGGATCATTGTGTATATATCAAAAGATCCAAAGATCAATTTGTGATCGTATCATTATATGTTGATAATATACTAATTGCTGGAAGCAATATAAAGTTTGTTAATACTGTCAAAAGTTGGTTTCCTTCCAACTTTGAGATGAAAGATATGGGTGGGGCTATATATATTCTTGAAGTTAAGATTTTAAGAAATCATTTGAAGAGATCATTATCTCTTTCGCAAGAAACATACATAAATAAGGTTTTTGAACAATTTCGTATGCAAGATTGTAAACCCATAAATATTCTTATTACAAAATGTGAAGTATTGAGCCACAGATTGTGTCCAAGAACTCCACAAAAGAAGGAACAAATGCAACATGTTCCTTATGCTAGTGCTATTGGGAGCTTGATATACACTATGATGTGTACAAGACCTGACATATGTTTGCAGTTGGAATGGTGAGTATATACCAATCCAATCCAGGTCAAGCACATTGAAAAGCTGTTAAGAAAATACTGAGGTATATAAATGGAACTGCTGATTATACGCTGAGTTATTAAGGAAATGATCTGTAATTCGAAGGTTATTCAGATACTGATTAGGTAGGAGATTTAGATGAAAGGAAATCTACCTCTGGGTTTGTTTTCTTATTGAATAATGATGCCATATGTTGGTGCAGTAGGAAACAAACGTGTATAGCATTGTCCACAATGGAAGCTAAGTTCATGGCATTATCAGCAACAATACAAGAAGATATTTGGCTTAAGAGATTTTTGGATCATTTAAGTGTTATTGGAAGTGCTGCAAATTCATTGTTGGTTAACAGTGATAGCCAAACAACAATAGCGTACACCAAATATCCAAAATATCATGGAAATACCAAACACATAGATATTAAGTATAATTTTGTCAAGGATATGGTTGTACGAAAAGATGTGAACTTACAGTACATGTTATGCATATAATGGTAGTAGATTCTATAACAAAGCTAATACCCAGAAATGTGTTTTGTGATCATGTGAAATCTCTAAGATTGCATAGAGGCTGATGTACTTAATATTGTAATTTCCCTTAAGTGTTCACATTTGATTAATTTGTGTTTTCATCATTAATGCCTATGAATCTTTGTTTGATGTTTATGCATCTTAATGCTCAGTGCATTATATTAAGTTGAGAAAATATGTCAGACAAATAAGAGATTAGCCCACTCACACGGGTAATCACCTCTATTTACTGTGTGATAAATAGAGATGAGACGGTTTTTAAGCTTATTATCTAGGTGATAATCGAGAGCTCAAGTTTAAAATATATATGTCACCTTAACTAAGTGTTAAGATGAGGACATGATATGTACAATGTCCGAAAGTAAAATCCCCCACATATTTTACTTTATCTATCTAAGATGCCAGATGTGAGTTCTGATGAATTTTATGAATGAGTAGATACGTGAACTCAAGTTAGACATTAGATATGTCTGAATCATCATCTGTACGGTATTGAAGGTGTAGACATACGCTCCATGGGAAAGAAGTTAATACCGTAATATTTTCATACTACGTATGCATTAGACGACCAATAAGAGTGGCAAAAATTTGATCTCAACTTTTATACCGTATGAGACTTTTAAGGAAAATGTTTTCTCAATTTTAGTGTTCTCATGACTTTTACTTATTCTCAAGATTTCTATTTAATGTTTGCTATCTTAGGATGTTGTCAATGGTCATGAGTTGATTCGATCTAATGGGACATTTTTAGAAAAGCAAGCTAATTGAAATTAAGAGTTTGAAGGAAAGAGGAAAATCGAATTTGGAGAGTCACATTGTAGTTTTGTATTCACTAGTCGACTAATTATAACTGTCTTTGGGATAATCATAATTGTGAATATAATATATATCATTGTTTAAAAGAAATCAAGAGAGATATAAATGTGATCGATTGATCTAGGGTACTGCATACTAAATCTACTCAGAGTGTGATGCCCATTATGAGCTGCTATATGTTCCTAACAGATGTATGGCAACGAGCTCTCAAAGTATGCTGGTCGCACGGATTATTCACTGGTATGAATGTTGCAGAGAGGTAAAGAGGATCATATTCAGACCACCATGTGTGAGTGGAAGATAATGGTTTTTATGATGGGCTTAAGGCCCGTCTGCCCATGTTAGGCCTAAAAGCCTGGCCCGCAAGATAAGGGCCCATGGAGGAACGGCTGCGATGTGAAAGGTTACTTTATTTAAATATGAGGGTTTATGACTTTTGGGGGGAACGTATTACGTTGAAGAGTTACGTCTCTTGGAGGAGACGTATTTAAGAGAGAAAAGAAAATAGGGGAACGTACCTTTTCAAATGAACGTACGTCAGTCTCTCCCTCTCCTTCAAAAGAAGAAAAACAGAAAAAAAATAGTACGCTATGTTTTTCTCCCCATAATAGCAACAACACGCTCCTCGATAGAATGGGATCAGAATTTCTTCCTTGATCTTCAGCATTGGTGTTTAATTTGTGGACAATAAGGTACGCTCGATTCCGTGGTGTATCTTTGATCGGTGATACATGTTTGTTTTTGGGCTCGTCTTTCGCATTCGTTTTAGGGGTTCGATTTAGTGTCGAATCCATTTTTGAGAATCCGATATTCCCTTCAAGACCGTTGTCACCAAGCCAGGTAGGGACCCCATGGTTAAAGGCTCATTCCCTCAAACCCTTTTTGCTCCGCCCTATTTTGGTTGAAGGAGAGGCTGCGACCCAGCTTCTCTGGTTTATGCATGTTTTACTTCTAACCTATTGACGTCAAGCATTTTCTGGTGATTTTCTATGAGTTTGGATCTAAGAAAGGTCAATGTCTTCTTCTCGATCCGTGCCCACCACGTGTTCCAGGGAATGCTCGAACCAAACCGGTCATTTTATTAGTCTCGGAATTGTTCCAAGGATCCGTAGATGCGTTTTGTCCTGTGGCCAAATACATTTCTTTTGCCAGATTTCATCTCTATAAAGTGTGAACAGCCCTGGATTTTCTACCTCATTTTGCCTCGTGCTCAGATATTTCTTTAGCCGGCTTCGGAAGTCGTTTCCCAGTTTAGTTTATGGGGTCTCGGTCATGACCGCTCGATGGCAAAATCTGCATGGTGCGATGTACTAATGTGTTAGTCTGATGATGAGCCTTGATTGTTGAAGTCCTCGAGCGATGGTCGTCTTGCATTTTGGTGTGTTCTGTCTAGGTTTGTCTTGGGTAGTGGAATAGGGAGTAGACATTCAAGGGCTTAGGGAAATAGAGAAAAAAACGAAAAAATAAGAAGTGGGCTTGAGCTTAGTGTTGGTAAATCTGGGTTGGGCTTAGGTTAATTGAATTTGGACTCGGTTTAGGTCGTGAACAGATTGGGCTTGAATACTTGAGCCCACTTCTTTTAGTCCAGTTGGTATCACTAGCCCAGGCCGGAGGGGCCCAAGTAGATCCACATTCGGACTGCGCCCAGTCCGAGTCCCTATTTTCTGGATTAAAAATTAATTTAGAAAAAAATTAAAAAATTCAGAAAAAATATTATTCTTTTTCAAGTTAGGAAAAAAGCTTAAAAGTTAGTTTTTGAACAATTTTCTCTTGAAATTTTTGAAAATGCTAAAAAAAAAATTGTAGTTTCAAAATTGAAGAAGCTCTCAAAGCTTTATAATAAGGATTGAATATTCATGGAAACAAATGTTGGCTAGTTGATTGCACATTTCCATCATTCTGATTGCGTGCTTTTGATGCATGGATTGTTGTTTCCTTAGTCTAGTTAGGAATTGAATCTCAGAATTCACGATTGCTATAAAATTTAGGGCACTAGTTGATTAATTAATGTAGTCCTTGACCTTAGATTCTTTTGTACATAGCAGGAAAGTAATTCTCCCATTGCCTTATGTCGGTATTTAATCAACGCACTATAAACTGATTAATAGCGACTTTTAGATAAAAATGATTTTGCATGTTAGTTGCGAATTGGTACAAATTTTGAGAGCCCGAATTAAGTCTAGACTTAATAATTTATTAGCCAAATCTAAGGAGGCTCACCCAAGATTAGGTCGCAATAACTATTGGATCAGAACTTTTGCACAATATACAATTAAAATTGTAATGTGTTTTTGGATTAGGCCTTTAAGGTTTTTTTTTTTTTAATTGGCCCAACTATTTAAGATATTGATGAAAGCACTGTAACATGGCATTAAGTTGCGGTTAGTTGCCATTCTAGCCCCACAAGTGCTATCAGATGTGGTTGTCAATCACCTTAAATAATATGAAAAACAAATCTATTTTTTTGAAAAATTCAAAGATACATTACTCAAAGGTAAACTACAAGAAAAACTATCAGAAAAACGCATCCAACTAAAATGCACTTGGGTTGTCTTTGCGTTTGATTATAATTTTAGCCTTAGCACGGGACCAACAAAATCTGGTGATTACTTTAATATTTCTCCCATAATTCCATAATTTTTTTTTTTTTTAATTTTCAATCTCTTGTAGAGAGATGCTTTCTTGAAATACTCCGTAGAAAACAAATGCCAAGTTCAAATTACCCTTAAAAACCAATTAAAAGTACATATTTTATTTTTTAGTCAATTTTGTTCGTGAGTATTCAGTAGAATATAATTGCGACTGGTTCTTTACGCTGTCATTATGAGATATTACTTAAAATCACAATCAATTACTAAAAAATAAATTTCTATGCCTTTTTTTTGCTTGAAAAATTGTCTAAGCCTTTAATTTGTAAAATTTAGGCAGTGTTGACCCCTAAATTTTGGCAACTCAATCATTTATTCATTGCATAGAAAATTATGGATTAATTTTTAAACCCTAAAAAAAATATAATATTAATTGCGTAACATATAGTTTTAGTAGCATTTTTTTTTATTGCATTGGACTAGTGACGAATGAGTTTGAATTGATAGTTCTAAGCTTTCATTTAATGAGTTGGACTAAGCCCATGGAGAGAGGGAATTGGCCCAAGCTCGGCATTCTCTGATGACCGAAAATTGACTTAAAAGGAATCACGATTTGATATTTTCGGAAAATATTCATATATTCGGTAAATCTTTCATATATTCACGCAATATATATGCATGTTGAATGATATATTTCGCGGGAGATTGGAAGATTTAGGGTGAAATATCAAGAGGGAATATTGCACATGAGGCATATATGGAGTGATTTTTTTTTCCTCAAAACAAGAAATAAAGGAAAAAGAGTGAACATCTTTACAAATATTTTGGTCAGCATCTTCACGTGCCTATCAACAGAAAGGAAAGCGGTTAATGCATGGATCTAGTCAATACAAAGAAGTGATATTCGGTTGAAGAAGAAAAGGAAAGAACCCATATTTGTCCAGGGAAAACGAAATTCTGTCCTTGACCGCACAATGTGATTTTATTTCTTTCTCTGATAGGCTCTGTTGCTTTGCATATGAAAGGGGGGTCGGCAATTAGAATCTTGCGGCATAATTGAGAGACACTCGACCAGAGAGAATACAGAGGAGAAATCGTAGAGGGCTTCAATCAAGAGAAAGAACATTCTGCACCGCGGCGAGAGAGATGTTGCAAGGAAAAGGAATGTGGAAGGAAGCCCGTATCTCACAAATTGTGGCTGCTAAACCTTGCGTCCAAGTTGTTTCAACCTTTGCTTGACATGCCATCATCAATCTTGGTTCCAAGACAGCCAGAACACCCCTTACAGCAGCTGAGTTTGACCTGCCTTGCTGCACGTCGCGCCTCCCACCGCCTTAGTCCGTCGCATTCCAGGGTTTCCAGGTCAACTCCCGATCAATTGACACAATCGAGCTTTCCGGAGATGGTCCAACAGATCCAGACGATCTCTCACACCACTCTCGAGTCCCTCGTCGTTCCGTCCGTGACTCGTGTTGCCCTGCCGTGCTGAGCCGCGAAGCCCCGACTTGAGCTGCTCCAATGTCAGTCTTTGGCCCCACGCCGAGACGAGCTGCTGTCCTGTCAAGCTCGTCCCCGAACCAAGCCATCCTGTAAAGTTTCTGCTTTGTAGGTTCGTTGATCGTAAGCACCACCGCGAGCCTTGCCGAGCACCACCACATTGCGTCGTGAGTAGCCGTTCGTGGATTGGAATCGGAAGCCAATATTCGAATTAGGTTAAAATCTTATCTATTTCGATTTCCCAAAATTCCATTTCCTTATTTGAAATATTCGTTGATGCATGTGATTGAAATTCCCGATATGCTATTATATCCATAATCTTGAGTAATCTCTTAAATTGGGAAATCTTCCTAATTTCACAACGTGCATACATCCGATTTCACGCCCGAAATATGACTTGCAATCGCATGGAAAAATCGTTAATCCGATCTCACGCTCAAGATACAATTCACGATTTTTGTTAAAATTGGTCAATCCGATCTCATACATGAGAGATGAATATCAATTATATCTTGTCCGATTTGCTTGTCGTGTCATTTGAATTAATTTTTTTCAAAAAAGAAAACCCAAAAAAAATATATTTGAGTTAGATTAGGTTCGTGTTAGAATATTGCTTGTTTTAAGGTTATTTTTGCATGTTTAGAATAGGAAATTTATTTATTTCGAATTTTTGAAATAAAAATCCCAAAAAAAAAACTTTAATTTAGGATGTTAGTTTTTCATTTCATTAATTTAAATTGCATGTCTAATTATTGATTAATTTTAATTTCGAAATTAATTAAAAAAACATAAAAATTATAATGCACATGTCATGTAGAATTAGTCATCCATTGCACATCATCTAAATAAATGTTAGAATAGTTGCATTAATCTTTTCCTATCACTAGATTAGGTCATTTAATAAATGTTGCGTGACATATAGTTCGCATGTTAGGTTGTTAAAATAATTTTGTACGTCATTGCATTGCATTGCACTGCACATAATTTCTAGGCTTCATTTAAATAAAAGAAAATCTTGAAAAATATTGAGTGATTGCGTGTTTATTAGAAATCATATCTAGGATTGGTAATGTGAATTTTAATTTAACATTGCAAATGCTTTCATTATTATGAGGTAAGTTCTATAATTTATTTATTGCTTTATTTGGATGTTATATTGGTGGTTTACGCACTCGCATAATCACCTCACATGTTAGAAAAATAAATTAAAATCAATTCAAGTTTTTTGCAAAAAAAAAAAATTGAAATAAAATAGAAAGGTACCAGAATGGCGTTAGAGAGATCTAGCGTAATCAAGTTCCCAAACTCATAATCTCTAATTCGCAGGAGTAAAATAAATCTCTCGTTACTTTACTTGGGTTTCTAATTAATCCACCTAAAATAGATTAGTGGCGACTCCTAATTGAAAAATCATTTGCATGTTAAGAGCTTGAACTTGTGAATTGGTTAGGTCGCAATAGGCAGAAAAGAAGAAGAAGGTTTCATTGATAATAAAATAAATTAGGTATTCCTTGCTAGTTAGTGTATTTCATCATGGTTTTTAAGTATCAAACTTATAACACAATACGAGTTCTTTCATCTTGAATGGCAGATTGTGAGTCTTGCTAATGTTATCAATGTCATTTCTTTATCTTTCTAAAAAAAAAAAAAAAATCTGCTCTACAATAAAGTGATTATCCAGTAAATTTCCTTTCTTGATCTTCTGATTCTCTCATAGGTTTGGATAAGATCCTTTTTTTTTCCTTATTGAATTAACTAAGATAATGTAGATCTAAGAGTCCAATAGGTTTCACCATCACCCTTGATCATATTTATGAGTAATCTTGTCGTGGTTGGAATATGTGGCAGTTTTTTTAGTTTTGAAATTGTTTGTACTTCCCACTCTCACTCCAAATTTAACATCTAACCTCAAATTAGATTATATGAACTATAAATTAAGGGAAAGTAAAGTGAATTGAGATATTATTTTTTTGCCATCTTGTCAAATTAAGATCAAATTATGAAAAAGATAAAAATGAGTGAAGGTAAATATTTTTCTAGCCTATTTTTGTCTTTTTAGCCAACGATTATTATCTTTTTTCTGGAAATGAACATTATATTAAGATTAATTGTAATATAATTAGGGAAAAGCAAAGACTGAATGTGAATGGAGATTTTACTTGCAATAAGAGTGAATTGGGATAAGATTATGAAAGAAAAAAGATATAAAGGAGTGAGTAGATTTTGTCTCTTGACCTATTATTATTATTATTATTATTATTATTATTATTATTATTATTATTATTGTTATTATTATTATTGTTATTATTATTGTTATTATTATTGTTATTATTATTATTCTTGTTATTATTATTATTCTTGTTATTATTCTTATTGTTATTATTATTATTCTTATTGTTATTATTATTATTGTTGTTATTATTATTATTATTATTATTATTATTATTATTATTATTATTATTGTTGTTGTTGTTGTTGTTATTATTGTTGTTATTATTGTTATTATTATTGTTCTTATTATTGTTATTATTATTGTTCTTATTATTGTTGTTATTGTTATTATTGTTCTTATTATTGTTATTATTGTTATTATTGTTATTATTGTTATTATTATTATTATTATTATTCTTATTGTCATTGTTATTATTGTTATTATTATTGTTATTATTGTTATTATTGTTATTATTATTATTGTTATTATTATTGTTATTATTATTATTCTATTATTATTACTATTACTATTACTATTACTATTACTATTACTATTACTATTATTATTATTATTATTATTATTATTATTATTATTAAAAGCAAGAAAAGATAAAGGGAAAGAGAGATTATTATAACGTCTAAATGGCCATAAAATAAGTCTACTTCAATGCACAGCTTCTTTACATATAGTTTATTAGATTCTCACACTTAAACTAGCCCAAATGCTTGTACAAACATAAGTCCATAGCAAATGGCAACACAACACATATTCAAAGCACACAATCAACCTTGAAAGTCCTTATGGGCAATTACTACATAGTTACTTTAGGAATAAAGGATCAAATGCAGGAAGATACTGATTCCAGCCAAGAAAGGCAGCTTGACGTCGCATCTTGGCTCACACCTTGAGTCATTGGAGTCTCATCGAAGGGACGTAATGGTTCAGTCGCTTCAATGTCTTCTTCAACCGTGGAGCTCAAGTCAATGTTTTCTTCAACCGTGGAGCTTTGGTCACTGTTTTCTTCAACCCTGGAACTCTGGTTAATTTGGGCAAGTTTCTGAGCCACTTCACTCATTGTTGGCCTCTTCCCCTTGCTTTGGTCTAAGCATTCCACTGCAATCTCAGCAACCGTTTTTACTTGCTCGATTGCACCTCCACCAGGGACCTCAAAACTTATGATTTTGGAGAGGGTCCTGCTCTTCACGGAAGAGATGAAATGAGGGATAATATTTATTTGCTCTTCGAACTCATTAGTAACAAAACTTGTAGGTTTCTTTTCGGTGAGCAACTCCACGAGGACAACTCCAAAGCCGTATACATCACTCTCAATTGTTAGCTCACCAGTGGTTAGATATTCTGGATCGATGTAGCCCAAGGTACCTTTTATTTCGGTGGCTACAAGATGGCTATGCTCTGGTGATATAAGTACTGAAGTTCCAAAATCAGATATTTTCACCGAGAACTTTTGATCCAGAAGTATATTCGTGGACTTGATGTTGCCATGAATGATTTTGCTAGAATGCATTTCCTTAAGTGCAAGAGCAGCTTCGGTGGCTATTCTAAGCCGATTTTTCCACGATACTTCTGGATGGATGTGCTTGAAGAGAGTAGTACCATTCGAGATATATTCATAAACCAGCAAGGGTATTCTAGTCTCCAAACATATGCCATGGAGCTTCACCACATTTTTGTGGTTTTTTAGTATCACAGTTTTAAGTTCATCTTGGAATTCCTTCTTCATTAAAGGCTTGTGCACATCTTTAGGCTTCTTGACCACGACCTCAATGTCTGCTGCTATTTTCCCTTTATTCGCCGAACCAAAATCACCCTCGTCCATTGCTATTCTCCCTTTATAGACGAAACCGAAACCGCCCTCACCTAGCTTCTTGCTTTCATCATAGTTGTTGGTTGCTTTTGCTAGCTCTGCCTCCGTAAAGATTCGCACTCTTGGATGTTTAAAGAGCATTCCTTTATTTTTTCTGAAGTTTATCTTTCTAATTCTCCACTTCCATGTAACCGAGGCTGAAGCATTGACATATATGCAGACGACGGGTGAAAGAATCACTGCCAAAGAATATATGTTATTAGATTATTCATTTAAGCATGTAATCCTCATACGCTCCACATACTTCATTAAAAAAAGATTAATTTCAAATGCACAACACATTTAATATTTTTTGATTTATGTAGTTATATATTTATAATCATCACCATTGATTATGGTGGTCAATCAATATTGCAATGTATAACGATGCAATTTAACGGTGATAGAAATTGTTTTGGTGACAAATAGGTTACACATTTTCCATACTGTGTAATAATCCTTATAAAAGTCCTTATTTGAAATTTGACATGTGTCATTATAAAGTGAACGAGTAATCAGATGAACTCAATTTAATACATAGTACTAGCATCTTCTATAACGTCTTTCCTTGATTATGATGAAGAACGTCTGTACTAAAAGAAAATGAGAAGGCATTCACCTCACATTTTTTTAGATCTTTCCATCTACATATGGTATCAAAACTTGGAGGAAATTGTTTAATCAATTATGTACCTTATAGTTATCATGCTTAAATGTTTTTTTCCGTCCATTCCATTGGTGGAAACTCTAATAGATGGGTCACAAACATATATATCATTACCCAAATTTATATTTAGTTGAGTTAACATGTGGATAATTTCTATAATATGTAACTCACCAATTAAAAGCATGCTTGAAAGACATTTCCTCTAATTAGAGACGAAAGAAAATGTAACCATTTATAAATTAAAGATTGACTATTAGTCTAAAACTAGTTTTAACTAGGGACGGGCACGGGGAGGGCTTGGGTAGAGGATCACGTTCCTTGTCCCCACCCCTTAAAATAAAATGCCGCCATCCCATGCGGGGCCCTGCCACAGAATTTTGTTTCCTTCTAAAAAAAGGTCTGAACCACTTTCCAGATGACACTTTAACATTTTTCTTATTTTCATAAAAAAGGAATGGCCTCATGGGTGAATTTTGCAAGAAAGGAGTGGCCTCAGGGGTTGCTTTTATACGGTCAAACAAATTCCAATATTAACAAATTAGCCAGTGTGAGACAATGTGAAGATGAAATATTTGAAATATAATTGTGCCACATTACTTACCTTGAAAACTTACCAAGCTTGCATCTTCTATAAAAGCAAGATTGATAAGGACAAGATATTTTTTTAGGATTTTATTATTATTTCATATTTTTAAAACAAATTATTGTCGTAAAATTAAAGAAATAAATAAATATACACGTACATATAAATATTTATATTTTTCTTCAATGTGTACATGGGGCGGATTCGCCAAGTTTTTCACACGCATACCTATTAATTTCAATAGCTTGAAATACGTAAAATAAATGTGAAAATAACTTTTTATATCCCGAGAAAAACTAATGCAATTCACTGCTTTTTGGGCCAATATTTTTTGTCTCGTGGGCCTTTGTGTCCATTTAGTGCTCAAGAGCGACTATCATTTCCGCAACTCCAAAGGGGAGTCAAGAAAGTTTCCAAATAAATCATCGATCAGACTCAAGTGTCACTAAGCTCTTCCCATGCTACTTTTTTGGCCAATATTTTCACAGTTAAGATTTTAAGGAAGCTCAACTGCATTGCCTTCTTCAACAATCACCTTCATATGTCATTGGTTAATCCAATGCTCCATTTTCTTTTTTCTTTTTCTAGTCCAAATTTGTGCTCACTTTCGCTTTAAATTTTAGGGTTTTTTTCCTCGTGAGATCTGTAGGCCTAGCTGTTCTTTTTGGCCCAAGAGTCGCAAGTTTAGGCTGAGGAGGAATTTTCTTTTAAATCTGCTGTGTATCCTCCCACGCCGGTAATTTCAAAGTGTTAGCTTCGGAAGAAATAGAAAACAAAAGAGAGCGAGGAGGGAAGCTAAAAAGAAAAAAAACAAAGAAAAGATGTAAATAGCTTTAGCCTAGGACTGAATAGGGACACCTGGCAGCCTGTGGCTCATTGCTTGTGTTATTGGGGATTACACCAACTAATATAATAATCTTTAAAACACATAAACCTACTGTAAAATCAAGAAGAAATCAATAGAATATAAACCAATAGGTGAATGATAAGGAGAGATATGTGAACTTACCTGCAATAACTTTGAGGGGAAGATCACCACCAGACTTCTTGTACTCTACATTATGCAGAAGACAAATTGAACCTTTATCTTGGTTAATGGCAAAAACAGATTGAACAAGTTGATGCATGGATTATTAGATGGGGCAATGCTATCTCATTCAAGTTTTGGTCATAATATTGTGACACATATCCACTCTCTTTTAAGATATCTCTATTCCCTACCCTTTGTCTCTCTCCTTGTGGAATTCGAGTTAAAAAATGGCGTCATTCTTTGCCATCGATGGAGATCATCGCTGCCTCAAACTCTATTTATGTGACTGCATTGAGGGCACAAGAGCTCAGAAAGGATCTGCATACAAAACTGGCAAAAATCGAGCTTTTGCAGTGATGCATGAAGCCCACGTTGCAAAACCGAGGCAAGGGGTTGCTATTTCCATATCATTTACCTAGGAATGAGAAGATTGATCTTTACAAGCATAAGTGAGGTGGGTGTGCTGGCATGTATGCCTACTACTAAATACGATGGGCTCATCAGATCTTTTTATTTACATACATTTTAGTACGTATACTAGGTTTAGTGAATATATAATTTAGAGGGCAGCACCACACAGTTTAAAGAAGAAGGGAAGATTGTTGGTGAAACGTGGGTATAGAGTCACTAGAAATATATGCTAACGTCCGTAGGGTGGTGACAAGAGCCTCGACTTATTCTATTAGGCAAAAAGTCAAAAACTTAGGAGAAACACATGTCCAAGTTCGAATTTATTGGATCAGGCTTATCACAATTGTTGATCATGTGAATCTCACATTCCACATGTTCAATACTAGATATAGATTTAGGTCCTAGAAAGATTACCTAAACTTATATAGACCTGCCATTAAAATTATATGTGGTGATACAAATTAAAACACACTCTCCCTTCCCTCTATCACTTTCCACAGAACTCACAATCCACTCCACCACCACCAAGGCCCAGCAATGCAACTAACATTATCCAACCATGGGCTCATTGTCTCCTTGTTGAGATTAATATTCAGGTGAGTTAAGGCCATTTCCTCGAGAAAATATTAGGTACACAAGTGATATCATGCCAGATTTGCAATGGTGACACATGCCAATCTCGAGGCCCACCATCAAATATTTTGAAATGAGATTTGCTAATATAATAATCTTTGAACTATTGTGTGAACAACATATTATGAATAGCAAATTTTTGAAGAAGTAGTCCCTACAATAATTTATAATTATTTGTTATTTATTTTTATGGTCTAAAATCAAATTGTTATCCTCACAACTGATTAAGGACAGTTTATAAACATTTCTTATTTGAAATTATCTCTGTCTCCCTTTGTCTCTCTCTCTTCTCTTTTGCACTTGTCACTTCTCTTCTTCTTCTTCTTCTTCATAGTTTTTTTTTTCCCTTTTTTTTCCTTTTTTTTTTTTTTTGCCCTTTCTTTCCATTTGGCCTGTGGCTAATAACTGGCCATTCGGCCACAAGGAAGGGTCGCTTTCGCTAGAGTCGACAAGGGTTGGACCCTCGCAGCCAGTGCAAGGGTCACCCTCACCTTGATAGCCTCGCCATATATAGAAGCTAGGCAACGACATCAGAGCTACAGGAGACCTCAAGGATGCAGGGATTGACGGAAGGCTTGGGCTTGTGGACAATGGGGGCCTTAGACTTGTTCTTAGACCCGGGGGGACGGCGGACGACCAGTGGAGGGAGGCGACGTCATCCAAGCTGCAAGCGACCTTGAGGATGTAAGGGCTGAGGGAGAGCCAAGGGTCACAGGTGATGATGGCCGGGGACATGGGCTAGTTTTTGGACCTAAGGGTGGCCGCGGGGGGCAGCTGACGACCTAATTGGTGGAGCCATCACTAGAGGGGGATCGGTGGACGAGGCGATGGTGGAGGCAATGGACGAGGCAGAGGCGGCGGAGAGAGAGAGAGAGAGTAGATCGTGAGTCGAGAGGGGGAGTGAGAGAGCAAAGCGTCGTTGGGGAAGGAGAGAGCAGAGAGCGTTCTGTGACACAGGGGAGAGAGATAATTTCAAAATGTCTGACAATGGACCCAAAGGATGACACGTGTCATTCATTTAATGGACTATTGTAAATCTGAGCTGGTATTCTAACATTTTCTCCCACTTCCCCACCACCAGCACGCCCGCATCATTGCCACGTCGCTCTTTATGAAATGTTGCAGCAGTTTTGTCTTCTTCATAGGAGACTTATAGATATGGTCTCCTCCGTTAATGGAAGAGACTAGCAAGCATATCTCATCTCCTTCATTGCGAGGAGGCATTCGGGGGGACTTGTCAATGCTGAGATGAGGTACAAGACAGACTCGAGGAGATAGAGAAAGTCGTCATAGTCGTTGCTTGGAGTGGTGGAGGTACTTTGTTGTCATCTCCGAAGTGGAGTAGCTGTTGCCGTGGAGGAGCGGGAGTGTGTTTTGGTATGGTAGAGAGAGAGACGGCTGTGGGGTTCGACGCGCATGAAGGCCGACGCTAGGCTCACCTAAGGTGGTGGGCGAATGATGTGGCGGTGGCAATGTCGTGAGATGCGGAGAGTGGAGGTAGAGGTTGAGAGGGAGGAGAGAGGGAGAGAGAGAGAGAGGGTGGCACAAATCAAACGGCACCTCATTAAATGGGTAAATTAGATGGAAACAATGCATAAATTAGTTATCCACACAGTTCATTTAGAGGTGACAATGCATGAGTCACATATGTTAATTACCTTGACACCCGTGGGAGAGATAGGGATTCCCCTTATACCCATGCTGGCAAAAGCAACGGTAACCCGGTCCATCCGCGAAGTCGTGACAGTCAGTGTTGTTGCCACAGGCATAGCTCGACTGGTTCGACTTGGCCTGTGTGCAATTGACGTTCCATCCGATCATCCAGTCCAGAACAAGGTCCGACCTCTTGCCCAAATCATTCGAGGTCGGGAGTCTCCTGCTGGAGATATTGAATAACTCTTTGTCCCCCACGAAGGCCACTCCACAGGAGCTGAAATTCGAGACATTCCTGTGATCGTTGAAGGAGCCGATTCTAATGTGGAGCTTCTGGAGCCCCTTCGGAATAGATGCTTGACAGCAACCGATACCAGAGCAAGTGGTCTCCTTCGCCAAGTCAACGTTCTCGCTGCAGTAGGAGATGCAGCCGCCCCGGGAAAAATCATATTCGTTGGCCACCGCGGTCACGTACGTGAGCGCGAAGGTATCACAACCGAGGACTGTGAGGGCGTTCCGGGTGGCCGAGAATCTGTACTGTGGATATGAAGATAGATCGATGGACAGATTATCGCTTCTGTTTACTGGCGAGCCAGACTGGTTGTAGCAGTCGTTTAGTTCGGGGAGTCTGATGACCATGGTCGAGTCGCTGACTGAGATCCTGCGTATCGAATAATTCTCCGGCGTCTCAATTTGTTTGATATTCGTGCGAAACAGTAGTCGACCACCGCTCCCTTCGGTGGTACTGCAATTGAGCAAAAACTCTTCAGAACTCACGCACCCGCGTTCGAGCCCGAAGGGATAAGGTATGGGCACTCTCCCACACCTGCATGCACAATGTCCGGCCACGGTGGGAGCGCCGCCTTGTCGCAACCACCAGGCTACAGCCACCAGTAGAAGCAGCCGCACTATCTTCATTTCCAAAAAACTCTCTCACACTCTCTCTCCCCCTCTCTCTCCTTTTTGGGACCTTTGTACTTCTGGTCCTTGTTCACAGAGTGGGATTCAAGTATGAGCTGCTCACCCCAACCCATTATATTGAGAAATGATTGTGTGATAATATTTAATGTATCGTGAGAATAATAGTTTATTTTAGACGACAAAAAATCAACTTATAAATAATTATAAATTATTACGGGACTAATTTCTGTAAAAATTTATGGCTCATAATAGAGCGTTATTCTCACAGTATTTAATGACCATTATGTTAGCAAAATCTCATTATATTCTCACATGAACAAATAGGTTAAATTAAGTACAGTAATAGAGGGCAGGAGTGCTAATTGTGTCAATAGGACAAATTGAAGGATCCAATTGCATATATGAAGAAATGCAAGACAAAATAATATATATATGAAAGACATATCAAGGTTTTATTATCACCATTTTGAGTAAAGCTTACTTTCTGGTTGTTTCGGACATCTCAAGCCACCTTGGTCACAAGCTCAAAACTTCCTAATTGCTTGTTGGCCTTGAGAAATCTTAATATGTTTGTTAGTATATTTCATTGTGCCATGACATAAATTTATCCTGATTGTACTTTCACCATAGCGTGGTGAGCCGACAGTGATGGGCCCGCTCAAATTAGCAATAGTTTAAACGGAAGATAATATTATGTGTTGGGAGGAGCTCTTATGATAATCCTTAGTGGGAGTTAGTTACAAGTGCTTGCTGCAATTTCCTTCCACTTTACCTATCCAATATACTATAACAGTAGTGCTATTACAATGTACAATAATATAATTTATTTACACAGGTATCCCTGTTGTCAAGGTACAAAATTGCAAGCTGCCAAAAGCTACATAGGAAAAAAGATAGAGTAATTGTAGCATATGCAACTGGCGTTAATAAATTTTACAAGAATGATTGCATATACCATTGATTTAAAAGATTGATAGTAATAATCTTTAAATCAAAGATGCTGAGACTGCTTATATGAAACTTCTTTTGTGTTGGCGATGTATGATCTATTTTTCCAAAAAGATACAGTGAACTATACATGCTAGATGATGCATCATGCGATTTCTGGATAATTAAATGAAGGCATGCTTTGTGTTGGGTCTCATGCTTTCAGCAATAAATCGACTACAATAATGTATGATGCTGCATTTTTTTGGGATGTAGTTTGTCATAAATTAATCGTTCACATGGTTTTTAATAATTTAAATTTTTTTCAGAAAAATGAAGTAGACTGTTTGGAAAAGAATTTGATTGATAAATATTAGTTACATCTATTACAATAAAAATATTATCAATGTACATCTTCTTTTGTCCGACTACTTAATAAATGTCACAAAAGTGCCTCTTTTCTTAATAAGTGAAAGTTCATATAATTGTATCGCATGCTAATTTTATTCAAATCTCTAAATTATTAGTAAATGTTATGCATAGTAATTAAGATCGCTTATAGGAGAAAACCCATCTCAAGCAATAAATAGAACAAAGATTTTTTTTTTTTAATTTTGATTGAATCTTCTTAAATTAAATGGTAATTGACTTGCCATCAAAACCTCGAAAATCTCCAACTTAGTTTGAAACAAAATATTGCTTTTTTTTTATTACAAAGAATATTGACTATATGACTTAAACAAATGTCACAAATACGTGCAATTTGCATGTTCACATATATCTAGTAAAGCTCCATATATTCAGGGAGATAGACGAGATGACTCTGAATGTAAGATTATATAATGGAATATATCACATTCAAATTAAATGTTTAATCATTCGATCAATAATTCAAGAATTTAAAACAAAATGATTATGAGAGGAAAATTGTAAACAAACTATTTTTATCATTGAGTCCTTTTTCTTTTCTTTTTTTACTTTTTTTTTTTTTTTTTTTTTTTTTTTTTTTTTTTTTTTGAAAGCGCTCATGGAGCCCTCTTTCGGGCAGTCGTCTTTATATTATGCATTGCGCACCTCTATCGAGGCCAAAAGTAAAGTAACGTGTTTCACGGCAAAAGCGAAACATAGGAAACAACCTTTTTTATCATCCTTTCAGGCTTTTCCTTTACAGTTGGCCTGACCCTGCGTCCCGACATTAACAACATGCTTCGCATGTTGATGAGTCCAGTGGATCTTCAACGTTGATTTGCGTGGGCTCCACATGCGACTAATTCATCTAACTGCTGAAATTCATTGGGATTTTGTGTATCCGGTTCAGGCACCTGTGGCCTGGATTGCGCACTAAAACCTCCAGGCCTGACGCCTGGTGACCCAATGACCTTAATATGGGAAGGCTTGGTGACGACCGTGGACGAAGACTCGTGAGTCGTCTTGGAATCTTTCGAAGAAAACAATAAAATGCGAGAAAAAAAAAATAAAGAAAAGAGATATCTTGGGATTCTCAAGAAAATAATTAAAATTTTATCTTTTCTTTAATCCAGAAACCATTGTTTTTTTTTAATTAAAATTATTACTTTTCCCGTTACAAATAGCAAAGATAATGATATTCTAGTGCTTAAAAAAACAATCCCCTTATATGTATGATTAAATGAGATAGGCATCCAAAAGTATATTTGTAATCTCGGGATAACTATGTTTTTAAGCAAAACTACTTATGAAATGTGTTTCTTTACTGGCAAAATTATTTCATGCACCTAAGACCATTGGATTAGATTCATCATAACCATTGATCATGCATACCACACAAGTGAGTTCCACATGACCAATGGCTGCAATTGCATTGGGTCGATGGACGAGGCAAGAGATCCTTCATTTTCCATAATGTTTTAGTTGGAAAATTGCCTCTATTTAAAGTTATGAGCCAATGAACCTAGGAGTCATGTCCTTTTGTATGCAATACTTCAATGTTTAGCATTTAATATGGTTAAGTGTGCCTATAAGATGGAACACTCTTCTTTTTCTAAAATTTTCTTGTTAATATCATAAATCGGTTGCATACGGATATAATGTAACAAGTCAATCACAAAATCCATGTCATATGAATTCTAGTCAACTTCGTGTTTGAGTTTTGAAAAATTAATGCCACCTTGTAATGGAAAAAGGATTTGATTTATACATAGTCATTACACACATAACAATAAAATTCAGTATTAAAATTAGTAATATATATACTTTTTCTTTACTTAACTAGTGTCATCATTCTTAATATTTGAAAATTTATATAATTGTAGTGCATGATGGTGCAATCTAAATTCTCTAAACTATTAGTGGTACTATGTATGGTAATTAAGATCACTAATACGAGAAGGTCCTACTTAGGCAGTGAGTAAAATAACAATCGTATTTTAATTTTGATTAAAATCATCTTATTTTAAAAAGGGTAATTCATTGGCTATCACAACCCAAAAAATCTTGCCACTTAGTCCAAAACAAGTTAATAACTTCTTTTTTTACACGGTTCAAAGTATCCAAACTGTTCAAATTAAAAGAATGTATTTATGTGTTCACATGTATCTAGTAAAGCTCTGCCACAATGCGGCTGGCGAGACTGATTTTGAATGTGAAATGTTGTGACATAATTCATCGCATACAAATTAAATGCTTGATAACTCATCTAATAATTCAAGATTGCAAAACAAAAATTTGGCTGAAAGTTATCATCATATTTTTAGTTTATCATAGAGTCCCTTCAAGTCATTTGTTTTATTTTATATGTAAAGTCCATTGCGCGCCTCTCTATTGACCAAAACTAAAGTAACACGTGCTACACACAAAAATTAATTATAGAAAAGTACCTTGGATTTTTTTTTTTGGGAGGGGGGAGAGGGAGACCTTTACCTCTTTATATTGTCTTTGGACACAGCTGACCTAGCCCTGTACTTAAAGAAAAAAAAAATACAATCTCCGTACGTAAATGAGCCTAGTCGATCGTGGACGTTGATAACTTGACATATGTGATTCTCGTATAAGACTGACCTCATCTAAGAACTGAAATTCATTGAGATTTTGTGACCTAGTTCATGCAAGTTTGGCTTGGTTCCGCACTAAAATCAGTGGGTCCCACACCTGATGACTGCAAGGTGACGGCGACACGAGAATCTTTCTCGGCACAAGAAGAACAGCAAGTCGCCTCGAAGTCTTTCGAAGAACACGACAAATGCCAAAGAAAGAGCATCCCGAAAAGACGTGGTGGGGTTCAGCCTAATCCATGCGGATGATGACCTTCGATTACGATATGTCTGCCACGCGAGATGGTCGTCAGTCGACCATTCTCCATCACCATGGCCGACCAGGAGAGGAGTACAGGGGCTCCACAGAGTGCGTTTCTCCGTCTTCTTAAACTTGACCAACAAAATAATAATGAATTATAACAACAGCGGCATTTATCTTTAAATATTTTTCGACCACCGTCCGCGCGCTTCACCTTAAGGCTGATCCTCAACGAAAATGTGAAATGTTCAAAATCCCAAGAAGCCTTAAGTGTATTAAGTGTATTTCGAGGTGGTGGGTCTTCCGCTTAAGTGTCGCGCAGGGTTTCTGGACTCGTTTGTCCGCATGGCCTGCAGTTTCCAAAGACCAAAAAATGTATATATATATATATAACAACAGCGGCATCCAAAAGAAGATAATGATGTTTTTAGCATTTCCGCGGATCCGTATTCCTATTTTTGTATTTTTTTTTTCAATGAGGTTCTATCACGTGACATCGCTGTTTAATTTAACGGTAAAAGCTACCAAAAATCTTAACTATGCCTATTGTGATATATTTACCCTTTTTTTGTGACACCAAAAATCTTAAACTTATACTTATATGACACATTTATCCCAAACGTTTGATTTGTGACATCAAAAACCCCAAACTTTTCTTTTATGACACTAAAAACTCAAAACTCTTTTTTATGACATCAAATTTTTCTAATAAATATAAATTTGGGGTTTTCCTTATTACAAAACAAAGGTTTACGGTTTTTGATGTCACACAAGTATAAGTTTGGATTTTTTTGGTGTTGCGAAAAAAAAGTTTAGGGTAAATGTGTTACATGAATACAAGTTTGGGGTTTTTGATGTTACAAGAAAAAAGTTTGAGATAAATGTGCTACAATTGGTAAAGTTTGACATTTTTTGTGATTTTTTCTCTTAATTTAATTATATACTACTTTTATATGTTTTAAGTCATTTGAATCTTGAAGAATTGAAAATGTTGAATTCATATAGTATTAATGTATGTCTATATTAAAAGAAAGTATCAACCATTATCTCCATAGAGAATCACTATTTTTATACAGGGAACTATTAATTTCTAAAAGAAGTCATTCTTTATATCTCAAATTATAGAGATAATGATATTCTAGTGTTTTTAAAAAAAAAATCCTTCATAAAAATCGGCCATTAATTGACATGTTTTTTCAAAGGCAAATATAAAAGTAGTCAACTTGCTATAAGAGTAATAATTAGCAATGCATATGATAATAATAATTTTCATCACAAAACGTGCTGGACTTACATAAACACCGGCCATTAATTGACATGTTTTTCATGTGCCAATGGATGAATATAGCTATCAGAGTCTTTAGTACGTGCTTTATCCTCATCAGAACTTCTTTTTTTTTTTACAATGTTCAATCAAGCTCGTAATGTTGACTGGGTCCTTTAAGTATATGTGTGTGTGTGTGTGTGTGCGCGTGTGTGTGTTTTTTTTTTTTTTGTTAATTGTATCTATTTGAAAAGTTGACAAAAGTGTTCATCACATGGCATTAATTTGCAGTTTATTGCCATTCTAGCATCACATGCGGTGTTAGATGTTGTCGTCAAAAACCTTAAACAATACAGAATAATAAATATTTTTGAAAAATTCAGAAAACGGGAGAGTCGCCCAAGTGCGATGAGGGTCTTGCATCTCTCGTCGGGCTTCGGCGTCACCTAGTGTTTCAAGAAAATTCGTGGAACTTGCTGAATTTACAATGGTAGCTATATGGCATACTTTTGCAGTAGTGGTCAAGAAAAACTAAAAAGAGTTGGACCCATTGATTTTGGTTTTCATCGTTTACCAGCCACACCTAATTCCAACCAAATAACATTAGAAAAATCAAAGTAGAATTTCTATCACTATTGCTCTTGATTTTAACTCTCTAAAGAAGAGCAACTTCCTTTGCTCCTTTAGCTTGAAACAAAGATATGTTCAGTGCCACTCCTTGTCCAACCAGCAGATGCAATTGACAAAAGCAGCGCTGTATTCCAAATGGTGGGACTAGACATCCATTATCTCCTCTCTTTACTATGGAATCCTTGACAGGAACGTCCGTGTAATCTTGACGTTGGTCTTGACTTGGAAAGCAAAGCAACGATTTACATAGCCAACTCATATCTCTATGATTCGAGCTTCAATAATTGCTCAATCCGATTGTGAAGGTTTCTTTTATTAGGAGCGTGATTCACGCTGTCATGTCACAATCTATTATAGGAATTTCCACAATGAGCCCAATGCCGATCCGCACTAAAGAAGACATGGTGGGTTTCAGCCTGGTCCATGCGGATGATAACCTTTCTCGATGACGTTATGTCTGCTACGTGAGATGGTCGTCACTCGACCATTCTCCATCGCCAAGGACGACCAGGCGAGGAGTACAGGGGCTCCACAGAGTGCGTTTCTCGGTCTTCTTAAACTTGACCGACAAAATAATAATGAATTATAACAACAGCGGAATCCAAAAGAAGATAATGATGGTTTTAGCATTTCCGCGGATCCGTATTCCTATTTTTGTATTTATTTTCAATGAGGTTCTGTCATGTGACATCGTTGTTTAATTTAATGGTAAAAGTTACCAAAAATCTTAAACTATGCCTATTGTAATATATTTACCATTTTTTCTTTTGTGATACCAAAAATCTTAAACTTATACTTATATGACACATGTATCCCAAACGTTTGATTTGTGACATCAAAAACCCCAAACTTTTCTTTCATGACACTAAAAACTCCAAACTCTTTTTTATGACATCAAATTTTTGGGGTAAATTTTTCTAATAAATATAAATTTGGGGATTTCATTATTACAAAACAAAGGTTTATGGTTTTTGATGTCACACAAGTATAAGTTTGGATTTTTAAGTGTTGTGAAAAAAAGTTTAGGGTAAATGTGTCACATGAATACAAGTTTGGAGTTTTTGATGTTACAAGAAAAAAGTTTGAGATAAATGCACTACAGTTGGTAAAGTTTGACATTGTTTGTGATTGTTTCCCTTAATTTAATAATATCCTACTTTTATATGTTTTAAGTCATTTGAATCTTGAAGAATTGGAAATGTTGAATTCATATAGTATAGATGTATGTCTATATTCAAAGAAAGTATCAACCATTATCTCCGTAGAGACTCACTATTTTTATACAGGGAACTATTAATTTCTAAAAGAAGTCATTCTTTATATTTCAAATTATAGAGATAATGACATTCTAGTGTTTAAAAAAAAAACAATCCTTCATAAAAATCGGCCATTAACTGACATGTTTTTTCAAAGGCAAATATAAAAGTAGTTGACTTGCTATAAGAGTAATAATTGGCAATGCATATGATACTAATAAGTTTCATCACAAAACATGCTCGAATTACATAAACACTGGCCATTAACTGACATGTTTTTCATGTGCCAATGGATGAATATAGCTATGAGAGTCTTTAGTACGTGTTTTATGCTCATCGGAACTTTTTTTTTTTACAATGTTCAATCAAGCTCGTAATGTTGACTGGGTCCTTTAAGTGTGTGTGTGTGTGTGTGTTTTTTTTTTTGTTACTTGTATCTATTTGAAAAGTTGACAAAAGTGCTCATCACATGGCATTAATTTGCAGTTTATTGCCATTCTAGCATCACATGCGGTGTTAGATGTTGTCGTCAAAAACCTTAAACAATACAGAATAATAAATATTTTTGAAAAATTCAGAAAACAGGAGAGTCGCCCAAGTGCGATGAGGGTCTCGCATCTCTCGTCGGGCTTCGGCGTCGCCTAGTGTTTCAATAAAATTCGTGGAACTTGCTGAATTTACAATGGTAGCTATATGGCATACTTTTGTAGTAGTGGTCAAGAAAAACTAAAAAGAGTTGGACCCATTGATTTTGGTTTTCATCGTTTACCAACCACACCTGATTCCAACCAAATAACATTAGAAAAATCAAAGTAAGATTTCTATCATTATTGCTCTTGATTTTAACTCTCTAAAGAAGAGCAACTTCCTTTTCTCCTTTAGCTTGAAACAAAGATATGTTCAGTGCCACTCCTTGTCCAACCAGCAGATGCAATTGACAAAAGCAGCGCTGTATTCCAAATGGTGGGACTAAGACATCCATTATCTCATCTCTTTACTTTGGAATCCTTGACAGGAACGTCCATGTAATCTTGACGTTGGTCTTGACCTGGAAAGCAAAGCAATGACTTACATAGCCAACTCATATCTCTATGATTCGAGCTTCAATAATTGCTCAATCCGACTATGGAGGTTTCTTTTATTAGGAGCGTGATTCACATTGTCATGTCACAATCTATTGTAGTAATTTCCAAACTGAGTTTAAAATGATTAAAATCGTGGACAAGGACCTTTTTTTTTCAATCCTCTACCCATGAAATAAATTAGTTTCAATGGATTGACCATATATACAAACTTAACATTGTATTTAGATCTTTGTGTACAAACTATTATATTGATTTATGGTACATAAAATTAAAAGACCAAAGATCAATTGATAAACACTAATAATTCAATTTGCTCAGTGTTAACGCACTAATCCCATAACCCCTGCATTTGTGGGAAATCTAAAGTAGCAACTATATGAACAAGAGACTTTGTGCAAGCCGTCTCTATGTCTCTTAAATAGCAATGACTTTCGTAAGCAATTCCATGAAAAAAAAAATGTCTTGTTATAGCGTGCCTCTTGAAGGTGGATAATAACATGTCTTTTTACTAAATCAGATTTTATGAAATTCCACCAACGTGTTCTTTGAGATAAAAACGAAAATTTTGTAGGATGGACCTATGTATTATTAAAATGTGATCTTAGTTTGCAAATTCAACCTTTCTATTCAACATGATCTCTCACAATCATATGTCTATGATTCGAGCTTCAATAATTGCTCAATCCAACTGTGGAGGTTTTCTTTTATTAGGAGCCTGGTTCATGTTGTCATGTCACAATCTATTGTAGGAATTTCCAAACTGAGTTTGAAATGATTAAAATCATGAATAGAGACATTTTTTTTTTTCAATCCTCTACCCATGAAATAAATCAGTTTCAATGGACTGACTATATATACAAATTTGACATCATATTTAGATCTTTGTGTACAAACTATTATTTTGATTTACGGCAGATAGAATTAAAAGACAAAGGTAGATCAATTGATAAACGCGAATGATTCAATTTGCTTAGTGTTAATGCACTAATCCTAAACCCGATTACTAGAACCCCCAGCTTTTGTGGAAATCTAAAGTAGCAATTATATGAACAAGAGACTTTATACAAGCTATCTCTATGTCTCTTAAATAACAACCACTTTCGTTGAAGTACCATGAAAAAGATGTCTTGTTATGGTGTGCCTCTCGAAGGTGGACAATAGCATGTCTTTTTACTAAAGCAGATTTTTTGAAATTCCACCTACGTGTTCTTTGAGGTAAGAGCGCAAATTTTGCATGATGGACCTATGTTTTTTTAAATTGTGATCTTAGTATGCAAATTCAACCTTTCTATTCAATGCAATCCCTCACAAACATATGTTTTTTAAAATTTATGACTCATGTGGATTGTGAAACTCTATACAATAATTTGATTCATATGTACTTGTTGATATTCTTAAGATCTAACACTTTTTGCAGGCACAAATTTTTTTTAATTGAATGCTCAAAATTATGTTTCTCATGCTTTTGATGAGTATAATAAAGTATATGGACTGTTTAACTTAAACAAATGTCACAAACACATGCAGTTCACCTATTCACAAACACAATAATTCAAGATTGCAAAACAAAATGATTCGACTGGAAGTTATCACCAAATGGTTTTGATCATAGAGGCCTTTCGAACCATCTTTTCTTATATTAAATGTGAATTCCATCATGCTCCTCTCTTTTGACTAAAGTAAAGCAACACCTGTCACACAACAAAAATTAAGTGTAGAAAAGTACCTAGGAACGTTTAATCATTGGCCAATAATTCAAGATCGCAAAACAAAATGATTTGACTAGAAATTATCACCAAATGGTTTTGATCATAGAGGCCTTCCAAACCGTCTTTTCTTATATTAGATGCGAATTCCATCATGCTCCTCTCTTGTCACTAAAGTAAAGTAAAACTTGTCACACCACAAAAATTAAGTGTAGAAAAGTACCTAGGATTAATTTATGGGAAGACCTTAACCTTTTCATGCTGGCTTCGGACATAGTTGGCCCACCACTGGACCCAGGGAAAAGAATAATAATAATAATAAGAACATGCTTCACATGTGAGCGAGCCTAGTCGATCACCAACGTTGATTTATGTGGGCTCTATATAAGACTTACCTTATCTAACAATTGAAATTCATCGAGATCTTGTGCATCCGGTTCATGCAAGTGTGGCTTGGATCCGCACTAAAACCACCGGGCCCAATGCTTGGCGACCAATAGGAGAGGCTTGGTGATAGTGACACGAGACTCGCAAGGCTCTCTCGGTGCATGAATACTTCAAGTCGT
Organism: Eucalyptus cladocalyx; assembly: GCA_017140615.1. Taxonomy (NCBI): domain Eukaryota; kingdom Viridiplantae; phylum Streptophyta; class Magnoliopsida; order Myrtales; family Myrtaceae; genus Eucalyptus; species Eucalyptus cladocalyx. The sequence goes on from CM029519.1 coordinate 4,191,615, forward strand.
CTCGAAGTCTTCGGAAGAACAAAACAACATGCCACAGAAAAAAAAAAAAGCATACAGAAGAGACGTTGTGGGGTTGACTATGATCCATCCGGAGAATGACCTTTCTCAATGATGAAATGTGCATTACGCGAATTGAGGACGTCACTTGGGAGATTTCCCAATGACGAAGGTGTGCATCACAACAAGATGATCAAGTATGATAACAGCGGCGCCAGAAAAATATAATGATGATTTTCGCAATACCATGGATATGTCTCCCTATTTTATATTTTAATGAGCTCTTATCACATAATATCTTCTATTAAATTAATTATGCTGCTTTAATAGGTTTTAAGTTTTTTGAATTCTAAAATTGAAGATGTTGAAAATTATCATTCCACTTTGAGAATTATTATTTTCTAAAGAAGTCACTTTGTACATCTCGAATTACAAATATAATGACTTTCGGGTGTGTTAGACAAAGTAGCCCTCTTCTGTAAATATTAGAAAATATCGAGATACTTTTCATGTAGACTCAATATGTACCTGTCATTATATTTATTGTCATGTAAAGATGTATTAAAATCATAAAAAAACTTGCAATAATCTCAAGAATTTCTAATAATATATTGCAATATTTGTTTAAATAAGATTAGCATCCCAGAGTATATTTCTTATTGTAGTTCCAAGCAAATGTAAAAAGCGGTTGACTCTGAATTTTGTGCTGGACTGGGCAAGTGAAAAAAAAAAAAAAAAAGATGTCCGTACGTTGTAAGTGTTATAATTGGGAACAAATATGATAATGTTAATTATCATCATCAAATATGCTTGACTTGCATAGAAATTGACCATTAATTGACGTTCTTTCTTTTTCTACCAATAGATGAATGTAACTACCAAGTCTCCAGCACGTGTTTTCTCCTCAGATTAATCTTTGGCGTGATAGTGTAACTATTGGATCATAACTTTTACACAATGTCCAATCAAGCCCCTGATTTTTTTTTATTGGGTCTTTTAAGTGTATTATTTTTTTATTTGTATCAGTCCATCTATTTAAAAAATTTACGAAAGTGCTTACAATATGGCACTAAGTTGCAATAATTGCCATCATACAAAGGAGCAAAATGTCAGGAGTTTGCCACATGTGGAAGGTGTTTCTTTTATCTATCAAGGGCATGCGTCTGACTTTAGTTTCAATATAACATGAGGCATTGTGGCGACTTGGTTCGTAAGGAATGACAAACATAAGTCAATTATTTATATTCTGACACTCTGAATTTTCTCTTGCTTGTTGTTCCCATTATTGTCATATCTTCTCATTCTTTCACTTATTAATTATCTAGTTGGGAAATAAGCACGAGTCAACTACATATAAAATTGCTTGTATAGAGAAAATTTTGTAGTTGTGGTGTTCTTATTAGATATATATATATTGAGAACACAGTGGGAGAAAAGACACGTAAGACGTTGCCTAAATAAACATAAGAAATATTGTTAATGAGTTCTTAAGAGCAAGGGTGAAGTATACCGTTTGGAAAAGGATTTGATTAATAAATATTAATTACACCTATTACAATAAAAATATTATCAATGTACATCTTCTTTTGTCCGACTACTTAATAAGTGTCATAAAAGTGCCCCTTTCTTAATATATGAAAGTTCATATAAATTTATTGCATGCTAATTTTATCCAAATCTCTAAATTATTAGTAAATATTATGCATAGTAATTAAGATCGCTTATAGGAGAAAACCCATCTCAAGCAATGAATAGAACAATGATTTTATTTTAATTTTGATTGAATCTTCTTAGATTAAATGGTAATTGACTTGCCATCAAAACCCCAAAAATCTCCAACATAGTTCAAAACAAAATATTGCTTTTCTTTTTATTTTTACTATAAAGAATATGGACTATACAACTTAAATAAATGTCACAAATATGTGCAGTTCCTTATTCACATATGTTTAGTAAAGCTCTATATATTTAGGAAGGCTGGTGAGGTTATTTTGAATGTGAGACTCTACAATGGAATATATTGCATTCAAATTAAATGTTTTATCATTCAATAAGAATTTAAAACAAAACTGATTAGGCGAGGAAAATTGTAAACAAGCTATTTTGATCTTTGAGTCCTCTTTCTTTTTGAAAGCTTTTTTTTTTTCCCTTTTTCGAAAGTGCTCATTGAGTCCTCTTCCGAGCAGTCGGTTTATTATGTATTGCGCACCTCTATCGAGGCCAAAAGTAAAGTAATGTGTTTCACGGCAAAAGTGAAACATAGGAAACGACCTTTTTATCATCCTTTGAGGCTTTTCCTTTCCAGTTGGCCTGACCCTGCGTCCCAACATTAACAACATGCTCCGCATGTTGATGAGTCCGGTCGATCTCCAACGTTGATTTACGTGGGCTCCACATGCGACTAATTCATCTAACTGCTGAAATTCATTGGGTTTTGTGCATCCGGCTCATGCACGTGTGGCCTGGGTTGCGTGCTAAAACCTCCGGGCCCGATGCCTAGTGACCGCATGATCCTTGCATGGGAAGACTTGGTGACGACCGAGGACGAAGACTTGTGAGTCGTCTTGGAATCGTTTTAAGAAAACGATAAAATGCGAGAGAAAAAGTAAAGAAAAGAGATATTTCTCCCAAGAAAAATAATTAATAAGATTATCTTTCCTTTAATCTAGGAGTCATTGCTTTCTAAAAAAATGTGTTACTTTTCATGTTACAATGTTTGAAAAAAGCAATCCCTTTAATGTATATTAACATATATCGTGCTCTTTGCGGATAAATCCCATAACCATATTTGGGGTTATACAAAGATGTATTAAAATCATCAAAAACAACAATCTTGCAATAATCTCAAGAATTTTCTAATGATATGTGGTAGTAATTGATTAAATGAGATAGGCATCTAAAAGTAGATTTGTAATAGTAGTTCCAAACAAAACGAAAAGAAATTGACAAAGGGGACTTGGTTGATGGCTATTAAATTATAGTTAAATACATTATTAATAAAAAGAAAGATTAATAATCTAGTCACGGACAATGTAAAAGTATAACTTTATTGCATTATGGGATCCAAAATAGGATTTGTCTTCACCTTTAACCGCCTGATCTATGGGGAGACATTAAATGTTATTTCAATCTCGGGATAACTATGTTTTTAAGCAAAACTACTTATAAAATATGTTTCTTTGTTGGCAAAATATTTTCATGCACCTAAGACCATTGGATTAGATCCATTATAGCCATTGATCATAAAGACCACACAAGTAAGTTTCACATGACCAATGGCTAAAATTGCATTGGGTCGATGGACGAGGCAAGAGAACCTTTATACAATGTTCTAGTTGGAAAATTGCCTCTATTTAAAGTTATGAGCCAATGAACCTAGAAGTCATATCTTTTTGTATGCAATACTTCAGTGTTTAGCAATTAATATGGTTAGGTATGCCTGTGACATGGAATACTCTTCTCATTCTAAAATTTTCTTGTTAATATCATAAATCGGTCGCATACAAATATAATTTAACAAGTCAATCACAAAATCCATGTCATATGAATTCTAGTCAACTTTGTGTTTGAGTTTTGAAAAATTAATGCGACTTGTAATGGAAAAAGGATTTGACTTATACATAGTCATTACACATATAACAATAAAAATCAGTATTAAAAATTAATAATATATACTTTTTCGATGCTTAACTAGTGTCATCATTCTTAATATTTGAAAATTTATATAATTGTAACGCGCCATGGGGCAATCTAAATTTTCTAAACTATTAGTGGTACTATGTATAGTAATTAAGATCACCAATAGGAGAAGGTCCTATTTAGGCGGTGAATACAATAAATATCGTATTTTAATTTTATTAAAATCATCTTATTTGAAAAGGGTAATATCACAAACCAAAAAATCTTGACACCAGGTCCAAAATAAGTTAATAACCCTTTTTTTTTTACAGTTCAAAGTATCTGAACTGTTCGCTTGTTCACATGCATCTAGTAAAACTCTGTCATAATGCGAGATGTTGTAACAAAATTCATTACACATAAATTAAACGCTTGATCACTCAATTAATAATTCAATATTGCAAAACAAAAAATTTGACTAAAAGTTACCGCCATATATATATTATCATGAAGTCCTCTGGAGTCAAGTTGCTTTCTGGCCTTTGTCGGCCATGTAGCCATTATTAAAGCTTCGTGTCATGTCGACCTCGCTGCAGCGGGGCAAGATTTAGGCCTCAGCAATAGCCGAGGGACCCAACCCAACCGTACTGCCCTGTCCAACGTTTAGAATTCATACATGTGAACGCCAATATTGAGAAGATACGGAGAGATCTTGTTTCGAAAGCGTGTGAGAGAGAGAGAGAGAGCTTCGTGTCATGTCAACCTCGCTGCTGCAGGGCAAGATTTAGGCCTCAGCAATAGCCGAGGGACCCAACCCAATCGTACTGTCCTGTCCAACGTTTAGAATTCATACATGTGAACGCCAATATCGAGAAGATACGGAGAGATCTTGTTTCGAAAGCGTGTGAGAGAGAGAGAGCTTCGTGTCATGTCGACCTCGCTGCTGCAGGGCAAGATTTAGGCCTCAGCAATAGTCGAGAGACCCAACCCAACTGTACTGCCCTGTCCAACGTTTAGACTTCATACACGTGAACGCCAATATCGAGAAGATACGGAGAGATCTTGTTTCGAAAGCGTGAGAGAGAGAGAGAGAGAGAGAGAGAGCTTCGTGTCATGTCGACCTCGCTGCTGCAGGGCAAGATTTAGGCCTCAGCAATAGTCGAGAGACCCAACCCAACTGTACTGCCCTGTCCAACGTTTAGACTTCATACACGTGAACGCCAATATTGAGAAGATACGGAGAGATCTTGTTTCGAAAGTGAGAGAGAGAGAGAGACCCAACTTTTGACCGGCGATGTGTCCAGTTCCTTCGGTGGCTTCATATTAGTCCATATAGACCTGGCAGACCTAGCCCAGGACTCAAAAAAAATAATAACAATGAAGAACACGACAAATGCCAAAGAAAGAGCATCCAGAAAAGACGTGGTGGGGTTCAGCCTGATCCATGCGGATGATGACCCTCGATGACGATATGTCTGCTACGTGAGGTGGTCCTCACTCGACCATTCTCTATCGCCATGGACGTCCAGGAGAGGAGTACAGGGGCTCCACAGAGTGTCTTTCTCGGTCTTCTTAAACTTGACCGAGAAAAATAATGATGAATTATAACAACACCAGCATCCAAAAGAAAATAATGATGTTTTTCTCATTTCCGCAGATTCATATTCCTATTTTTGTATTTTTATTTCAATGAGGTCCGTCATGTGACATCACCGTTTAATTTAATTATATACTACTTTTAAATGTTTTAAGTCATTTGAATATTGAAAAACTGAAAATGTTGAATTCATATGGTACAGATGTAAAGTATCAATCATTATATCTGTGGAGAATTACTTTTTTCATTCAAGAAACTAATAGTTTCTAAAGAAGTCATTCTTCATATCTCAAATTACAAAGATAATGACATTCTAGTGTTTAAAAAAAGCAGCCCTCCTATTTGTATAGTAACAAGTTTTGCATACTTTCCATGTAGTCTAGTCATATATCTACAACAATGTTTATGATCATCTAAAGATGTATTAAAAACATAAATAATAATAATGACGGCGACATTGCAATAATCTCAAGAATTCTTTAATAGTGTACTGCAATATTTAATTAAATAAGATTAGCATCCGAAAGTACATTTGCAATTGTAGTTCCAAACAAATATAAATGCAATCGACTTGGAATTGTGCGTTGGATATGCTAATTTCGACTATCAATCAAAGGCAAATATAAAAACTAGCCGACTCGTTGTAAGAGTAAACATTGGCAACGCATATGATAATAATAATTTTCATCATAAAACATGCTCAACTTACATGAAAATCGGCCATTAACTAACATGTTTTTTTCATGTGCTAACAGATGAATATAGCTACCAGAGTCTGTAGTACATGCTTTATCCTCATCAGAACTTTTTATACAATGTTCAAACAAGCTTGTAATGTTTTTATTTTTGACCGCATCCTTTAAGTATATGTGTTTTTCTACTTGTATTTGGCCATCTATTTGAAAAATTGACGAAAGTGCTCATAACATGGCATCAATTTGCAGTTTATTGCCATTCTAGCATCACATGTGGTGTTAGATGTTATCATCAAAAAACTTAAACAATACAAAATAATAAATATTTTTGAAAAATTTAGAAAACGGGAGAGTTGCCCTGGTTCCATGAGCGTCTTGCATCTCTCGTCGGGCTTCGGCATGGTCTAGTACTTCAAGAAAACTCGTGGTGTGGCATACTTTGCAGTAGCACTCAAAGAAAAACTAAAAAGAGTCGGACCCATTGATTTTTGTTTAAATCGTTTGCCAGGTACACCTGATTCCAACCAAATAACATTACAAAAATCAAAGTAGAATTTCTATCATTATTGCTTTTGATTTTAATTCTCTAAAGAAGAGCAACTTCCTCTGCTCCTTTAGCTTGAAACGAAGATATGTTCAGTGCCATTCCTTGTCCACTAGCAGATTCAATTGACAAAAGCAGCGCTGTATTCCAAATGGTGGGCCCAAGACATCCATTGTCTCCCCTCGTCCCTCTTTACTAAGGAATCCTTGACAAGATCGTCCCGGCAACCATGAGGCTGGTCTTGACCTGGAAAGCAAAGTGACTTACATGGCCGACTCATATCTGTAGTTCGAGCTTCAATGATTGCTCAATCCGACTGTAGAGATTTTCTTTTATTATGATCCTGATTCACATTATCATGTTGTAATCTATTATAGGAATTTCGAAATTGAGTTTAAAATGATCAAAATCGTGAATATAAACCTTTTTTTTCTTCCTTCAATCCTCTATCTGTGAAATAAATCAATTTCATTGGATTGATCATATATACAAACTCGACATCATATTTAGATCTTTGTGTACAAACTATTATATTGATTAATGGTAAATAGAATTACAAGACCAAGGTAGATCAATTGATACACGCTAATGATTCAATTTGCTCAGTGTTACTGCATATATATTAAACGTTTAATCATTTAGCCAATAATTTAAGATTGCGAAATAAAATGATTTGATGGAAGTTATCACCAAATGGTTTTTATCATAGAGGCCTTTCAAACCGTCTTTTTCTTATATTAGATGCGAAGTCCATCATGCCCCCTCTTTTGACTAAAGTAAAGTAACACCTGTCACACAAAAAAATTAAGTGTAGAAAAGTACCAACGATCAATTTATGGAGAGACTTTAACTTTTTTTTTTTTTGGTAAAGATAATTAAATTAAAAGAGGGAAAGCTTACAAAAGATCGGAAGCTTACAAAATACTTTAACCTTTTTATGCTGGCTTCGGACACAGTTAGCCACCCCCAGACCCAAGAAAGAAAGAAAAAAATAATAATAAGAACATACTTCGCATGTGAGCAAGCCTAGTTGATCACCAATGTTGATTTATAGGGGCCCTATGTAAGACTTACCTTATCTAACAATTGAAATTCATCGTGATCTTGTGCATCCGATTCATGCAATTGCAGCTTGGATCCCCACTAAAACTACCGGGTCCAACGCCTGGCAAACAACAGGAGAGGCCTGGGGACAGTGACACGAGACTCGCAACGCTCTCTCGATGCGTGACCACTTCAAGTCGTCTCGAAGTCTTCGGGAGAACAAGACAACATGCCGCAAAAAGAAGAAAGAAAAGGCGTGCAAAGGGGACATTGTGGGGCTCATTGTGATCGAGAATGACCTTTCTCAGTGATGAAATGTGGATTACGCGAATTGAGGACGTCGCCTGGGAGATTTCCCAACGATGAAGGTGTGTATCACAGCAAGATGATCAAGTATGACGACGGCGGCACGAGAAAAATATAATGATGATTTTCGCAATACCACGGATACATCTCCCTGTTTTATATTTCAATGAGCTCTTATCACATAACATCGTCTATTAAATTAATTATGCTGCTTTAATAGGTTTTAAGTTTTTTGAATCTTATAAAATTGAAAATGTTGAAAATTATCATTTCACTTTGAAATTTTTTATTTTCTAAAGAAGTCACTTCGTACATCTCGAATTACAAATATAATGACATTCGGGTGTGTTTGACAAAGTAGCCCTCTTCTATGAATATTAGAAGATATCGGAATATTCTTCATGTAGACTCAACATGTACTCATAACCATATTTATTGTTGTGTAAAGATGTGTTAAAATCATTAAAAAAAAATAATTTGCAATAATCTCAAGAATTTCTAATAATATATTGCAATATTTATTTAAATAAGATTAGCATCCCAGAGTATATTTCTAATTGCAGTTCCAAGCAAATGTAAAAAGCAGTTGACTCTGAATTTTGTGCTGGTTATGGGCAAGTGAAAAAAAAAAAAATACTGTCCATATGTTGTAAGAGTTATAATTGGGAACAAATATGATAAAGGTAATTATCATCATCAAATATACTCGACTTACATAGAAATCAGCCATTAATTGACGTTCTTTTTTTGTGCCAACAGATGAATGTAGCTACCAGGTCTCCAGCATGTGTTTTATCCTCATATTAATCTTTGGCATGATAGTGCAGCTATTGGATCATAACTTTTACACAACATCCAATCAAGCCCGTGATGTTTTTTTTTTTATTTTTTTATTAGGTCCTTTAAGTATATGCTTTTTTTATTTGTATCAGTAATCTATTTAAAAAATTTACAGAAGTGCTGCCAATGTGGCACTAAGTTGCAATCAATTGCTATCGTAGCACCACGTATGATATTAGGTGTGGCCATCAAAACCTTAAACAATATGAAAAGTTAAATAATGTTTGAATCCTAGAAGGAGCAAAATGTCAGGAGTTTGCCACATGAGGAAGGTGATTTCTATTGTCTATCAAGGGAATAATTGACTTCAATTTCAATATAATACGAGGCATTGTGGTGACTTGGTTTGTAAGGAAGCCTTAGAAATAGAGAAAATATACATTACTCAAAGGTAAACTACAAGAAATGCTTTTGTTTTCAATATTTTGATAAGAGAATTTTTTTTTTTTTTTTTGGTTACGCCTGCAAATCAATTAAAATATAGTTTGAGAGACTTATTTGCATTGTCGTTTAAGATATTATATAGGATCCGGTCAATGACTAAAATATTAATTTAGTCTAAGCCATTAATCTGTAAGGTTTTTGGTAGATAGTGAGAAAAAAGTACTAGTTTTTCTATCACCTTTTCAGAACAAAAAACTTTTTTATCGCCTTTAATATAGGTTATATATCCCTTGCAAGCTAGTGTTTTTCATCACGGTTCATTTGTACTGAACTTACAAAACAATTTAAGTTCTTTCATCCTAAAAATAAAACGAGTTTGTTCTGAAATAAAGTTATTATCAAGTAAATTACTGATACTTCTTTATTGATCTTGTGATCCTCTCCTATAGGTTTGGATAAGGACTTTTTGTTCTTGATGAATTGACTAATATAATGTTTTTCATCCCTTCATCAGATTTGAAAGTAATCATATGAAGGTTGGAAGATGTGGTATTTTCTGAGTTTTGAATCCGTTTTAACATCTAAACTGATTAAATGACCTATAAAATGAAGAGAAAGTAAAGCAAATTGAGATTTTATTTTTGTTTTGTCATCATATCTAATTAAGATAATATTATGGAAAAGGAAGGAAGAGTGAAAATAGACACTTTTTCTGGCCTATCATAATCCTTTTGGCCAACAATTCTATTACCTTTTCATGGAAATGAAAATTATATTATGATTAATTGCAATATAATTAGGTAAAAGTAAATACTGAAAGTGAATGAAGATTCTTACTTGTCATAAAAGTGAACTGGGATTATAATAAGAAAAAGGAAAGATAAAAAGGAGTGAGTAGATTATATTTCTGGCCTATTATTATATGTAAGGAGAAGAAGACAACAAAGAATGGATAAAGGGAAAGAGAGATAACGATAATGTCAAAATGACTATATTTCGACCTTCTATTAGTCTACCTCAGTGCACTGTAATATTAGATTGTGACAATTAAACTTACACAACTATAAGCCCAAAACAAATGTCAAACATAACATATATATATAGAATACACAATCAATCCTAGAAGTCCTTATGGACAATTAATAGACATGTCATTATAGTAACAAAGGATCATATGCTAGAACCTGCAAAATAGAAAAGAGAGCCCGTTGTCCCGTGTTGGCTCATCCTGGAAGTAGTTGAAGTCACATGGGAGTAGAGATTTTCTTTATCCACCATGCTTTCGGTCTCTTCATTGTTTTCTTCAACTATTGAGCTATCAAGCTCGTAGTTAATCTTTGCGAGTTGCTTAGCCACTTCCCTCATTGCCAGCCTCGTCCCGCCACTTGGGTCAAAGCACTTCACTGCGATCTCAGCAGCCATTCCTACTCTCTTCATTTCACCTTCACTAGCGGCCTTGAAGCTTATGACATTAGATAGTGTCTTATCCTTCGTGGAAGAGATGAAACAATGGATAATATTGATTGAATCTTCGGACTTAGTAATAAAACTTGTAGGCTTCTTTTCAGTGAGCAACTCCACGAGGACAACTCCAAGGCTATATACATCACTTTTAACTATTAGTATACTAGTGGTTAAATATTCTGGATTGATGTAGCCCAATGTCCCTTGTAGTTCATTAGCTACGACACGATTACATTCTGGTGATATAAGTATCAAAGTTCCAAAATCATATACTTTTACAGAGTAATTTTGGTCTAGAAGTATGTTTACTGACTTGATGTCGCTATGAATGATTGCGCGTTTTGCATAGGAGTGCATATACCCGAGTGCAAGAGTAGCTTCGGTAGTTATTCTGAGTTGGTTTTTCCATGGTCTTAAGATGGCCGACGCATTCTTATGGATGTGTTGGAATAGGTTACCATTCGAAATGTATTCATAAACTAGCAAGGGTATTCTAGTCTCCAAACATATGTCATGGAGCTTCACTATATTTTTGTGGTTTATATGCATCACAATTTGAAGTTCATGTTGGAAATCCCCCTTGATTAGAGACTTGTGCACATCATTAGGCTTCTTGACTGCAACCACTATGTACCCCGCTATTTTGCCTCTATAGAATAAATTGAAATTGCCCTTGCCAAGCTTATTGTTATCGTCATAATTGTTGATTAATTTTGCTAGCTCAGCCTCATTAAAGATTTGAACAATTTGGTGTTTCAAGAGCTCTCCTTTATTTCGGCTAATGTTTTTCTTTTTGATTTTCCTCCTCTGCCACTTGTCAATGACTAAAGTACCAACAACCAAAAGAAGAAGGCTCCAATAAGCTGCACTAGATTAATAATTCAAGCATGTAATCCTTATATGACCCACATATTTCATAAAATAAGTTAATTTCAAATGGACTACCCATTTAATCTATTATTACATAATCCACATCCATTATCATCTATTTGGATGATTGGTCCATCTTTGAAAGTACAATTACCTATTTTAGCGGTGATAAAAATGGTTTTTGACAGGCTACATATTATGTATCATGTAACAATCCTTATTTGTCTTTATCTAAAATTTGAGGCGCATCATTACAAAACCAAATAAGTAATCAATTGAACTCAATTCAAGTACATATTACTAGCGTCTTCTATTACTTCTCCCAATGTCTTTCCTTAATTATAATGAAGAAAGTTTGTAATAAAGAAAAAAGAATGAAGAAGCATTCACCTCCTATATATGCTATAAAAACTCAGTCAAATCTTTTAACCACTTACGTATGAACATAGATAGCGCTCAAATTTGTATCTAGTTAATATATAACATGCCAATTAAAAAACTCGATTGAAGGATATATACTCTACCTAGAGATCCAAGAAAACACAATCATTTTCATTTACATATTAATTATGTCTCTCAACCTAATTTTAACCACCTTGAAATGAAAATTTGCCTCGCCGCCTCCCCATGCCTCGTGTGGGGGCACCACCTGGAATTAATTTCTTTTATATGGCCATCAAATATTTTTCGTATGCTAATAATAATGAATGGTTTCAGGACTGGATTTCATACAAAATGGGTGGGCTCACGGGCCGGTTTTATAGAGCCGAACAACCTCCAACCTTCACAAATTGGTCGACGTGGGATAATGCGAAGATGAAATATATAGAAGATAATTGTACCGCATTGTTTACCTAAAGGACTTTTCAAACTTGCATTTTCTTTGAAAGCAAGACTTGTAAGGAGAAGTGATTATCCTTATTATTATTACTACTACAAAAATTATTACAAATAAAATAAAAGAAATAAAAAATTATGTTTTTTTTCTTAAAAGTGTAGACGCGGCAGGGTTAATGCTATCCCGGGCAGAGATTCCTCATGCCTCGTGCCCATCCAGACCCCACTGTCCCCAGGCTTTCAGGTATGTATCCATTCCTTTTTTGTAGCTTATTATCCAAACTATGACATTTAATTATGTAAATGCTTAATTTCAATTACTTTAAATATGCAAGATAGAGTAAAAAATGTATTTTCATACCCAGGACAAACTATTACTTCTACGGTCAAATCTCAATTAAATTGTTACCATGAATTATTATGCCATACTCTGCGACCTAATCTCAAATTGCACAAGCAGTGCAAATGAGATCCGTCACATGTCCAATAGCTACACTTCTGTTTATTCTAAAAATCTTTGTTTGTCCGTTTCTACTTTTTTACATTTTTTCTTTATTTTTTCTCTGTTTCTTTTTCTTTAATCTATTTTATTAGATAAACAATTGCATATCTTGTGAACCATTTACGGGATAATACCTAAAGGGAACATTTGTTACCCAAATCCAAACTCAACTAAGACATGCTAGTCTGAATTCTGTAAAAGGATTTGGCAAAAGAAAAATAAAAATAAGCCCCAATGTGTGATAATTGAACGCGAGTTGAGTTTCTTGTATTCTAGTAATCCAGCTAAGCTCCATCAATCTTGAAGGTCATCCTTTTGCGCAAGTTCACCAAGCAATGGTCTTTGGCCTTCGTGTCGCTCTAGTGCTTAGGAGCCATTGTTACTTTAGCAATTCACAAGATGTTAAAAGAAAGAAATTCTCGAATTTTATACCATTATAAGGGCTTTTCGAGTCTTGAATCAGAAGCTCTAGTTGTTCGTTTTCACATAAAGATGCCGTGCATCCTCCCACAAGTGGAGTTTCAAAGTGTTAGCTTCAGAACAGAAGGGGAAAAAAATGCAAAAAGTGAGGAAAGAAAAACAAAGAAAAGATGTAATGGATGTTAGCCTGGGACTAAATAGGGACACGTGGTAGCTTGTGTTACGGGAAATTGCACCTACTAAGTACGGTATAATAATAATAATAATAATAATAATAATAATAATAATAATAATAATAATAATAATAATCCCTAAAGCATGTAAAGTTTTAGGAGAATCGAGAGAATTATGAGAAAAGATTGTTTCTGCAACTGATACATTTCCATGAGCTGAGTACATGTATTTATACGAGAGATTACAAGCCATTAGAATCAATCAAATTGAATTTAAAATCCCTTGATCTTAGCACTTGCTTGTTATGTGAGATCCTTGATTTGAGCACTTAACCGATTTGGTTTGATCTTGATTCCCTTATTTGTGTCATTATTCTTAACACACCCACACAAGATGGCGCATCCATTGAAGACGCCAATCTTGGGTCGTAAATAACTTAACGAACGTTTGGATAATGGTTTTGTGAGGGCATCTGCAAGTTGATCTGTGGTTGAGATTTGGAGACACAAAGAACTTTGTTTGCAACTAGATCACGAACGAAATGGTAATCTATGGCAATGTGTTTCATTTGGGAGCGAAATACCGGATTTGCACATACATATGTGGCACCGATGTTGTCGCAGTACAGAGTTGGGGTGGTGATTGGTTTGATGCTAAGTTCGGATAGTAGGTTCTGGACCCATTGTAGTTCTGTTGTGGCTGTGGCAACGGCGTGGTACTCAACTTCGGTCAAGATCGGGCAATTGTGCATTGTTTTCGAGCACTCCAAGACACCGGATTAGGTCTGAGATATATGACAAATGCATAGGTGGATGATCAGTCATCGGTATTGCTTGCCCAATCAGCATCAGAGAACCAATGAAATATGCTTCCTTTTAAGTACTAGAGAAGTTGCTTAGCAGCAGCCCAATGTGTAATTTTGTTGATGGAGAATGCAATGTTGGGTCTTGTGATAGTGAGATATTGAAGAGCCTCAATAAGACTTCAATACTCACTTGTGTTGGTTGCTTCAGCTAGATCATTGGCAAATAAGTTGAGTCCCTCAGCTAATGGAGTGCCTACCTCCTTGGCTTCATCCATTTTGTGTTTTTGTAAAAGCTTACGGATATACTTATGTTGAGAGAGAAGTATACCCGTCTTGATTGGGATCACTTTAATGCCAAGGAAGTGATGAATTGTTCCCAAATCTTTGACAGAGAAATGTGTAGATAGTGCTTCAGTGAATTTGGTGATGAAAGAGGTCTCATTACCTATGATGATGAGATCGTCAATGTAGACAAAGACGAATATTGTAATTGGACCTATGGTGTAAATGAACAAGGATGGATCGGAGCGAGAGCTATGAAAACCATGAGTGTGTAAGAATTTAATCAATGCGTTGTACCATGCCCTTGGCGCTTGTTTTAATCCGTAAATAACTTTTCTTAATTTGTATACATGGTTTGGTCGAGTCTGATCAATAAACCTCGGAGGTTGAGTCATGTATACTTCATCTGTGAGATCCCCTTGTAGGAACCCATTGTTGACATCAAGTTGCTAAAGTGGCCATCCTCGGTTCAATGCAATAGAAAGCATAACACGAATGGTGGTTGATTTGACAACAAGACTAAAGGTATCCTTGTAGTCAATCTTGCGATGTTGGTGGAAGCCTTTGGCAACTATACGCGCATTGTAGCGCGCAATACTACCATCGGATCGGTGTTTAATTCGAAAGATCCACCTACAACCAACAACATTACTAGAATTTATGTTAGGGGTGAGATCTCATCATGTTCCATTGCATACCAACACATTAAACTCCTCGGACATGGCATGTCGCCATTTGGCATCACGCAAGTGTCTCGCCCTGATCCTCCGAGCACATGCCAATCCCTCCTTGATCGATTAATAGCGACGTCCCAGGACGCATCGCCGACCCATTCATTTTAATGCGCATGCGGAAGCAAATAAACAATCCCCAAACAACAACAAAATGGGATAGGAAAGTAGGACCAATTTTTCACAAAATACCTTTTTATAAACACACAGGTCTATAAACAAGGGTTTATAAAAGGGATCGGCTCCCAACAAAAGAAAATTGTCCTATGACTAGCTAGTCAGACAAGATCGCCGATCCTTCGGGCTTCACTTCCTAAACTTCGGGGCTTCTAATCCTCCACCAACACCATATAAGGACCTGAAAATGGTTATACAATAGCCAGTCAGACAATATCTCAGCAAGTTCAACCCCCTACGACTCGATTAGGAAGAAAATACGCCTTGAGGGCTGCCTAAGCACAAACATAGATCATAGGACTTACCTTTACCTTTGTTCCTTCCTGCAAGTCAGTATATCTCAAAGATACACAAATTACACCAATTAAATCACTTCAATGCAATCGGATCGAACTATCGATCAATTGACTTAGTCGATTACATGTCATCACGACCTTCTCTCGGTCGGCCCAATCAATACTATCAATAAAGTTCGACCACCTTGTGGACAGTTTACTCTAAGCTGAAAATATATAGTAGCTTGCCTCATGGCTATAAATAGTATACTATTCTTTCTCTAAGATGACATATCAAGTCATTGAGCTAATATGCATATTGTTCATTCTCCAAGATGACATATAGAGTCACCGAGCTGATATGCATATTGTTCCTTCTCCAAGATGACATATAGAGTCATTGAGCTTATGTGCATACTGTTCCTTCTCCAAGATGACATATAGAGTCACCGAGCTGATATGCATACTATTCATTCTCAAGATGACATATAGAGTCATCAAGCTGATAAGTATAATTAACTAGTGATTTCTCAACTTTTATCATACCCGATAAAGATACTCGTGTGTGGGTATACGATCGACCTTAGTCAAAATGCAATAATTTCCTTTCCATAAATCCCACCATTTCATATGGTCGACCAAAATGTTTTTGGTGTTGTAAACCAACAGTCGGTTATTTTCCAATTAAATACTGAAAATAAATAAATTTAGGAATATATCCTAAATTCACAATTCATACCAAATCAGTACAAATTCGAGATCAATTAAATAAACAGATCACACCATCACAATCGGCATAAAATTCCGATCACTAGTTATCCCGGTCTAATTTCCGGAAAATAAATAAATAGTTAAGTAATTACGGAAAATAATTATTAAATGCCAATAAATACCAAAAACGCATACTTAGGCCTGTAAAGCCTAATTATATGCCGGAACGGGCCCGGAAAAATTCCAAGACTCGTTAAATAAATATTAGAGCATATCTACTTGCTAATTACACAAAACTAACCACCTAACATGCATCAGTAATTAACTTATTTACTAAACCGTTCTAATTATCCATTAAACCAATCTTAGTCTAAACTAATCAACCCTTAAGTATCATTAACCTTCTAAGCAAGGATTAATGAGTTAAACTAGTTTGATTAACGAACCGCTCGATTTGAAACAACGGGGGCGTGACGAGCCTCAACTATCTCCAAAGCAGGCCTAGCTTTCAGGGCTAGGAACACCTCTAAAACGGGCCTAAACCACTGCTTGAAACCATTGGTTCAGGTTCTGTTCGAGGCTGGTTGAGGCGGTTTCGGTGGCTGGCTTGGGTCAGAACTAGTGGAGGAGCTGCAGCAGGGTCAGGCGGCCAATGGCGGGGCCTCACGGTGGTTGAGGCGAGCTGGACGGCAGCTTGTGCTGGTCGAAGGGCCTCTTGGACACACGGACAGAGGCGGATGGAGACGGCTGGGTGATAGGAACTTACGGCGAGCAGGTGTGTGAGCGAGCGGCACGGCCAGGACATGGACGGCATGTGGCGGCAACTGGCTTGCGGGGTCAGCGGCTTTGGCTTGCTGGGCGTCAAGCAGTGAATGGAGGGAAGGAGAGGAAAAGGTCGACGGTAGTAAGATGGGGAAGAGGATGAAGGAGAGGAGGGAACAAGGGGCCTACCTTGGCCTTCTTATCTTCTTATGGTCCCCTTGACCATTCCCATCCACTAGCTGAGTTCCATGGCCCAAATTCAGCCACCAAGGCTTGCTTCTAGAAGCTCAAGATGGTCCAAACATTGTGGGTGGTGGGGGCACACAAATTTGGCTCGGTTTCTCTTCAATTGGACACTCAATCCTCCTCGAATGAATCCAATTCGGTCTCTAACAATTCAATTGTCGAGTCAATAATAAATTGGTATTTTTCCTCACCAATTGAACCATCTTGCTTCTCAAATGCCGATAAAAAACGATCATCGACATTTTCTGCACAAAAACGACCCTACGATAACTTTTTCCCAAAAAGTCTCGGTTTGCAGAAAAATCTTTGGAGACTGAGTCGACGTTCCTAAAATGATTTGTGACATGATAGAACTTTCAATTTCTGAAATCGGATTCAAATTTACGGTTAATTTCACTTTGGCGTGTTTTTAGCGTGACCTAGGCTACCAGACAGCTTTCAGAAATTTTTAGTGCAAATGACCTATGGTCGATTTTTTTCAAGCCACAATGAAGCCACTCGACATATTGGCGACTCTCGGTTGTCGTGAAAATCTCGATGATTCAAATACGGACATAGGGTACCAAAATGATAGAAAAATCAGTTTAGTATCGATCGACGAGAATTTCTCAATTTGGTGGAATCACCCACGTTTAACCACACATTCTAGTCGAACTGATCTATTTCTGATTTCCAATCGACTTATATATGTGCCACAATGATCTCTGCAGATGAACACGGTCGAGTAATCGATTCATGGTCGAATCCTCAAGTCTATTTGCCTTAAAGTCTCTTATTGACTTCCCCAGATAGTCTGGTTATCTCACGAGTGATCAGCTTTGAGAATAGCACTATAGGCGTGTCGATGAAACCCTAATTAACTTAATTGAAAGCATAATTGAAAATTTGGGATGTCACAGCAAGGCTTGAGTAACGCATGTTGGTTTGATGGTGTTGAGTAGAGGGTGTTTAGTGGTGTGATGAGTTTGTTTAGGTTTGAATATATTATTCCTAGATTGTGTAGTTTTTGGATGGTTGTGGGTTGCGATTGGTGGAGGTGGTGGTAAGGTCAATTGTGGTGGAGTCTCAAAGGATGAAGGAGGTTGATCCAATGGGCAGGGGTTTATGGTAGATAGTGGTGTGTCATTTTTATCTGATTTGGTTTGGGTTTTTGTTAAAGGGTCAGTTGTAGGTAGGTTGAGTGGTGGTTGAGGTTGTGATTCGGGCTAAGGATGATCGTTGGTGGTGTTAGTGTTGCGAACTGGAGAGATCGCTGTTGCGTAAGGAGTAGGCAATGAGTCATCAACAATTGTAGAAGCTTGTAGTTGGATCGACATTGGGACAGGAGGCGAGGCTGGACTCGTTTGTTGGTCAGCTATTGGGAGTTGAATCCATGTGTGATTTGTAAGTGATAATGGGTTTGGAGGTAAGGAGTTTGTTGTGTCATATAGGAGAGGAGGCACAAATGTTTGAGAGAGAAGGCAAAATTTTCTTTGTAAAATGGGAATAGAGTTGCTCGAAATGTTCACTATGATGTTGGTAGGGTGGCGGCAATTGTCTTGACTTATTATATTAGGAAAAAAGTTGGAACTTGAGGAAATTTTTTTGCCAAACCTACATTTACTTGATTGGGTTTATCATAATCCATGATCATGCGGGTTTCACAAGAATTCCACGGGATCAGTTTTGAAGATGGATTTGGATCTAGATGAGATTCCCCAATTTTATAAAGGCCTCATATTAGAATTATATCATGTGGTAGGACACATCTAATAAATGAGAAAAACACACTTCCTCCGTCTTCCCCTATCACCTTCCACTCAACCCAGCATCCCCTCCACCAACACTGCGGCCCAACCATGCTGCAAACGTTGCAGTCATTATGACCGATCCCCGCCTATCGATATTGATGTTCAGATGTGTTAAAATATGTCTCGAGTTTGAGCGTTTATAAAACGCGATTTGCTAGAAAAGAGAAAATAAAATAGAATATATGTGCAATAAAGTTTTCTTTCCGTTGCAAAGGAGGAGCCGAAATTTTATTGAGCCATGGTGGGGCCCAAATGGGCACACATTAATAAAAGGGAAAGAAGTTCTCTACACGTTGAAGAAGTGGTGGGCACACACAACTAAAAGAGGAAAGAATCCTCACGCGTAAGAAGCCAACGGTGGTGGGCCCTCGACTTTGGGCACACGTATAAAAAGGGTTTCTTCTTTGCTGGAGAGTGCTGGCCGAAACCCTACGTAGAAGTTGTAGAAGGGAGCCGCGAAAGAGGTCTTCTTTTCGGGGTGTTGCTGCTGCACCCGTACGAGAGAAAAGGAGGAGCCGCATATCTTCAAGCTGAAGCGCGATCAAGAAAATGAGTTCTTTTTCAGCGTTTATTTTGAGCTTGTGTGATAATTTTGTGCTGTGACTTGGGTTTGGATTAAATTGGGGTTTGGGAAACACCGAGAGAGTGTTTGAGTGACTTGAGTGTGTAATCTCCTTGTATCGCTTAATCTATAGTGAAATTCGCTACTACTCTCCCCGTGGATGTAGGTCTTTACGACTGAACCACGTAAATCTGTAAATCTGGTGTCTGATTTATTTTCTTTTGTCTATATTATTGTTCGATCGCTCACCCTATCACAACAGTGGTATCAGAGCTAGGTTTGACTAAGTTGAAGCGAATCGATGGCGACAAAAGAAGTAAAAGTGAAAATCAACAGATTTGATGGGAAGGATTTTAGTTTCTGGAAGATGCAGATTGAAGATTATCTTTACCAGATGAATCTGCACTTGCCTTTATTTAAGGAGAAACTAGAGACGATGAAGCAAGCTAATTGGGATTTGTTAGATAGACGAGCTATGGGTGTTATTTGGCTGACGTTGGCTCGTAACATCGCGTTTAACATCCTGAAGGAGAAGACCACTATTGATTTGATGCAAGACCTGTCGGATATGTATGAGAAGCCCTCTGCGATTAACAAGGTCTGTTTGATGCGACGTCTGTTTAACTTGAAGATGAAAGAAGGTGTGTCAGTTGCAGATCATATCAATGAATTCAATGTGATTGTTAGTCAATTGAGTTTAATTGAGATTGATTTTGAAGATGAGGTACGTGCTTTGATTTTGTTATCATCATTACCTAATAGTTTGAATACTACCGTTACTGTTGTTAGTAATTCCTCTGAGTCAACAAGTTTGATGTTTGATGGGGTTCGAGATTTAATTCTGAGCAAGGATATTCGTAGAAAAGAATCTGGCGAATTTGTATTTACTGCTCTAGTAGGTGAAAATAGAGGAAGATCTGTAATACATGTGGGTAATGGTAATACTAATATGAACAGACGTAGTCAATCTAGGATTGCTAATATTGTCTGTTGGAGCTGTGGCAAGAGGGGGCATCTTAAAAGGGATTGCCTTAAGCTGAAGAATGAAAAAGGGTAAGGGAATTATGGTTGATTCTGCAGATAATGTTGCAGCTGTAGCAGATAATGCCGATTATGTCTTGTCTGTCACTAATGATTCATCGCTTGATGGATGGGTTATGGATTCCGGTTGTTCTTTCCATGTCACATCAAATAGAAACTAGTTTATCACTTATCAGTGCATGAGTAGTGGTAAAGTCCAGTTAGGAAACAACGTTGAGTGTGATGTTGTGGGTGTTGGTGATGTTAAAATCAGAATGCATGGTGGTATCGTGAGGACATTAACTGGAGTGAGGCATGTTCCAGAATTGAAAAAGAACTTAATTTCCTTGGGTGCCCTAGATTCAGCTGGTTGCATGTATTCCTCAAAATGTGGAATTCTGAAGGTTGTTCGAGGTGCCTTGGTGATAATGAAAGGAATCAAGCACGGTGGCTTGTATAAACTTCAAGGTAAGACAGAGATAAATTTCGCTATGGAGACATCGAAAGCATCTATTCGAGAGTCTTTTGACTGCTCGAGGAAGACCTGGGTGTTTGTGCCAAGGCACAAGTTTGATGCTGGTGTCAGGATCTCGCAGTTAAGAGCTTTGATCAAGACGGAGACTAGTAAGTCGATCAAGCATGTGCAGACCAACAATAGCATAGAGTTTTGCTCAGAGCTGGCAAATAAATTATGCATGAAAGAGGGCATAGTGAAACACCGCACTAGTGCCAGTAAATCACAACAATTTGCAGAATTGATAAGCAGAACATTACTAGAGACGGCCCGAAAAATTATCTCTAGTGTTGGTATTGTTAGGAGAATCCTAGTTGATGTGCTAAGTACGGTAAGCTGCCTGGTGAATAGATCCCCATCAACTGCTATTGAATGGCAGACTCCTGAAGAAGTGTTGTCAGGTAATGTTGTTGATTATTCTATTCTTAAAATGTTTGGTTGCTCGTGTTATTTTCGAGTAAGTGATGGTAAGCTTGATTGGAGGGCAAGGTGCATATTCCATGGTTATGCACAAGGTGAGCGGGGTGATCTGTTGTGGTGCCCAAATATAAATTTATTTGTTAACAGCAGAGAAGTTACCCTTGATGAGTCTCAAATATTTCTGGCTAGGAGTGTTTGTGGCAGTGTTAATACAGATTTAGACGATGTTCAGCTTGAGGTGGATTTGCGACCAGAAACTCCTGAGGTAGCGTATACAGGTACTAACAAAGTAATCGACACAGATGGTGCTCATAGCGAGGTGGAGCCTATAGAGCCAATGGTTGCTGTAACTGCTGAAATTAACAAGGTACGTATTCGATCTCATGATAGATATGGATACAATACTGGTTTTGCTTTATTTGCGGTTGAGGAGGTTATGTCAGAAAATCCTTGCGAAGCAATTAAAGGTGCATGTAGAGTTGGTATTCTGATGAGGTCTTCGGTTATGGCGAAGTTCAAGCAAGGCTTGGACTTGGATAATATCTGTGGCGGTTGAGCCCATTGGGGGCCATGGGAAAGTAGCAGCAGAATTTGAATTTTTACAAAGCGATTGTAATTTGGCTCAAACGTCGAGCCAATGTGAAGATTATTAAAATATGTCTCGAGTTTGAGCGTTTATAAAACGCGATTCGCTGGAAAAGAGAAAATAAAATAGAATATATGTGCAACAAAGTTTTCTTTTTGTTGCAAAGGAGGAGCCGAAATTTTATTGAGCGATGGTGGGGCCCAAATGGGCACACATTAATAAAAGGGAAAGAAGTTCTCTGCACGTTGAAGAAGTGGTGGGCCCAGAGTCAAAGTGTTGACTCGTTGACTCTGGGCATCACACACGCACACAAGCAAATAAAAGAGGAAAGAATCCTCATGCGTAAGAAGCCAATGGTGGTGGGCCCTCGACTTTGGGCACACGTATAAAAGGGTTTCTTCTTTGCTGGAGAGTGCTGGCCGAAACCCTACGTAGAAGTTGCAGAAGGGAGCCGCGAAAGAGGTCTTCTTTTCGGGGTGTTGCTGCTGCACCCATACGAGAGAAAAGGAGGAGCCACATGTCTTCAAGCTGAAGCGCGATCAAGAAAATGAGTTCTTTTTCTGCGTTTGTTTTGAGCTTGTGTGATAATTTTGTGCCATGACTTGGGTTTGGATTAAATTGGGGTTTAGGAAACACCGAGAGAGTGTTTGAGTAACTTGAGTGTGTAATCTCCTTGTATCGCTTGATCTATAATGAAATTCGCTGCTGCTCTCCCCGTGGACGTAGGTCCTTACAACTGAACCACGTAAATCTGGTGTCTGATTTATTTTCTTTTGTCTATATTATTGTTCGATCGCTCGCCCTATCGCAACAAGATGAGTGAAGGTCACGACCCCACCCCCATGAACCATTGCCTCATGTCTCTTGATGAAAGGTCGATGTAATTTCGTCTTCGCCATTCATGCAAGCAAATTTCATCTCCTTCATTGTGGTTACTGCCAAGACGAGGTACAATTCAGACTCATACATAGCACAAACGGCAGCTATTAAATGGGGGTAAAACTAGATGGAATCAATATATATTCATTTTTCTAATTTCTTCCCTAGCAGAATGTGAGAGATTACCTTTCGATTTACCAGAAGCAGAGGAAGAATTAGTAGCAGGTTATCAAACCGAATATTCGGGTTATATATATGCACTACTTCGCTATCCGGCTCTTAGATGGTGACTAATTAATTAGTTATCCACATCATTCATTGGAGTGTGATAATGCATGAGGAGTAATATATGTGTTAATTACATGTACACCATTGGATGCGATCATAGGGATTCCCCTCCTACCAGCCTTGCAAGCCCAACGATGAACCAGTCCATTCCTTAAGTCCTTAGCATTCTGCGTTGTTACCCCAGGCATAGCTCGACTGGTTCAACATGGCCTGTCTGCAAGTCACGTCCAATCCGACCATCCAGTCCACAACAAGGCCTGCGGTGTCGCCACATCCTCGAACCTCAGGAGAGTCCAGTTTGAGATATCGAATGACCTGTTGTCCATCACGAAGGCCCGTGCATAGCGGTTGAGTTGCGAGGCCGAGCCTCGGGAGAGTCCAGTTTGAGATATCGAATGACCTGTTGTCCATCACGAAGGCCCGTGCACAGCGGTTAAGTTGCGAGGCCGACACGTTTTGGTAGATGGAGGAGATGCTACTGTCGAGCATCTTAAGCCTCTGGGATGGATGCTTGACAGCAACCTTGAGCGGAGCAAATGGTCTCCTTGGTGAAGTCGACGTTGCCGCTGCAGTAGGAGATGTAACCACTCCCGAACGTCCCTTTTGTGTTGAGCTTGTTCTGTGTTTCCAACAACCTCTACCGAGGATTTGGAGATAGATCGATGACCAGAGGACTGCTTTTGTTTGCTAGCGTGCCATTCTGATCGTAGCACTCGTATGCTTTGGGGAGGCTGGCGACCATGGTCGAGTCCCCGACCGAGATTTTGCGTATCGTAAGATCCGTCAACAGTAGTTGAATACCGCTCCCTTCGATGTGGGTTGCAACTGAGCAAAAGATGGGGACCTCGCACGATTGGTTTCGAGCCCCAACATATAAGGTACGGCCACGTCCCCACACCGGTGTTCGCACTTTTTTGGGCACGGTAGCGACTCCACCTTGTCGAAACCACCAGGCCACAGCCACCATTAGAAGCCATGCAGCACCTTCACTTCGAAAGAACTCTCATTTTCTCATGAACAAATCAACTTACTCAAATAAATTAATAAAGCTTTGTGTTGCTGAAGATTATCAAACGCACTTAATGACTAATGGTATGCTTATTTTACGGAAAATTCGAGATTTGAAAAATGTTTTCCCGAAAAATAATTCATTTATCACTTAAAAAAATCAATTAACGGAAAATATTTTCATTATCGACGACAATTTATGCTTGCCTACTTTCGTGGAAGATGAAAATATTTTTCAATTATTCATTTTTGTAAACAATACGAATAATCATTAATCTTTAGTTTTCCGTGAAATAAATACGAAAAAAATGATTGATTTGAATAACATTTCCAAAAACGATAGTTGGTATCACTTATAAAAATGAATGAATGAAAAATATTTTTATTTGTCCACGAAAATGCTTAGATATTAATTGTCGATGATGAAAATATTTTTTATTAACTAATTATTTCAAGTGATATAAGTGAATATTTTTATATTTTTTTCAAATTATTCATTTTTTGTGAAAATAAATTATCATCAAATGATAAAAAATAACATAGCATGGTTACAACACATTCTCTAAAGCATGTCGTTCTTCGCTTACACAAGCATCTTTCATCAATATATTACCTTTGTAACGTTGATCAAGTATAAGATTTTAAAAATTTGTCGATAGGAGTATCAAGTTTCGATCGGTGTAATGTAGTTTAATTAATTATTTATTGTTCTTTAGATATTTTTATTGAAATTTACGATGCTTGTATTTTTTATATGACAATTCAAACATTAACTCACGTTTCCTTCCATTCTCTGGAGGCAATAATTAATATTTCTATACCTCCAACAAGTCCTTGCTAACGTGTGCCACGTGTTCGCCATCGAGTGAAATGGCCCAGTGGTGTGAAGGCCTAATGGCATGAACTTATATTTTTATATTTTCTTAAAATTTTACTTTGGATATTAGGAAATACAGTATTATCTATTCTCGATTTTTTCTGGGCATTTTTTTAAATCTATTTATACACCTAAGAATGCATGAAATAGATTCCATGGAGGATGTCAGGAATCAAAATTGGGACAAATCATCAAGTTTTAGAATTAATTTAATTTAAAAAATAGGACATTATACACGTGATATATGATTAAAGCACATGAAATGATTCTTTTTAGTTGATATATATTTTTCAATTCAAAAAGAAGAAAAATCATGTGAAAATAATTCTTTGGCTGGCGAGTTGAAAAATAAAGTTTTGATGAATCATTCATTCTTTCCAAAAAAGAAGAAGAAGGAATAACTCCCATTACTATGAGCATTGAGATCAAATGAACAATTCTTTCCCTTTATTTTCAAAATCTAACGTAAATTTACCACGCTCATCATTCACGAATCTATCCATTAGAGAATGAATATGCAAACTTTTCTTAGACATTTCTAATTTTACTCAATGGAGTATCTAGATAAATCTTGGACAATTTGAATGTTATGAGTTTGCAAAACACCATTGTTCTCTAACTATCATATTATGGAGAATTTAAAAAAAAAAAAAAAAAAAAGACAGGTGATAAGGAAAAATTCAATCATTTATTCTCTAATTCCTTCAAGTGTAAATAACATAAGCGAAATAGATGTGCTCACAGGGTACAAGTAAATTTATTTACAATTGTCCTTATTTCACTTGATTTACAAATAATATTGAATAAATAATTAATGTTGAATTTAACAAGAGAAATGAGCATGCTTATGCATTTGTTCTACGTGAAATTTCGTGATAAAGAAAAATACTTTCTATGAAATTATTCTCAAAATGGGTTGTTTTTATATGTTTGGTAATATGCTAAAAACTGTTCTTGTAAATATTTTCGGGCGTTTGGGATCTCATTTGTAGTGACGGATATTGAAAGAAGGCAAAGATGCGAGTCTTTGTTAGGAGACTTGTTATACTTAGGAATAACGGGAGTTTATTTGTTTCCTTGGGCTCACTTTCTTCGCCATTTTCAAGCAATGTGAATGTTGAGTTGCTTTCTTGAAGTCCGAAGTCGTTGTAGGATGAGAAAAATAAATGTTACCTATCATGCAACTGCAACGTACACAATGATAAAAATTCATAGTATTATTGATCCGGCCTTTCTTTTCATTTGCTAGTGTCAACTATGGGCATGCAGGATCTGCATCCAATAACTCCTGCAAGTTCTCTCTTCTTCTTTTTTTGGAAAATATAAAGTACAAAACTAAGAATAAGTAAGGTGTAAAGTCTACAATCCCAACTTTATCACCAAGCAAAACATGAGAGAATTCTCTAGGAGGCTACACATAGAACGTAGAATCAAAACGCTTTGTTATGCTAACATTGGCAAGTATATTAGCAAGCCAATTGTCTTCTCGAAAAATGTTATGTATTTTAAGCTACGTACGTTTCGCAGAAAATAATTTCCACGAAAACGTTTTCCGCATTTTCTAACATTCGTTTCGTTTCATGAAAAATGAAATATTTGAGGAAAACGTTTTCCATGAAAGGAAAAAAGTCTTATAAATTAGGGAAAAATGTTTTCCACTTTTCAAAGTGGAAAACATTTTTCCCACTTGATCTCTTTTATTTCACACCTCTAAGGCTGCGTTTGGTCGTCCAAATTTCTAGACAGGATAGGACTGAAAGGATAAGAAATCCAGGGATTTTTATATCCTATCCACTGTTTAGTGAGCTACGGATTTAAAGTCAGATATTCTCATATCATATCCTATCCACTGTTTGGTGAATTGTGAATTTAAACTCGGATATTTTCATGAACAATTATATTCTTGGAAAAAAATTAGGAAAGTACAAACTAACATATTAGATTATAGCAAAATCATTCAAAATGAAATATATTTTTAAGTCAACAGATTCTCACAAAATCGCATAAAATCAATCCATGATTATGCATTATATGCGAAATGCATAAAGAATTAAAAAGTGATATTGCGTATGCTAATATAAGATGAGTCAATTAAGAATGTTGCCTTGAAAGAATGTTGACTTGTTAAAATTGGACCATTGCAAATTATTTGTTGATGAGAATTTGTTTTCCTTATACCCACTGTGAGTAACTCCCATTGTGTTACATTAAGGTATATAATTTGGCTCTAGAATAGATGAGCAACTGACTGTAGCTAGCCTTGATTGCGGCAGCTTCTATAGTACTTTAGTCAGTTAATTCAATCAAGGTCTAAGCTCGTGTAGATGATGCATTCCAGTATACCAACTGCAGTTCATAAAAAATTGAGAGTGCCAGGCTTCTAGAATGAATTAATACATACACACGTTCTGATGCCAAGATCCCCCATAGCTTTAATTCTTTACTAAAAGTTCAATCATTATCTTGCTGCTTGCATTGTCCATTGAGGAAACATGCTACGCGACAGAAGTCAATGATGGAAACCTAATATTCAATTCAGGCCAACGTGAATAGAAACACTCAAAGAAAAAGGCATATGTCCTTTAGACTGGCCAAAGCCAAGCAATAGAAATTTAAGACGCTCTTCTTCACAAGAGGGACGCAATCAGGAAATAAATAAATAAAATTGCAGATATGCAACCACAAGAATACCAACTGCAGTTCACAGCAATCAGGAAATAAATAAATAAAATTGCAGATATGCAACCACAAGAATACCAACTGCAGTTCACAGAAAATTGAGAGTGCTAGGCTTCTAGAATGAATTAATACATACACACGTTCTGATGCCAAGATCTCTCATAGCTTTAATTCTTTACTAAAAGTTCAATCATTATCTTGCTACTTGCATTGTCCATTGAGGAAACATGCTATGCGACAGAAGTCAGTGATGGAAACCTAATATTCAATTCAGGCCAACGTGAATAAAAACACTCAAAGAAAAAAGCATATGTCCTTTAGACTGGCCAAAGCCAAGCAATAGAAATTTAAGACGCTCTTCTTCACAAGAGGGACGCAATCAGGAAATCAATAAATAAAATTGCAGATATGCAACCACAAGAATACATAAATGGACAAGGTAAAACAACATCGCAATTATAACATTTACTTCTAATTTATATATGTTTTCCCACGTAGAACTTGTAAATAATACCACACAAGTAATAAATATCTCCTACTGAGATAAGGTGTTCACCAATAAATCAATGATGATCCACTACACCAATAAAATTGCAAATATACAACCACAAGAACACATAAACCAACAACAACACAGTTCTAATATTTACTTCTAATTCATATATTTTTTTCCCACATTGAACTTGTAAAAGATAATACCACACAAGCAATGAATATCTCCTACTGAGATCAGGTATTCACAAAGCATAATTGTGAAAAGATATAGATAGCTTTAACGCTAGAAACATTATTGATCGATCAGGTTTTTACAAAGCATAATCGTGAAAAGATATAGATAGCTTTAACGCTAGAAACATTATTGATCGAATCTCACTCCAGATAAACATTATCTCATCCTCACAAAAATAGGGTATGAAAAGAAACGGTGACCAAGCGATGAAATTTGTGGAAAAACAAAAGTAGGGCGCACTGTAAAGTAGGATTTCATGGAAAAAGAGTTGCATTTTCATGAGCCACAATTGATTGCACCTATGAAAGCAAAACCAAGGAAGGAAATCACAAACCTTGTAAATCGTGTGAATATCAATGCACGGAGAAAGACAAAATCTTGCAAGAAAGCAGAATCACTATGGCTTCTCGCCGGATATGGTGCTTGAATTCGTCGGATTAGAGATACCAAGAAAAAGATGTGTTTTTTGTGAGAGGAGTCGTGCGTGTGAAAGAAGGAGAAGGAAAAGGAGAGCATAGGGTTTTTTTTAATAATAGATCAACAAGAGAAATCCTATCCGGGTCTATCCCACCCCTCCCCCTCGGATTTTTTTATCTAGGCTATATCACATCTATATCCAACATTATCCTATCCTAGCTGGCTATCAAACATCGGATATGATAAAACATATCCTATCTAAGCTTTTATTCGGTCGACCAAACACAGCCTAAGAGTTCTCACTTCCTCCTCCCCTTTCTTCTTTTTCTTTTCTTTTTTTATTTGAATTATTTTTTAATTTTAATTTTAATTTTTAAATCAAATGATTTTTTATTTTTATTTTCTTTTATAATTTGGATTATTTTTAGTTTCATTTTTCTTTTATAATTTGGATTATTTTTAATTTCATTTTTCTTTTCTATTTCTTTTCTTTTTAATTTCTTCTTCTCTTTTTATTTTCTTTGTTTCCCATCTTCTTCTTTCTTGGCTAGTCGCCAACCATTGCCAAGCGAACCTCGAGCTTGTCGATCTCAAAATCACGCTCGTCGATCTAGCGAGCCTCAAGCTCGATGCTCATGCTTGCAGATCTGGTGAGCAGCGAGCCTTGTGCTCGTCGGCAAGCTCGAGGCTTGCCAATGGCCGATCGCAGGCCGTCGCCGTGGTGGGCGATTGGCCAAGAAAGAAGAAGATGGAAAACATAGAAAAAAGAAAAGAAAAGAAAAATTAATAATAGATTTTAAAAGAAAAAATTATTTTTTAAAAACTATGAACAATCCGTTTTAAAAAATAAAATAAATGAAAAAGAGTATATGGAGGAAAATATTTTCCTTACCAAATAGCGAAAAATATTTTCCATTTCATTTTTAAGTTTCATTTGAACACCTGAAAATAATTACATTTTCCTGGAAAATGACTTCCTGTAAAATATTTTCTAGAAATGTCACATTTTTCGCGAAACGAACGGAGCCTTAAACTCAAAACAAGAGCTCAATAGTCTTATGATATCCTTAAGTAGTGCTGGTCAAGTGTAATCTCCGACTACTACTATGTCTAGGCTTGTGATGATGCTGCTATTATATGCTTCATCTCTGGTATAGTCTTTGCTTTCTCTTATTGCCAATAACAACTATTTTCTTTTCTTTTGTAGTCTTGAGTGGGTGATTTTTTGGGAAAGATGGTTCTGTTACTCTTCAGGAAAGTGATATATATTATATACTACTTAGAGACGTGTGTAGGTGCAAGCACACGCACATTTCACCCACAAAGATATAAATAGGGCACTTTGTAGGTTTTATTACCTTCTTCAAAGTCTCAGTCATACAAAATGATACCAAATGGCTCTTTTTCGGGTTGATTACTTGCTTGAAATATTTCTATCGTATCAAAATTGCCACAGAGTGAACAATATCAGATCTGTAAATATAGACAACTTTCTTTTGGGCTGATCACATGTTGCTTAAGACACTTTACTGACCTTACTTCTAAACAAGACTCCCTAGGGAAGCTTCTTTATCCAATTTTCTTGGCAAATATGTTATGATTTCTCAAATTAAGGATTACATTATGTGATATTGGTCTCTAAGTTCAACGGTTGTCTTGCATTCCAGTACTCAACAGATATCCTTGGATGTAGGTTCCATTTATGAATTCTCTTCCCTCTCCGTGATTTTCATAGGCGGGGTCAATTTGTCTATTATGTCCATATTGATCCATAAGTTTGGAGAAATGTGGCTTAGTAGTTCGTAGTTTTGGTGTTCATTTCCAGATGTTTAGTTGACTCAAGACCATGAAGCTGAACCGAATGACATATGATTGTATGTCCCTTGGCTGCAATGAATAACATTCGACAAATCCATCCAAATTAATCATCAAACTACAATATTGATTGATGTGAGTGTGTACGTCCCACGAGCTGATGGTATCATACTTTGTTTCCAAAATGACAGAGGACCCATTCAGTTGGAATTGGAACGATATTATATGCTAAAGTTTTTTACTAAAATACATTCTATTGATCAAGATTCCGTGTGAATACATGTAACTTAGCTTAGTTTTCAAAATGATTATACTACCAAAAAGTAAAATATGCTTATCAGGTTTATGTGATCAATTTTTTCTACGTAGCCCTATATACAAGTTATGACTTTCCAAGCATGGTTGGTTATACGAAATATAAAAATATTTTGGCATGTCTAAATATTCGTTGCGTTTTTTCATTACATAGTTAAAGAAATATTTTTGGAATACGAACATGGACGGATGACAAATGAGTCAGGATGGGCCGCTCGAGCCCAGTCAATGGGCCTATTTTTTCAGCCCATTTAGGAAAAAACTGTGCAAATTGAAAAATTAATGGACAACTAATCCATGCAACTTAGGGAATCACATTAAGCTAGTCATTCGACGGGAACAACTTTGTCTTCATTATATATGCCCATCACCAATTTTATCCAGAAGTAAGTTATTCTCCAAGGAAAGCAGAAAGAAACGAATATACCATAAGGTCAATAAAATTCACATATTCTAGCACAAAAAAAAGAAACTCTTTTGTTCCTCGTGATCGGGCAAGGGCCACCCTCGCCAAATTCAACAAGTTTAGTGGGCCTTGCCATTGGCTAGCGATGGTCATGATCCTCACCGATCACAATGAAGAAAAAGAAAATTAAAAGTAAAGGAAAAGAAAATTAATAAAAAAATACGTCCATATTAATACAAGTCATGACGGTTAGCATCTATGTCAGTTCCTTCCAGTCCAAATTGGCTGGATTGATTCAATTGCATAAATGAAAAAGATTTAAGACTAATTTAGTTCAACTAAAATATTTAGGACTAAATTAGTATAAATGCAATAAGTTTGTGACTTTTTTGATACTTTTCCCCTCTTATGTGGCATTTTTAAAATGTTTTCTCTCTTCTACATGCTATTGGCCTTACCAAAACATGAAAAATAAAATAAAATCATTTTAGCCCAAATTTTTTAATCAAAATCTTAATTAAATGACATTACAAAAAAAAAAGGATTTAAAAAAATACAAAAAAGAAGAAAAAAAGGCAAGGGAATGGCAAGGGCCCTCGCCTGCGCCACACCATAGTCGCCAGAAAGGGCCGGCAGGAGTTGTCAAGGCCTTGGCTGTAAGCAAGGGCCACAGCCCTCCACTTAGATCTGCCCTCGCCAAGATCAAATGGCCCTCAGCAGGCCACGATTGGCCAATGCAAGGCGCCCTCCCGACGGTCTCCTCAAGGGCCGCTTGATTTGGGTGGATCAGGGATGGCGACAATCCTCGCCCAAATCCAAGTGGCGGGCTGCAATCCTCGCCCAACCCCACCAACACTTTCTGGCAATAATAGGACGGCAGTGCCGAGGGTCCTTGCCCTTGATTTTTTTTTTACTTTTTGTGTGTCTATGTAAAATAAACACATTTTATATTTTTAATCTAACTTTATTAAGATTTAAGTTTTAAAAAAAATCAGATGTGGACAAAATGATGTCATTTTAACATTATCTTTCTTTTTTAGTCACATCAACACCATGTAAGAGTAAAAAAAAAAAAAATACAATGTTAGCATCTTCCATTATGAAAAATTTGATAAAGTTAATGGAAAAGACATAGTTGCGCCAATTTGATAAGTTTTTAATCTCATTGCACTTTTATTTTAGTTTTAGAATTCAATTGTATTTTGTGATAAGTTTCAAGATTTGCCATGCACTTATTCCTAGAAATTTAGAAAGCAATTCAATCCCCTCAAGTTTATACAGTTGATTGAGGCGTTAAAAGATTATAACCCAGGAATTAAAAAGTTGCATGTTCAAATTCTACCAATTCGCGCAAAATGTTCAATTTCGGGGTTACTAACACAAGTCAAAAACTCTAATGCCCAGATCTCCCATAAACAATAGCCTAATGACCCACACAAATCTAAAATATTTTTGTCACCCACCCAGCTTCTATTGTGGCTTACAAACTTCAACCTAGATAGTGACAACTTTTTAAACATTTGTTGGGGATCGTCCATCTTTGCATGAGAGAGAGGGAGGTGATGATGTCTTGCGTCTGGCGGCATTTGGGCGTCTCATGTGGGGAGGTCGAGTCGGGATTTGGATAGTAAGTTTGCAACAAGGTTAGTTTAGGGGAAATAAATAGTGATGTGATAATAAAGACCCTTTTTATTTGTTGTGGTGTTTGATCACACAAAACTGGGGCTGGGGATGCAAAGAAGTTTTGGAAATGAAAGATGCAAAAGATGGTGATGCAAAATTTTGGCTTCCGAAGAGAAAAATTCAGTAAGTTTCTAACTTTTTCCACCAAATTGGTAAGGAATTCTCTTTTGACCACGTCATCGCGATGATTGGGGAGTGGAAAATTCATCCTGCGGAATGAGGGGATTGAACCACCAACTTCTCATTTTTCAACCTGTGAAGGAAGGAACCGTTGACTTCGGTTCAATCGCAAAAGGACTGGCACACCCCGCCGTTGATTGGTCATAAAAGTCTCACGTTTTTCCACGTTCAGACAAATAACCTCCACAGTCAAGGGCAATAAAAAAGAGAAACTCGAAAAATCTCATGCTCCAACTAATGTTTATTTAATTTGAAATAATTGAAATGTTGTAAAATTACTTTAGATGATTACTTGATAAGTGTTTTTGATGCACTTGCTAATGAAATTTCGATAGGTTTTTGAGTTTCCTACTTGTTTGAGAATGATGCCAAAAGCCCTACTAATCGGTTATACCATGAAGCATTTAGTTTGACGCGAGCAATCACTCGTTCAGATCACACTCTCACTAAGAGGCACACTTACGATTCCAAGAATAGAATCTCACTAGATATATGTGGATAATGTAACATATGTGTATTTATAGAGAATAGTTGAATCAAAAGAATATCCTTTTTATTCAAGAGAAGTGGAAATCGGTTCATTAATAACCGGCACTTGTTTTTCTTATTTAGCCGGGGGGGTACTGTCACCTGCCGCCTTAGAGAACCAAAAAGGAAGAAAAGTAGGATCCACTTAAGATGAGCCTATATGAAGGCAAGTTATTGTTCCTAGGATCAAAACTCGAAAGAGATGGCGTCGTTTAATTAACAGGTGTAATGTCACAAACTTTAAAAAAAGAAAGTAGGATTCATTACAATTGAATTACATAAATCTAACATCTGGTTTATTTTCTTATTCTGTCTATTTAGTTGTTCGATCGCTTGCTTCCGCAACATGCCATATGATAAATTTTCCCAAGGAAAAGTATCAAAATACTCGAATTTTTAATTTTTTTTTCTTTTTTCTTGTCCTTCTTGCTATTTGTCATAGATGAGGGACGGGCTCACACAAGGCTAGCAAGAGCTAGGGAAGCTCGTCTCTCACCTATGGCTAGTCGCTAACGATCACCTTGGCTAGTGACCAGTCAAAGAAGAAGGAAAAAGGAAAAGGAATAGAGGGAAAATAAATAAATAAACAAATAAATAAGGAGAGAATAAATTTTAAAAATAAAGAAATTGACTTTTTTTAACAAACATTTCATTAACTAAGGGCCCAACTTCTAAGGACCTGCATGACCTTAATGGACCCGAGCTTTAGTGTTGGGTCTAGAGATTGAGCATTGGGGACTTGAGCATTGCCTTTATGGAATTTGAGTGCCAAGGCATCGAGCACAGGCATTAGGGCTTTGGGCCAAACATGGATGGACTCGAGCGTGAGTGCTAGGGGCCCGATGGACTCGGAGTCAAAGGCCGAAGACTTGGTCTTGAATGCTAGGGACGCAGGAACTAGGTTTGGGGTTCTTGTGTTTAAGTATAAAGCTCTAGATCAAGTATTGATACCTAATAATATTTTTGAAAAATATTTTCAGATTTTTCAAAGAGAAAATCATTTTCTTGACTGACCCCGTGGTGGCCGAGTTGGTGGAATCACACGTTGGCCACACGTAAGGCCGAGGTTCGATTCCCTAACTCGTCATGATGCGCGACTAAAGTGAGGAGCCATGGGAGGTGGGTCCATGCGCTAACACCCCTGTGGTTTACGCGTAGCTACTATCAGTCGCGAGGCGGTTCCATGGTCATTAAAAAAAAAAAAAATTTCTTAAATATAAGCATAGGTCCTCCATTAAATAGGAAAATATTTTCCATTATCTAATTCTTTTAAACAAATGGAACATCAGAAAAGAGGGAAAATATTTTCTCGAAATATGTCTTTTGTGAAGCAAACAAAGCATTAATTTCATGACAATTTTCTATTAGGTATTTATTTATTTTTGGTCGGACCTATTTGGTATTAAAGAAGTTCAATTCACGTTTGCTTCATAAACCAATTAAATTTTTGGCACATTACTTAGCAAGTAAATTTTGATAAAATCCCTCAATACATCCGCTACTTTCCTCGTTGTCTTTTGGCCAAAAGCATCTCCCTTCTTACTTTACTTGACTTTTTACCCCCTAGCCCCATGTGGTGTCGCACAATTACTAGTGCTGCTTCGACCCCACCCATGTGTTTCAAGTTCGATTCCTCCAATTTAAATTGCATTTTTTCTGGCATTATCTAAGGGATTTATCTGTCGCAATGGACACATGTCAAGACGATAGGAATTACTCTCACAACCACAACCAAAAAGAAAAAGTTTTTACTCCACAAAGATCACTATAATAACAGAAAAATACAAGCAACGGAAAATCCGGAATTTTTTTTTCTGGGAGCGTGAATAAAAATTATTACTAAATTTAACATTAGATTGCTTATAAATAGAGATAATTTAACATTAAATATTTTTTATATAGTT
This sequence comes from Eucalyptus cladocalyx, assembly GCA_017140615.1. NCBI lineage: Eukaryota > Viridiplantae > Streptophyta > Magnoliopsida > Myrtales > Myrtaceae > Eucalyptus > Eucalyptus cladocalyx. The sequence continues at coordinate 4,227,497 of CM029519.1, forward strand.
AAATCAAATGCTCACCTATGTAGCACAAACATGGCGACTCGACACGTGACACGACACGCGACGCGTTATTTTTTAAAAAATAAAGAATTTCGACACGTTCCGACACGTTAAATATTAAATAAATATTTTTAATTTTAATTAATTTAATTCAAATTTACAAATAAATAAATAAAAGTTTACAATGAATTTATACTAATAATATTAATAAAACTTACACTTTTTTTTTTTATTTCATTATCTTAAATTTACATTTATTTTTCGAAATTCCCCTAAATCCCAATTTTACTTTTATTTTTCGAAATTACCCCTTGCGCCCAAACTTCCCTCGTCTCTTTTCCCCCAAATTTTTTTCACTTTTTTTTCCCTCCCCACCACCTGACAGCCCATCACTTCCCCCTCCCCTCCTGTCACTTTCTCCTCCCTCCAACACGCCAAGTCCTTTTTTATTCTTTTCAAAACCCTAGCAGCGTGGCACAGCGCCTTCTCCTCCTCCTCCTCGCGTCCTTTTTCCTTCTCAAAAGTTCAAAACCCTAGCAGCGCGGCGCCTTCTTATCCTCCTCCTCGCCTGCTCCACCTCGCCGCACGACGCCTATCTCCGAAAGCATCGAAGACTTGATCAAGAAAAGCACCAGCATTCACCGAAGGAGCGGAAAAGAGAGTAACCCAGAAAAAGTTTCAGTGAAAAGGAATCGGAAAAGAAGGCGGAACGCGCGGTCTCTGTGCGCCGAGAGGCTGCACACCGCCGCGAACTCCTCCTCCTCCTCCTCCTCCCCCTTGCCGCTGCCGCTGCCGCCGCCGCCCCACTCGACGACGCCGCCCTCCCCCACGCGCGCCTCCCTCCTAAAGTTTCTCCTCACGGCCCTCGCCCTCTTTCTCTGGCCATCTCTCGCCGTCACGGGCTCGCCCTCGCTCGCGGCCTCATCTCTACTCCCTCGCCTCCGCCCTCCATTCTCTTTTGAACACGCGTGTCGACAAAAGTTGACCACGTGTTGATAAATCCGACACGCGGTCAACGCGTGTCCGAGCGTGTCGACGTGTCCGTGCATCATAGATGCTCACAGTAGAGAGAAACAGGCTACATTCCAAGACTCCATCTATAATTTTCGAGAGAAAGAGAGAGATGGCGTTCTCCCGAGGAATATACGGCCTTCTAGCTCTATGCGTCCTCTTCTCCACAGATGTTACTCAATCGGAATCGAGAGAATTGCGACCCTCCGATCACGGGCTGCAGTTCCAGGGTCCGCCGCCAGCAGGAGCGAAGCCGCCCCGGGAGACGGCATCCTTCTTTGGGGGGTCTCCGTCAGTGTCGTCTCCAGCAGTGCCGCTCCTGAACGGGACAAATTCGAGCGACGACCCATGGTGGCAAGGAGCAGGATATGGCGGCGGCGAGGGAGGAAGAGGGAGGAGAGATCGCGTGAGAGGGGTGCTCCTGGTGGCGAGCATCGTGTGCGGAATCGCTGGCGCCTCGCTGTTGTTCGCTGCGGGGCTGGTTTTTCTATTCAAGTTCCGAAAGGAGAGGTCGGCAGGGGCGGCAGCCCCACCACCTCCTCCTCCGCTCCAGCCACCGCTTCTGCTTCTGCCACCGGCGTCCAGGCAATCGGGAGATTGCAAAAAGTGAACCGGTTCACGGTTATCATTGCTGATGATGTAGTGTTGTAGTTGATTCTTGCCGAACGACACCATGTAAATTATGTGAAGAGTATCACAAAATCATTCATTGCTCCAAAGGAAAAAACAACGTTGCTATGATATAACCCCTTTCCCTTTCTTCTGGACTTTGGTTTTCTGTCTTTTTTTTCCCCCCTAAATTAGGTCTAGCACTATGCAAAAAGCCTTGAATGAAAGCTTCTTAATTAAGATTGTCGGGGGATTAGCACGGGTCTGATTCTCCACCTACTCAAATGCGATCAATATGTCCATCGAATCATAACCCCATGCCCTATTTGGTGGCTGAGGTTGATGCAGCATTTCATTGCTTCAAAGGACAAAACATATGACTAAAATTGAGTTTATATAACTCGAGTTCATCACAATCATTAATTATATGGAACCTTTGTAGATTCTATGATACGAGGCTTGGACTTAATGAGCTCAAGCCAATCAACTCGGATTTTAAATTTTAATCCGGATTTCATTGGACGATACTTTTTGCAATTTAAAGTGGTGTTTGTACCTTTATTTAATGAGACGGGTTTTCCTATGATGAAATTCCTATTTCCCCACCTCAATTGATTGTCCTGTCAATTTCGGGGAATGACATGGTCCACACTCCTCATGATGTAAAGTTCCCAACATAGGTGTTTTCCTTAATTGATCGATGTTAGAGAAGTGATTTATATGAAGTGATTCATACGGAATTTCATGTGTTTTTCCATTATTAGTGTGATCGTGTTTTTTCATCCTTTAACTCTCTTGATTGGTTTTTTTGACCGATGAGTTACAAATATAAATATCATCAAAATTTATATTGCTATCCAAAATTTTGAGGAAACTGTGCCACCTTGCAGCGATTTTCAACAAGCGAGGAAACTTAAAAGGAGGATTTTAAAAGCTCACTCCAAACCCATCCGAAACCCTTTTACGGAAATTGTGTACAGAAAAGGCAAGCGGTAGGTGGGCATGATTTTGCCCCTGCATAAGAAGTCCTTTTAAAACATACGAAAACGAAGTGGCCTGCATTATTTATATGCCATGTTTTGTTTTTCCTAATATAGAAAGAAATCACCAAAGACAATCTATTTTTCACTTCAAGAATAGGAAAATAACAAAAAATAAAGAAAGAAAGAAACTATCTTCATTGTGGTAATACTATCTTTATTGTGGTGAGAAAAATTTTCACTGAGCTGAAATCATCTTTCCTATTATGAGATTGCCATCTTGGCATTGTGATTGTTGCATCCCTTGCAAGAAGTGAGCAGAAAAGAGGCTTCTCATGTCCAAAGTATGCATGTAGGAATATTTATCATGGTAATCTTAGAGAAATTTCTATTTCTAGTGCAACTCTCTCCATTAAAGCATTCTCATTTCCTGCTTTAACATATCCATTTTGTAGATACTCCTTTATTAGTTCAGTTTCTTAGTTTGATCATGTATAGTTGCTTGACTTTGTCTCGTAATTCGAATTGATTAATTTTTTTATGATGTTTTTGATTGATTAATGTTAGAGAAGTTTCCTATCTTGTTTTTCAAATAAAAATTGATTCAACATCTTTTAGTCGATTGAGTCTTGCTATGATTATTTGTTTTCTTTTTAGTTACGAAGTCCATCAATTCTGCTTCAAAAAATTTAGTTATGCATGTCACACATATGTATTTTTGTTAAATGATATCACATTGTTCCATTAATAACAAGGAAAAAAAATTATTTTTATGCATGATCCTTCCTTTCTAATGCCTAAAAAGAACTCTCATGAACGGGGCGAGATATGGATGCAAAATTTATATTTATGACATTATCAATACGTTTTGTCTCATTATGATTTTTTTTCAAATTCACTAACAAATGCTCTTGTCATCGATTTGTAGCAGGTTATTCCAAAGTGAGTATTACTTGACTTTTTGGCGATAGGATGCTGGACTATTCATATCCAACTAGGATGTCTAACAAAGTTATAAATTGTCCAAAATGGGAATCATTAGGGTAAATTCAGCCTTTTCCCTCACCTTTTATAATGAAGAGTTAGGTATAGTCTTGTATCCTCTTCACCTATGATAATTATCCAACGCTAATTTCTTAAGCTAGGACAGTCACATGGTTTGATCTTGTCTGCTAACCATCTCAATGGTTGATCAAGTCTTGAGGTTGAGCTCATATCATGACAAATTTCATTATCTCCCACATCTTTTTGGCATTAATCAGGGTACAGTTTACATTAATTGGCAAAGATTAAAAAAAAAATATTATTATCCCACTTGATCTAACACAATGTTCCCCTAACAATATGTCAATATTAAAGTACATAATTTATTAGCTTAGATGTAATTTGATATAATGGTTAACACATCTAAATTCACTTGTTGAGAATCTTATTTTGTATTTTTTTTTCCTCACTTGTCTGATCTATTACTTAGGAAAATAAGACAAAAAATTGTATAAGATCGTATCTACTCTTTTCGTAAATTTATTAATTGATCTACAAATCTATGTGTGCACAAACATGATTTAACAGCACATTAATTATATAATCACATCTATCCACATTTGTTCTCTCAGCCTCTAGATATGTTGCCCCGACAAGGGGATCTCCGGGACTACCACACTCTCTCTGTCACTCACTCTGTTTCTCGTCCAAGCAGGAAAGTTTTGGCCTCGTGCAGTTCAGCGACAACGTCTCCGAAGTCCATCCGTTCACGATGCAGCCGAAGAGATGACCTCGATCTGAAAAATCATAGCTAACCACGTGCTTATGTTGCCGTTGTCCTCCAACTCCCTCTCTTCTTTCGAATTTAGTAAGAGATCTATGACCTGCACGAGCCTATCTAGAACAGCCGTTTTTATGAAACAATGGAGGTTGAAGTTGTCCATTTACATGCTCTCCGTGGATCTCTTTCCTGTTAACAATTCAAGCAAGAGAATCCTGTAGCTGTAGACATCGACATTGGTTGATACTTACCGTATTCTGCAACATACATTATGATGATCTGGACAATGCGGACCAAGTTCCCATCAGTTTCGCATTTCTTTTTCCTTCCGTGAGAAATTGAAGCGGAGACAAAATAGAAAAACGGCTACTACATCAAGAAGAAAAATGGTATCCAATGGTTCAATCCTCATCATCACTACTTTCATATTGACATAAAGACTGGAGTGCAATGCTCGGGCTGGAAGTTGGACCAGCTTTCTTTACCACATCAATTCGCACAGAGGAAGAATTGGACTACAATTTACTCTCGCTGCAGTCCAGTGAACCCACATAATTTCCAGTTAAGCAAAATATGAATCAATGAACAAGGAACAGAGACATGAGTTTGTCACAACCCAGCAATATTTATTTCTATCCAATATAGACCCTCATGTAACCAGAAAACTTGCACAAACAACCAACACCACATGGAAAAAAGTTACTTTATGCAAGCCAAGTCTACTTCCATGAAGGGAGTCTTCCTTTTATTACAATCCAAGGCGCTCGCAGGAAAAGGTAAGTGCCCAGCCTCTCTCAACGCATCCGTCATTCAGAAGAGCTAACGTAATTGAAGAAAACATGTTCAAAAAACGTGCAACGCCTGTCATTCGAGATGTCACTGGAAGTAGCTTTTGTCAAGGAATCCACTGGCCTGTCCAGAAATTCCTCGGAAAATTTCATCTTCTGCATTGCAAATTAAACATATAAGTAAGCTTTTCTCTAGGCCTCAACAAAAAAAAAGACAATTCCATATTAAATCAACAAATTATCCTCACCTTAAACCCAAAACGACTATAACAATATCCTAACAAATTACACAAAGAAAAAGAAATCAACTTGGTAATATGTATACTTAAGTAGAGGGAAGATTTGAAGAACACTAGTAATTCTTTAGAGAAGAATCAAGAAATCACATGGAAGACGATCTAATCCACAAAGCACGACCACCTTTCCTAATTATCGAATCGAGGTCCTATCAGTTTTATCAACGGCGCATACACAACCAGCAAACCAGAGAATCACCCTCTTTCTGAGAGGTTTGGCATATATTTCCATCAAGAACTGGAAATACATGCATGTACTGGCAATTAAGAGACTCGCTTTTTGCTTGATGACAGATTCACAAACTATGATCTTACAACTTTAGAACGTCTCTTGGTGTCCATGATTAGGTCTCTCAAGTAATTTTTCTAAATCCTTACTCTTTTAAGTTGCTGAATCTTTAACATGCAAATGTCTGACAATGCATGTGACACAGATTAAGCACATAAGATGACATGGATTAAGCAAAGAAAAGCATGCTACACAGATCACATGTTGATGCATATACATCTAATGCAGGTAAAGCAAGACAATTGTAAACTTAATCCATACTGAATCGCAGGGTTGATGATCACCAAAACAGAGCATTTGCAATAGAGTATCTTCAAACGAACACCAACTTTTAGATATACCCATGGATTAAAAGTAGATTAAAGTGCCATATACATTTTGTAAACCGATACATGAACACCTTATTTTATTATGCAAATGACCAGTTCAGCCAGAACTTATGCATAACACATTTAAATATGTTCTCAATAGATACGCTTAATGGTAGCCGACAGGGAAGCAAATATGCTGACAACATGTATTCTTAAGTAGAGGGGAGATTTGAAGAACACTAGTAATTCTTTAGAGAAGAATCAAGAAACCCCATGGAAGACAATCTAATCCACAAAGCATGACCACCTTTACAATTTATCGAATCAAGGTACTATCAATTTTATTGACAGTGCATACACAATCAGCAAACCAGTGAATCATGCTCTTTCTGAGAGTTTTGGCATATATTCCCATCAAGAGTTGGAAATACATGCATGTACTGGCAATTAACAGACTCATTTTTTGCTTGATGACAGGTGATTAACAAACTATGATCTAACAACTTTAGAACATCTCGTGGTGTCCATGATTAGGTCCTAAAAGTTCTCAAGTAATTTTTCTAACTCCTTACTCTTTCAAGTTGCTGATTCTTCAACATGCAAATGTCTGAATATATGTGACACAGATTAATCACATAAGATGACACAGATTAAGCAAAGAAAAGTATGCTATACAGATCACATGTCAATGCATATACATCTAATGCAAGTAAAGCAAACAATAAACTTAATCCATACTGATTCGGGGGTTGATTGTCACCAAGACAGAGCATTTACAATAGAGTATCTTCAAAAAAACACAAACTTTTAGATATGCTCATGGGTTATATGTAGATTAAAGTACCATGCACATTTTATAAACTAATACATGAGCACCTTCTTTTATTAAGCAAATGAGCCAGAACTTATGCATAACGCATTGAAGACTGTTCTCAACAGATTCACACACTTGAAGGTAGTCGACAGGGAAGCATATAAGCTGACAATTAGAGCATTAGTGACCTTGAGAGTGTTCAATGATTTGTCATTACTAGCAGAAGGTTGAGTCAGATAGTCCTCATCCTCTGAATCTTCATCTTCGATCCTATGGACAAAATCTTTGGTTGTCTGCAAGCAAGTTTCAGGGAATCAATAGGTATAAATAAAAAGAACGAAAAAGAGTTCATTTCAGAGAAGTGAAATCAAATAAAGAAGGGCGGTTTAATACTAACATCAAATACTATTGATTTCGTAAGCACTTCATCCTCTTCCTCCAATTTCCTTTCCTGTCATAGCAACAAAGTCAGGGATAGGAATTGGACCACAGTTTGGACTAAAGTCTAACTCATGGAGTAAAAGTTCTAACAATCAAGTGAACTCATGGAGCAAAACTTCTAACTCACGCAACCATGAAGGCAACCGAATTAACATCACCCATTTCCCACTGCCGAAACTACTGTTAGACTAACAAGTGAGCTCCATTGATTCTTTGAGAGTGAGAAAAAACATGAACAATTAAGCTGTTGTCAATTAATTTGACAGAACAGAAGAACAAAACATAGATCTCCACAATCCTATTAGATAGGATAGATTACCAAACGAAGTGATGAAGAATCAACTGCACATAGTAGGATAAGGCTCCATTGTTGCTATCGAATGAATGAATCTCTTAGTTTACAATTCTTTTCCTGCAAACTAGCAGGCAGATAATTGGCATCTCTGACTTTCCATATAATCTAAAATTCAAGAGACACACCAAACCAGAAGGCATGCAGTACACAGTCCACTGTGACCCAAAAGAACAATAACAATTACTCTTCTTTTGTTTTTTTCTTTCGGATGAAACTAGCCAAGCATCTAGCATGTCACAGTGGCTGGAATATTTCATGAAATATGACAGGTTAATACATACAAATGAAAAGCCAACCCCAAATAAATGTTTGCAGTTTGCCCATGTCACTACAGACTCAATCTCATTTAACCAAACCCCACACTTAAGTAAAAGGTCCAAAGTAAATGCCATTCCAAACAAATGTGCTATAAGTTTAAAAGATTTGCTTTCTACTGAATATGATGAAAAGGTGTTTAAGTGGTTCTTGAAATGGCTTCTGCGTTTTCATGCTTATGGAGAGTATTTATGCTCTTTGGACAGGTATATGGTTTATAGTAAAGAAGCATACATTAATTAAAAAAGAGAAATTGAACACCGGCTGGACTTAAATCCTATTTCCTTTTCTATAAGTAGGTAGTTCATAAATTAGCTATTGCTTAAAACTAACGTAATTCTCCACTCAAAACTCAATTTTTTGCACCCTTTTGCATATGAGAATCTTCGAGGTTAATTACTTTGTTGTAAATATTCAAAGACCATTTGAATAACTAATCTACAATTTTAGTAGAAGCAAGAAGACCAAAGAGGTCAAGAATGGTGATGTGAATTCTAAGCAGTGACAGTGCCCTGATACCCTCTATGCAAGAGCTCATAAAACAACAATTGACCTTGTCACTATATTCACAGATGGGAAACAACTCATACCTTTGCAGCAGGTGAATGTTGCAAGTCCTCTAGCACCACATCTATGCTCACTGCTGCATGTCTAGACTGAAAAATCAATCGCTCGCCAATTAGTATCACAAGAATATAACATCTAAGCAATGGGAGAAAGGAAATCATCTCATGTTAATTGTAAACTTTGGAGATAAATCAACTAGCATATAATACTATCTCGTTCGTGCACTCTACAAATTCATACTCCAAATACAAGGAAAATAGCATGGAAAGTTCAAAGAACTTACATTCAGGGATTTCATTTCATCAAGCCCAGCGAGAATATCCATCTCTCTCTTGGAATCCATCGTCCTATTCTCCAAGGACTTAATCGCATCGCCCATCACGTCAGCCTCCCTCTTACTTTTCTCCCCCCCCCAAAATGAAGCAGCACAAGTCACATTCAATTCTTCCCAAAACGCAACAAACCAAGGAAAGCCAATAATTCAAAAGGCACAATCTTCTACTTCCACCTCATCCTGGTCACGCCAGGGCTCAAAATTTCTCGTCGCCCCTAACTCCACCACATAACCTGAATTCCGCGGATCAGTCTTGATCGTGAACTCAGCAGAACACTTGGTGCATTTGAAGTAAAACCTAACTATCTGGATCCCCATATACGTCCTCCTTTCTGGAATTGAACTTGGTGCCCTTGGAGATGTAGTTCCCACAGGTGCCGCACCGGATGCTCATCGGAAGCATCGTCCGGACCTTCCCCTGCCGATCCTCGGACCTCCGAACCCTAGGCAGCTTCTTAGGGTCGAAATCCGGCGGGTAATGCTCCGTCACCCTCTTTCGTCCTCCCTTCCCCTTCTCCTCTCGTACTCCAATCGAACCAGGACGGCGGAAACGCCATCGAAACCGGAGGCGAGTCGCTACAGTATCCCAAATCCCTGACGCCGAATCTTCGCGACGAGCTTCCACACGAAGAAACCCGGCGAGCAATCGTCGAGGCCTCGACAGCGGTGCCTCGCGCCGGAAAGTCGCCGACCGGAGCCACCGGCGGACACCGCGAGCTCGAGAAATGCGGCTCCCGCGGGCGTCGACGCGGAGGCAGGAGACGAACCGGAGAATGCGGCGCCGGCGAGGGATCACCGGAGGGCGGCGGCGGTCGTCGGCGTCGTTGTCGTCGACGGACCAATTTCAGGGAATGACTACGTGGACCGCTACGAACTAAAATTGAGCCCACTAGCAGTTCTCCACTAGCAGTGACTCATATGAAGCAATTCATGCACAATTCCACGAGTCATTATTTTTAGTATGATCAATTTTTTCTTCTTCCTTCACTTTTCCAGTGGATTTTTTTTCATCGATAGGTTACAAACATATATACCGTCGATATTTATATTCATATCTAAAATCTTTAAGGAAATCGCGTCACGTTATAGCGGTTTTCAACGATTAAGGAAATGTATTATTTTTATTCCTTTTCTTTATATATTAGATACAAATTGTCATTCTATAAATTCTTTCCTTATAAACAGCCTCCAACTGAATCATCCTCCATTAGAAAGTAAATATTTATTTTATTTACCAAAAGCATGTGCAAAATAATCTTGACGTAAAAGGTAATTGAAAATATATATATATTATCGAAATTTCCAAAAAATATTAAAAATCTTGTACAAACATTAGTCGCTTCCAAGCTTAGAAGTACCATAAAATATACATAACATAGGAATTAGAAATTGAAATATTCGGTGCAATAACTTTCGGAGTTTCCCATTTTAGAACGTTGCCTCTTTGTACATATTGTCTCAGTCTTCCTCACCCATTCTCACTTCTCTCTTCCCCTCTGTCTCTAAAGCTTCTCGCTGCTGTCTCCTTGCTCTGCTGTTGCTGTCTAGAGATTTGTCTCCCTGCTGTGTTCTTGATCTGCTGTTGCTGTCTACAGATTTGTCTCGTTGTCTCTCCGCTAATACTCGTCCGACCATGAGTTCTATAGCGGCGAAACCTGTCTGCGCAATTCCACTGGACAGGCGTAAGGCTAAGGGTAAGGCCGTTCTCTGCAAGAAACGCGTTGAATTGAAGCAGATGCGCAATATTCTGCGCCCTATGTCGCGCATCAAGATAGGGCCTCTCAGATAGTACGTCTGCTGCTCTTTTTTTTTTTTTTTTTTTTGGTGGCCATTTTCTTTCTTTTCTCTTGCATGTTAGTCCAAAATCTCCTTTCGTTACGATTTCTCTGGTGGGTATTATTATGATCTTGCTTACTCTGTTTTCTCTGATGATTTTTCTGACCAGTCACCAATGTCAACCGGTCAATGCCAAGGTTTATCCGAAAAAATTTCCAGCAAATGTAAGTGTAAGTGCATCGCCAACAAGATTCATCTAGCGTTTGTTCTGATCATTGTGTTTATTGGATTGTACATGAAATTTCAGAGCTTCAAATAATGCGTTAAGTTCTATCATTCTTGACCAACTTGTTGAGGTTTTTCAATTTTTCCTCCCTCATTGTAGGTTGAAGGTAGGGAAACAAAGGATTCGTCTTCGGATTCATCTTCGGAGTCGACGATCCATCATATCAACCAATATAAGGCTTATCCTTTTCAGAGCGATGTAGATGATAACACTAATGTTCACATGGAAGCCTATGAATACATTGACAATATATGCGCCTTTTACAAATCGAAAGAGGTGAACTATTTATTTATTGCTTGATTATGTTCCAATTTTGTCACTTTACACTGAAATTATGCTGAGTCGAATTATTCCGTGCAGAAATCTATGTGCATAAAACCAAATTTAATTGCTAGACTGAAGCACGGCTTTGGCAAGAAGTCAAGAGCGTGTATTGTGGAGTGGTTGATTGAGGTAACTAGGATGAAATTTTACCATCTTTCCTCTAGTATAAGCTGTGAAGAATTCGCAATTTTACTTTCTTACTGAATAAATAGGCACACAAGGCGTTCGAGTTCGAGTTCCCAACTGAGGCGTTGTATCTTGCCATCTATCTTTTCGACCGATTTTTGGCTCTTCATCCAGTGGAAAAGAAGAGAGTGATTTTGGTTGGAGTGACTGCCCTACAATTGGCTGCCAAATATGCTGGAATAAGAGAGTCCATTCCTTGTGTCCATTCGTTTTCCTGCTTGGCGCTTACTTCATGCACTTCGTGCTCCGTAGGGCAAATTCTAGAAATGGTAAGCTTTAGAGTGAAGCGGAATACCATTCCTTATTTTGCTTATCTCCATTAACTTTTCTTTTTTCTGTCTGTTCTTGGCAATATGCAGGAGTGCTTGATGTTGAAGACCTTAGGGTATGACTTGTCAATTTCGACTCCGTCCATATTTATGTGGAAATTCTTTAACGAAACTCACTCTGATGATAAGGTACTTTGTTTTTGTTAATTTATTTTGTTCATGTTATTTCATGGTGTCATGAATTGATCTTAATACATTAGTACAGAAAATGATTTGGGTTTCTTTTTGTAACTCCAACCAGATCAAGAACTTGTCCAGTTTCTTCATTGATCTCTGCCTAGTTCGGTATGAAACATGCACATTTCGACCTTCAATATTAACTGCCGCTGCAATTTACACCGCCCATGCCACTGTTAGAAGGCGTAAGCCATGTAGTAAAATCTATGAGCAGTTAACCGGATGTAGTGTCGGGCAAATCTGGTAAGTAGCAAGAGACTTCAATTTATTATTCATTACATCTTCATGTCTTTGTTTATCTCCTTTAGGGACTTAGGGATCTAATGGATTATTTCTTTCTGGCTACTTTTCTTTTGTATAGGAAATGCTCGAGATTGATGGTGACTTCCCATATAAAAGCAAGGAGTGTCGAAAGTGTTTACAAGAAGTACAACACGAGCAGATACAACTGGGTAGCTAGAGCTAGACCGGCTCGTTTTCTCTTGACCAAATTTAGCAAGGCCATGTTCATCACCTTTAAGCTCATCTTGTTTCTCCTAAAAGACACTTGACAGCATTTTGTTTTGGTGTTGAGGTACTTGTGTCAAGGGATTTTTTGGTATTAGAGGGTCTCTAGGTAAGAGCCGAGTCTTGGTACTGTACAGATGATTTCCAGTTTATCGGCTGTTTCAAAGCCCTTGAACAGAAAGTCGATGATTCTTAATTGTAGAGATCTATACTTTGCTAGTGTTATTTTCATGTAAACAAGTTTCGAATCTATGAAGATGCACATGGTTATGTTTAATTTCAGTGACTCCGGATGGTGTAGAAGTATTGCCTCCACCCTTGTTATGAAACGAGAACATTCCCACGAAAAAAAAGATGAGGGTACATCTTATTATTTTAGCTGACCATCATTTTGAGAAATTGAAACAGGTATTGAAGACAGAAAAATATGCATCACAGTTGGACCTATCAACAAATCTAAAGCTGCTCAGAGATAAAAATGATTTTATTGCTAAGCCAATTCATGCATGATACAGTCCATTACCTCTTCAGGGTAAACATTTGCTCCTCTAGTCTTGATCCTCCACAACCGAACATGCTTATCAATGAAACTGACATCACCCGTGTCAATCCATGAATGACTGCTAGAGTCTGATGCCAAAAATTGATCTCAGTATCCAATCATCAAATCCAGACCTCTGGTTAGAACTGTCCCAATGCTAATAAAATCATCAACGTCTGTCCTCAATTCAACATGTGGTGCTAGTTTGTCGACACATATGCCTCTTGGTCTTCAAACTGAATTGAGATATGTTCCAACATGAAAATGAAGGGGCTGGTAGGAAAAGTGGAAATGTGGGTCATACAGAGTCATGTATGTTAGCAAAGAACGTGTCTCTATTATCCCTGCTTATTAATGGAAAAAAAGGGAAGAAGAAAAAATAGTATAATCAGCAGAGTAGTTCAAGGCACATTGCTAGCAGGGACTACTGTAATTAGCATTTAAGTAGCAACATTAACTGCATATAAGCGTTATAGAAGATGCACACCATAGGCCAAGAGAATATTCTTAGCTCTTGGGAAGAAGTAGCCAGTTTCTTTTTCACGTAGTCTTTTCCTTTCCACGGTCCTTTCTCCCTGAGGACACTTGGAATTAAACAAAAAGTACCACTAGAAGAGCACAATTTCAAATGTAGACCATGTAGGTGGCCGATGCTTTCTACACATGATATTCAGTATTCAAATTGCTTGTTAAAGATCTTCTTTGTAGATAACCTTAGAAAGTATATTAGATCAGCAAACTTTGCTGGAACTTGGATAGTTGGAAAAGGTGTACATCATTCTCACTGTAACCACATATGCCCAAAGAAATCTGTTGAGTAGTGGAGTGCAAGACAACCTTTGAAACTAGAAACCAATATCACATTAGTAATCATCAAATTTGAGAACCCTTCAGAAATTGCCAAGAAAGATGGACAAAGTAGCTTTTTCTAGGAAGTCTTGTTCAGAAGTAAGGTCAGTAAAGTATCTTAGGTTTCGACCAAAGGAAGAGTATCTTAGGTAACAGCCAATCAAGCCAAAAGAAAGTAGTATATATTTACAAATCTGGTGCGGTTTGCTTTTTGACAAAATTGATATGATTGAAACTTTTTGAGTGGGTAATCGAACCAAAAAAAGAGCCATCTGGTATAAGTTTTTATGATTGAGACTTCAAAGTAGATATTAAAGCTCCAAAAAGCCAGTTCTATATCTCCATGGGTGTATGGGTGTACCTGCACTTTCATTCATCTCTAAATAGGATCGATCACTTCACTGAAGAGTAAAAAATCAACCTTTCCCAAAAAATTACCCCTTGAAGACCACAAAAAATACTTGTTATTGGCAATAAGAGGAAGTAAAGACTATATTGGGGATGAAGCATACTATAACAGGACCATCACAAGCCCAGGAGGTAGTTAGTAGTTGAAAAGGAACTTAGAGGAGTTATTGGATGCATATCTAGCATGCCATAGTTGATATTAGCACATGAAAAAGAAAAGCTGGATCAATGATTTTTAAGAATATCATGCTTTTGTACATTGCGTGATGAGTAACATAAATTTTTTTCATCCTTCAACAACTTAAGACTTCAAGAAAGTGACATTACATTCACATTTATTGAATATGGCGAAGGGAGAGAGCCCAAGGGAACGTACCATTATAGAGAAGGTACCATTATAGAGAAGGTATACCATCCTTGTGGATCTCAGAATACCAGCTAATAAAACTCCCATCTGTCACCAAAATCTCCGTGGCTAACATCACCAATGTAGCTTCCTTTGCACTCTACAGTCAAGATTTTAGAATGAATTAACACCATTGAATAGATGTACACATCATAAAACAACCACCATCATCATGACATTTAGCTGCTTGCTCCTACTTTCTCAATTTCTGGCTAACAAAAGAGACGACTAAGGCACTGAGATCTGCTAATTTCGGCAACTAAGGTACTGAGATTGGATAATTTCTCCTCCGACCTAATATATAAAAAGACCTCATCATCCTTTCTGTTCTTCCACTTCCACGAAGTCATCACCCATGGTTAAACTTCCCATGCACTAATTGCAACGACTTTAGTATGTCTCGCTCTTAGGTTCCATTGCACAACATTCCATTCATGCACGGGTCTAAATAAGATTTCGCTGGAGCATCGAAAGGTAAAGATTATAAAAGATTTAGTGATTCATCATACTAAAATTGTCGGGAAGTCGAGTCGGATGGACCGATGTCTTGCCACTCTTATGTACCTAAAATTTGACAAGTCATTTTCCAATATCGAACATGAATTCTTGTTCTATCCAATTTATGCATTCACAGATGCATAATTGCCAATGCAAAGGACTTAACCCCTTCACTGATTAGTTTTGCAGAACTCGACTCACCCATTTGTAGTTTTGAGGAAGAAAAAAGGAGAGAAGGAATCATAGCTCACGCTAGTAAAAGAAGAAATGGATGATCGATTCATCAAGGCAAGAAGTGAAGCTGATGATCGGCACTGCAACATCGATTCTAGTCATCTCAAAAATCATTCATCGGCTTCCTGTCCCATTTCAAGTTTTGCCCAACTACATCGATTCATCGAAGACTAGAGTTTGTCATGACATGACAGAAACGTTCTTTGGCAGCAAGATTCTGTCAAAACCCACAACTCACGGGACAAGATAATCTGCCGAACTATCTGCACCTCCTACGGATGTATGCTGGGCCAAAGGAACAACAATATCTACGCAAGCCGAAAATGGAAAATTTGGACCTGTTTTACGCAGAGACTTCGAAGCAGAGCAGGAGCGAGCCCAGAAACGGCTTCCACGAATTGGGTTTCGGCCATTTGGCGGCCTCCGGCGACGGCGACCGGGGAATTCCGTCTCGCGGTGGCGACGCGAGACGACCGCCCGGAGTCGAAAGGCAAATTTGGGGAGGCGGGTCTTGCGTCAGTGTTGAAGAAAAGCGTGGGAGACGTGTCATGCGTGGAATGGCCTTGCGCGTGGATATTGGGAAGAAAAGCTTCCACGACAAAGGACAAATTTACGTTAGTCCATGAAACGAATGATAGGTGTCATCCTTTGGGTCCACTGTCAGAAATTTTGAAATTGTCTCTCTCCGGTGTCACACAAGGCTCTCTGCTCTCTCCTTCCCCAACGACGCTTTGCTCTCTCACTCCCCTTGTCGACTCACGATCTACTCTCTCTTGCTGCCGCCTCTGCCTTGTCCGTTGCCTCCACCATCACCTCGTCCACCGATCCACCTCCAGCGACGGCTCCACCAATTAGATCGTCGTCCGCCCCCCCCCCGCAGCCTAGGTCCAAAAACTAGCCCCATGTCCCCCGTCGTCATCACCGTGACCCTAGGCTCTCCCCGAGCCCTTACATCCTCAAGGTCGCTTGCAGCTTGGATGACATCGCTTCCCTCCACTGGTCGTCCGCCGTCCCCCGGGTCTAAGAACAAGTCCAAGGCCCCCATTGTCCACAAGCCCAAGCCTTTTATCAATCCTGCATCCTCGAGGTCTCCTATAGCTCCAATGTCGTTGCCTCCCTTCACAACTTCTAGATATGGCGAGGCTATCAAGGTGAGGATGACCCTTCCCCTTGCTGCAAGGGTCCAACCCTTGTCGACTCTGGCGAAAGCGACCCTTGCTTGTGGTTGGATGGCCGACTATCGGTTACAAGCCAAAGAGAAAGAAAAGGAAAAAAAAAAAAGAGGGAAAAAAGGGAAGAAACTTTGAATAAGAAGAGAAACCACAAGTGCAAAAGAGGAGAGAGACAAAGGGAGAAAGATAATTTCAAATAAAAATGTTTATGTGACTGTCCTTAACCTATGAGAATATCAACTTGTTTTAGGCCATAAGAAATAAATAACAAATAATTAGAAATTATTGTAAGGATCACTTATTCAAGAATTTGCGATTCACATCTTGTTTTAATTCAAAGATTATTATACTAGCAAATCCCATTTCAAAATTTCTAATGGTGGGCCTCAAAGATGGCACGTGTCACCAATACCACTTGCGTATCTAATATTTTCTCGAGGAAGTGGCCTTAACTCACCTAATATTAATCTCAACAAGGAGACAATGAGCCCATGGCTTAGTAATGTTAATTGCATGGCTAGCCCTTGGTGGTGACCAAGCGGATGGTGAGTTCTGTGGAAAGTGATAGAGGGAAGGGAGAGCATGTTTTGATTTGTACTACCAGATATAATTTTAATGGGAGATCCATATAATTTTAGGTAATCTTTGTAGAACCTAAATCTATTTCTAGTATTGAGCATGTGGAATGTAAGATTCACATTATCAACAATTGTGATAAGCCCAATTGAATAAATTCGAACTTGGACATGTGTTTCTCCCAAGTTTTTGACTTTTTGCCTAATGGAATAAGTCAAGACTGTTGCCACCCACTAGGACGTCAGCGTGTATTTCTAGCAATTCTATCCCCACATTTCGACAGCAATCTTCCCTTCCTCTTTAAACTCTGCAGCCACCCTCTTAATTATATATTCACTAAACCTAGTACACGTACTAAAATGCATCTAAATAAAAGGATCCGATGAGCCCATCGTACTTAGTAATAGGTATACATATTAGCACACCCATCTCACTCATGCTTGTAAAGATCAATCTTCTCATTCCTAGGTAAATGATATGGAAACAGCAGCCCCTCGCCCCGCTCTTGCAACGTGGGGTTCATGCATCATTGCAAAAGCTCGATTTCTGCAAGTTTTGTATGTAGATCCTTTCCGAGCTCTTGTGCCCTCAATGGGGTCACGTACATAGAGTTCGAGGCTGCAATGATCTCCATCGATGGCAAAGAACGATGCCGTTGTTGAGGTTGAATTCCACAGGGAGAGAGACAAAGGATAGGGAAAGGAGATGGAGAGTGGATATGCGTCACAATACTATGACCAAAACTTGAATGGGATAGCATTGCCCATCTAATAATCCACGCACCACCTTGTTCAATCTGCTTTTGCCATTAAACAAGATAAATGATCAATTTTGTCTTCTGCTTAATGTAGACATTAACGAGTGCGAGGACCCACAGACATACCCATGTCGTGGAAGGTGTGAGAATCTGCCAGGGAGCTACACATGTGAGGACGTTGATAATCGTCGCATTATAGCTATTGTCGGTAAGTCTATCTCCTCATCATTTACCTAATGGTTGATATTCTATCAATCCATTCCTGATTTTGTAGTATGTTTATTGTTTTAAATATTATTATATTAGTTGGTGTAATCCCCAATAACACAAGCAATGAGCCACAGGCTGCCAGGTGTCCCTATTCAGTCCTAGGCTAAAGCTATTTACATCTTTTCTTTGTTTTTTTCTTTTTAACTTCCCTCCTCGCCTTTTTTTGTTTTCTGTTTCTTCTGAAGCTAACACTTCGAAACTACGTGCGTGGGGGGATACACAGCAGACCTAAATGAAAATTCCTCCTCAACCCAAACCTGCAAATCTTGGGCCAAAAAGAACAGCTAGGCCTGCAGATTTCACAAGGAAAAAAAAAACCCTAAAATTTAAAGCGAAAGTGAACACAAATTTGGACTAGACAAAGAAAAAGGGAAAATGGAGCACCGAATTAACCAATGACATATGAAGGTGATTGTTGAAGAATGCTAAGCGGTTGAGCTTCCTTAAAATCTGAACTGTGAAAATATTGGCCAAAAAAGTAGCACGGGAAGAGCCTAGTGACTCTTGAGTCTAAACGATGATTTATTTCCGAACTTTCTCAGCTCCTCTTGTGAGTTGCTGAAGTGACAGTCGCTCTTGAGAATTAGATGGACGCGATGGCCCAAGTGAGACAAAAAATATTGGCCCAAAAAGCCGTGAATATATTAGTTTTTCTTAGGATATAAAAAGTTATTTTTTATTTATTCTACATATTTAAAGATACTGTCATTATATATGTATGTGCGTGAAAAACTTGGCAAATCCGCCCCACGTACACTTTGAAGAAGAATATATAAATATTTATATGCATGTGTATATTTATTTATTTATTTAATTTTATGAAAATAATTTATTTTAAAAATATGAAATAATAATAAAACCCTAAAGACGATATCTTCTCCTTATCAGTCTTGCTTTTATAGGAAATGCAAGCTTGGTAAGTTCTTTAGGTAAGTAATGTGGCACAATTATATCTTAAATATTTCATTTTCACATTGTCTCACACTGGCTAATTTGTTCAGATTGTGATTTGTTTGACCATATTAAAGCAAACCCCGAGTCCACTCCTTTCTTATAAAATTCACCCATGAGGCCATTCCTTTTTATAAAAATAAGAAAAATGTCAAGTTGTCATCTAGAAAGCAGTCTAGATCTTCTTTAGAAGGAAAAGAAATTCTGTGGCAGTGCCTCGCATGGGATGGCGGCATTTCATTTTAAGGGGTGGGAATAAGGAACGCGATCCTCGTCTTAACCCCTCCCCGTGCCCGTCCCTAGTTAAAACTAGTTTTAGAATAATAGTCAATCTGTAAATTATAAATGGTTACATTTTCTTTCGTCTCTAATTAGAGAAAAGGTCATACTTTCGATTGGTGAGTTACATATTATACAAATTATCCACATGTCAACTCAACTAAATATAAATTTGGGTAATGATATATAGAGGTCAACATGATTTGAGTTGGGCCAATCCAACACCTAACCTAGAGACCAACCCACACAATATCGGTCCCCAATTTTAGAGACCCAAGACCAACCTTGTTCAGCTTGGGACTAAGGATCGGATCGATCCTATAGGTCCAGTCTGACTCGAGGGTCAACTCATGACTAACCGAATATTTTTTATTTTCATTTTTCGTATTTCTTATAAGGACAAACATATTATTTCAAATTATATATCTGTCAGCAATGCGGCATTGAGCAACGAAACTATTAACACCAATACATATCAAACATAAATATAGGATAAGGTAACAATAGAAATTTCACTCTTACTATAAGTAGCAAACCATAAAAACGAACACGTGTCGTGAGCAGTGAGTAAGGCAAGCGAGCAAGCAAGGTTGAGATGAGTGAAAATGATTTCTTTTATTTTGGGGGGAGGGGGTCGAATTAGGATTGATTTCTCTCTACTTTCTAATTTACATAGCAAATTGGAGGTGCTAGTATTTATAGTTGACAAAAGCATTAAAAAATATATATATTAGATACAATATATAATATGTCCTGGGTTGGTCTAACCCGAATCAACCCTAAACTCTCAAAACCGAGGACTAGCCCATACAGTGCAAAGGTCTGAGGTTCTAGGACTAAGGACCGACTTAGTTCCCCTGCGAATCGGATTAGCACTAGCTAGGTTAGGCTAGTGTAGGGTAGGTCTAAAGTTGATCCTAAACTAATGTTCACCCCTAATGATAGATCCTAGACTAATGTTCACCCCTAATGATATATATGTTTGTAACCCACCAATTAGAGTTTCCACCAATAGAATAGACAGAGAAAAACATTTAAGCATGATAACTATAAGGTGCATAATTGGTTAAACAATTCCCCCCAAGTTTTGATACCATTTATAGATGGAAAGATCTAAAACAATGTGAGGTGAATGCCTTCTCATTCTCTTTTATTACAAACCTTCTTCATTATAATCAAGGAAACACATTATAGAAGATGCTGATAATTTGTAATAAATTGAGTTCATTCGATTACTTATTCACTATATAATGACACATGTCAAATTTCAAATAAGGACTTCTATAAGGATTGTCACACAGTATGTAATATGTGTAAACCATTTGTCACCAAAACAATTTCTATCACCATTAAATTGGGCAATTATATATTGAAAGATTGACTGACCATCCAAATCAATGGTGATGGTTATATATATTAAAAAATATTAACTAGGTTGTGCGTTTGAAATTGATCTTTTTTAATGAAGTATGTGGAGTGTATGAGGATTACATGCTTGAATCAGTAATCTAGTAACATATATTCTTTGCCAGTGATTCTTGCACCCATCGTCTGCATATGTGTTGGTGCTTCAGTCTCGGTCACATTGAAGTGGAGAATTAGAAAGATAAACTTCAGACGAAATGGAGGAAAGCACTTGAAACGTCAGGGAGTTAAAATCTTTACAAAGGGAGAGTTGGCAAAAGCAACCGACAGTTATGATGAAAGCAAGAAGCTGGGCGAGGGTGGTTTTGGTTCCGTTTATAGAGGGAGAGTAGCAGTGGATGTCGAGATCGTGGTCAAGAAAGCCAAAGATGTCCACAAGCCTCTAATGAAGAACGGATTCCAAGATGCACTCAAAATTGTGACGCAAACGAAACACAAAAATGTGGTGAGGCTCTATGGCATATGTTTAGAAACTAGGATACCCTTACTAGTTTATGAATACATTTCGAATGGTACCCTCTTCGAACATATCCATATGAATATGTCAACCATCTTGAGATCATGGGAAAACCGACTCAGAATAGCCGCTAAAGCTGCATTTGTGCCCAAGGAAATGCATTCCAGCGAAATCATTCATGGCAACATTAAGTCGGTAAATATACTTCTAGATCAAAACTGCTCGGTGAAAGTATCTGATTTTGGAACTTCAGCACTTATATCACCGGAGCATATCGTAGCCATCGAAATAGAAGGGACATTGGGCTATATCGATCCGGAGTATTTAACCACCGGTAAGCTGACAATCAAGAGTGACATATACAGCTTTGGAGTTGTCCTTGTGGAGTTACTCACCAAAAGGAAACCTGCAAGTTCTGTTGCTGATAAGTCTGGAGAGCCAATCAATATCATCCCTTATTTCATCTCTTCTGTGAAGGACAAGTCCCTCTTTGGTGTCATAAATTTTGAGGCTGTGAGTGAAGATGAAATCAAGCAAGTAGAAATGCTTGCTAAGATTGCAATGAAGTGCTTGGATCAAAGCAATAGAAAGAGGCCAACAATGAGTGAAGTGGCCCAGCAACTCCCCCCAATTCACCAAAGCTCGAAGGTTGCAGTAGAGCCCAATTTCGAAGTGCCTGAAACAATCTGTGCCATTGTGGAGATTCCAGTGACTGACTGTCTTTCTTGTCTGGGATTGGATCAAGGGTGTTCCTGCATTTGATCCTTTATTCCTGTAGTAACATGTAGTAATTGGCCATAAGGACTTTTAGGGTTGATTATGTGTTTGCTATGGATTCTCTCAGCCTATGGCGTGCATCCTCTACAAGCGTATATGCAATTAATTTCAATACTTTCAATGCTAGTTAGTAGTACCCGCTAGCAATGTCTGTTGAACAACTATGTTCATTATGCTACCTTTCTTTGTCCTTTTTTTCAATATCCAGAGATGACAGAGACCTATCTTTCTTTAACGTTCATGACTCTCTATGACTCACATTTCCCTTTTCCCTACCAGCCCCCTCATTTTCATATCAGAACAGATCTCAATTTAGTTCAAAGACCACGGGCCATCTGGGTTGGCAAACCTACACCACATGTTGAATTGACGACAGATAGTGATGATTCTATTGGTATTGGGAAAATTCTAGAGGTCCGCATTTGATGATTGGATACTGGAATCAAGTTCCGGCATGAAAATCTAGCTGTCTTTCCTGGTTTGTCATGGGTGATGTCGGTTTCATCGATAAGCATGGTTGGGTGTGGGTCATTGGTCGAGAAAGTGGTCGAATCAAGAGTGGGGGAAAAAATGTTTACCCTGAAGAGGTACAGGATGAATAGTGTATGAATTGGCTTGGCAATGACATTATTTTTCTTGTGAGGATTTGTTGATAGGTTCGAATGGGTGATGCATAATTTCCGTCTTCAATGCTGAACCTGTTTTATTTTCTCCAAATCATGGTTAGCTATAATATGGAAAGATGTACTCGCAGTTCATTTTTTGGGAACCTCTTGCTTCAGAACCTAGGTGGAGCCAATACTTTTACAACGTCCAGGAGTCCCTGGAATTGTCGTCATGGGAATCCCTGAAGCTCGCCTGACTGCGATGGTTGTTCCATGTGTTCATGTGAAGGAACAAGGGCTTTGGTCTGATCAAAGCCGTGAACTTAGAGCTGAACAAGAACGTTTGTTGTCTGATGTAGTTCTTCAAGAGTTCTGTAGAGGAAGGAACTTAGAACTGTATTGCTCTTTCAAATCTCCAACTACTTTGATGCTAAAAACTCTCTCTGAAACACACACAATTCAGTGACCAGAGCTCCACGGTCGCGTGGTGGTCGTGCGACGATCGTGCGGCGGTCGTGCGACGATCGTGCGACGATCGTGCGTCGGTCGTGCGGTGGTCGTGCGGCGGTTGTGAGGTGTGGCGGGAGAGAGACCTTTACCTCTTTAAATTGGCTTTGGACATAGCTGACCTGGCCTGCACTCAGGAAAAAAATAATAATACAATCTCTGTACATAAATGAGTCTAGTCGATCGTGGACGTTGATTTATGTCATTTTCGTACAAGATTGACCTCATCTAAAAACCAAATCTCATTGAGATTTTATGACCTAGTTCATGCACGTGCAGCCTAGATTGGTAGTAAAATCACCGGGCCCAATGCTTGGCAGCCGCAAAGTGACGGCAACACCCGAAAGTCTCTCTCAGGACAAGGAAAATCACAAGTCGTCTCGAAGTCTTTCCGAGAACAAGACAAATGCCAAAGAAAGAGCTTCTAGTAAAGATGATGTGGGATTCAGCTTGATTAATGCGGAGGATGACCTTTCTCGTCGTTGTCTTTCAGCCAAAAGCATCTCCCCTCTTACTTGAACTTTTTACTCCAAGCCACACGCGACGCAGCACAATAAGTAGTGCTACTTCGACCCCACCCATGTGTTTCGAGTTCGAATCCTTCAATTTACGTTTCTAGCATTATCAAAGGGGTTTATTCATACCACCCGTGGTGGTGGCATAGGTGGTTGGGCAAGGGAACTTTTCACGAAAGGTCCCGAGTTCGATCCACGGCGTCGTCAAGCGATTTACCTGGCAGGCAAGGGTGGTGGTGACTCTACCTGTCCCCAGGGTTTACTTCGCCGCAAAGCGGCGCACGAGGTTCTTTGGGTCACCAAAAAAAAAGAAGGGGGTTTATTTATTACAATGGACACAAGTCAAGACGGTAGGAATTACCTTCGTGGCCACACACAGAGGAAAAGAAAACCTTTTTGCTCCACTAAGATCACTACAGTAAAAGAGAAGTACAAGCAACGGAAAATCCATAAATATTTTTTTTAGGAGCGTGCATAAACTTATTTATAAATTTAACATTAGATTGCTTATAGATGATTTAACATTAAATATCCTTTTTTTTTTGTAGTTAAATCAAATGCTCACAGTGCAGATGAACAGACTAAATTCCAAGACTCCATCTATAATTTTCGAGAGAGAGAGAGAGATGGCGTGCTCCCGAGGAATATACGCCCTTCTAGCTCTATGCATCCTCTTCTCCACAGATGTTACTCAATCGGAATTGAGAGAATTGCGACCCTCCGATCACGGGCTGCAGTTCCAGAATCCGCCGCCAGCCGGAGCGAAGCTACCTCGGGAGACAGCGTCCTTCTTCGGAGGGTCTCCATCGTCGCCTTCTTCTTCGAATCCATCCGTGTCGTCGTCTCTGGTGGTGTCGCTCCTGAATGGGACGAATTCGAGTGACAACCGGTGGTGGCGAAGAGCAGGATATGGCGGCGGCAAGGGAGGAAGAGGGAGGAGAGAACACGTGAGAGGGGTGCTCTGGTGGTGAGCATCATGTGCGGAATCACTGGCGCCGCTCTGTTGTTTGCTTCCTGGCTGGTTTTTCTCTTCAAGTTCCGAAAGAAGAGGTCGGCAGGGGCGGCGGCCCCACCGCCACCTCCTCCTCCACTCCAGCCACTGCTTCTGCTTCCGCTGCCGGCGTCTAGACTATCGGGAGATTGCAACAAGTGAACCGATTCGCTGTTAACATTGTCGATGATGTAGTGTTGTGGTTGATTCTTCCTAATCGATGCCGTGTAAATTATGTGAAGAATATCACAAAATCATTCATTGCTCCACAGGAAAAAGCAACGTTGCTATGATAACCCCTTTCCCTTTCTTCTGGACTTTGGTCTGTCTTTTTATCCCCACTTAAATTAGGTCTAGCACTATACAAAAAGCCTCAAATGAAAGCTTCTCAATTAAGATTGTCTGGGGATTAGCACAGGTCTGATTCTCCACCTACTCGAATGCGATCAATATGTCCATCGAATCATAACCCCATGCCCCATTTGGTGAGCATTTCATTACTTCGAAAGACAAAACATATGACTAAAATCAAGTTTTTATAACTCGAGTTCAAAACATATGACAATTGATTATATGAACCCGTTGTAAATTTTGCAATGCAAGGCTCGGGCTTAATGAGCTCAAGCCAATCAACTTGAATTTTAAATTTCAATCCGAATATCATTGGTCGATAATTTTTGCAATTTAAAGTGGTGTTTGCATCGTTATTTAATGAGACAAATTTTCCTTTGATGAAATTCTTATTCTCTCAACTCAATTGATTGTATGCCTGGTCAATTTCGGGGAATGACATGATCCGCACTCCTCATGATTTTGCCGTGAGCAGTGAGTAAGGCAAGCGAGCAAGCGAGGTTGAGATGAGTGAAAAGGATTTCTTTTATTTTGGGGGGAGGGGGGTCGAATTAGGATTGATTTCTCTCTACTTTCTAATTTACATAGCAAATTGGAGGTGCTAGTATTTATAGTTGACAAAAGCATTAAAAAAATATATATTAGAGACAATATATAATATGTCCTGGGTTGGTCTAACCCGAATCAACCCTAAACTCTCAAAACCGAGGACTAGCCCATACAGTGCAAAGGTTTGAGGTTCTAGGACTAAGGACCGACTTAGTTCCCTTGAGAATCGGATTAGCACTGGCTAGGTTAGGCTGGTGTAGGGTAGGTCTAAAGTTGAGCCTAGACTAATGTTCACCCCTAATGATAGATCCTAGACTAATGTTCACCCCTAATGATATATATGTTTGTAACCCACCAATTAGAGTTTCCACCAATAGAATAGACAGAGAAAAACATTTAAGCATGATAACTATAAGGTGCATAATTGGTTAAACAATTCCCCCAAGTTTTGATACCATTTATAGATGGAAAGATCTAAAACAATGTGAGGTGAATGCCTTCTCATTCTCTTTTATTACAAACCTTCTTCATTATAATCAAGGAAACACATTATAGAAGATGCTGATAATTTGTAATAAATTGATTTCATTCGATTACTTATTCACTATATAATGACACATGTCAAATTTCAAATAACGACTTCTATAAAGATTGTCACACAGTATGTAATATGTGTAAACCATTTGTCACCAAAACAATTTCTATCACCATTAAATTGGGCAATTATATATTGAAAGATTGACTGACCATCCAAATCAATGGTGATGGTTATATATATTAAAAAATATTAACTAGGTTGTAAATTGATCTTTTTTAATGAAGTATGTGGAGTGTATGAGGATTACATGCTTGAATCAGTAATCTAGTAACATATATTCTTTGCCGTGATTCTTGCACCCGTCGCCCGCATATGTGCTGGTGCTTCAGTCTCGGTCACATTGAAGTGGAGAATTAGAAAGATAAACTTCAGAAGAAATGGAGGAAAGCACTTGAAACGTCAGGGAGTTAAAATCTTTACAGAGGCAGAGTTGGCAAAAGCAACTGACAGCTATGATGAAAGCAAGAAGCTGGGCGAGGGTGGTTTTGGTTCCGTTTATAGAGGGAGAGTAGCAGTGGATGTTGAGATCGTGGTCAAGAAAGCCAAAGATGTCCACAAGCCTCTAATGAAGAACAGATTCCAAGATGTACTCAAAATTGTGACGCAAACGAAACACAAAAATGTGGTGAGGCTCTATGGCATATGTTTAGAAACTAGGATACCCTTACTAGTTTATGAATACATTTCGAATGGTACCCTCTTCGAACATATCCATCTGAATATGTCAACCATCTTGAGATCATGGGAAAACCGACTCAGAATAGCCGTTGAAGCTGCATTTGTGCTCAAGGAAATGCATTCCAGTGAAATCATTCACGGCAACATTAAGTCGGTAAATATACTTCTAGATAAAAACTGCTCGGTGAAAGTATCTGATTTTGGAACTTCAGCACTTATATCACCGGAGCATATCGTAGCCATCGAAATAGAAGGGACATTGGGCTATATCGATCCGGAGTATTTAACCACTGGTAAGCTGACAATCAAGAGTGACGTATACAGCTTTGGAGTTGTCCTTGTGGAGTTACTCACCAAAAGGAAACCTGAAAGTTCTGTTGCTGATAAGTCTGGAGAGCCAATCAATATCATCCCTTATTTCATCTCTTCTGTGAAGGACAAGTCCCTCTTTGGTGTCACAATTCACCCCACGACTGAAGGAACAAGGGCTTTGGTCTGATCAAAGCCGTGACCAGAGCTCCACGGTCTGAAACACACACAATTCAGTGACCAGAGCTCCACGGTCGCGCGGTGGTCGTGCGGCGATCGTGCAACGATCGTGCGTCGGTCGTGCGGCAGTCGTGGGATGAATTGTGTGTGTTTCAGAGATAGTTTTTAGCATCAAAGTAGTTGGAGATTTGAAAGAGCAATATTGTTCTAAGTTCCTTCCTCTATAGAACTCTCGAAGAACTACATCAGGAAAATAATAATAATACAATCTCTGTACATAAATGAGTCTAGTTGATCGTGGACGTTGATTTATGTCATTCTCGTACAAGACTAACCTCATCTAAAAACCGAATCTCATTGAGATTTTATGACCTAGTTCATGCACGTGCAGCCTAGATCGGCAGTAAAATCACCGGGCCTAATGCCTGGAAGCCGCAAAGTGACGGCGACACCCGAAAGTCTCTCTCAGGACAAGGAAAATCACAAGTTGTCTCGAAGTCTTTCCGAGAACAAGACAAATGCCAAAGAAAGAGCTTCCAGTAAAAGATGTGGTGGGGTTCAGCCTGATTAATGCGGAGGATGACCTTTCTCGTCGTTGTCTTTCGGCCAAAAGCATCTCCCCTCTTACTTGAACTTTTTACTCCAAGCTACGCGTGACGCAGCACAATAAGGATGCGTTTGTTTGCATTTTTGTTTAAAAATTGTTCAAAGAAACAGAAATAGAAAAAAGTGTTTATGTTCCGAGGAATAATTTTTGAACAAAAAAACGCGTTTGGTAAACTTGTTCCGGGAATAAAAAATAAACAGAAACACATTTGGTAAATTTGTATAATTTTTTTTATTATTTTTTTATTTTTTAATATTTTTTAATATTTTTATTTTATTTTTTCTATTTTATTTCTTATTTTTCCTTTTTTTATTTTTTATTTTTTCTTCTTTTGGCCGGTTGCCGGCCTCGGCTATGGCCGGTGACCGGCCGACGAGGGTCGGCGGCCTCGCCCAGCCACGGCGAGGCTCGCCGGCCCCGGTGAGAGGTCGACCCTCGCCCGGCCTACGGCGAGCCTCATCGTGGCCGGGCGAGGCCGCCAGCCCCCCTCGTCGGCCGGCCATGGCCGAGTCCGGCGACCGGCGAAAGAAAAAAGAAGAAGAAAATAAGAAAGTGTTTCTAAGTTTTGTTTTAGAAATAAGAAACAACAAGAAACACAAATTTATTGTTTCTTATTTCTGTTTCTTTTTTGTTTTACGGGAAGAAAAGAAAAAAAGGAACAGAAACGCACCCACGCGTTTCTGTTCTTTTTTGTTCCCAGGAAGAAAAAAACAGAAAAAGTGTTCAAAAAAAAAAAAGAAATACAAACAAACAGACCCTAAGTAGTGCTACTTCGACCCCACCCATGTGTTTCGAGTTCGAATACTCAAATTTACGTTTCTAGCATTATCAAAGGGGTTTATTCATTACAATGGACACAAGTCAAGACGGTAGGAATTACCTTCGTGGCCACACACAGAGGAAAAGAAAACCTTTTTGCTCCACTAAGATCACTATAGTAAAAGAGAAGTACAAGCAACGGAAAATCCATAAATATTTTTTTAGGGAGCGTGCATAAACTTATTACTAAATTTAACATTAGATTGCTTATAGAGGATTTAACATTAAATATCCTTTTTTTTTTCGTAGTTAAATCAAATGCTCATAGTGCAGATGAACAGACTAAAATTCCAAGACTCCATCTATAATTTTCGAGAGAGAGAGAGAGATGGCGTGCTCCCGAGGAATATACGCCCTTCTAGCTCTATGCGTCCTCTTCTTCACAGATGTTACTCAATCAGAATCGAGAGAATTGCGACCCTCCGATCACAGGCTGTAGTTCCAGGATCCGCCGCCAGCCGGAGTGAAGCTGCCCCGGGAGACAGCGTCCTTCTTTGGGGGGTCTCCGTCGTCGCCTTCTTCTTCGAATCCATCCGTGTCGTCGTCTCCGGTGGTGCCGCTCCTGAACGGGACGAATTCGAGCGACGAACGGTGGTGGCGAGGAGCAGGATATGGCGGCAGCGAGGGAGGAAGAGGGAGGAGAGAACATGTGAGAGGGGTGCTCTTGGTGGTGAGCATCGTGTGCAGAATCATTGGCACCGCTTTGTTGTTCGCTTCCGGGCTGGTTTTTCTCTTCAAGTTCCGAAAGCAGAGGTCGGCAGGGGCGGCAGCCCCACCGCCACCTCCTCCTCCGCTCCAGCCACTGCTTCTGCTTCCGCCGCCGGTGTCCAGACTATCGGGAGATTGCAACAAGTGAACCAATTCGCTGTTAACATTGCCAATGATGTAGTGTTGTGGTTGATTCTTCCCAATCGACACCGTGTAAATTATGTGAAGAATATCACAAAATCATTCATTGCTCCCCAGGAAAAAGCAACTTTGGTTTTCTCTGTCTTTTTATCCCCACTTAAATTAGGTCTAGCACTATACAAAAAGCCTCGAATGAAAGCTTCTCAATTAAGATTGTCTGGGGATTAGCACGGGTCTGATTCTCCACCTACTCGAATGCGATCAATATGTCCATCGAATCATAACCCCATGCCCCATTTGGTGAGCATTTCATTACTTCGAAAGACAAAACATATGACTAAAATCAAGTTTATATAACTCGAGTTCAAAACATATGACAATTGATTATATGAACCCTTTGTAAATTTTGCGATGCAAGGCTCGGGCTTAATGAGCTCAAGCCAATCAACTTGAATTTTAAATTTCAATCCGAATTTCATTGGTCGATACTTTTTGCAATTTAAAGTGGTGTTTGCATCTTTATTTAATGAGACAATTTTTCTTTTGATGAAATTCTTATTCTCTCAACTCAATTGATTGTATGCCTGGTCAATTTCGGGGAATGACATGATCCGCACTCCTCATGATGTAAATTGCCCAACTTAGGTGTTTTCCTTGATTAATTGATGTTAGAGAAGTGATTTATATGAAGTGATTCATACGGAATTCCATATGTTTTTCCATCATTAGCTTGATTGTGTTTTTTCATCATTTCACTCTCTTGAGTGGTTTTTTTGAGGGATGAGTTACAAATATAAATATTATCCACCTTACCAAAAAAATATAAATGTTATCCAAATTTATATTGATATCCCAAATTTTGAGGAAAGTGTGCCACCCTGCAGTGATTTTCAACAAGCGAGGAAACATAAAAGGAGGATTTTAAAATTTTACTCCAAACCCATTCGAAATCCTTTTACGACATTTGTGCACAGAAATGGCAGGCAGTAGGTAGGGCCATGATTTTGCCCATGCATAAGAAGTCCTTTTAAAACATACGAAGACGAAGTGGCCTGCATTATTTATATGCCATGTTTTGTTTTTCCTAATATAGAAAGAAATCACCAAAGACAATCTATCTTTTTCATTTCAAGAATAGGAAAATAACAAAAAATAAAGAAAAAAAGAAACTATCTTCATTGTGGCAATACTATCTTTATTGTGGTGAGAAAAACTTTCACTGAGCCGAGACTATATTATTATGAGATTGTCATCTTGGTATCGTGATTGTTGTATCCCTCACATGAAGTGAGTAGAAAAGAGGCTACTCATGTCTAAAGTATGCATGTAGGAATATTTATCATGGTAATCCTAGAGAAATTTCTATTTCTCGTGCAACTCTCTTCATTAAAGCATTCTTATTTCCTCCTTTAAGATATCCATTTTGTAGATAATTCGTTTATTAGTTCAGTTTCTTAGTTTGATAATGCATAGTTGCTTGACTTTGTCTCATAATTCGAATTGATTAATTTTTTTATGACGTTTTTGATTGATTAGTGTTAGAGAAGTTTCCTATCTTGTTTTTCAAATAAAAATTGATTCAACATCGTTTAGTCGATCGAGTCTTGCTATGATTATTTGTTTTCTTTTTAGTTACGAAGTCCATCAATTCCGCTTCAAAAAAAATTTAGTTATGCACATCACACATATGTAATTTTTGTTAAATGACATCACATTGTTCCATTAATAACCAAAAAAAAAAAAAGAAAAACTATACTTATGCATGACCCATCCTTTCTAATGCCTAAAAAGAACTCTCATGAACGGGACAAGATATGGATGCAAAATTTATATTTATGACATTATCAATACGTTTTGTCTCATTATGATTTTTTTCAAATTCACTAACAAATGCCCTTGTCATGAATTTGTAGTAGGTTATTTCAACGTGAGTATTACTTGACTTACTAGCAATAGGATGCTGGACTATTCATGTCCAACTAGGATGTCTGACAAAGTTCTAAATCGTCAGGATCAGAGTGGGAATCGTTAGGGCAAATTCAGCCTTTTCCCTCGCCTTTATATCGAAGAGTTAGGTATAGTCTTGTATCCTCTTCACCCGCGACTATCATCCAACGCTAATTTCTTAAACTAGGATAGTCACATGGTTTGATCTTGTCTGCTAACCATCTCAAGGGTTGATCAAGTCTCGAGGATGAGCTTATATCATGACATATTTCATTATCTCCCACATCTTTTTGGCATTAATTAGGGTACGGTTTACATTAATTGGCAGAGATAAAAAAAAAATTATTATCCCACTTGATCTAACATAATGTTCCCCGAACAATATGTCAATATTAATGTACATAATTTATTAGCTTAGATGTAATTTGATTTAATGGTAAATACATCTAAATTCACCCGTTGAATATCTTATTTTGTATTTTTTTTCTCACTTGTCCGATCTATTACTTAGGAAAATAAGACAAAAAATCTGGTAAGATCGTATTTACTCTTTTCGTAAATTTATTAATTGATCTACAAATCTATGTGTGCACAAACATGATTTAACAACGCATTAATTATATAATCACATCTATCCACATTTGTTCTCTCAACCTCTAGATATGTTGCCCCGACAAGGGGATCTCCTAGACTACCATGCTCTCTCTATTACTCAGGCTGCGTTTGGTTCAGCATTTGCAATGGGCTTTGAGTCCAATGCAAATGCTGAAAGCCCAAAGCTATTTGGGGAAAATGCAGTTGTGTTTGGTAAAAAAAATTTGCAAATGGACTTTGAGTTGAACGTGCGTTTGGTAAAAAAAAACATTTGGAAAGGGCTTTATGGGTATTATATTTTCTTTTCTTTTTTTTTTTTTGGAAAAATCAGGTAAACCCTTCGCCGGACCGGCGGGAGCTACGGCCGCCGGCGAGCGGATCCGGCGCCGGCACTGCGTCGGTTGAGGTCGCCCGAGGTCGGGCGACCTCCGGCGAGGGTCGCGCGACCCGGCCCGAGGGCCGCGGAGGTCGCCCGACCTCGGCGGCCCTCGGGCCGGGTCGCGCGACCCTCGCCAAGGGTCGCCCGAGGTCGGGCGACCTTCGGCGGCCCTCGGGCCGGGTCGCGCGACCCTCGCCGGAGGTCGCCCGACCTCCAGCCGACGGCCGCCGACGCCAGATCTGGCTCGCCGGCCGGCGGCCGTCGCCCTTCGCCAGTCCGATGAAGGGCTGCTCTTTTTCTTTTAAAAAATAAACAAATGCAGGGGCAACGGTGGGTTTTCAAAAAACTTTTGGGGGTAAAATAAGAAATAAAATTTTCATTAAATTAACCTTCAGCATTCCCAAGGGGAAACTTTCACTTGAAAGCCCCTTGGGAATGGTTGCCAAACACCCATTTTTTGGGTGAAAGCTTTGGGGCTTGGATGGGCTTTCTAAATGCCCATCCAAACGCACCCTCATTCGGTTACAGGTACTACCTCTCGTCCAAGCAGGAAAGTTTTGGCCCCGTGCAGTTCAGCAACAACGTCTCCTAAGTCCATTTGTTCACGATGCAGCCGAAGAGATGACCTCGATCCGAAGGATCATAGCCAAGCACGTGCTTATGTTGCCGTTGTCCTCCAACTCTCTCTCTCTTCTTTCGAATTTAGTAAGAGATCTATGAACTGCATGAGCCTATCTGGAACAGCCGTTTTGATGAAACAATGGAGGTTGAAGTTGTCCATGTACATGCTTTCCGTGGATCTCTTTCCTGTGAACAATTCGAGCAAGAGAATCCTGTAGCTGTAGACATCAACATTGGTTGATACTAACCATATTCTGCAACATACATTATGATGATCTGGACAATGCGGACCAAGTTCCCATCAGTTTCGCATTTCTTTTTCCTTCCGTGAGAAATTAAGGGGAGACAGAATCGAAAAACTGCTACTACATCAAGAAGACAAATGGTATCCAATATTTCAAATCCTCATCATCACTACTTTCATATTGACATAAAGACTGGAGTGCAATGCTCCGGCTGGAAGTTGGACCAGCTTTCTTTACCACAGCAATTCGCACAGAGGAAGAAGTGGACAACGATTTACTCGAACTGCAGACATGATGGAAAGACACGGAACTGCAACCAGAAAACTTGCACAAACAACCAGCGCCACATGCAAAAAGTTACTTTATACGAGCCTACTTCCATGAAGGGAGTCTTCATTTTAATAAAATCCAAAGCGCTTGCAGGAAAAGGGAAGTGCCCAGCTGATCTGTCTCAACACATCCATCATTCAGATGAGCTAACGTAATTGAAGAAAACAAGTTAAAAAACTTGCAATGCCTCTGTCATTCAAGATGTCACTGGATGTAGCTTTTGTCAAGGAATCTGTCGGCTTGTCCAGAAATTCCTCAGAAAGTTTCCTCTTCTGCATTTCAAATCAAACATATAAGTAAGCTTTTCTCTAGGCCTCGAAAACGGAAGACAATTCCATATTAAATCAACAACTTACGCTCACCTTAAATCGAAAGACAACTATAACAATATCCTAACAAATTACACAGAGAAAGAGAAACCAACTTGATTATATGTATTCTTAAGCAGAGGGGAGATTCGAAGAAGAACGCTAGTCATTCTATAGAGAAGAATCCAGAACCACATGGAAGACAATCTAATCCATGAAGCATGTCCACCTTTCCTAATTATCAAATAGAGGTACAATCAGTCTTATCGACAGTGTGTGCACAATCAGCAAACTAGTGAATCACGCTCTTCTGAGAGGTTTGACATATATTTCCGTTAGAGTTGGCAATACATGCATGTACTGGCAATTAAAAGACTCGTTTTTCACTTGATGACATGTGATTCACAAACTATGATCTAACAAATTTAGAACATCTCTTGGTGTCCAAAATTAGGTCCTGAAAGTTCTCAAGTAATTTTATAACTCTTACTCTTTTAAGTTGCTGATTCTTCAACATGCAAATGTCTGACAATACATGTGACACAGATTAAGCACATAAGATGACATGGATTAAGCAAAGAAAAGCATGCTATACAGATCACATGTCAATGCATATGCATCTAATGCAAGTAAAGCAAGACAATCATAAACTTAATCCATTCTGAATCGGGGGTTGATGATCACCGAAACAGCATTTGCAATAGAGTATCTTCAAACGAACACAAACTTTTAGATATACTCCTGGATTATACGTAGATTAAAGTACCATATACATTTTATTAAATGATACATGAGCACCTTGCTTTGTGAAACAAATGACCAGTTCAGCCAGAACTTATTCATAACGCACTTAAGACTGTTCTCAACAGATTCACACGCTTAAAGGTAGCCGACAGGGAAGCAAATATGCTGACAATTAGAGCATTAGTGACCTTGAGAGTGTTCAATTATTCGTCGTCACTAGCAGAAGGTTGAGTCAGATTTTCCTCGTCCTCTGAATCTTCATCTTCGATCCTACGGACAAAATCTTTGGATGTCTGCAAGCAAGTGCCAGCGAATTAATAAGTATAAATAAAAAGAATGAAAAATAGTTCATTTTAGAGAAGTGAAATCAAATAAAGAAGGGCCAAACAATCTGAAACTCAAGCGACAAAAAACGGGAAGGCATGCAGTACACAGTCCACTGTGACCCAAAAAAACTCTAACAATTTACTCCGTCTTCTCTTGTTTTTTCCTTTTGGATGAAACTAGCCAAGCATCTAGCATGTCACTGTGGCTGGAATAGTCCAGGAAATTTGACAGGTAAGTCCAAAGTAAATGCCATTTTAAACAGATATGCTATATGTTTCGAAAATTTGCTTTGAACTGAATATGATGAAAAGGTGCTTAAGTGGTTCTTGAAATGGCTTTTGCACTTTCGTGCTATGGAGAAATTTTGTGCTCTTTGGACAGGTATATGGTAAGAAGCATTACTTAAAAAGATAAACTGAACAGCGGCTGGACTTAAATCCTGTTTCCTTTTCTATAAGCAGGTAATTCATAAATGAGCTATTGCTTTAAACTGATGAAATTTCCCCACTCAAAACTCAATTTTGCACCCTTCTGCATATGAGATCATGGAGGTTAATTAAGTTGTTCTAAATTTGTTCAGAGACCATTTGAATAACTCATCTACGATTTTAATAGAAGCAATAAGACCAAAGAGGTCAAGAATGGTGATGTGAATTCCAAGCGGTGACAGTGCTCCGATATACTCAATGCAAGAGATCATAAAATGACCATTGACCTTTGTCACTATATTCGCAGATGGGAAACAACTCATACCTCTGCAGCAGATGAATGTCGCAAGTCCTCTAGCACTGTATCTATGCTCACTGCTGCACATCTTGACCGAAAAACAATCCCTCACCAATTAGTATGACAAGAATATAACATTTAAGCAATGGGAGAAAGGAAATCAATTCATGTTAACGGTAAACTTTGGAGATAAATCAATTAGCATATAATACTATCTCATTCGTGCAGTCTACAAATTCATACTCCAAAAACAAGGAAAACAGCACGGAAAGTTCAAAGAACTTACATTCAGGGATTTCATTTCATCAAGCCCAGCGAGAATATCCATCTCTCTCTTGGAATCCATCGTCTTATTCTCCCAGGACTTAATCGCATCGCCCAGCACCCATCGCTTCAGCCTCCCTCTTACTTTTCTCACTCTCCACCACCAGCCCAAACCCCCCAAATGAAGAAGCACAAGTCACATTCAATTCTTCCCAAAACGCAAAAAACCTAGGAAAGCCAACAATTCAAAAGGCACAATCTTCTACTTCCACCTCATACTGCTCACGCCAGGGCTCAAAATTTCTCGTCACCCGAACTCCACCACATAACCTGAATTCCGCGGATCAGTCTTGACCGTGAACTCAGCAGAACACTTGGTGCATTTGAAGTAAAACCTAACTATCTGGATCCCCATATACGTCCTCCTTCCTGGAATTGAACTTGGTGCCCTTGGAGATGTAGCTCCCGCAGGTGCCGCACCGGATGCTCATCGGAAGCATCGTCCGGACCTTCGCCTGCTGATCCTCGGACCTCCGAACCCTAGGCAGCTTCTTAGGGTCGAAATCCGGCGGGTAATGCTCGGTCACCCTCTTTCGTCCTCCCATCCCCTTCTCCTCTCGAACTCCAATCGAACCAGGACGGCGGAAACGCCATCGAAACCCGAGGCGAGTCGCTACAGTATCCCAAATGCCCGACGCCGAATCTTCGCGACGAGCTTCCACACGAAGAAACCCGGCGAGCAATCGTCGAGTTCTCGAGAGCGGTGCCTCGCGCCGGAAAGTCGCCGATCGGAGCCACCGGCGGACACCGCGAGCTCGAGAAATGCGGCTCCCAATCATCCGCCGAAACCTCAGAGATGGAATTAACAACCGAGGGCGATATGTGCTTCGGCCTCGAGTTCGCCGCCGCGACATCCTGCGCGACAGAACACGAACCTATTCATTCCGTACATCCCGGAAACAGAACCATCGCGAACGTGACTAAGAACAAACCTCGGCGCCCGGCGCCGTAAGAGCATAATAGCCGAGGGAAAGATCGACGGTCTCGCGAGGCCCCAGAGACTTCTTCGACCTCCAGAACAGCGCGCGGATTCCGGCGGCGGCGGTGGCTCGGAGTCGGAGTTGATGACGAGTTCATCGGAGGGAGGAAATCGGACGGAGGCCTAGAAGTTGCCGAGAGACCAACGCGAGCACAAACCTTACGCGTTGGAAACAGTGGGAGGCGAAGGCGGTCGGGAACCAGCTGCGACTGGCGGGGCTCTTGGAGGAGGCGACGTGCCAGAGGTAGATGACCGGCGAGGCGGAGGCGGAGGGGTGGGATGCGCTGAGAAGGAAGTGCGGCTCGTTCTCTTTCTGCTTTTCGGCGAAGAGAGAGAGAGACAAAACCCAAAAAAATTCAAGCGAGGAGAGAGAAAATTTAAGCGGGAGCGCAGCGCAGTCATTACGCTTCTGATCCGTCCTTTCTTCCGCCAGCCGAGCCGAGCCGAGCCACCAGCCATTTATTTCGGAGAGAGCGAGAAGAGAGAGGAGAGAGACAAAAGCGCAGAAGATGGAGGGACGTCAGAGTGGTGGGCCCAGGAGAGCTTTTGAACGTCTTACGCCGTCGCCCACATGGAGCCACGTGTTGACTCCTGAGTAGTCTTACTCATCACCTACGTGGAGGGTAAAACCCGGCTAATATTTGGCCCCACTAGCAGTGACTCATATGAAGCAATTCATGCACAATTCCACGTGTCATTACTTTTAGTATGATCAATTTTTTCTTCTTCCTTCACTTTTCCAGTGGATTTTTTTCATCGATAGGTTACAAACATATATACCGTCGATATTTATATTCATATCTAGAATCTTTAAGAAAATCGTATTGTCAATATTTATATTCATATTCAAAATCTTAAGGAAATCGCGTCGTGTTATAGTGGTTTTCAACAAGTAAGAAAATTTTATTTTATTTTTAAAGGAAGAGTATCATTAGTATCATTTTTATTCCTTTTCTTTATATATTAGATCACAAAGTGTCATTCTATAAATTCTTTCCTTATAAACAGCCTCCAACTAAATCATCCTCTATTAGAAAGCAAATACTTATTTTATTTACCAAAAGCATGTGCAAAATAATCTTGACGTAAAAAATAATTGAAAATATAAATATTATCGAAATTTCCAAAAAATATTAAAAATCTTGTACAAACATTAGTCACTTTCAAGCTTAGAAGTACCATAAAATATACATAACATAGGAATTAGAAATTGAAATATTCGGTGCAAAAACTTTCGGAGTTTCCCATTTTAGAACGTTGCATCTTCTACATATTGTCTCAGTCTTCCTCACCCATTCTCACTTCTCTCTTCTCCTCTGTCTCTAAGCTTCTCGCTGCTGTCTCCTTGCTCTGCTGTTGCTGTCTAGAGATTTGTCTCGCTGCTGTCTTCTTGATCTGTTGTTGCTGTCTAGACTAATACTCGTCCGACCATGAGTTCTATTGCGGCGAAACCTGTCTGCGCAATCCCATTGGACAAGCGTAAGGCCAAGGGTAAGGCCGTTCTCTGCAAGAAACGCGTTGAATTGAAGCAGATGCGCAATATTCTGGGCCCTATGTCGCGCATCAAGATAGAGCATCTCAGATAGTACGTCTGCTGCTCTGTTTTTTTTTTGGTGGCCATTTTCTTTCTTTTCTCTTGCATGTTAGTCCAAAATCTCCTTTCATTACGATTTCTCTGGTGGGTATTATGATCTTGCTTACTCTGTTTTCTCTGATGATTTTTCTGACCAGTCACCAATGCCAACCGGTCAATGCCAAGATTTATCCGAAAAAATTTCCAGCAAATGTAAGTGTAAGTGCATCGCCAACAAGATTCATCTAGCGTTTGTTCTCATCATTGTGTTTATTGGATTGTACATGGAATTTCAGAGCTTCAAATAATGCGTTTAAGTTCTATCATTCTCGACCGACTTGTTGAGGTTTTTCAATTTTTCCTCCCTCATTGTAGGTTGAAGGTAGGGAAACAGAGGATTCGTCTTCGGATTCGTCTTCGGAGTCGATGATCGATCATATCGACCAATATAAGGCTTATCCTTTTCAGAGCGATGTAGATGATGACACTAATGTTCACATGGAAGCCTACGAATACATTGACGATATATGCGCCTTTTACAAATCGAAAGAGGTGAACTATTTATTTATTGCTTGATTATGTTCCAATTTTGTCACTTTACACTGAAATTATGCTGAGTCACTGAATTATTCCGTGCAGAAATCTATGTGCATAAAACCAAATTTAATTGCTAGACTGAAGCACGGCTTTGGCAAGAAGTCAAGAGCGTGTATTGTGGAGTGGTTGATTGAGGTAACTAGGATGAAATTTTACCATCTTTCCTCTAGTATAAGCTGTGAAGAACTCGCAATTTTACTTTCTTACTGAATAAATAGGCACACAAGGCGTTCGAGTTCGAGTTCCCAACTGAGGCGTTGTATCTTGCCATCTATCTTTTCGACCGATTTTTGGCTCTTCATCCAGTGGAAAAGAAGAGAGTGATTTTGGTTGGAGTGACTGCCCTACAATTGGCTGCCAAATATGCTGGAATAAGAGAGTCCATTCCTTGTGTCCATTCGTTTTCCTGCTTGGCGCTTACTTCATGCACTTCGTGCTCCGTAGGGCAAATTCTAGAAATGGTAAGCTTTAGAGTGAAGCGGAATACCATTCCTTATTTTGCTTATCTCCATTAACTTTTCTTTTTTCACATAATTCTGTCTGCTCTTGGCAATATGCAGGAGTACTTGATGTTGAAGACCTTAGGGTATGACTTGTCAATTTCGACTCCATCCATATTTATGTGGAAATTCTTTAACGAAACTCACTCTGATGATAAGGTACTTTGTTTTTGTTAATTTATTTTGTTCATGTTATTTCATGGTGTCATGAATTGATCTTAATACATTAGTATAGAAAATGATTTGGGTTTCTTTTTGTACCTCCAACCAGATCAAGAACTTGTCCAGTTTCTTCATTGATCTCTGCCTAGTTCGGTATGAAACATGCACATTTCGACCTTCAATATTAACTGCCGCTGCAATTTACACCGCCCATGCCACTGTTAGAAGGCGTAAGCCATGTAGTAAAATCTATGAGCAGTTAACCGGATGTAGTGTCGGGCAAATCTGGTAAGTAGCAAGAGACTTCAATTTATTATTTATTACATCTTCATGTCTTTGTTTATCTCCTTTAGGGACTTAGGGATCTAATGGATTATTTCTTTCTGGCTACTTTTCTTTGTATAGGAAATGCTCGAGATTGATGGTGACTTCCCATATAAAAGCAAGGAGTGTCGAAAGTGTTTACAAGAAGTACAACACGAGCAGATACAACTGGGTAGCTAGAGCTAGACCGGCTCGTTTTCTCTTGACCAAATTTAGCAAGGCCATGTTCATCACCTTTAAGCTCATCTTGTTTCTCCTAAAAGACACTTGACAGCATTTTGTTTTGGTGTTGAGGTACTTGTGTCAAGGGATTTTTTGGTATTAGAGGGTCTCTAGGTAAGAGCCGAGTCTTGGTACTGTACAGATGATTTCCAGTTTATCGGCTGTTTCAAAGCCCTTGAACAGAAAGTCGATGATTCTTAATTGTAGAGATCTATACTTTGCTAGTGTTATTTTCATGTAAACAAGTTTCGAATCTGTGAAGATGCACATGGTTATGTTTAATTTCAGTGACTCCGGATGGTGTAGAAGTATTGCCTCCACCCTTGTTATGAAACGAGAACATTCCCACGAAAAAAAAGATGAGGGTACATCTTATTATTTTAGCTGACCATCATTTTGAGAAATTGAAACAGGTATTGAAGACAGAAAAATATGCATCACAGTTGGACCTATCAACAAATCTAAAGCTGCTCAGAGATAAAAATGATTTTATTGCTAAGCCAATTCATGCATATGATACAGTCCAGTACCTCTTCAGGGTAAACATTTGCTCCTCTAGTCTTGATCCTCCACAACCGAACATGCTTATCAATGAAATTGACATCACCCGTGTCAATCCATGAATGACTGCTAGAGTCTGATGCCAAAAATTGATCTCAGTATCCAATCATCAAATCCAGACTCTGGTTAGAACTATCCCAATGCTAATAAAATCATCAACGTCTGTCCTCAATTCAACATGTGGTGCTGGTTTGCTGACACATATGCCTCTTGGTCTTCGAACTGAATTGAGATATGTTCCAACATGAAAATGAAGGGGCTGGTAGGAAAAATGGAAATGTGGGTCATACAGAGTCATGTATGTTAGCAAAGAACGTGTCTCTATTATATCCCTGCTTATTAAAGGAAAAAAAGGGAAGAAGAAAAAATAGTATAATCAGCAGAGTAGTTCAAGGCACATTGCTAGCAGGGACTACTGTAATTAGCATTTAAGTAGCGACATTAACTGCATATAAGCGTATAGAAGATGCACACCATAGGCCAAGAGAATATTCTTAGCTCTTGGGAAGAAGTAGACAGCTTCTTTTTCACGTAGTCTTTTCCTTTCCACGGTCCTTTCTCCCTGAGGACACTTGGAATTAAACAAAAAGTACCACTAGAAGAGCACAATTTCAAACGTAGACCATGTAGGTGGCCGATGCTTTCTACACATGATATTCAGTATTCAAATTGCTTGTTAAAGATCTTCTTTGTAGATAACCTTAGAAAGTATATTAGATCAGCAAACTTTGCTGGAACTTGGAAAGTTGGAAAAGGTGTACATCATTCTCACTGTAACCACATATGCCCAAAGAAATCTGTTGAGTAGTGGAGTGCAAGACAACCTTTGAAACTAGAAACCAATATCACATAAGTAATCATCAAATTTGAGAACCCTTCAGAAATTGCCAAGAAAGATGGACAAAGAAGCTTTTTCTAGGATGTCTTGTTCAGAAGTAAGGTCAGTAAAGTATCTTAGGTTTCGACCAAAGAAAGAGTATCTTAGATAATAGCCAACCAAGCCAAAAGAAAGTAGTATATATTTACAAATCTGGTGCGGTTCGCTTTTTGACAAAATTGATATGATTGAAACTTTTTGAGTGGGTAATCGAACCAAAAAAAGAGCCATCTGGTATCAGTTTTTATGATTGAGACTTCAAAGTAGATATTAAAGCTACAAAAAGCCAGTTCTATATCTCCATGGGTGTATGGGTGTGCCTGCACCTCCATTCATCTCTAAATAGGATCGATCACTTCATTGAAGAGTAAAAAATCAATCTTTCCCAAAAAATTGCCCCTTGAAGACCACAAAAAATACTTGTTATTGGCAATAAGAGGAAGTAAAGACTATACTGGGATGAAGCATACTATAACAGGACCATCACAAGCCTAGGAGGTAGTCAGTTGTTGAAAAGGAACTCAGAGGAGTTATTGGATGCATATCTAGCATGCCATAGTTGATATTAGCACATGAAAAAGAAAAGCTGGATCAATGATTTTTAAGAATATCATGCTCTTGTACATTGCGTGATGAGTAACATAAATTTTTTCATCCTTCAACAACTTAAGACTTCAAGAAAGTGACATTACATTCACATTTCTTGAATATGGCGAAGGGAGAGAGCCCAAGGAACGTACCATTATAGAGAAGGTACCATTATAGAGAAGGTATACCATCCTTGTGGATCTCGAATACCAGCTAATAAAACTCCCATCTCGTCACCAAAATCTCCGAGGCTAACATCACCGATGTAGCTTCCTTTGCACTCTACAGTCAAGATTTTAGAATGAATTAACACCATTGAATAGATGTACACATCATAAAACAACCACCATCATCATGACATTTAGCTGCTTGCCCCTACTTTCTCAATTTCTGGCTAACAAAAGAGATGACTAAGGCACTGAGATCTGCTAATTTCGGCAACTAAGGTACTGAGATTGGATAATTTCTCCTCCGACCTAATATATAAAAAGACCTCATCATCCTTTCTGTTCTTCCACTTCCACGAAGTCATCACCCATGGTTAAACTTCAACAACTTTAGTATGTCTCGCTCTTAGGTTCCATTGCACAGCATTCCATTCATGCACGAGTCTAAATAAGATTTCGTTGGAGCATCGAAAGGTAAAGATTATAAAAGATTTAGTGATTCATCATACTAAAATTGTCGGGAAGTCGGGTCTGGATGGACTGATGTCTTGCCACTCTTATGTACCTAAAATTTGACAAGTCATTTTCCAATATCGAACATGAATTCTTGTTCTATCAAATTTATGCATTCACAGATGCATAATTGCCAATACAGAGGACTTAACCCCTTCACTGATTAGTTCTGCAGAACTCGACTCACCCATCTGTAGTTTAGAGGAAGAAAAGAAGGAGAGAAGGAATCATAGCTCACGCTAGTAAGAGAAGAAATGGATGATCGATTCATCAAGGCAAGAAGTGAAGCTGATGATCGGCACTGCAACATCGATTCTAGTCATCTC
Organism: Eucalyptus cladocalyx; assembly: GCA_017140615.1. Lineage (NCBI taxonomy): Eukaryota > Viridiplantae > Streptophyta > Magnoliopsida > Myrtales > Myrtaceae > Eucalyptus > Eucalyptus cladocalyx. Next base: position 4,271,046 of record CM029519.1, read on the forward strand.
AAAAATCATTCACCGGCTTCCTGTCCCATTTCAAGTTTTGCCCAACTACATCGATTCATCGAAGACTAGAGTTTGTCATGACATGACAGAAACGTTCTTTGGCAGCAAGATTCTGTCAAAACCCACAACTCACGGGACAAGATAATCTGCCGAACTATCTGCACCTCCTACGGATGTATGCTGGGCCAAAGGAACAACAATATCTACGCAAGCCGAAAATGGAAAATTTGGACCTGTTTTACGCAGAGACATCGACGAGCGAAAGCAGAGCGAGCCCAGAAATGGCTTCCACGAACTGGGTTTCGGCCATTTGGCGGCCTCCGGCGACGGCGACCGGGGAATTCCATCTCGCGATGGCGACGCGAGAGGACCGATCGGAGTCGAAAGGCAAATTTGGGGAGGCGGGCCTTGGGTCAGTGTTGAAGAAAAGCGTGGGAGACATGTCATGCGTGGATTGGCCTTGCGCGTGGATATTGGGAAGAAAAGCTTCCACGACAAAGGACAAATTTACGTTAGTCCATGAAACGAATGATAAGTGTCATCCTTTGGGTCCATTGTCAGAAACTTTGAAATTGTCTCTCTCCCGTGTCACACAAGGCTCTCAGCTCTCTCCTTCCCCAACGACGCTTTGCTCTCTCACTCCCCTTGTCGACTCATGATCTACTCTCTCTCGCGTGCCGCCTTTGCCTTGTCCATTGCCTCCACCATCACCTCGTCCACCGATCCACCTCCAGCGACGGCTCCACTAATTAGGTCGTCCACTGCCCCCCGCAGCCTAGGTCCAAAAAGTAGCCCCATGTCCTCGGTCGTCATCACCTGTGACCCTAGGCTCTCCCTGAGCCCTTACATCCTCAAGGTCGCTTGCAGCTTGGATGACATCGCTTCCCTCCACTGGTCGTCCACCGTCCCCCAAGTCTAAGAACAAGTCCAAGGTCCCCATTGTCCACAAGCCCAAGCCTTCCATCAATCCCTGCATCCTCGAGGTCTCCTATAGCTCCAATGTCGTTGCCTCCCTTCACAACTTCTAGATATGGAGAGGCTATCAAGGTGAGGATGACCCTTGCCCTTGCTGCGAGGGTCCAACCCTTGTCGACTCTAGCGAAAGCGACCCTTGCTTGTGGTTGGATGGCCGACTATCGGTTATAGGCCAAAGAGAAAGAAAAGGAAAAAAAAAGAGGGAAAAAAGGGAAGAAACTTTAAAAAAGAAGAGAAACCACAAGTGCAAAAGAGGAGAGAGACAAAGGGAGAGAAAGATAATTTCAAATAAAAATGTTTGTGTGACTGTCCTTAACCTATGAGAATATCAACTTGTTTTAGGCCATAAGAAATAAATAACAAATAATTAGAAATTATTGTAAGGATCACTTATTCAAGAATTTGCGATTCACATCTTGTTTTAATTCGAAGATTATTATACTAGAAAATCCCATTTCAAAATTTCTAATGGTGGGCCTCAAAGATGGCACGTGTCACCAATACCACTTGCGTATCTAATATTTTCTTGAGGAAGTGGCCTTAACTCACCTAATATTAATCTCAACAAGGAGACAATGAGCCCATGGCTTAGTAATGTTAATTGCACGGCTGGCCCTTTGTGGTGACCAAGCAGATGGTGAGTTCTGTGGAAAGTGATAGAGGGAAGGGAGAGCATGTTTTGATTTGTACAACCAGATATAATTTTAATGGGAGATCCATATAATTTTGGGTAATCTTTGTAGAACCTAAATCTATTTCTAGTATTGAGCATGTGGAATGTAAGATTCACATTATCAACAATTGTGATAAGCCCAATTGAATAAATTCGAACTTGGACATGTGTTTCTCCCAAGTTTTTGACTTTTTGCCTAATGGAATAAGTCAAGACTGTTGCCACCCACTAGGACGTTAGCGTGTATTTCTAGCAATTCTATCCCCACGTTTCGACAGAGATCTTCCCTTCCTCTTTAAACTCTGCAGCCACCCTCTTAATTATATATTCACTAAACCTAGTACACGTACTAAAATGCATCTAAATAAAAGGATCAAATGAGCCCATCGTATTTAGTAATAGGTATACATATTAGCACACCCATCTCACTCATGCTTGTAAAGATCAATCTTCTCATTCCTAGGTAAATGATATGGAAATAGCAGCCCCTCGCCCCGCTCTTGCAACGTGGCGTTCATGCATCATTGCAAAAGCTCGATTTCTACAAGTTTTGTATGTAGATCCTTTCCGAGCTCTTGTGCCCTCAATGGGGTCACGTACATAGAGTTCGAGGCTACAATGATCTCCATCAATGGCAAAGAACGATGCCATTGTTGAGGTTGAATTCCACAGGGAGAGAGACAAAGGATAGGGAAAGGAGATAGAGAGTGGATATGCGTCACAATACTATGACCAAAACTTGAATGGGATAGCATTGCCCATCTAATAATCCACGCACCACCTTGTTCAATATGCTTTTGCCATTAAACAAGATAAATGATCAATTTGTCTTCTGCTTAATGTAGACATTAACGAGTGCGAGGACCCACGGACATACCCATGTCGTGGAAGGTGTGAGAATCTGCCCGGGAGCTACACATGTGAGGACGTTGATAATCGTCGCATTATAGCTATTGTCGGTAAGTCTATCTCCTCATCATTTACCTAATGGTTGATATTCTATCGATCCATTCCTGATTTTGTAGTATATTTATTGTTTTAAAGATTATTATATTAGTTGGTGTAATCCCCAATAACACAAGCAATGAGCCATAGGCTGCCAGGTGTCCCTATTCAGTCCTAGGCTAAAGCTATTTACATCTTTTCTTTGTTTTTTTCTTTTTAACTTCCCTCCTCGCCTTTTTTTTGTTTTCTGTTTCTTCTGAAGCTAACACTTCGAAACTATGTGCGTGGGGGGATACACAACAGACCTAAATGAAAATTCCTCCTCAACCCAAACTTGCAAATCTTGGGCCAAAAAGAATAGCTAGGCCTGCAGATTTCACAAGAAAAAAAAAAACCCTAAAATTTAAAGCGAAAGTGAACACAAATTTGGACTAGACAAAGACAAAGGGAAAATGGAGCACCGAATTAACCAATGACATATGAAGGTGATTGTTGAAGAACGCTAAGCGGTTGAGCTTCCTTAAATTCTGAACTGTGAAAATATTGGCCACGGGAAGAGCCTAGTGACTCTTGAGTCTAAACGATGATTTATTTCCGAACTTTCTCAGCTCCTCTTGTGAGTTGCTGAAGTGACAGTCGCTCTTGAGAATTAGATGGACGCGATGGCCCAAGTGAGACAAAAAATATTGGCCCAAAAAGCAGTGAATGTATTAGTTTTTCTTAGGATATAAAAAGTTATTTTTTATTTATTCTACATATTTAAAGATATTGTCATTATATATGTATGTGAGTGAAAACTTGGCAAATCCGCCCGACGTACACTTTGAAGAAGAATATATAAATATTTATATGCATGTATATTTATTTATTTATTTATTTAATTTTATGGCAATAATTTATTTTAAAAATATGAAATAATAATAAAACCCTAAAGACGATATCTTCTCCTTATCGGTCTTGCTTTTATAGGAGATGCAAGCTTGGTAAGTTCTTTAGGTAAGTAATGTGGCACAATTATATCTTAAATATTTCATCTTCACATTGTCTCACACTGGCTAATTTGTTCAGATTGTGATTTGTTTGACCATATTAAAGCAAACCCCAAGGCCACTCCTTTCTTATAAAATTCACCCATGAGGCCATTCCTTTTTATAAAAATAAGAAAAATGTCAAGTTGTCATCTAGAAAGCAGTCTAGATCTTTTTTAGAAGGAAAATAAATTCTGTGGTAGTGCCTCGCATGGGATGGCGGCATTTCATTTTAAGGGGTGGGAATAAGGAACGCGATCCTCGTCTTAACCCCTCCCCGTGCCCGTCCCTAGTTAAAACTAGTTTTAGAATAATAGTCAATCTGTAAATTATAAATGGTTACATTTTCTTTCGTCTCCTAGAGAAAAGGTCATACTTTTGATTGGTGAGTTACATATTATACAAATTATCCACATGTCAACTCAACTAAATATAAATTTGGGTAATGATTTATAGAGGTCAACATGATTTGAGTTGGGCCAATCCAACACCTAACCTAGAGACCAACCCACACAATATCGGTCCCCAATTTTAGAGACCCAAGACCAACCTTGTTCGGCTTGGAACTAAGGATCGGATCGATCCTATAGGTCTAGTCTGACTCGAGGGTCAACTCATGACTAACCGAATATTTTTTATTTTCATTTTTCGTATTTCTTATAAGGACAAACATATTATTTCAAATTATATATCTGTCAGCAATGCGGCATTGAGCAACGAAACTATTAACACCAATACATATCAAACATAAATATAGGATAAGGTAACAATAGAAATTTCACTCTTACTATAAGTAACAAACCATAAAAACGAACACGTGCCGTGAGTAGTGAGTAAGGCAAGCGAGCAAGCAAGGTTGAGATGAGTGAAAAGGATTTCTTTTATTTTGGGGGGAGGGGGGTCGAATTAGGATGATTTCTCTCTACTTTCTAATTTACATAGCAAATTGGAGGTGCTAGTATTTATAGTTGACAAAAGCATTAAAAAAAATATATATTAGATACAATATATAATATGTCCTGGGTTGGTCTAACCCGAATCAACCCTAAACTCTCAAAACCGAGGACTAGCCCATACAGTGCAAAGGTCTGAGGTTCTAGGACTAAGGACCGACTTAGTTCCCCTGAGAATCGGATTAGCATTGGCTAGGTTAGGGTGGTGTAGGGTAGGTCTAAAGTTGATCCTAGACTAATGTTCACCCCTAATGATATATATGTTTGTAACCCACCAATTAGAGTTTCCACCAATAGAATAGACAGAGAAAAACATTTAAGCATGATAACTATAAGGTGCATAATTGGTTAAACAATTCCTCCCAAGTTTTGATACCATTTATAGATGGAAAGATCTAAAACAATGTGAGGTGAATGCCTTCTCATTCTCTTTTATTACAAACCTTCTTCATTATAATCAAGGAAACACATTATAGAAGATGCTGATAATTTGTAATAAATTGAGTTCATTCGATTACTTATTCACTATATAATGACACATGTCAAATTTCAAATAAGGACTTCTATAAGGATTGTCACACAGTATGTAATATGTGTAAATCATTTGTCACCTAAACAATTTCTATCACCATTAAATTGGGCAATTATATATTGAAAGATTGACTGACCATCCAAATCAATGGTGATGGTTATATATATTAAAAAATATTAACTAGGTTGTAAATTGATCTTTTTTAATGAAGTATGTGGAGTGTATGAGGATTACATGCTTGAATCAGTAATCTAGTAACATATATTCTTTGCCAGTGATTCTTGCACCCGTCGTCTGCATATGTGCTGGTGCTTCAGTCTCGGTCACATTGAAGTGGAGAATTAGAAAGATAAACTTCACACGAAATGGAGGAAAGCACTTGAAACGTCAGGGAGTTAAAATCTTTACAGAGGGAGAGTTGGCAAAAGCAACCGACAGTTATGATGAAAGCAAGAAGCTGGGCGAGGGTGGTTTTGGTTCCGTTTATAGAGGGAGAGTAGCAGTGGATGTCGAGATCGTGGTCAAGAAAGCCAAAGATGTCCACAAGCCTATCATGAAGAATGGATTCCAAGATGTACTCAAAATTGTGACGCAAACGAAACACAAAAATGTGGTGAGGCTTTATGGCATATGTTTAGAAACTACGATACCCTTACTAGTTTATGAATACATTTCGAATGGTACCCTCTTCGAACATATCCATCTGAATATGTCAACCATCTTGAGATAATGGGAAAACCGACTCATAATAGCCGCTAAAGCTGCATTTGTGCTCAAGGAAATGCATTCCAGCGAAATCATTCACGGGAACATTAAGTCGGTAAATATACTTCTAGATCAAAACTGCTCGGTGAAAGTATCTGATTTTGGAACTTCAGCACTTATATTAGCGGAGCATATTGTAGCCATCGAAATAGAAGGGACATTGGGCTATATCGATCCGGAGTATTTAACCACTGGTAAGCTGACAATCAAGAGTGACGTATACAGCTTTGGAGTTGTCCTTGTGGAGTTACTCACCAAAAGGAAACTTGCAAGTTCTGTTGCTGATAAGTCTGGAGAGCCAATCAATATCATCCCTTATTTCATCTCTTCTGTGAAGGACAAGTCCCTCTCTGGTGTCACAATTCACCCCACAACTGAAGGAACAAGGGCTTTGGTCTGATCAAAGCCGTGACCAGAGCTCCACGGTCTGAAACACACACAATTCAGTGACTAGAACTCCACGGTCGCGCGGTGGTCGTGCGGCGGTCGTGCGGCGATCGTGCAACGATCGTGCGTCGGTCGTGCGGCGATCGTGGGGTGAATTGTGTGTGTTTCAGAGAGAGTTTTTAGCATCAAAGTAGTTGGAGATTTGAAAGAGCAATACAGTTCTAAGTTCCTTCCTCTATAGAACTCTCGAAGAACTACATCAGACAACAAACGTTCTTGTTCAGCTCCAAGTTCACGGCTTTGATCAGACCAAAGCCCTTGTTCCTTCACATGAACACATGCAACAACCATCGTAGTCAGGCGAGCTTCAAGGATTCCCATGACGACAATTCCAGGGACTCCTGAACGTTGTAAAAGTATTGGCTCCACCTAGGTTCTGAAGTAAGAGGTTCCCAAAAAATGAACTGCGAGTACATCTTTCCATATTATAGCTAACCATGATTTGGAGAAAATAAAACAGGTTCAGCATTGAAGACGGAAATTATGCATCACCCATTCGAACCTATCAACAAATCCTCACAAGAAAAATAATGTCATTGCCAAGCCAATTCATACACTATTCATCCTGTACCTCTTCAGGGTAAACATTTTTTCCCCCAGTCTTGATTCGACCACTTTCTCGACCAATGACCCACACCCAACCATGCTTATCGATGAAACCGACATCACCCATGACAAACCAAGAAAGACAGCTAGATTTTCATGCTGGAACTTGATTCCAGTATCCAATCATCAAATGCGGACCTCTAAAATTTTCCCAATGCCAATAGAATCATCACTATCTGTCGTCAATTCAACATGTGGTGCAGGTTTGCCAACCCAGATGGCCCGTGGTCTTTGAACTGAATTGAGATCTGTTTTGATATGAAAATGAGGGGGCTGGTAGGGAAAAGGGAAATGTGAGTCATAGAGAGTCATGAACGTTAAAGAAAGATAGGTCTGTCATCTCCGGATATTGAAAAAAGGACAAAGAAAGGTAGCATAATGAACATAGTTGTTCAACGAGACATTGCTAGCGGGTACTACTAACTAGCATTGAAAGTACGAAATTAATTGCATATACGCTTGTAGAGGATGCACGCCACAGCCGAGAGAATCCATAGCAAACACACAATCAACCCTAAAAGTCCTTATGGCCAATTACTACATGTTACTACAGGAATAAAGGATCAAATGCAGGAACATCCTTGATCCAATCCCAGACAAGAAAAACAGTCAGTCACTGGAATCTCCACAGTGGGACAGATTGTTTTAGGCACTTCGAATAGCCGCTGAAGCTGCATTTGTGCTCAAGGAAATGCATTCCAGTGAAATCATTCATGGCAACATTAAGTCGGTAAATATACTTCTAGATCAAAACTGCTCGGTGAAAGTATCTCGATTTTGGAACTTCAAAGCACTTATATCGGCGGAGCATATCGTAGCCATCGAAATAGAAGGGACATTGGGCTATATCGATCCGGAGTATTTAATCACCGGTAAGTGACAATCAAGAGTGACATATACAGCTTTGGAGTTGTCCTTGTGGAGTTACTCACCAAAAGGAAACCTGCAAGTTCTGTTGCTGATAAGTCTGGAGAGCCAATCAATATCATCCCTTATTTCATCTCTTCTGTGAAGGACAATTCCCTCTCTGGTGTCACAATTCACCCCACGATTGAAGGAACAAGGGCTTTGGTTTGATCAAAGCTGTGACTAGAGCTCCACGGTCTGAAACACACACAATTCAGTGACTAGAGCTCCACGGTCGCGCGGTGGTCGTGCGATGATCGTGCGGCGGTCGTGCGGCGATCGTGCAACGATCGTGCGTCGGTCGTGCGGCGGTCGTGGGGTGAATTGTGTGTGTTTCAGAGAGAGTTTTTAGCATCAAAGTAGTTGGAGATTTGAAAGAGCAATACAGTTCTAAGTTCCTTCCTCTATAGAACTCTCGAAGAACTACATCAGACAACAAACGTTCTTGTTCAGCTCCAAGTTCACGGCTTTGATCAGACCAAAGCCCTTGTTCCTTCACATGAACACATGCAACAACCATCGCAGTCAGGCGAGCTTCAAGGATTCCCATGACGACAATTCCAGGGACTCTTAGACATTGTAAAAGTACTGGCTCCACCTAGGTTCTAAAGCAAGAGGTTCCCAAAAAATGAACTGCGAGTACATCTTTCCATATTATAGCTAACCATGATTTGGAGAAAATAAAACAGGTTCAGCATTGAAGACGGAAATTATGCATCACCCATTCGAACCTATCAACAAATCCTCACAAGAAAAATAATGTCATTGCCAAGCCAATTCATACACTATTCATCATGTACCTCTTCAGGGTAAACATTTTTTCCCCCAGTCTTGATTCGACCACTTTCTCGACCAATGACCCACACCCAACCATGCTTATCGATGAAACCGACATCACCTATGACAAACCAGGAAAGACAGCTAGATTTTCATGCCGGAACTTGATTCCAGTATCCAATCATCAAATGCGGACCTCTAGAATTTTCCCAATACCAATAGAATCATCACTATCTGTCGTCAATTCAACATGTGGTGCAGGTTTGCCAACCCAGATGGCCCGTGGTCTTTGAACTGAATTGAGATCTGTTTTGATATGAAAATGAGGGGGCTGGTAGGGAAAAGGGAAATGTGAGTCACAGAGAGTCATGAACGTTAAAGAAAGATAGGTCTCTGTCATCTCCGGATATTGAAAAAAGGACAAAGAAAGGTAGCATAATGAACATAGTTGTTCAACAAACATTGCTAGCGGGTACTACTAACTAGCATTGAAAGTACTGAAATTAATTGCATATACACTTGTAGAGGATGCACGCCACAGGCTGAGAGAATCCATAGCAAACACACAATCAACCCTAAAAGTCCTTATGGCCAATTACTACATGTTACTACAGGAATAAAGGATCAAATGCAAGAACATCCTTGATCCAATCCCAGACAAGAAAGACAATCAGTCACTGGAATCTCCACAATGGGACAGATTGTTTCAGGCACTTCGTGTGATACTACGTGTGGTAATTAAGATCACCGATATGAGAAGATTCTACTAGGCAGTGAATAAAATAACAATCGTATTTTAATTTTGATTAAAATCATCTTATTTTAAAAGGGTCTTAATGTTGAATCTTCCCCGTAGGAAAAAATGATATCATTCTCCTCATCCTCATGCCTTTTTTTGCTATACTGAAAATAGAAGCATGAGCGAACCCTTCCTAGGATGCATCTGTTCGTCGACCAGCGGGAGAATCCGCCCCAATTTCTTTCTTAGTCACCGGGCAGAGCCCACCTTTTGTACTTTAGTAGGGCGAGCTTTTTGATAGTGACTTCTTGGTCGAGCACTACGATGATAGGTAGTCATTTTCCCAAATGGTTTCGAGTAATCAAACCGTGTTTGTCTAAAAATAATTAAACATTATCACAACTCGAAAAATCTTGACACTTAGTCCAAAACAAGTTAATAACTTTTTTTTTTTACTATTCAAGGTATCCAAACTATTCGAATTAAAAGAATGTATTCGTGTATTCACATGCATCTAGTAAAACTCTGCCACAATGTGGCTGGCTAGACTAATTCTGAATGTGAGATATCGTGGCATAATTCATTACATACAAATTAAATGCTTGATAACTCAGTTAATAATTCAAGATGGCAAAACACAAATTTGGCTGAAAGTTATATATATATATATTATCATAGAGTCCTTTCAAGTCATTTGTTTTATTTTATATGCAAAGTCCATTGCAGTCCTCTATATTGACAAAATCTCAAGCAACACATGCTACGCACAAAAATAAATTATGGGAAAGTACCTCGGATTTTTTTTTTTTTTTTTTTGGGGAAAGGGCGGGGGGGGGGTGGCGGGAGAGAGACCTTTACCTCTTTAAATTGGCTTTGGACATAGCTGACCTGGCCCTGCACTCAGGAAAAAAAAAGGGAAAATTTCAAATAAGGACCCGAAGTTGACCAAATATCTCAAATAAGGACCCGAAATGAACTTTGTGTCAAATAAAGACCTAAAGTGGACCCATTGTCTCAAATAAGGACCTGGAGTGGTTGAATCAATTCCAAATAAGAACCTGATCTTGTTGGTCAGCCAAATATTCGTCAGCTATCAAGCAAGTGACATTTTCGACGACTAGAGTTTGGGCAATTTTGTCCAAATATAATATATATATATATAACAAATCCTAAAATAGAAACAAAAAAAAATCCTAGGTTTTCTATAGTCTCCCTATTCCTTGTACCCATCCTCTGCAAAGTCATAGACCGAAGTTCTCCCATTCCTTGTACCCATCCTCCATAAAGTTGAAAAACCAAATTCTTCGTTGGTTGAGGCATGAATTCAAAAAACAAGAAGAAAACTAGATGCTTCTTTGTTTGTTTGCAAAGACCCACATTCTCCATCGGTCGAGCAAGGTGAGGAGCGGCGAGAATCGATTTGCGATGATGATCGAGTATCAATTTGGTTGAGGAGCAGTGGGGGAGAAGAAAAAAGAAAATATAAACATCTATATGAATAACCTAAACTTAATTAATCTATAATTTTCCCTTTTTTTTAAATCACAAATTTCTAACAAAATTGCTCCTATTTTAATCGTCGAAAAATGTCTATTGGCGAATTAAAATCCTCAATAGAGATTAACTTGATCACTTCATGTCCTTATTTGATGCAAAATTCACTTTGAGTTCTTATTTAAAACAATGGGTCAACTTCGGGTCCTTATATGACACGAAGTTCACCTTGGGTCCTTATTTGAGAAAATATATTCACTTCGGGTCCTTATTTAAAATTTTCCCAAAAAATAATAATACAATCTCCGTACATAAATGAGTCTAGTCGATCGTGGACGTTGATCTATGTCATTCTCGTACAAGATTGACATCATCTAAAAACCGAATCTCATTGAGATTTTATGACCTAGTTCATGCACGTGCAGCCTAGATCGGCAGTAAAATCACCGGGCCCAATGCCCTGCAGCCGCAAAGTGACGGCGACACCCGAAAGTCTCTCTCAGGACAAGGAAAATCACAAGTCATCTCGAAGTCTTTCCGAGAACAAGACAAATGCCAAAGAAAGAGCTTCCAGTAAAGATGTGGTGGGGTTCAGCCTGATTAATGCGGAGGATGACCTTTCTCGTCGTTGTCTTTCGGCCAAAAGCATCTCCCCTATTATTACTTGAACTTTTTACTCCAAGCCACACGTGACGCAGCACAATAAGTAGTGCTACTTCGACCCCACCCACGTGTTTCGAGTTCGAATCCTCCAATTTACGTTTCTAGCATTATCAAAGGGGTTTATTCATTACAATGGACACAAGTCAAGACAGTAGGAATTACCTTCGTGGCCACACACAGAGGAAAAGAAAACCTTTTTGCTCCACTAAGATCACTACAGTAAAAGAGAAGTACAAGCAACGGAAAATCCATAAATAATTTTTTTTTAGGGAGCGTGCATAAACTTATTACTAAATTTAACATTAGATTGCTTATAGATGATTTAACATTAAATATCCTTTTTTTTTTGGTAGTTAAATCAAATGCTCACAGTGTAGATGAACAGACTAAATTCCAAGACTCCATCTATAATTTTCGAGAGAGAGAGAGATGGCGTGCTCCCGAGGAATATACGCCCTTCTAGCTCTATGCGTCCTCTTCTCCATAGATGTTACTCAATCGGAATCGAGAGAATTGCGACCCTCCGATCACGGGCTGCAGTTCCAGGATCCGCCGCCAGCCGGAGTGAAGCTACCTCGGGAGACAGCGTCCTTCTTCGGGGGGTCTCCGTCGTCGCCTTCTTCTTTGAATCCATCCGTGCCGTCGTCTCCGGTGGTGCCGCTCTTGAATGGGACGAATTCGAGCAACGGCTGGTGGTGGCGAGGAGCAAGATATGGCGGCGGCAAGGGAGGAAGAGGGAGGAGAGAACACGTGAGAGGGGTGCTCTTGGTGGTGAGCATCGTGTGCGGAATCACTGGCGTCGCTCTGTTGTTCGCTTCCGGACTGGTTTTTCTCTTCAAGTTCCGAAAGCAGAGGTCGGCAGGGGCGACAGCCCCACCGCCACCTCCTCCTCCACTCCGGCCACTGCTTCTGCTTCTGCCGCCGGCGTCCAGACTATCGGGAGATTGTAACGAGTGAACCGATTCTCTGTTAACATTGCCGATGATGTAGTGTTGTGGCTGATTCTTCCCAATCAACGCCGTGTAAATTATGTGAAGAATATCACAAAATCATTCATTGCTCCCCAGGAAAAAGCAACGTTGCTATGATAACCCCTTTCCCTTTCTTCTGGACTTTGGTTTTCTCTGTCTTTTTATCCCCACTTAAATTAGGTCTAGCACTATACAAAAAGCCTCGAATGACAGCTTCTCAATTAAGATTGTCTGGGGATTAGCACGGGTCTGATTCTCCACCTACTCGGATGTGATCAATATGTCCATCGAATCATAACCTCATGCCCCATTTGGTGAGCATTTCATTACTTCGAAAGACAAAACATATGACTAAAATCAAGTTTATATAACTCGAGTTCAAAACATATGACAATTGATTATATGAACCCTTTGTAAATTTTGTGATGCAAGGCTCAGGCTTAATGAGCTCAAGCCAATCAACTTGAATTTTAAATTTCAATCCGAATATCATTGGTCGATACTTTTTGCAATTTAAAGTGGTGTTTGCATCTTTATTTAATGAGACAATTTTTCCTTTGATGAAATTCTTATTCGATTTATATGAAGTGATTCATACGGAATTCCATATGTTTTTCCATCATTAGCTTGATTGTGTTTTTTCATCATTTCACTCTCTTGAGTGGTTTTTTTGAGGGATGAGTTATAAATATAAATATATCCACCTTACCAAAAAAATATAAATATTATCCAAATTTATATTGATATCCCAAATTTTGAGGAAAGTGTGCCACCCTGCAGTGATTTTCAACAAGCGAGGAAACATAAAATGAGGATTTTAAAATTTTGCTCCAAACCCATCCGAAATCCTTTTACGACATTTTTGCACAGAAATGGCAGGCAGTAGGTAGGGCCATGATTTTGCCCCTGCATAAGAAGTCCTTTTAAAACATATGAAGAAGAAGTGGCCTGCATTATTTATATGCCATGTTTTGTTTTTCCTAATATAGAAAGAAATCACCAAAGACAATCTATTTTTTTCATTTCAAGAATAGGAAAATAACAAAAAATAAAGAAAGAAAGAAACTATCTTCATTGTAGCAATACTATCTTTATTGTGGTGAGAAAAACTTTCACTGAGCCGAGACTATATTATTATGAGATTGTCATCTTGGTGTCGTGATTGTTGTATCCCTCACATGAAGTGAGTAGAAAAGAGGCTACTCATATCTAAAGTATGCATGTAGGAATATTTATCATGATAATCCTAGAGAAATTTCTATTTCTCGTGCAACTCTCTTCATTAAAGCATTCTTATTTCCTGCTTCAAGATATCCATTTTGTAGATAATTGGTTTATTAGTTTAGTTTCTTAGTTTGATAATGCATAGTTGCTTGACTTTTATCAAACTAAGTCTCATAATTCGAATTGATTAATTTTTTTATGACGTTTTTGATTGATTAGTGTTAGAGAAGTTTCCTATCTTGTTTTTCAAATAAAAATTGATTCAACATCTTTTAGTCGATCGAGTCTTGCTATGATTATTTGTTTTCTTTTTAGTTACGAAGTCCATCAATTCTGCTTCAAAAAATTTAGTTATGCACATCACACATATGTACTTTTTGTTAAATGACATCACATTGTTCCATTAATAACCAAAAAAGAAAAAGAAAAACTATACTTATGCATGACCCATCCTTTCTAATGCCTAAAAAGAACTCTCATGAACGGGACAAGATATGGATGCAAAATTTATATTTATGACATTATCAATACGTTTTGTCTCATTATGATTTTTTTTCAAATTCACTAACAAATGCCCTTGTCATGAATTTGTAGTAGGTTATTTCAACGTGAGTATTACTTGACTTACTAGCAATAGGATGCTGGACTATTCATGTCCAACTAGGATGTCTGACAAAGTTCTAAATCGTCAGGATCAGAGTGGGAATCGTTAGGGCAAATGCAGCCTTTTCCCTCGCCTTTATATCGAAGAGTTAGGTATAGTATTGTATCCTCTTCACCCGCGACTATCATCCAACGCTAATTTCTTAAACTAGGATAGTCACATGGTTTGATCTTGTCTGCTAACCATCTCAAGGGTTGATCAAGTCTTGAGGTTGAGCTTATATCATGACATATTTCATTATCTCCCACATCTTTTTGGCATTAATTAGGGTACGGTTTACATTAATTGGCAGAGATAAAAAAAAATTATTATCCCACTTGATCTAACATAATGTTCCCTGAACAATATGTCAATATTAATGTACATAATTTATTAGCTTAGATGTAATTTGATTTAATGGTAAATACATCTAAATTCACCTGTTGAATATCTTATTTTGTATTTTTTTTCTCACTTGTCTGATCTATTACTTAGGAAAATAAGACAAAAAATCTGGTAAGATCGTATTTACTCTTTTCGTAAATTTATTAATTGATCTACAAATCTATGTGTGCACAAACATGATTTAACAACACATTAATTATATAATCACATCTATCCACATTTGTTCTCTCAACCTCTAGATATGTTGCCCCGACAAGGGGATCTCCTAGACTACCATGCTCTCTCTGTCACTCATTCGGTTACAGGTACTACCTCTCGTCCAAGCAGGAAAGTTTTGGCCCCGTGCAGTTCAGCAACAACGTCTCCTAAGTCCATTTGTTCACGATGCAGCCGAAGAGATGACCTCGATCCGAAGGATCATAGCCAAGCACGTGCTTATGTTGCCGTTGTCCTCCAACTCCCTCTCTTCTTTCGAATTTAGTAAGAGATCTATGACCTGCATGAGCCTATCTCGGAACAGCCGTTTTGATGAAACAATGGAGGTTGAAGTTGTCCATGTACATGCTTTCCGTGGATCTCTTTCCTGTGAACAATTCGAGCAAGAGAATCCTGTAGCTGTAGACATCAACATTGGTTGATACTAACCATATTCTGCAACATACATTATGATGATCTGGACAATGCGGACCAAGTTCCCATCAGTTTCGCATTTCTTTTTCCTTCCGTGAGAAATTAAGGGGAGACAGAATCGAAAAACTGCTACTACATCAAGAAGACAAATGGTATCCAATATTTCAAATCCTCATCATCACTACTTTCATATTGACATAAAGACTGGAGTGCAATGCTCCGGCTGGAAGTCGGACCAGCTTTCTTTACCACAGCAATTCGCACAGAGGAAGAAGTGGACAACGATTTACTCGAACTGCAGACATGATGGAAAGACACGGAACTGCAACCAGAAAACTTGCACAAACAACCAGCGCCACATGCAAAAAGTTACTTTATACGAGCCTACTTCCATGAAGGGAGTCTTCATTTTAATAAAATCCAAAGCGCTTGCAGGAAAAGGGAAGTGCCCAGCTGATCTGTCTCAACACATCCATCATTCAGATGAGCTAACGTAATTGAAGAAAACATGTTCAAAAAACTTGCAATGCCTCTGTCATTCAAGATGTCACTGGATGTAGCTTTTGTCAAGGAATCTGTCGGCTTGTCCAGAAATTCCTCAGAAAGTTTCCTCTTCTGCATTTCAAATCAAACATATAAGTAAGCTTTTCTCTAGGCCTCAAAAACGGAAGACAATTCCATATTAAATCAACAACTTACGCTCACCTTAAATCCAAAGACAACTATAACAATATCCTAACAAATTACACAGAGAAAGAGAAACCAACTTGATTATATGTATTCTTAAGTAGAGGGGAGATTCGAAGAACGCTAGTCATTCTATAGAGAAGAATCCAGAACCACATGGAAGACAATCTAATCCATGAAGCATGTCCACCTTTCCTAATTATCAAATAGAGGTACAATCAGTTTTATCGACAGTGTGTGCACAATCAGCAAACTAGTGAATCACGCTCTTCTGAGAGGTTTGACATATATTTCCGTTAGAGTTGGCAATACATGCATGTACTGGCAATTAAAAGACTCGTTTTTCACTTGATGACATGTGAATCACGAACTATGATCTAACAACTTTAGAACATCTCTTGGTGTCCAAAATTAGGTCCTGAAAGTTCTCAAGTAATTTTATAACTCTTACTCTTTTAAGTTGCTGATTCTTCAACATGCAAATGTCTGACAATACATGTGACACAGATTAAGCACATAAGATGACATGGATTAAGCAAAGAAAAGCATGCTATACAGATCACATGTCAATGCATATGCGTCTAATGCAAGTAAAGCAAGACAATCATAAACTTAATCCATTCTGAATCGGGGGTTGATGATCACCGAAACAGCATTTGCAATAGAGTATCTTCAAACGAACACAAACTTTTAGATATACTCCTGGATTATACGTAGATTAAAGTACCATATACATTTTATTAAATGATACATGAGCACCTTGCTTTGTCAACCAAATGACCAGTTCAGCCAGAACTTATTCATAACGCACTTAAGACTGTTCTCAACAGATTCACACGCTTAAAGGTAGCCGACAGGGAAGCAAATATGCTGACAATTAGAGCATTAGTGATCTTGAGAGTGTTCAATTATTCGTCGTCACTAGCAGAAGGTTGAGTCAGATTTTCCTCATCCTCTGAATCTTCATCTTCGATCCTACGGACAAAATCTTTGGATGTCTGCAAGCAAGTTCCAGCGAATTAATAAGTATAAATAAAAAGAATGAAAAATAGTTCATTTTAGAGAAGTGAAATCAAATAAAGAAGGGCCAAACAATCTGAAACTCAAGCGACAAAAAACCGGAAGGCATGCAGTACACAGTCCACTGTGACCCAAAAAAACTCTACAATTTACTCCGTCTTCTCTTGTTTTTTCTTTTGGATGAAACTAGCCAAGCATCTAGCATGTCACAGTGGCTGGAATGGTCCAGGAAATTTGACAGGTAAGTCCAAAGTAAATGTCATTTTAAACAGATCTGCTATATGTTTCGAAAATTTGCTTTGAACTGAATATGATGAAAAGGTGCTTAAGTGGTTCTTGAAATGGCTTCTGCACTTTCGTGCTATGGAGAAATTTTGTGCTCTTTGGACAGGTATATGGTAAGAAGCATTACTTAAAAAGATAAACTGAACAGCGGCTGGACTTAAATCCTGTTTCCTTTTCTATAAGCAGGTAATTCATAAATGAGCTATTGCTTTAAACTGATGAAATTTCCCCACTCAAAACTCAATTTTGCACCCTTCTGCATATGAGATCATGGAGGTTAATTAAGTTGTTCTAAATTTGTTCAGAGACCATTTGAATAACTCATCTACGATTTTAATAGAAGCAATAAGACCAAAGAGGTCAAGAATGGTGATGTGAATTCCAAGCGGTGACAGTGCTCCGATATACTCAATGCAAGAGATCATAAAACGACCATTGACCTTTGTCACTATATTCGCAGATGGGAAACAACTCATACCTCTGCAGCAGATGAATGTCGCAAGTCCTCTAGCACTGTATCTATGCTCACTGCTGCACATCTTGACCGAAAAAACAATCCCTCACCAATTAGTATGACAAGAATATAACATCTAAGCAATGGGAGAAAGGAAATCAATTCATGTTAACTGTAAACTTTGGAGATAAATCAATTAGCATATAATACTATCTCATTCGTGCAGTCTACAAATTCATACTCCAAAAACAAGGTAAACAGCACGGAAAGTTCAAAGAACTTACATTCAGGGATTTCATTTCATCAAGCCCAGCGAGAATATCCATCTCTCTCTTGGAATCCATCGTCTTATTCTCCAAGGACTTAATCGCATCGCCCATCACCCATCGCTTCAGCCTCCCTCTTACTTTTCTCACTCTCCACCACCAGCCCAAACCCCCCAAATGAAGAAGCACAAGTCACATTCAATTCTTCCCAAAACGCAACAAACCTAGGAAAGCCAACAATTCAAAAGGCACAATCTTCTACTTCCACCTCATCCTGCTCACGCCAGGGCTCAAAATTTCTCGTCACCCGAACTCCACCACATAACCTGAATTCCGCGGATCAGTCTTGACCGTAAACTCAGCAGAACACTTGGTGCATTTGAAGTAAAACCTAACTATCTGGATCCCCATATACGTCCTCCTTCCTGGAATTGAACTTGGTGCCCTTGGAGATGTAGCTCCCGCAGGTGCCGCACCGGATGCTCATCGGAAGCATCGTCCGGACCTTCGCCTGCTGATCCTCGGACCTCCGAACCCTAGGCAGTTTCTTAGGGTCGAAATCCGGCGGGTAATGCTCGGTCACCCTCTTTCGTCCTCCCATCCCCTTCTCCTCTCGAACTCCAATCGAACCAGGACGGCGGAAACGCCATCGAAAACCGAGGCGAGTCGCTACAGTATCCCAAATGCCCGACGCCGAATCTTCGCGACGAGCTTCCACACGAAGAAACCCGGCGAGCAATCGTCGAGTTCTCGAGAGCGGTGCCTCGCGCTGGAAAGTCGCCGATCGGAGCCACCGGCGGACACCGCGAGCTCGAGAAATGCGGCCCCCGCGGGCGTCGACGCGGAGGCAGGAGACGAACCGGAGAATGCGGCGCCGGCGAGGGATCGAGGGCGGCGGCGGTCGTCGGCGTCGTCGTCGTCGACGGACCAATTTCAGGGAAAGACTACGTGGACCGCTACGAACTAAAATTGAGCCCACTAGCAGAAGAAAATATTCAGTGGTTCGTTCGCGCCACGTCATTCGATGACGTGGCGCGCACATACCACTCAGGTACCGACACCTGTCCCGAGCGGGACCCCCTGGAAAATGAGAAAAGGGCTGGTATTCGGCTGGCTCGGCTCGGCTCCACCTGCAGAAAAGAAAGGACGGTCAGCGTATTCCTCCCGCTCAAAATTTCTCTCTCTCTCCTCGTAAAAGAACCGAGAACGCTCAGAGCCTTCCTCTGTTTCCTTCTCCGCGCATCCCACCTCCTCCGGCTCCGTCTCCGGCTCCGGCTCCGGCTCCGGCTCCGCCTGCCCAAAAGCCTCGCTGGTCATCTCGGTCTCGTTCCCGAGCGGCACCGCCGCACCAGGCTCCCCGCCGCTGACCGGGCGCTGTCCCTGACGCTAGCCCGCTCGGTCGCGAGGGAGATCTCGGCGGACTTGGGCGGGGTCGACGGCGCGGCGAAGAAGGAGAGGCCTGCTGCATTTTCTCTCTCTTCTTTTCAACGGAGCGCGCGCTATTTCTTCCCGCTTCTGCCTCTCTCTTCCTCAAGCACTCCTCTCCTCTCTGTCCCGACTCCCGAGTCCTCTCACTCACCCCAAGCGCCCCCTTCCTCTCTGTCTCGAGCCCTCTCACCCACCCTAAGCGCTTCCCTCCTCGCCTCGTTCTTGGTCGATGATGGCGGAGCTCTGCTTGATGGCTTCGCATGGTTATCCGCCGAGCCTCGTTCTTGGTCAGGAGCAAGGGCGCGAGCAGAGTCGTCAGAGTGAGTCTCGACTTCTCTCGGTTCCTCTCGATTCCGTCCGTCGCGGATTCGAATCGGAACGAACTGGGTTTCGTGCCTAGGGATTGCCGAAGCGCTTTGGATAGCTTCCGTCGGTTGATTCTTGTGCGGTGTTGTCGATTTTGTTCTGTTGTCGTGGCAGCTCCGTGCTTGCTGCTTGGCGTTCAGTCTTTGATTAGGTCGTGTGGTGTTTTAGCTCTGTAGCTCGTCGTTAGCTGCGGCTTTTGTGAGTTTCGATGCTGCACTGTGCACGTCGTTGACTGGGCCTCTGATGTGTTGCAGAACTCTGGTTCTCTAGGAGATTCATCTATGTAAGATCTCTTGATCACGAGTTTTTTGTTCTATGTTAGATTATAGAAATGGCTAATGTTGGTCAGGCGTCGGTTCCTTGTTATTTTGCATCCTGCATTCGGGAAATCTAATTATGGAAAGTGCAGGATCTTCAGCCAATTTTGCCTGCTGCTAGGACAAGACAAGACATTATAAGATTGGGATCCATGACCCTCAGTCCTAATCAATTCAAGGAGGCAGTGGAACCCCTATATGTACTGTTAGCAGCAAAGCAGTGTGTGCAGATTGATTCTGTGGAGAAAGATCCCATGATTCTAGATTTGCAAGGTATGCACGTAATACTCAGTTGAAGATCTCTCTCTCTTTTATTTTTTATTTTTATTTTTTAAATCAATTCACGTTATATGTCAACTTGTCCAAAAGGAGAGACCTTGAAATAAAGTGCTCGCGTCCCTTCTGGGTATAATTTATTTCTCATGTAAATTTGTTAATTACAAGCTTCAAGTCATTGATTTCATTTGATGAAAATCTCACCCTTCATGCCACAGAGATAATGAAATTTTTTGGGGCCATTATTATTTATCACCCTTACAGTTTTAAATCATCTTACCACAAAACTACTTAAGAATATGAATTTGTATCCTTTTGCAAGTGCTTGATGGTATAAGCAATTATATTAGGCCACACGAATTTGTAGAATCATATGCTTAATGGAAACTGAAACTAGCAATTTATTCATGGCACTTGCATTTGTATGGTCAGAAAATTCATGGAAACTGAATTTCAACAACAAATGGGGGATTACTGTTGAGGTTGGTAGAACTGGCTAAAGTGCTGAACCATCTATATAGGTTTAGGAGATCACTGAAACCAAGATCTGCTTCTAAAGAAAACAATATAGCTTTTGTAGGGCATGTGTTGCAGTGCTCTTTGCAGTTAAACAGGTTACTTGTCGTGAGAGGGGATGGTCAAGTAATGGTTTATTTATTATGATTGCAGATGTCCACTCAACTACTGGGCCCCTAGGCACCGGAATTGCTGAACAATCCACCATGCAGAGAGAAGTCTTTGAGTTTAGCATGTCTGGATTGAGTTGTGCTGAAAAGGCTGGACTAGATATGTCTCTAGTATCTGATTTAACGGGTCTTCACTCAGTGGAAACTGACATGCATCGCCTGCCCATCATTCCTTCTCTCGTCTACCCTAACTTTCAATTTTCCACTCAGAGCGCTCTCTCAGATTTCATGGGAGATTTGGTCCGAAATTCAAAAATAACCATTAACTCTGATGGTAGTCTTGATCGCAGCTAGTGGGGCTGAGATGAAGGATCTCCTCTCAATTGTAGTGGAGTTTTACCTATTGAGGAACTTAACTCAAGGGAGAAAGCTTTCGATGCCAGTTCCTTATGACAACAACCACCTCATATGCTTAGTGGGTCATTGCCTTAAACCGTTGTTAAATTGAGCGTATCTGTTTGTAGATGAACATGCAATTGAGAAATGCCAAATTGTTGCCCTGTTATATTTGTGTATGCGCTAGGCCAGTCTTTAGCACTTTATGGAACTGTATATCTACCTCAATAAACTTATTCGCTTCTTAACAGATCTAACTGAGTGAGAACCTTAGTTGTAAGTATAACATGTGGGAAGTAAACACAAAACCACCCCATGTGCATCAACTTAGTTGCTTGACATTAGAGAAGCATGACCCTTGGAAGGAAATTAAGCTTAAAGGGTACAATAAGCAGGTGGGTTGAGCTGACATCTGGCATTTCGCCATACTGCTGGGGATGTTTGTGCTCAGAAATTTGCATGCTTTTGATGAACTTCAAATAGTGTTATTACATGGCTTCTGCCTTATGTATGTGAGAGCCTCTGACCCAAGCGTTATAGAATCTTCGTTCAACAGTATATTAAGTCAATTGTTTCGTTTTATATGTTCCTGTTTATATTCTTCTTCTTATTTATATTACTGCTGCAAATGTGTACTTTTGGAAATAGACTGCTCATATCCTTATGTCACACTAATTTTCTGCATTATGGTTCTTGATCATTTCCAGGAAACTGCAAAAAGAGGAGGTAGACAAAATTGTGGTTACTGATGCACCACTTCTCTTTCCTCCTGGACAGGTACTTCTTGCATTTTCCTTTTCTTACAGTTCTACTTTTACTTGGTTCATGAGCAAATTTTTAGGCCTGGCAACTTGCTTTCAATTTTTGGATAATTTCCCATTAGGTTTATATACTCTATATGAGGAGTATAGATTTGTTCGAATAAAAAGGAGTTGAACTCATGTCAGATGCTTCAACGTGTTAAAAGGGTATCTGGGCAACAGAGAAATATGGTGCAGGAGCAATTTTGTAACCTTTAGAAATGTTGGCTGCAATACCGGTAATAGTGGATGTGTTTGGAAATTATAACTCTTGAGCGCTTCCAAGATCTTGGTCTCTACCTCACTGAATAAATCCTTTAGAATTTCTCCTTAGTTTGATGGTGTAGCTGAACTCCCATGTTATATTCTTAAAGGCTTTTTTATGATTTCTGGTGCAGCTGGCATTGGCGGCTTTGCGTCATGCTAATGAGGTGCATAGAGTTCTGGACTATGAAAGGTTAAAAGCAACTCAATTTTTTTTTTTTTTTTTATGAAACCAACAATAAGAATTACTTGCCATAGACATCTCTACATTGGGGCAGCCAGTTGGTCTGATTCTCTTGGTACCTTAGTTGTAATGATGATTGGGTCAATTGAAATTTATGCTTTTTTTCAGATACCTAGAGAACATGCTCATACGCCAAAATTCCATTCACAGCAGCACAGAGCTCATTCAGCATCTGAATGCGATAGATTCCTCGGTAAATCCTCAAGTTTTCTCGCATTTATCTCAAAATATAAAAGCATAACTGGTCTTGCGATCTCAATTCTACTTGAAAAAGCAAGTCATGTGAACCAAGTTCTAGGTATTGATAAAAAGTTTCTAATTTGTTCTTCATGCTGCTGACTGAATACAGGTTAGGACATATAAATTCCCTTCTGAGAAAGATATGAAACACATCAACAGGAAGCTGAGGTCTTGTTGGGGCCTTAGTTCACATGATGAGTAATTCCTTCAAACCCCTGTCCTCTGATTTCTTTTATTCTTGATAACAATTGGCATGTGAAACCTATGAGATTGATGCTTTGCAGTAGTAAGAAATGAGACAAGAAATTGAAGCACAAATCCAAGCGGAGTGCAGGCTAGATGCAAGAGGGGTCATCTCTTGCTTGACAGTATGTCATGTGTCCCTTGTGTACTGCTCTCATTATTTCCTTAAAAACCGTTCTGATTGCTTCGTTTGTCCTGTTTTAGACTTCTCCTCAGAAATGCTTCAAGTTCTTAAGAAACTAGTCATTGATTTATGGCAGGTGTATGCACGGCTGAGGCATCATCATTAGTGCCACACTCATCCAAATATGCATCTACTGCGACCATGGTTGCTGAACTTACTCTTCAAAGCTTGTTTTGTATCACGAAAATATTCCACAGTATGGAAGTGACAGAAAACAGTGGGCATCTAGCAGCTTGAAAGAGCTCTTGAAATGCAATTGATTTAGGAGCATCGCTGACCAGGGAAGTTGAGAATTTACATAAACTACTTTGTGTATTTTGTGTTCATCTGGTGGTGTAAATCAGCAGGTCAAGACAGTCATGTATGCGATAATTACTGTTGTGAAAGTTGGTATGATGGTAACCTACAATATTGGAACAGGCCTTGTGGTTGCTCGTAGGGAAGACAGCTCATGGTCTCCACCTTCTGCAATTTCTTCATGTGGAATAGGGTGGGGAGCACAGGTAGGCTTGTTTTATCGTATACCTGGATTTTGATTTCATCAACCTTAAGGGCCAAGCGTCGGAACCAACAAGTGTTTTTGGCTTTCATGCAGTCTGCAGATTAACCACGTGAATCAATGTGTTCAAAATGATTGTTTAGATAATAAACACCAATTTGATTTTTTACTCCATCCGGAATGCTTGACGTATTGTCTGCTTCATTTCCATGGTCTCTGTGAGAATTTTCCTTTGTAAATGTCTGGTCTGTCATCCTTCTATTTCATGGAATGTGCCATTTGTTTCTCCTTTCTGGAACTCTATCTAAGAACAGTATTTCTCAGGATGAGATTTGGACTTTTTGTTTGATTACCATGTTGCCATTGAGTTTTCAAGTTCCTTTCTGCATCTCTGTTCCCTTTCTCTGAATTTGTGTTTTGCTTTTTTGTGGAAGTGGGAGAAGTCCCTGAGCCAGAGATTGCCCTTGTGTTCCTTATAATCGTTCCCTTTCTGTTAACATGTCTATCGCATTAATAGCTTCTGCTTGTGTGGCTTAAGCTCGAGCAAAGAAGTCTTGCATAAAACATAAAAATCAACTAAAGAAATCTTTAGTCGATTCCCCTTCCTCCGAAATGATAACAACAATAATAGTAAAAATCAAATACATAAATGAAAAAATTATCCCTGCAAGAAATGTTTGATTTTGTGTTATATTTTTATATAGAGATATCCTTATTCCAGTCAATAGTAACCAGTCAAGGGTGATTACAGGCTGGAGGAGAATTGACAGACTTCGTTATAGTGTTGAGATCAACTGAGGCTGTGAAGACATTTGATGGTACTGCTCATTTTTCAGTTGGGGCTGGTTTGAGTGCAGCAGTTTGTGCCATTGGAAGGGCTGCTGAAGCTGATGTACGAGTGGGGGATGGTGGCTGTGCTGCTTGTTATACGTACATCTGCAGTAAAGGTACTCATCTATATAGCTATTTTTCCTTTTAAACTGTGGAGTTGTCCTCTGGACTGATTTTTGGGGTATGTATACATTGCTATGCAAAAAAACATGGATAGTATCCTATGATATTGACCGTTTTAATGTGATAGTATCCTATGATATTAACCGTTTTAATGGCCATTGTCATACTGAGAGTGAAACGAAGTGAAGCTACTTACAATCCTCTTGAAGTTAGAAAAGATTAAATCTAGAAACAAGACAGGAGCAAATATCCTAAAATCTCTTCGGTTTCATCAATCATAGATACGTTGATTCACAGTAAGTACTTATTCACATCTTCATTTCATAATGTAAACCCTTAATTCCTACATTCGCTTTGTTGATTATATTGGATTAGTGTTTTGTTTCCCAATGCAGAAAACAAGTCTTTGGAGAGTCAAGTGGAGTAGCAGACATACTTACAATGAGCCCTGTCTTTGCTGACAACTCAGAAAGTGAAGTGGATGCAGACACTGAGGAAGCGAGACTTAGTAATTGAAATGTAAACATTGCCGATACTGTAAAGTAAGGAGCACAAAGTTGGGAGAAAATGCTCCAGTAGTTGCTGTAGAAGGTTTGAAAGATCACGAGGATCATCCTGCAGAGCAAACTGCGGAATTCAAGAAATCACAAATTAATTTTTAAACAAGTCTCCGTTGAAAACCAGGGGAGCTGTCCTCAGAGTCACTGACGATGAGCATCCTGAGGACATGGCTATGTCAGAATACTCCCATGCTATGGAACATGAAGGGACAGACACACCAGACGACCATGGCATTGACTGCCAAAACTGTAAATGAGCTTACAATCAAGAACAAGAAAGAGTCAATGGAGCGGGAAGTCTCTGCCATGATTGCAGAGTATATCGATCTTGAGAAGTTGGAAGATGGGAGTGCCCGAGGAAATGTTAGTGCCTTATGCAAGTGAGAACGAACGTGCTAAAGTTTATGCAAGTGATAGTGCTCCTTCAGATGTATTTCAATGTCATCCGAGTTATCAAGGTGATGGCAATGAAAATATTGAATTAGGAATTGACATGAAGAAAGAGACGTGTTACAAGACCACAGCGAACTGTGTATTTCCATTTTATCGAGTCGATCTTCTCCTGTAAGACAGAAGCTTATCGGGAAAACAGCCAATTGTGTGAACTACGAAAATTCTGAGTCAGGCTGAACGTCCTAAAAGTGCGCTTGTGTTGGATTCTTGGCACGAAATGGGGAAAAATCATCATAGCTTAACTAACAAAGTTAATCCCCTGATCACGCTGCACAGTGCATGCGGCTTTCTGAAAATAGATTTGACATCCGCATGCAAATTTTAATGACCAGTGCAATAATCGCTTCCGTCTCCACGTCCAAGTCCATCCACCCAGCAAGTGTACCATGTTCACATGAACGGGGTGCCTAACAAGTTTGAAGTACTGATATAAAACAAATGCAGAAGCTCGCATATGCAGCAAGAATATTTCCAGAAACATCCCGCTTGTCCCATTGGAGTATGAAAACAACGGAAAATGCGGAAACGGTATGATTCAGCAGCCCCTGCTAGCATTGATAAAAAGATAGATCATCACTTGAAAAAAGTGCTACATTTCTCGAGTATCACTATGAGCTTTACTTTTCCGGAGTTACAAACTATCTTGTTTCATCCACCTCATTGCAACACTAAACACGCGGAAACAATCGAGAGGATTTTGCACAACTCAAGGCCCACATCTGCCAAAAATCATACTTTTCCTTTCTTCTTTTCAGTTTTCCTTTTTTTGTACATATACCCTTCAAGGAGCCCTCCTCTTCGAGTCTTCATTGATGAATCCCACCGCCAATTGCAAAAGGGTGCCCTCCTCTTCGAGTCTTCAACCAACGAACAAAATCAAGTGCAAAATACAGCAACAAAATTTCTACAGGTAAATTTTTTAGTGACTACAACATTCCAGCTCACCTAATCCTAGTTGCAATCCAATCCACACACCTCTAGTACAATGCCGTCCTTGGAAATGAAAGGGTTTATTCGGACCCATAAAAGAGTTAAAATTGAGGCAAGAAGAATTGCCCAAACAATTATGATTGTAGGTGTTGAGTAGGTCACTCCCAATTGGAGAGGCCAATGCAATTATGTATATCTGCAGTAGAATATGTATAGTAGTGAGTGTGTAAAAGAAAAAGAAAAAAAAAAGGAGAAAAAAAAAGTATCAAAAGAGATGGGGAGATAAATCAACGTGATTTTCCACATCTAGAAAATCAAGGGAGATTGAAAAGAAATCAAAGTGATATTCTCATATATACAAAATCACGAGAGATTATGAGATAAATCTACGTGATTTTGTATCGTATAATTCCTATTTGGAATTGTATTTGCTCCTATGAATAGGAGTCCTCAGCGGAGAAGAGATTACACAAAAGCAAGAATATCATAGCAGTGTAGCGGAAGAAACAGTTTTCTTCTTCCAAGAAAGAGAGTTATCTTTGAGTGAGTTATCCAGTTTGTGAGAGGTTCAGATCCACAAATTGAAGATAGAGAGAGATCCACCTTTGGGTGAAGTTGTATCCCATTATTTTATCATAGTGGAAGTTTGAAGTGGACTACGGTCCCGTGGTTTTTCCTTTCGCCTTGGAGGGTTTTCTACGTTAAAATTCTGGTGTTATTTATTATTCATCTTTATTGTTTTCAGTTAGTATTTTATCATATTTAATTTTCACAGAAATAGTAGCGGGAAAAATTTTCTAGGCGTTCTCCACAAATATTTTTCCCAATAAGTGGTATCAGAGCTTGGTTGCTCTATTTATTATTTTTCTTTGCAGAATTAAATGGAGGAAAATTTTGGCAACATGATAAAATTGACTGCATTCAATTATGCAATCTGGAAACCAAAGATGGAGGATCTGCTATACATTAAAGATCTTTGGAGGCCAATTGTGATACCGACGGAGGTACCGTACCCGGTGTTCGAGGAGTCAGATCTTGTAGCGGAAGCCAAATTGGCATCATCTTCTAGTGGCAAACCAACGACAATGTCTGATGGCGAATGGATGGTGCTCAATCGAAAGTGTGCCGTTCAAATCTGACAATGGATTGATAAGAGTATTTTTCAAAATTTTGCTAATGAACATGATGCTGGTGTTCTTTGGCAAAAATTAGAGAAGATGTACGCAAGAACAACGGTGCAGAATAAAGCAAATCACATGCGGCGGCTCATGAATCTGAAACACAAAGACGGGAGCAATGTCTCGGAACACATGAGTGAGTTCTAAGGTATAGTAGACCAACTTAATTCTATGAAGATGACATTAGATGATGAATTGCAGGCATTACTGCTGCTTAGCTCTTTGCCAAATAGCCGGGACACACTTGTTGTGTCGGGTCGGCAACTCAGCTCCCGATGGCAAGCTTACCATGGACGTGGTAAAAGATAGAATGTTGAATGAAGAATCTCGGCGAAAAGAGAGTGGAGTCAACCGCGTCGAGGCTCTTGTCATTAATCGACAAGAAAATCAAGAAAGAGAGGGAGAAGCAAAAGCCGAAACTTTCGGAATCAGCAACGAGGAAGGTCCCAATCCAACTTCAGACGAGACAAGAAGTGCCATCATTGTGGTAAACTGGGACACTTCATCCGAGAATGCAGAAAGCTAAAGACGGAAAAATCAAAAAGTCATAATGTCAACAAAGCTAACGAGAACCAGACGAATGACACTGCGAATATTGCGGATGAGGTGATCATTATTCAAAGTGATGATTCCATTAATCTTGCATCCCAAGATTCGACATGGGTAGTTGATTCTGGCGCATCCTACCGTGTCACGGCTCGTCAAAATCTTTTTACTTCTTACACCACTGGTGATTTTGGACTCGTAAAGATGGGAAACGAAGGTACGTCCAAAATTATTGGTATGGGTAATATTCATTTGGAGACTAATGTTGGATGTAGGCTACTACTCAAAGATGTGAGACATGTTCCGAACATACGCCACAATCTTATATCTGCCGGCAAGCTTGATGATGAAGGCTACATCAATTTCTTTAGTGATGGAAAATGGAAGCTCACCAAAGGTAATTTGGTGATAGCCAAAGGAGAAAAGACTAACTCTCTCTATATCACACAATTCAAGCCGTGTAGAGGAGAGGTGAATGTAACCGGAAAAAGGAGTCACCACCGAGTTATGGCATAAGCGACTCAGACACATGAGTGAGAAAGGACTTAAGATTCTCACTAGAAAGCAACTTCTACCCGGAATAAAAGGTACACCGTTGAATACTTGTGTCGACTGCATTATGGGAAAACAACATAGAGTAGCATTTCACAATTCCCCACCATCTAGAAAAGCTAAAATTTTAGATCTGATACATACTAATGTATGCACAATGCAAACTAGGACACTTGGAGGTGCGCTTTATTTTGTAACATTTATTGATGACCACTCTAGAAAGGTGTGGGCATTTGCCTTGAAAACTAAAGATCAAGTGCAGGAAATCTTCAAGCAATTTCATATGAAGGTTGAAAGAGAAACAGGCAAGCGATTGAAGTGTGTACACTCTTGACAACGGTGGTGAATACCGAGGACCTTTTGAAGATTATTGCAAAAACCTTGGGATCAAACTAGAAAGATCCGTACCAAAAACACCTCAACACAACGGTGTCGCAGAGCGGATAAATAGAACCATATGTGAAAGAATCAGATGTATGCTCTCCAACGTAAAGCTGCCAAACCACTTTTGGGGTGAGGCAATGAGAACGGCGGTTGATTTAATCAACCTATCACCTTCAACTCCACTTAACGGTGATGTACCACAAAGTGTCTGGACTGGTAAGGATATTTCTTATGGCCACTTGAAGGTGTTCGGCTATAAGGCATTTGTTCACATTCCAAGGGATGAGAGATCAAAGCTAAAACAATGTATTTTTTTGGGGTACGCACATGAAGAATTTGGCTACAGACTCTGGGATCCCATTAACCAGAAAATAGTCAGAAGCAGGGATGTTGTATTTCTTGAAGATCAGACAATCGAGGACTTCGAGAAGCACGAGAAATCTCCATCAACAAATGAATACCTAGTTGATCTTGGCCCAGTAGCTCCTCCTATCAACAAGCAAGCTGAATTTAGAATTGAAGGTATGATTACTTCAACTGAACTTGAACCAATTGTTGAATAGGTCCCATCAGAACCTCAATTGAGGAGATCAACTCATGAACGACAATCTAGTCGTAGATATTCTCCCAATGAGTATGTGATGCTCACTGACGGGGGAGAACCAGAGAACTACCAAGAAGCAATATTCCACGAGCATAAAGAGGAGTGGTTAAAAGCTATGCAGGAGGAGATGAAATCCTTAGACGAAAATCATACTTATGATTTAGTCAAGTTGCCACAGGGAAGGAAAGCTCTCAAAAACAAGTGGGTGTTCAGACTAAAGAGGCGAAGAAGGTAACTCACGCCTACGATACAAAGCAAGGTTGGTTGTGAAGGGATTCGCTCAGAAGAAAGATATCGACTTTGATGAGATATTTTCTCCTGTAGTTAAAATGTCCTCTATCCGAGTTATCCTTGGCCTGGCAACAAGCTTGAACTTGGAGATCGAGCAACTTGCGTGAAGACCGCGTTTTTACATGGAGATCTAAATGAGGAGATCTACATGGATCAGCCAGAAGGTTTCAAAATCAAAGGCAAAGAAAATCTTGTGTGTAAATTGAGGAAGAGTCTTTATGGGCTCAAGCAGGCACCAAGACAGTGGTACAGAAAATTCGATTCCTTCATGGAAGAAAACGGGTTCAACAAAACCACCGCTGATCACTGCATTTTCATCAAGAAATTTACTGATGGTAATTTTCTCATTCTTTTGCTTTACGTTGATGACATGCTAATTGTTGGCCAGGATAAAAGCAAGATCAACAACTTAAAGAAGGAGTTGAGCAAGTGCTTTGCGATGAAGGATTTGGGACCCGCAAAACAAATTCTTGGGATGGAAATCTTGTGAGACAGGCAGAATCGTAAACTCTGGTTATCTCAAGAACGGTATGTTAATAAAGTTCTTGAAAGATTTAATATGAATAACTCCAAAGCAGTTTGTTCTCCACTTGCAAATCATTTTAAACTCAGCTTAGATCAGTGCCCAAAAAGTGAGACAAAAAAGAAGGAAATGGAAAAAGTCCCTTATGCATCGGCGGTTGGCAGTCTAATGTACGCGATGGTATGTACGAGGCCTGATATTGCGTATGCAGTTGGTGTGGTAAGTAGATTTCTATCTAATCCTGGTAAAGAACATTGGGCAGTAGTCAAATGGATATTCAGGTATCTTCGAGGTACATCTAATAACTGCATATGTTTTGGTGATGGTAAAACTGTGTTAGAAGGTTTTTCGGATTCAGACATGGCAGGGGACGTGGACTCAAGAAAGTCTACATCGAGATATCTAATGACTTTTGCGGGGAGCAGTTTCATGGCAATCTCGACTACAAAAATGTGTTGCCCTATCTACCGCGAGGCGAGTATATTGCGATAACGGAAGCATGTAAAGAACTCTTGTGGATGAAGAAGTTTCTACAAGAAGTGGGCCATAACCAAGAGGAGTATATCTTGTATTCGATAGTCAAAACGCAATACACCTCAAAGCAAAAATGCAACTTTCCACTCAGCATCCAAACACATTGACGTCGAGATATCATTGGATACGTGATGTGTTGGAAGAAAAAGCCCTACAGCTAAAGAAGATACACACGACAACAACGGCTCATATATGATGACAAAATCTCTATCTACAGTGAAGATGCAAGCCTGTCGAACTTTTGCAGGTTTGACGCCTTCTCCAAATTGCTCGTGAGGGGGAGATTTGTTGAGTAGGTCACTTCCAATTGGAGAGGCCAATGCAATTATGTATATCTGCAGCAGAATATGTATAGTAGTGAGTGTGTAAAAGAAAAAGAAAAAAAATAGAGAAAAAAAAAGTATCAAAAGAGATGGGGAGATAAATCAACGTGATTTTCCACATCTAGAAAATCAAGGGAGATTGGAAAAGAAATCAAAGTGATATTCTCATATATACAAAATCACGAGAGATTAGGAGATAAATCTACGTGATTTTGTATCGTATAATTCCTATTTGGGATTGTATTTGCTCCTATGAATAGAAGTCATCAGCGGAGAAGAGGTTACACAAAAGCAAGAATATCATAGCAAACAGAAAGCGAAGAAACAGTTTTCTTCTTCCAAGAAAGAGAGTTATATTTGAGTGAGTTATCCAGTTTGTGAGAGGTTCAGATCCACAAATTGAAGACAGAGAGAGATCCACCTTTGGGTGAAGCTGTATCCCATTATTTTATCATAGTGGAAGTTTGAAGTGGCCTACGGTCTCGTGGTTTTTCCCTTCGCCTTGGAGAGTTTTCCACGTTCAAATTCTAGTGTTATTTATTATTCATCTTTATTGTTTTCAGTTAGTATTTTATCCTATTTAATTTTCACAGAAATAGTAGCGGGAAAATTTTTTTGGGCGTTCTCCACAAATATTTTTCAATTTTTCCCAACAATAGGTAACCGATCTTGTTTTCCCATGAATCCCTTGAGGAAGAGATACGGATGAACAATGACCCACAAAGCAAAGAAAAGTTTACCAAACAGTGGACCCCAAGATTCGTAGTCATTAGTGATGGCATCTGAAACGCCAACAATGACTCCAATTATGTTTAGGATGAGCAGAGTCAAGTGAGGGATTAACAGTGATGTCCACTTAAAGAGGTATAGCTCAGAGAATTCTCCGTCATCTCCGGCTTTGGACGTGATCGTGAAATTTGTGCGACTCCAGCCAAAACTTTTAGTAGACCCCGGAAAGAGAGCAAACAGTGACAGGAGACCCCACCAATTACCTAGAACTGCTCATTTCTCCACCGGTCGTGGATGCCGACACCACCCCACGCATCTCAAGGATGCCCGTAGCCGCAATAGATATAAAGAGTGCCATGAAAATGAGACTAGCATAGTTGCTCATTTGCAACAATGTTGAAAAGGTAAAGTCAGCAATGGTCTTGTTGCAATCAAGCAAAATCAATTGCTCGAGCAAGCACAGAACTCCTGGAAGTCTGGTGCAACTTACCTCATGGACGATAAACTTTCCTGTTAGAAGACAAACGGCTGGAAGAGTACAATATGCGATCAAGGGAATGGAAGTCAAAGGATAGATGTCCGAGTTGATGTAAGAAAACCGCTCTAACCATTTTAAGCCACAGCCATACCCTTACCATATCGGACAATGCCTGCTCAAAAGGATCTCAACCTTTCCAAGAGCCCAACGGAGAACCCGATGCAAAAGCGATCCGATAGGTTTATTGGAGCTGAACCCTTGAAAGCGGGCCGCTTAGGCACGCAGATACGAGATCGCCAGCCATGACAATGCATCTTGAAGCCCGTTAGAATATCCTCCGTAACGGAGCCATATATCCAGCCCACCTAAGGGATAGTTACAAGTAGACAATAAGCGTAATGCAAAGTAGACAATCTCGATACATAAAGTATCAAAAGCGGTGACTTCGCTGAAATTGTAAGATCTTTACCTCTTTTCCCCATTCCGTTTTGTCCTCATAACCACGACTAATGACATGAATGGCTTCTTTCAAATGTGATGCAGTAGTGGCTCCCTTTGGGGCACCACCTTCTTCCATCGGGGTTGTAGCTATAAAAGCGGGGATTGACCGAATTTCTTCTTGAACTTTAGTCGGGACATTAGTGATGATTTTTCATTGTCTATACCTGAAATATAGTTCCAAAAAGTATGTATCATTTTGCATCTATCCATTTCTATTATAAGTGATAACGTTTCTAGTCAGCAATATTATCTTTTGTATCTAATTTAAGATATTGTTGATATTGTTCCCGTATTTTCTCTACTTGCCTTAAGCATCCTTAATCATCCATAATTTAGGGCTCTTGTAATATCTTTATATATAGCTTTGTACAAGAAAGATCAGAATACAATATACAAAAATTACGATTCCTTCATGGTATTAGAGCTGCATTTGGCGTAATTCGCCTTACGATCCTCAAATCTCCTTCTCCTCTCATTCTTCATCAACTTTCTTCTTCCCAAAGAAAATGTCGATAGGCTCTAATCTATCATCTCAGTCGTCTTCATCTATGGCATCTCCCTCACTCGTTATCTCAAACATATCCAACTTGATACCCATCAAACTGAACAGCTCGAATTATCTTCTTTGGCGTTCTCTTTTCGAACCAATTCTCAAAGGTCACAACCTCATGTCTTACATTGATGGAACCTCCCAAGCGCCTGCTTCAACTAATGAAAATTACAAGACATGGATTGAAAAAGATCAGATGCTACTCTCCTGGATCAATGCTACTCTGTTTGAATCTGCACTTCCATATGTAGTTGGCGCTACATCTGCAAAAGCTGCGTGGGATGTCCTCGCTCGTCGCTATGCCTCTCTCACTCCTGCTCATGTAATGTCTTTGAAAAGACAATTACATCACCTCAAGAAAGGCAACCTCACCATGCAGGAATATCTCCAACAATTCAAAACTTTAGCTGATAAACTCGCAATTTGCGGATCTCTAGTAAGTGATGATGATCTCCTAATTTGCATTCTCGATGGATTACCTGCTGCTTACCACTCCTTTGATCCTCTATTCGTGTTCGTGCTCATCAAACTTCCATCACTATTGAAGATTTACACAATCTCCTACTCTCTGAAGAATTGAGCATCACTGATGATTCATTATCCAAAACTACTACTGCCTTCGCTGCAAACCGGCAACCTCGAACTCTTTCTCCTGGACAACACTCATTCACACCTCATCTCAGTAGGGGTGGCATCGGTTATAGAGGACGCAGTAAGGGTCATTCCAATCAAGTCGGACTTCTCCCTACTCCATCATTTCGACCTCAAGGTCGTCAATTGAACACTGGTCAGCTGATCTGTCAGATCTGCAACAAACATGACCATAGTGCCATTGACTGCTATCATCGCATGAACTATGTATATCATGGTCGCAATCCTCCTGAAAAACTTGCTGCCATGGTTATTGCACCACCTACTGACGATGGCACTTGGTATACCGATACTGGCGCCAGCCATCATATTACAGCAGATCTGGGTAATCTCTCCATCTCCACTCCCTATAGTGGTTCTGATGAAGTTCAAGTTGGAAATGGCCAAGGTTTGTCTATTACTCATGTTGGTTCCACTTCTCTCTCACATCCCGCTTCCTCCATGAATTTAACTAATATACTTCGTTGTCCTCTAGCATCTGCCAATTTAATTTCAGTTAGTCGTTTTGTTAAAGACAATAATTGTTATTTTCTATTTGATGATTCTCAATTCTTTGTGAAGGACAAGTTAACAAAGCAAATTCTGCACCACGGTTGGACTGAGAATGGGCTTTATCCTATGCGGTTCCTTAAACCTTGCTTCAAACCTCAAGTTTCATTTTCTTCTCGCATCAACTCATCCACCTGGCATCATCGTCTTGGCCACCCTTCTGCAGCTATTCAACATCTTATTTTTAAACAGCTTCAAATATCAAATAAGCGTGACAACTCTCTGTGTTCTGCATGTCAGTTAGGCAAAAGTTGCAAGTTACCATTTTCGTTGTCTCACACTCGCACTCAATTTCCACTTGAACTGATTCATTGTGATGTATGGGGACCTACCCCAGTGTCTTCTATATCAAAATTCTCTTATTATGTACTATTTGTTGATGACTTCTCTCGTTACAGTTGGATATTTCCTATGCGCCATAAATATGATTTTTATGAAATTTTTATGGCTTTCAAATCGCAAGTTGAAAATCAATTTAACCATCGAATTAAATTCTTCCGCTCCAATGCTGGTGGCGAATTCACTAGTGATGCACTTGAATCTTATTTTTATACACATGGTATTCGTCATCAATTTTCCTGCCCACATACACCTGAACAAAATGGTGTCGTCGAGCGAAAACATCGTCACGTGGTTGAAACTGGTCTCACCCTTCTAGCTCAAGCTGGTATGCCTTCTCGCTTTTGGTTTGAAGCCTTCAATACAGCTGTATATCTCATCAATCGCATGCCTATTATTTCTCAAATTTCCCCATATCAACGATTGTTTCAACAAGTTCCTGATTATTCTCATTTACGAGCCTTTGGATGCCTTTGTTATCCCTGGCTCCGTCCCTATTGTTCTAACAAATTGGAGTTCCGCTCTTCTTCATGTTGTTTTCTAGGCTATAGTACCTCTCATAAAGGGTATCGCTGCTATGACATGCAAAGTCACCGAGTTTACATATCTCGTCATGTTAAATTTGATGAATCTGTTTACCCATTTATCACAAACTCTAACTCTCCAAAATCTCCTACCACTTTACCTTCACTTGGTCCTATCTCCATCTGGCTACCATCAACCTCCGCCCCCACGGATACCGCATGGGTTGAGCCCACCATTAGCCCCGCCAACGGTGCTGCCTCTGCTTCGTTAACTATAGATGAACCACAATCTCCTCCTTTATCTTCCCCTATACCACCCCTCCCCCACCACCTCCCACCCGCACTCATCCCATGATCACACGTTCTCAACATGGTTTTTCAAACCAAAAACCTTTACTTCTCATTATCTTATTGCTTTATCTTCTTCTCTTCCCTTGGAGCCAACGTGCTACACTCAAGCTTCCAAATCACCTGAATGGCGAAAAGCTATGGATGAGGAATTTAATTCCTTACAAGAACAACACACTTGGTCCCTTGTGCCATTTAATCCAACCATGAACGTTGTCGGCTGCAAATGGGTTTATCGGATAAAACAAAACCCAGATGGCACCATTAGTCGCTACAAAGCTCGCCTCGTAGCGAAGGGATTTCACCAACAACCCGGCATTGACTTTGTGGACACTTTTAGTCCTGTTGTAAAGCATACTACTATTCGGGTCATTCTCACGATGGTAGTCACTTATGGATGGACGATTCAACAACTTGATGTTGAATGTGCATTTTTACATGGAGATCTCCAAGAAACTGTATATATGGCTCAACCACCAGGCTATGTTGCTCCTGCTGCTCCTCATTCTGTTTGCTTAATGCACAAATCTATCTATGGTCTACGGCAAGCACCTCGCGCTTGGTTTGAAAAATTTACAGCTCGGCTAGAAGACATTGGTTTTTCAACCACTACCTCGGATCCGTCCCTCTTCATTTACAGTCATGGCTCTACTATTATCTATCTCTTATCTTATGTTGATGACATTATTCTAATAGGAAATGATTCCAAGGCTATTTCTGCTATCGTTGAGGAACTTCGTCACTCATTCAAGATGAAGGACTTAGGCCCCTTGACTTATTTCTTGGGCATTCAGATTGTTCGACGAAACCCCATCATATCTTCCTTCATCAGGCAAAGTATATTCGTGACCTCTTATCTCGCACCAATATGCTGGACTGCAAGCTTGTTTTCAGCCCTGCTACCTCGAATAAACTCGGTCATTCAAGTAGTGACCCCGTCTTAGATCCTACACTATATAGAAGTGTTGTTGGAGCACTTCAATATGTTACTCTTAGTCGTCCTGACATTAGCTATGCTGTTAATCAGGCTTGTCAATTTCTCAAAGCACCCGAAGAACACCATTGGCGTATCCTTCACTATTTAAAAGGCACAATCTCTTATGGCATGTAGATTCAGCCTGGTCCTATTTCTTTACATGCCTATTGTGATGCTGACTGGGCTGGCAGTCCTGATGATCGTCGCTCTACCAGTGGGTATTGTTTATTTCTCGGGGCCAACCCTGTTTCTTGGAGTGCAAAGAAGCAACCTACTGTTGCACGTTCTTCTACAGAGGCCGAATATCGTTGTCTTGCTCAAACAGCTGCTGAAATTCAATGGCTCCTTTCTCTTTTCTGAGAATTACGAATCTCACTCCCACGCACTCCCGTATTGTGGTGCGACAATATCTCTGCCATTGCTTTAACTCGGAATCCAGTTTTTCATAGTCGCACTAAACACATTGAAATAGATTATCATTATGTTCGTGAATTGGTGGGTTGCCAATTACTTGACATCCGTTACATCAACACCAGTGATCAAATCGCGAACATCTTCACCAAAGGACTGTCATCAGCACAGGTTCATCTTTTATGGTCCAAGCTTCACATTGTTGACAATGCTTCACTTGCGGGAGGGTGATAACGTTTCTAGTCAACAATATTATCTTTTGTATCTAATTTAAGATATTGTTGATATTGTTCCTGTATTTTCTCTACTTGCCTTAAGCATCCTTAATCATCCCTAATTTAGGGCTCTTGTAATATCTTTATATATAGCTTTGTACAAGAGAGATCAGAATACAATATACAAAAATTACGATTCCTTCAATAAGAAATAACAAGCAAGCTCCAAATGGTGGGACTAAGACATCCATTATCCTCTCTTTACTATGGAATCCTTGACAATATCGTCCGTACAATCTTGACGTTGGTCTTGACCTAGAAAGCAAAGCAACTACTTACATGGCCAAATCATAACTCTATGATTTGAGCTTCAATAATTGCTCAATCCGACTGTGGAGGTTTTCTTTTATTAGAAGTCTCGTTCACATTGTCATGTCACCTTTTGTTTTTCTTCAATCCTCTACCCATGAAATAAATTATTTTCAATGGATTGATTATATATACAAATTTGACATCATATTTAGATCTGTTGGGAATAATGGATCCCCGAAAACTGGATCCGACACTAAATCGAACCCCTAAAACGAATACGGAAGCGAAGCCCAGGAAAAACACGTATCACCGACCCTAAAGCACACCACGGATTCGAGCGTACCTTGTTAGCCACAGATTATACACCAATGCCGATAAGAGGAAGAAAATTCGGCCCTGTTCAATCCGATGATGCCTTGAAGGGAAGAAAAACGTGCCATATGCTTTACTATTTTTCCTTTTCTCTTTGGAGAGTGAGAGCGCACGGAAGAGGAGAAGACGTACGTTATTTTCCAACAGGTGTCTCTCTCTCTCTCTCTCTCTCTCTTTTATACGTCCCTCCATCCACATGCCCTATTCCTATGAGCCGGGCTTTTAGGCCCAACATGGGCGGACGGGTCTTATGCCCATCTTCAATAAAACCATCATCTCCCACTCGCACATGGTGGGCTAAACATGATTCTCTTTACCTCTCTTCAACATTCATACCGGTGAATAATCCGTGCGACCAGCATACTTTGAGAGCTCGTTGCTATACATCTGTTAGGAATATATAACAGCTCGTAATGGGCATCACACTCTGAGTAGATTTAGTATGCAGTTCCCTAGATCGATCGATCACATTTATATCTCTCCTGATCTCTTTTAAACAATGATATATATATATTGTATTCACAATTATGATTATCCCAAAGACAGTCATAATTGGTTAACTGGTGAATACAAAACTACAATGTGATTCTCCAAAATCGATCTTCCTCTTTCCTTCAAACTCTCAATTTCAGTTCAGCTTGCTTTTCTATAAATGTCCCATTAGATCGAATCAAACTCATGACCATTGGTAACATCCTAAGATAGCAAACACTAAATAGAAATCTTAAGAATAAGTAAGAGTCATGAGGGGACTAAAAATTGAGGAACTCTTTTCCTCAAGAGTCTCACACGACATAAAAGTTGAGATCAAACTTTTGTCACTCTTATTGGTTGACTCATGCATACGTAATATGCATAAAGATCAAACAAAGATTCATAGGCATTAATAATGAAAACATAAATTCATCAAATGTGAACATTTAGGGAAATAACAATATTCAGTACATCAGCCTCTACGCAATCCTAGAGATTTCATATGGCCACAAAAATACATCTCTAGGTATTGGCTTTGTCATAGGATCTGCTACCATACTATGCGTAGTATGTACTTTAAGTTCATTTCTTTTCGTGCAACCATATTCTTGACAAGATTGTACTTGTTATCTATAAGTTTGGTCTTGCCATGATATTTTTGGATCTTTGGTGTACGCTTTTGCTGCTTGGCTGTCACAGTTAACCAACAATGAATCTACAGCATTTCCAATAACACCTAAATGATCCAAAAAATCTCTTAAGCCAAACACCTTCTTATACTGCTGCTGATAATGCCACGAACTCAACTTCCATTGTAGACAAGACTATATACTTTTGTTTCTTACTGCTCCAACATATGGTGCCATTATTTGGTAAGAAAACAAACATAGAGGTAGATTTCATTTCATCTAAATCTCCTCTCCAATCAGCATCTGAATAGCCTTAGAGTCGTAGATCCTTTCCTTAATAACTCAGCGTATAATTAGCAGTCCCCTTTAGATACCTTAGTATTCATTTAACGACTTTCCAATGTGCTTTACCCGGATTGGATTTGTATCTACTCACTATTCCAACTGCAAAACATATGTCAGGTCTTGTACACATCATATCGTACATCAAGCTTTCAACAGCACTAGCATAAGGAACATGTTTCATTTGTTCCTTCTCTTGTGGAGTCCTTGGACACAGTCTATGACTCAATCATTCACCTTTTGCAATAGGAGTGTCTATAGGTTTACAATCCCATATCATTCATCTCAAAGTTGGAAGACAACCAACTTTTGACAGTATTGACAAGCTCCATATTGCTTCCGGCAATTAGTATATCATCAACATATAATGATATGATCACAAATTGATCCTTGGATCTTTTGATATATGCACAATGATCCTCATCTATCATTGTAAAATCATATGCCATTATGGCATTATGAAAACGTATATACCATTGTCTTGACGACTGCTTAAGGCCATATATCGACCCCCAAAGTCGACATACCTTTCCTTCTTGGCATTTCATTATGAAATCAACAGGTTGTTCCATATATATTTCTTACTCTAATTCTCCATTGAGGAAAGTATTCTTTACATCCATTTGATGTAACTGAAGATCCATACTAACCATTATTGCCAGAATTATGCGAATCGAGGTAAATCTCACTACAGGAAACAATGTTTCTTCATAATCAATTCCTTCCTGTTGATTATACCCATTCGCCACAAGGCGAGCCTTATGCCTTTATATCGAGCCATCAGCCTTTCGCTTTATTTTGAGAACCCACTTGTTCCCAATAGCTTTGCGTCCTTTTGGAAGATCAACCAGTTCCCAAACATGGTTTGACTTCATTGACTCTATCTCATCTTTCATTGCATAAATCCATTTTTCCTTACTAGGGCAATTCAGAACCTTATTAATATTTCTTGGCTCATCCTCATCTTGCGGAGCAATCATAAAAATTTCCCTTTCAATGTCAAAACGTTGACGGGAAATACTTTGGCGACTTGTTCGCCGTATGGGAGATTGTACACTTAGCACATCATTCCCCATTATGTTCCCACTCGAATTAGATAATGACGATATCATCTCATCATGTGGTTGTAATTGAGAATGAGTTGAATTCAATTCATCATTTCTCATATTACTCCCACTTGGACGAACTCCACTAATATCATTATCTTGATCCAAGTTTCAAATATGGAGTAATCTTCCCATATTTCGCCATTCTTAGGAAATTCATCCACTAAGAATGTGACATCCCGTGATTCAAATTCAGTTATACTCCCACTTTCCTGCTCACCTATGAACACATACTCTTTTTAGTGTTCGGAGTATCTCATGAAAATACTATTATTTCTTTTGGGACCTAATTTCCCAAACTTATGAGATGACTCATGAGTGTAGGCAGCACAACCCCATGGCTTAAGAAAACTTAAGTCCGGTTTTTCTACCTATCCATAACTCATATGGAGTGGAAGTTACTGAGTTGGAAGGCACCCGGTTAAGTATATAGGTAGCAGTTAACAATGTATCACTCCAAAAAGTAATAAGTAAGTTAGCATGCGCCATCATGGACTTAACCATTTCTAGTAGGGTTCTGTTTCTTCTTTCTACAACACCATTTTGTTGAGGAGCATATAGAATAGACAACTGTCTTTCTATTCATTTTTCATTATATAATTTTCTGAACTCATCAGATAAATATTCTCGACCTCGATCGGATCTCAATGCTTTTATTTTCTTGTCTAATTGATTTTCTACCAAGTTCATAAATCTTTTGAAACAACTTATTGTTTCAGATTTATGAGAAATCAAATAGATATATCTGAATTTAGTATAATCATTTATAAAAGTGATGAAATAAACAGCCCAATGCTTTCCTCTCACATTCATTGGACCACAGACGTCAGAATGGATTAAATGCAGAGGAAATTCAGCTCTTTTACCTTTTCCAAATGGTTTCCTTGTAGTTTTCTCTACTAAGCAATGCTCACATATGGGCAAATCGACTTTTTACAAGCCCTCTTTGGCTAGTCTATTCATGCGTTGTTGGCCCATATGACCAAGTCTAGCATGCCACACACTCACATCATTATCATATGAAGTAGAAGATGTGAAAAGGGAATAACAAATATTGACATCACCACAGTCAACATTTAGTACAATAAAACCATTCAGAAAATGACTACAATCATAGTAGTTTGTATCCAAATACAAATCTACACCACTATTATGGAAGTTCACACTAAAACCAAGCTTAACCAACACCAAAACAGATACAAAATTTCGACGAATCTCCTGAGCATTTAGAACATCAAGGTGCGTCCACCATGCATGTTCAATTGGCAGGTGCCAATCTCTTTAACTTCAACTCTGGAGTTATTTCCTACATAGATCCACTTAATTTTAGTTGGTATCGTCGGAATTCCACGAAAGATTCTCTATCCTTCACTACATGGTTTGTCACTCCTGAATCTATAGTCCACAAAGGATTGGATTAAGCCAATAATGCAGAACTTGACACATAAGCAAAGTTCTCAAATGTACAAGAGGTGTTGACCTTTTTCGGCTCACAACAGTTGCGAGTATAGTGACCTTTCTTGTCACAATTGTAACACCTCACCCTTGACATTTTCTTCACTTGAGGACATTTTCCTCTCTTGTGTTGGGTAACTCTTGATTTCTTGCAATAAGGACTTGATCCTTTGCATTCCCACATATTGAACGAATCAATATGCTTGCGCTTAGAGCTCAAAGCCCTTTCTGAGCTAGAACCAGCATTGCCAATATTTATTTTCAACTCAAATGCCGTTAGGCGGTCCTCAGCTAGCTCAAGGTGGCGCACGACATCCTCAAGATCTTCCATAATATGGTCAAGAGCTTTTAGTGCTTTTTGCTTTTCCAGCACATATTGAATCTTCATATTCAATATTTCACAATTGTTGCCGTTCATATCAGCAATTACATTCTTAATTGCTGAAAACATCGATCTGAACACATCAGATATACATGCACGAATAATTAATACCTATCATTTATGCATCCCTATTTGCACAGACCCATCATATTAATGAATAATTTCAAGTAAGGCTTCAGAATCAAAAGGTCACTATGTTTCCAATCATCCTCCAAAAATCCTATCTTAAAACTATCATTAATATAATTGTCTTATGCAAAACTAATTCTATAAAGTTACAAAAACTTCTATCAACTATCCACAACAGTCAACAATAACAAAAAGCAAATAATATCTAACATCGGCAGAAGTCCAGCACAAGTGCCATAACTTGGCACGCCGGGACACTTAAGTGCCATAACTTCAAAACGGTACACTTAAGTGCCACTTTTTTTTTTTGAGTGAGACACTTAAGTGCCACATTCGGTGACCCTTGCCGGAAATCCTACGTGACAATATTTTATTATTATTTTTTGCTTAAGTGGCTCACCAGAGCTCCAAATCAGCATAAAAATTTAAAAAATTTAAAATTTAAAAAAAAAGAAAATTTTAAAATTTAATTTAAAAAAAAGAAATTTTTAAAATTTTTAAAAAAATTAAAAAAAAAATAAGAAAATTTTAAAAAATTTTAAAATTAAAAAGGGGGGGGAGGTCGAACGGGCGGCCGAGGCTGAGCCCTAGCCTCCGCCGCCTCCCCGCATTCTTAATTTTTAAATTTTTCTTAATTTTTTAAATTTTTTAAATTTTTCTTATTTTTTTAAATTTTTTGAATACTTTATAATTTAAGTAATTTTTATATTATTATTTACACGTAGACATGAAACGGCGTCGTTTTTGCGTTTTCTCCGCCACGTCAGCGTGTAAAACGACGCCGTTTTGGACTAAACTCGCCGGAAAATTGCCACGTCAGCCATTTGGCCGGATTTTTGCCGGAGTGGCACTTAAGTGTCCCATTTTACTCCGATGATGGCACTTAAGTGTCCCGGCGTGCCAAGTTATGACACTCCATGTGTCCTCACCTCATCTAACATCTAATAGAATAACAATGCTTTCATATAATACAATTATACATTACACTAAGCAATATATACAGGGAAAAATATCAATATGGAAAGAGATATTTACTCCCACAAAACATCTCATAATTAATCTAAGAAATAAATAGGGAATATCCCTTCTAATCTATTAGTCAAAATATTTGAGAAATTTGAAGGCACATTTGTCAACCATGGAAAAACTTTTGAAGAGCTTTCATGTCTCCTCCAAGGCGCATTCGCTCTGCGCCATGTGGCGCTCAATCTAAGGGTTGAAGTTTTGGTTAACTAAATCCTATAGTACTCTCTTACAAAAGCTTCCACTAGCATCCTATAACCCGGGACTATGTTGACCTCCCATAGCCGACCTAACACTGCTTGCCATTCAGGTGGAAGAGTGTTCATCAAAGCCTGCACCTTCTCAAAATCCGGTATAAGACAATCATTCTAGATGATTTCTTGTATCATCCGATTGACCCTGACCACATGTGATACTAAATCACCGTCATGTCACCGATAATTAGCTAAATCTGACATCAGCCTTTCAAGTCTTGCATTTCCCTCGTCCGTTCTCGGGATTGCAAGTATCTGTGCATAACGTATCATAGTTCCTGCAACAAATGCAGAACTAAAAATGGATTACTCATAATCCATAATTTATATAAGGGAAAATACATAATTTTCCAAAATTCATGCAACAAATGTAGAATAAATAATGGATTACATATAACCCACATAGG
Source organism: Eucalyptus cladocalyx (assembly GCA_017140615.1). NCBI lineage: Eukaryota > Viridiplantae > Streptophyta > Magnoliopsida > Myrtales > Myrtaceae > Eucalyptus > Eucalyptus cladocalyx. Next base: position 4,316,005 of record CM029519.1, read on the forward strand.
CATAAATAAAAAAGAAACTAATCCTTTTTTTTTTTTTTTTTTTCGGTCAACGATCAACGGTTAAAGTCAACGGTCAACAGTCGTCGGTCAACGGATCGGGTCGACGGGCGTGCGGGTTGGACTGGTCCCGGGCCGGGTCGGATCGACCGACCGCACGTGCCGCGCGTGCGCTGGCTGACATCACGCAGACGTCAGCCGGCACGTGCCGCGCACGTGCCAGCGCCCACGCGGGTCGGGTCGAGTCGCCGTCGGGTCGCCGGTCGGTGGATCGGCCGGCCAACGGTCGTCGTCGCCGATGACGTCATCCCGGCGATTACCGTGACGTCACGGTGACGTCAGCACGCGTCGGTCCGCCGACCGGCGTGTGCCGGTTCGCCGGCCGCCGGCGCGCACTTACCGGTTCGCTACTGGCGCGTGTGGCGCACGCGCTGGCGAAGCCAGCTCTTCCGGGCGTGTCGCGCCCACGCGCAACGGCTTTTGGCCGCGTGTGTGGGCGCATGCGGCGTCGCCCGGTGGCGCACGACATGTCGCCGGACTCGCCTCGACAACCTCTTTCACCTAGTTTCTTCAGAATTCGATTTCGACTTACGAAAACTCAGAAAAAAGGACGAACAGCACTCGGGTGTCGGGATTTCTTGCCCCGATCCGTACGGCCGAATTACTTTTGCGAAAAATCAATCAAAAACATCAAACAAGTCGGGAAAAACGTGAACTAAGGTTCTGATACCAATGTTGGGAATAACGGATCCCGAAAACTGGATTCGACACTAAATCGAACCCCTAAAATGAATGCGGAAGCGAAGCTCGGGAAAAACACGTATTACCGATCCTAAAGCACATCACGGATTCGAGCGTACCTTGTTAGCCACAGATTAGACACCAATGCCGATAAGAGGAAGAAAATTTAGCCCTGTTCAATCCGATGACGCCTTGAAGGGAAAAAATCGTGCCGTATGCTTTAATGTTTTTCCTTTTCTCTTTGGAGAGTGAGAGCGTGCGGAAGAGGAGAAGACGTACGTTATTTTCCAACAGGTGTCTTCTCTCTCTCTCTCTTTCTCTCTTTTATACGTCCCTCCATCCACGGGCCTTATTCTTATGGGCCGGGCTTTTAGGCCCAACATGGGCGGATGGGCCTTAAGCCCATCACCAATAAAACCATCAAGATCTTTGTGTGCAAACTATTATTTTGACTTACGACAAATAAAATTAAAAGACAAAGGTAGATCAATTGATAAACACTAATGGTTCAATTTGCTCAGTGTAATTGCACTAATCCTAAACCCAATAACTATAACCCCCAGATTTTGTGGGAAATCTAAAGTAGCATCTATATGAACAAGAGACTTTATACAAGCTGTCTCTATGTTTCCATAGTGTGTAAAGCCTCCTTCCAATTGTGCCTTGGCCTTTGATGTTGTTTTCACCTTTCCACCTCCTAGAGAGGAAGAGCCATTTTTAAAAATCTGGAGCATCAATGGTCATTGAGGTTCCATCTTGACTCCTTTGGAGGCCATGGAACTGGCATGGGTAAATTTTGTGCTTGCTATCATAATTACTTATCTTACATCCTCCCTTTGGACATGAGCACAGACTTGTTCAACCATAGGGAATGGTTGAATTTGAAGCACATCGGCCGTATGTTTTTTGGACGATCATCCAACCCATCAAGAAAAATATAAACTCTATCTTCCTATATAACCTTGTAGACTCGATATGCACTCATAACTATATTTATAGCCATATAAAGATGTATATCATTAGGAGAGAATAATCTTGCAAAATTTTTGAGATTTTTCCAATATCACACGAAAGTATTTTGTTAAATAAGATTGGCATCCAATAATACATTTGCAATTGTAGTTTCAAACAAATATAAAAGGTAGTCGACTTGGAATTGGGCGTTGGATATGTTGTTTTTGAGTATCAATCAATCAAGGGAAAATGTAAAAAGCAGTAGGCTTGTTGTGAGAGTTATAATTGCAGCACATATGATAATACTAATTTTCATCATCTATCATGCTTGACTTACATGGTTTTTTATGTGCCAACAAATGATTAGAGATTGTTCTATGGTTAGATAGGATGTCGTAACTATTATTGATACCTAGATTTCGGCAACCCATTAGAAAATTAGGAATTGACTCAGCTCTATCAAAAAGAATTTTCATTAGATTACGTAGCATGTGGGCATTAGGATAATTTTCATCAATATTTCTAAATTTTACTAATTTATTAATAAGAAAATAATAAAAGAATAACAAAATTAAAAATTAAAAATTAACAAAATTAATTAATTTAAAAAGGAGCCGGGCCGGGCCCGGGCTGGGTCGGCCTGGCCTACTCCCCCTCTCGTCTCCTTCCTTCCTGCCCGGGCCAAGCCCATTCTCCTTATTTCTTCCCTGGCCCGCCCCCTCCTTCCTCCCCTCCTGCTATTCTCGCGCGCGACTGAATACATCACGTTCAAAGGACCGGGGACGGTGAAAGGGACTGTCGGTTGAAAGGGAAGAACGGACGGAAAAGTGACAAGTCAAGCCTTAAATTTGGGGAGGAGCTCAATGCCATAGATCTGTCCAGAGCAGAGGACAGATCGGCGGTAGAGTAGAGAGCAAGGGGAGGACCGTCGGTGTAGGCCAAGGACTGGCCGACGTGTGAGAGACGGGAGGGAGAAGGGCCTCTGCCTTGAAACGTTTAGCAAGTCGAACTGGGGAGGAGTACTATAAAAGAGGAAGAGAGAGAGAGAGAGAGAGAGAGAGAGAGAGAGCTGGATGCACAACCAAGAGAAAAATGAGAGGGGCGAGGAGAAAATATTGGGTGGTCTGGGACCACCACGTCAGCGTGGTCCCGGACCACTCACACGGCGCCACATATGAGGGAAGGGGGACAAAAGGGAGAAAGAGGAGAGAGAGCGTCAGATAAGTGGGCCCCGATTTTCGTCCTTTATGGGCTTCCCCATACACGTGGCGCCGTGTGAGTGGTCCGGGACCACGCTGACGTGGCGGTCCCGGACCACCCAATATTTTTTTGAGGGGCGAGAGAAGAAGAAAAAAGGGCCATTCCCGGCTGAGCGTCGTCCAGCCGCCCTCGTCGCGAACCGGCACCCCCTAGTCGACACCACCGAGCTTGCGACTTTCCCCTTCCTCACGGTGTTCGGTTTCTGGCGAGTGGATCTGTCGGTTTGATCCGCCATCTTCCTGAGGATCCCAGCTTGGCAGCACAGGGACAGCCGGCTATAGCTCAATTCGTGTTGAGGCCGTCGTCGCCAAGCCAGGTAGGGATCCCGCGGTTAAACGCTCGTTCCCTCGAACCCTTTTTGCTTCGCCCTATTTTGGTTGAAGGAGAGGCTACGACCTGGCTTCTCTGGTTCATGCGTGTTTTACTTCTATCCTGTTGGCGTCGAGCATTTCTTGGTGATTTTCTTTGAGTTTAGATCTAAGAAGGGTCGATGTCTTCTTTTCGATTTGTGCCCACCACGTGTTCGAGGGAACGCCCGAACCAAAACTGGTCGTTTTATTAGTCTCGCATTCCGAATTGTTCCAAGGATCCGTAGATGTGTTTTGTCCTGTACAACATTTTTTTTTACTGATGGCCGAAAACATTTCTTTAGCCAGGTTTCATCTCTACAGAGTCTAAAAAGCCCCGGCTTTTCGACGTGGTTTTGCCTCATGCTCAGACATTTCTTTAGCCGGATTCGGAAGTCGTTTCCCGGTTTGGTTTGGGGGGTCTCGATCGTGAGCGTTCGATGGTGGAATCTGTATCATGCTATATACTGATGTGTTAGTCTAATGATGAGCCTTGATTTGTTGAAGTCCTCATGCGGTCGTCTTGCATTTTGGTGTGCTCTGTCTGGGTTTGGCTTGGGGTTGTGGAAATAGGGAGGAGACGTTGAAGGGCTTAGAGAAATAGAGAAGAAAATGAAAAAAAGAGGAAGTGGGCTTGAGCTTAGTATTGGTAAATCTGGGTTGGGCTTAGGTTAATTGAATTTGGACTCGGTTCAGGTCATGAACAGATTGGGCTTGAATAATTGAGCCCACTTATTTTAGTCCAGTTGGTATCACTAGCCCAAGTCTGCGGGGCCCAGGTCAGATCCACATTCGGACTGGGTCCAATTCGAGTCCCTATTTTCCAGAGTAAAAATCAATTTACAAAAAAAAATTTAAAAATTCTGAAAAAAAAATTGTTCTTTTTAATGTTAGGAAAAAGCTTAAAAATTAGTTTTTGAATAGTTTTCTCTTAAAATTTGTGAAATTTTTCAAAAAAAATTTATGTTCAAAATTGAATAAGCCCTAAAAACTTTACAATATGGATTGAATATTTATGGAAACAAATGTTGGCTTGTTGATTGCACATTTCTATCATTCTGATTGCACCCTTTTGATGCATGAATTGTTGTTTTCTTAGCCTAGTTAGGAATTGAATCTCAAAACTCACGATTGCTATAAAATGTAGGGCACTAGTTGATTAATTAGTGTAATCAAGTTTTCGACCCTAGATTTTTTTGTACATAGTAGTAAAATAATTTTTCCATTATTTTAGGTGGGTATCTAATTGACCCACCACAAACTAATTACTCTTAGATAAAAATAATTTTGTATGTTAGTTGCGAATTGGTACGAGCTTGGAGAGCCTGAATTAAGTCTAGACTTAATAATTTATTAGCCAAATCTTAGGTGTTTTACCCAAGATTAGGTCATGACAATATTGAATTGGAACTTTTGCACAATGTACAATTAAATCTGTAATGTTTTTTTTGGACTAGACCTTAAAGTTTTTTTTATTTGTATTGGCCCATCTATTTAAAATATTGACGAAAGCGTTATAACATGGTATTAAGTTGTAGTTAATTGCCATTCTAGCCCCCCAAGTGCTATCTGGCTGTCAAATGCCTTAAACAATATGAAAAACAAATCTATTTTTTAGAAAAATTCAAAGATGCATTACTCAAAGGTAAACTACAAGAAAAACTAACAGAAAAAAGCATCCAACTAAAACACACTTGGTATGTCTTTGCGTTCGACTAGAATTTTAACCTTAGCACGGGATCGACAAAATCTGGTTAATACTTTAATATTTCTCTCTCCCATAATTTCATAATTTTTTTAAAAAAAATTTCAATCTCTTGTGGAGCGATGCTTTCTTGAAATACTTCATAGAAAACGAATGCCAAGCTCAAATTACTCTTAAAAACGAATTAAAAGTACATATTTTATCTTTTAGTCAATTTTGTTCATGACGATTCGGTAGAACATAATTGCGACGGGTTTTTTACACCGTCATTTTGAGATATTACTTAAAATCATGGTCAATTACAAAAAAATAAATTGTCTATGCCTTTTTTTTCCTTGAACAATTGTCTAAGCCTTTTATTTGTAAAGTTTAGGCAGAAATGAAAAAATGTTTCATTGACGATAAAAGAGATTAGGTATTCCTTGCTAGTTAGTGTCTTTCATCATGGTTTTTAACTATCAAACTTATAACACAATACAAGTTCTTTCATCTTAAATGGCAGATTGTATGTTTTGCTGTTAATGTTGTAAAAGTCATTTCTTTATCTTTCTGAAAAAAAAAAGAAGAAGAAAAGAATCCGATCTACGATAAAGTTATTATCAAGTAAATTCCCTTTCTCGATCTTATGATCCTCTCACAGGTTTGGATAAGATATTTTGTTCTTATTGAATTAACTAAGATATTGTAGATCTAAGAGTCCAATAGGTTTCACTATCACCCTTTATCATATTTATGAGTAATCTTATCATGGTTGGAATATGTGGCATTTTTTTAGTTTTGAATTTGTTTGTCCTTCCCCCTCTCCCTCCAAATTTAACATCCAACCTCAAATTAGATTACATGAACTATAAATTAAGGGAAAGTAAAGTAAATTGGGATTTCATTTTTTTGCCGTCATGTCAAATTAAGATCAAATTATGAAAAAGATTAAAAAAAAAAGTGAAGGCAAATATTTTTCTAGCCTATTTTTGTCTTTCTAGCTGACGATTATTATCTTTTTTTGGAAATGAACATTATATTAAGAATTATTGCAATATAATTAGGGAAAAGCAAAGACTGAAAGTGAATGGAGATTTTACTTGCAATAAGAGTGAATTGGGATATGATAATGAAAGAAAAAAATATATATAAAGGAATGAGTAGATTTTGTCTTGACCTATTATTATTATTATATGAAGGGAAAAATGAAAAACAAGAAAGATAAAGGGAAAGAGAGATTATTATAATGCCAAAATGGCCATAAGATAAGTGTACTTCAATGCACAGCTTCACATATAGTATATTAAATTCTCACACTTAAAATAGCCAAATGCTTGCACAAACATAAGACCATAGCAAATGGCAACATAACACATGTTCAAAGCACACAATCAACCCTATAAGTCCTTATGGGCAATTACTACATGTTACTATAGGAATAAAGGATCAAATGCAGGAACATACTTAATCCGATCCCAGACAGGAAAGACAGTCAGCCACTGAAATCTCAACAGTGGGACAGATTGTTCCAGCCACTTTGAATTTGGGCTCTTCAATGTTTTCTGCAACTGTCGAGCTCTGGTTAATTGGGGGGAGTTGCTGAGCCACTTCACTCATTGTTGGCCTCTTTCTACTACTTTGGTCCAAGCATTTCACTGCAATCTTAGCAACCATTTCTACTTGCTTGATTTCATCTTCACCAGTGGCCTTAAAATTTATGACATCAAAGAGTGTCCCGTCGTTCACGGAAGAGATGAAATGAGGGATAATATTGATTGGCTCCTCGGACTTATTAGCAACAAAACTTGTAGGCTTCTTTCCGGTGAGCAACTCCATGAGGACAGCTCCAAAATTGTATACATCACTTTTAATTGTTAGCTTACCAGTGGTTAAATATTCTGGATCAATGTAGTCCAATGTGCCTTCTATTTCAGTGGCTACGATGTGACTATGCTGCAGTGATTTAAGTACTGAAGTTCCAAAATCAGATATTTTCACCGAGTAATTTTGATCAATAAGTATATTTGCTGACTTGATGTTGCCATGAATGATTCCGCTAGAATGCATTTCCTTGAGTGCAAGTGTAGCTTCAATGGCTATTTTGAGCCGGTTTTCCCATGATCTCAAGAAGGTTGACACTTTCGGATGGATGTGTTTGAAGAGGGTATTGAAGTGAGTATCATTCAAAATGTATTCATAAACTAGCAAAGGTATTCTAGTCTCCAAACATATGCCATAGAGCTTCACCATATTTTTGTGGTTTGTTTGCATCACAGTTAGAAGTTCATCTTGGAATTCTTTCTTCATTAGAGGCTTGTGCACATCTTTAGGCTTCTTGACCGCGACCTCGATATCCATTGCTATTCTTCCTCTATTGACGGAACCGGAACCACCCTTGCCCACTGCTACTCTCCCTTTATAGACGGAACCGAAACTACCCTCGCCTAGCTTGTTGCTTTCATCGTAGTTGTTGGTTGCTTTTGCCAACTCTGCCTCCGTAAAGATTTGAACTCCTTGACTTTTGAAGAACTTTCCTCCATTTCGTTTGAAGTTTATCTTTCTAATTCTCCACTTCCACGTGACTGAGGCTGAAGCACTAGCATATATGCAGACGGCTGGTACAAGAATCACTGCCAAAGAATATATGTTACTAGATTACTGATTCAAGCATGTAATCCTCATACGTTCCACATACTTCATCAAAAAAAGATTAATTTCAAACGCACAACCCATTTAATATTTTTTTAAATATATATTTATATATTTATAACCATCACCATTGATTTGGATGGTTAGTCAATCTTTCAATATATAACTGCCCAATTTAATCGTGATAGAAATTGTTTTGGTGACAAATGGGTTACACATATTACATACTATGTGACAATCGTTATAAAAGTCCTTATTTGAAATTTGACATATGTCATTATAAAGTGAATAAGTAATGGAATGAATTCAATTTATTACATGTTACCAACATCTTCTATAACATCTTTCCTTGATTATAATGAAGAAGGTTTGTAATAAAAGAGAATGAGAAGGCATTCATCATCCCATTGTTTAGATATTTCCATCAATAAATGGTATCAAAACTTGGGGGGAATTGTATAACCAATTATGCACCTTATAGTTATCATGCTTAAATGTTTTTTTTCGTCCATTCTATTGGTGGAAACTCTAATTGATGGGTCACAAACGTATAAAACATTAGGGATGAGCATTGGTCCAAGGTCAACTCTGGACCTGACCTAGATTGGCCCAACCTAGCCAATTTTAGTTTGGTTTCCAAGGATATTGGGTCGGTCCTTGGTCCTGGAACCTCGGATCTTGCACTGTATAGGTTGGTCATCGGTCTTGAGAGTTTAGGGTTGGTTCAGGTTAGACCAACCCCGAACATATTATATATTGTATCTAATATATTATATGTTAATGCTTTTGTCAACTGTAAATCCTAGTGCCTCCAATTTGCTATGTAAATTAGAAAGTAGAGAGAACCCCCCCCCCCCCCCCCCCCCCCCCCCCAAAAAAAACCCTCTTCACTCGTCTCAACCTCACTTGCTCACTTTGCTTGCCTTATGTGTTCGTTTTTATGATTTGTTACTTATAGTAAGAGTGAAATTTATATTGTTACCTTATCCTATATTTATGTTTGATATGTATTGGTGTTAATAGTTTGGTTGTTCAAGAACAATTGTCACTTTAGTAACTCACAAGAGGAGCCAAGAAAGTTTTGAAATAAATCATTGATCAGACTCACGTGTCACTAAGCTCTTCCCGTGCTGCTTTTTTGGCCAATATTTTCATAGTTCAGATTTTAAGGAAGCTCAACCGCATTGCCTTCTTCAACGATCACCTTCATATGTCATTGGTTAATTTGGTGCTCCATTTTTTTTTTTTTTTTTTTTTTTTTGCTTTTTCTAGTCCAAATTTGTGCTCACTTTCACTTTAAATTATAGGGTTTTTCCCTCTTGAAATCTGCAGGCCTAGCTGTTCTTTTTGGCCCAAGATTTGCAGGTTTGGGTAGAGGAGGAATTTTCATTTAGATCTGATGTGTATCCTCCCACGCACGTGGCTCATTGCTTGTGTTATTGGGATTACACCAACTAATATAATAATCTTTAAAACATATAAACATATTGCAAAATCAAGAATGGACGATAGAATATGAACTATTAGGTTAATGATGAGGAGATAGACTTACTTGCAAGAGCTATATCGCGACGATTATCACTGTCGTTGTATATTCCAGAGTCGCATCTGTAGCTCCCGGGCAGATTCTCGCACTTTCCATGGTATGGGCATTTTTGTGGGTCCTCACACTCGTTAATGTCTACATTATGCAGAAGACAAATTGAACCTTTATCTTGGTTAATGGCAAAAGCAGATTGAACAAGTTGGTGCATGGATTATTAGACGGGCAATGCTATCCCATTGAAGTTTTGATCATAGTATTGTGACAAATATATACTCTCTTTTAAGATATCTCATTTCCATATCCTTTGTCTCTCTCCCTGTGGAATTCGAGCTCAACAATGGCGTCATTCTTTGCCATTGATGGAGATCATCGCTGCCTAGAACTCTATCTACGTGACCTCATTGAGGGCACAAGAGCTCAGAAAGGATCTGCATAGAAAACTTGCAGAAATCGAGCTTTTGCAGTGATGCATGAACCCCACGTTGCAAGAGCAAGGCGAGGGGTTGCTGTTTTAATATCATTTACCTAGGAATGAGAAGATTGATCTTTACAAGCATGAGTGAGGTGGGTGTGCGAGAGAGAGCAGATCGGAGTCGAGAGGGGGAGTGAGAGAGCTAAGCGTCGTTGGGGAAGGAGAGAGCAGAGAGGGTCGCGTGAGACAGGGGAGAGAGACACGTTCAAAATTTCTGACAGTGGACCCCAAAGGATGACACGTGTCATTCATTTAATGGACTATTTTAAATCTGAGCTGGTATTCTAACATTTTCTCCCACTTCCCCCCCACCACCACCAACACCCACGCACCATTGCCACGTCGCTCTTTATGAAATGTTGCAGCAGTTTTGTCTTCTTCGTAGGAGACCTATAGATATGGTCTCCTCCGTTAATGGAAGAGACTAGCAAGCATATCTCATCTCCTTCATTGCGAGGAGACGTTCGGGGGGACTTGTCAATGCTGAGATGAGGTACAAGACAGAGCCGGGGAGAGAGAGAAAGTCGTCATAGTCGTTGCTTGGAGTGGTGGAGGCACTTTGTTGTCATCTCCGAAGTGGAGTAGCTGTTGCCGTGGAGGAGCGGGAGTGTGTTTTGGTATGGTAGAGAGAGAGACGGCTGTGGGGTCCGACGTGCATGAAGGCCGACGCTAGGCTCACCTAAGGTGGTGGGCGAATGACGTGGCGGTGGCAATGTCGTGAGATGCAAGCCGGAGAGTGGAGGTAGAGGTTGAGAGGGAGAGAGAGAGAGAGAGAGAGAGAGAGAGAGAGAGAGAGAGAGGGTGGCATAAATCAAACGGCGCCTCATTAAATGGGTAAACTAGATGGAAACAATGCATAAATTAGTTATCCACACAGTTCATTTAGAGGTGACAATGCATGAGTCATATATCTTAATTACCTTGACACCCACGGGAGCGATCGTAGGGATTCCCCTCATACCCAGGCTTGCAAAAGCAACGGTAACCCGGTCCATCCGTGAAGTTGCGACATTCAGTGTTGTCGCCACAGGCGTACCTCGACTGGTTCAACTTGGCCTGTGCGCAAGTAACGTCCCATCCGATCATCCAGTCCAGAACAAGGTCCGCCGTCTTGCCCAGATCATTCAAGGTCGGCAGTTTCCTGCTGGAGATATTGAATAACTCTTTGTCCCCCACGAAGGCCACTATACAGGGGTTCAATTTCGCGACCGACGCGTTTCTTCTGTAGGAGTATATTTTAATGTGGAGCGTCCTGAGCCCCTTCGGAATGGATGCTTGACAGCAACCGAGACCAAGGCAAGTGGTCTCCTTCGCCAAGTCGACGTACTCGCTGCAGTAGGAGGTGCAGCCGTTCAAGAAAAGGGTATGGTTGTCGTTCATGGACACGTAGGCGCCACAGCCGAGGACTTTGAGGGTGTTCCGGGTGACCGACAATCTGTACTGTGGATGTGAAGATAGATCGATGAACTGACCATCTCTTCCGTTTTCTGACGGGTAGCAGTCGTTTAGTTCGGGGAGTCTGACGACCATGGTCGAGTCGCTGACTGAGATCTTGTGTATCCAATAATTCCCCAACCGTAGTCGACCACCTCTCTCTTCGGTCTTATTGCAATGGAGCAAAAACTCTTTGGAACTCACGCACTGGAGTTCGAGCCCGAAGGGATAAGGTATGGGCTCTCTCCCACACCTGCGTGCACAATGTCCGGCCACGGTGGGAGCGCCGCCTTGTTGCAACCACCAGGCTACAGCCACCACTAGAAGCTGCCGCACTATCTTCATTTCCAAAAAACTCTCTCAGACTCTCTCTCCCCCTCTCTCTCCTTCTTGGGACCTTTGTGCTTCTGGTCCTTGTTCACAGAGTGGGATTCAAGTATGAGCTGCTTACCCCCAACCCGTTTTTATTGGGAAAGGAATGTGTGATAATATTTAATATACTATGAGAATAACAGTTTATTTTGGACGACAAAAAATCAACTTACAAATAATTATAAATTATTACTGGACCAACTTCTTCAAGAATTTATGATTAATAATAGACTGCTATTCTCACAGTATCCCAGGACTATTATGCTAGCAAAATCTCATTATATTCTCACATGGACAAATAGGTGAAATTAAGTATAGTAATAGAGGGCAGAAGTGCTAATTGTGTCAATAGGACACGTTGAAGGATCCAATTGCATATATGAAGAAATGCAAGACAAAATAATATATATATATAACATATCGAGATTTTATTATCACCATTTCGGGTAAAGCTTACTTTCTGGTTGTTTCGAACATCTTGAGCCACCTTGGTCACAAGCTCAAAACTTCCTAATTGCTTGTTGGCCTTGAGAAATCTTAATATGTTTGTTAGTATATTTGAATGTGTCATGACATAAAATTATCTTGATTGTACTTTCATTATAGCATGGTGAGCCGATAGTGATGGGCCCGCTCAAATTAGCAATAGTTTAAACGGAACATCATATTATGTGTCGGGAGGAGCTCTTATGATAATCATTAGTGGGAGTTAGTTATAAGTGCTTGCTCCAATTTCCTTCCACTTTACCTACTAAATATATACTATAACAGTAATGCTATTAGGATGTACAATAATATATTTTATTTACATAGGTATCCTTGTCGTCAAGGTACATAATTGCAAGGTACATAATTGCAAGCTGCCAAAAGCTATATTCGGAAAAAAGGTAAGAGTAATTGTAGCATATGCAACTGGCGTTAAATTTTACAAGAACGACCGCATATATCATTGATTTAAAAGATTGATAGTAATAGATTTAAATCAAAGATGCTGAGACTGCTTCTATGAAACTTCTTTTGTGTTGGCGATGCATGATCTATTTTTCCAAAAAGATACAGTGACATATACTTGCTAGATGATGCATCATGCGATTTCTGGATAATTAAATGAAGGCATGCCTTGTGTTGGGTCTCATGCTTTCAGCAATAAATCGACTACAAGAATGTATGATGCCGCATTTTTTTTGTGATGTAGTTTGTCATAAATAAATCGTTGACACGTTTTTTAATAATTTAAACTTTTCAGAAAAATGATAAGTTTAACGTGATTTGAGAACATAAGTCAATTATTTAAATTCTGACACTCAATTTTCGCTTGCTTGTTATTCCAATTATTCTCATATTTTGTCAATTCTTCCACTCATTAATTATCTAGTTGGAAAATAAGCCCGTGTCAACTACATATGAAATTGTTTATATAGAGAAAATTTTGTAGTTGTGGTGTTCTTATTTGATTTTTTTTTTTTTTTTTGAGAACACAGTGGAAGAAAAGACCTTTAAGACGTTGCCCTAAATAAACATAAGAGATATTGTTAATGCGTTCTTAAGAGCAGGGTGAAGTATACTGTTTGGAAAAGGATTTGATTGATAAATATTAATTACATCTATTACGATAAAAACATCTTCTTTTGTCCGACTACTTAATAAGTGTCATAAAAGTGCCTCTTTCTTAATATGTGCAAGTTCATATAATTATATCACATGCTGGTTTTATTCAAATCTCTAAATTATTAGTAAATATTATGCATAGTAATTAAGATCGCTTATGGTAGAAAAACCATCTCAAGCAATGAATAGAACAAAGATTTTTTTATTTTATTTTTTTATGATTGAATCTTCTTAAATTAAATGGTAATTTTTTGTTTGGTCGACAAATTAAATGGTAATTGACTTGCACTCATTATGCCTATGTTTCATTTTGAGTGTAAGTTTTGGTGCCATTCACTGGTATATTTTAATTAAAGCTCAATACAATTACTTTTCACAAAAAAAAAATGGTAATTTTTTTTTATCAGTCCTACTCTATTCATACTCTACACTCACTCTCAGATTTTTGCCATGCCTCTTGCAGGGCGTGGGAATCGAAACCCACTTCTAAAACTTACGCGTCCTCACCTCATCCCCCTCTGAGAAGGTGGGGATTTAAATCCCTCACCTCCTCCTTCCATGTTCGAAGGGTGGTCACTAGGGCGAATCCCAGTGGTTAAAAAAAATAAAAATGGTAATTGACTTGCTATCAAAACCTCGAAAATCTCCAACGTAGTTCAAAACAAAATATTGATTTTTTTTTACTATAAAGAATATGGAATATATTATTAAAATAAATGTCACAAATACATGCAATTTGCCTGTTCACATATATCTAGTAAAGCTTCATATATTCAGAGAGACTGACGAGATTACTCTGGACGTAAGACTCTATAAATGTTTAATCATTCAATCAATAATTCAAGAATTTAAAACAAAATGATTAGGCGAGTAAAATTGTAAACAAACTATTTTGACCATTGAGTCTTCTTTCTTATTTGTTTATTTATTTTTGAAAGCGCTCATTGAGTCCTCTTTCGGGCGATCGTCTTTATATTATGCACTGCGCACCTCTATGGAGGCCACAAGTAAAGTAACGTGTTTCACAGCAAAAGCGAAACATAGGAAACAACCTTTTTTTATCATCCTTTCAGGCTTTTCCTTTACAGTTGCCCTGACCCTGCGTCCCGACATTAACAACATGCTTCGCATGTTGATGAGTCATGAGTCCAGTGGATCTCCAACGTTGATTTGCGTGGGCTCCACATGCGACTAATTCATCTAACTGCTGAAATTCATTGGGATTTTGTCCATCCGGTTCAGGCATCTGTGGCCTGGATTGCGCACTGAAACCTCCAGGCCTGACGCCTGGGGACCGCATGATCTTTAATATGGGAAGACTTGGTGACGACCGTGGACGAAGACTCGTGAGTCGTCTTGGAATCTTTCGAAGAAAACAATAAAACGCGAGAAAAAAAAATAAAGAAAAGAGATATCTCGGGATTCTCAAGAAAATAATTTAGATTATCTCTACATAGAATTATCTTTTCTTTAATCCGAAACCATTGTTTTTTTTTTTTTTTTTAAATTGTTACATTTCACGTTACAAATAGCAAAGATAATGATATTCTAGTGTTTAAAAAAACAATCCCCTTATATGTATGGTTAACATATATCGTGTACTATTTGTATAGACTCAATATGTACCTGTAATCATATTCAGGATTATACAAAGATGTATTAAATCATCAAAAATAACAATCTTGCAATAATCTCAAGAATTTTCTAGTAATATACCGTACTAATTGATTAAATGAGATAGGCATCCAAAAGTATATTTGTAATCTCGGAATAACTATGTTTTTAAGCAAAACTACTTATGAAATGTGTTTCTTTACTGGCAAAATTATTTCATGCACCTAAGACCATTGGATTAGATTCATCATAACCATTGATCATGCAAACCACACAAGTGAGTTCCACATGACCAATGGCTGCAGTTGCATTCGGTCGATGGACGAGGCAAGAGATCCTTCATTTGCCATAATGTTTTAGTTGGAAAATTGCCTCTATTTAAAGTTATGAGCCAATGAACCCAGGAGTCATGTCCTTTTGTATGCAATACTTAAGTGTTTAGCATTTAATATGGTTAAGTGTGCCTATAAGATGGAACACTCTTCTTTTTCTTAAATTTTCTTGTTAATATCATAAATCGGTCGCATACAGATATAAGGTAACAAGTCAATCACAAAATCCATGTCATATGAATTCTAGTCAACTTTGTGTTTGAGTTTTGAAAAATTAATGCCACCTTGTAATGGAAAAGGATTTGACTTATACATAGTCATTACACACATAACAATAGAATTCAGTATTAAAATTATTAATATATATATATATATATAATTTTTCGTTACTTAACTAGTGTCATCATTCTTAATATTTGAAAATTTATATAATTGTAGCGCATGATGGCGCAATCTAAATTTTCTAAACTATTAGTGGTACTATGTATAGTAATTAAGATCACCAATACGAGAAGGTCCTACTTAGGCAGTGAATAAAATAACAATCGTATTTTAATTTTGATTAAAATCATCTTATTTTAAAAGGGTAATTCATTGGCTATCACAACCCAAAAAATCTTGCCACTTAGTCCAAAACAAGTTAATAACTTTTTTTTTTACATGGTTCAAAGTATCCAAATTGGTAAAACTAAAAGAATGTATTCATGTGTTCACATGTATCTAGTAAAGCTCTGCCACAATGCGGTTGGCAAGACTGATTTTGAATGTGAAACGTTGTGACATAATTCATCGCATACAAATTAAATGCTTGATAACTCATCTAATAATTCAAGATTGCAAAACAAAAAATTTGGTTGAAAGTTATTATCATATTTTTATTTTATCATAGAGTCCTTTCGAGTCATTTGTTTTATTTTATATGTAAAGTCCATTGCGCGCCTCTCTATTGACCAAAACTAAAGTAACACGTGTTACACACAAAAATTAATTTTAGAAAAGTACCTCAGATTTTATTTTATTTTTTTGGGAGGGGGGGGAGAGAGAGACCTTTACCTCTTTATATTGGCTTTGGACATAGCTGACCAAGCCCTGTACCCAAGGGAAAAAAAAATACAATCTCCGTACGTAAATGAGCCTAGTCGATCGTGGACGTTGATTTATGTGATTCTCATAAAAGACTGACCTCATCTAAGAACTGAAATTCATTGAGATCTTGTGACCTAATTCATGCAAGTGTGGCTTGGTTCCGCACTAAAATCAGTGGGCCCAACGCCTGGTGACTGCAAGGTGACGGCGACACGAGAATCTTTCTCGGCACAAGAAGAACAGCAAGTCGTCTCGAAGTCTTTCGAAGAACACGACAAATGCCAAAGAAAGAGCATCCAGAAAAGACGTGGTGGGTGTTCAGCCTGATCCATGCGGATGATGACCTTCGATGACGATATGTCTGCCACGCGAGATGGTCGTCACTCGACCATTCTCCATCGCCATGGCCGACCGGGAGAGGAGTACAGGGGCTCCACAGAGTGTGTTTCTCGTCTTCTTAAACTTGACCGAGAAAATAATTATGAATTATATAACAACAGCGGCATCCAAAAGAAAATGAGGTTTTTCGCATTTTCGCAGATTTATAGGGTGCGCATGACAAAATTTCTAGAACAGAAATTGATTTCTCAATTTTTATTTCAGAAATTGAGAAGTTAAAAATTTTAATTTATGATTTCTTTTTTAAATCAATTTCCGGATTAGAAATCTATTACAAAAATAGAAAAATCAAATTGCGTTATCAAACGGATTTCTATTCCAAACCTGTTCCGGAAACAGAAAAAGAGAAAAATAAAGAAGTAGAAATTTTATCATGCGCAATCATATTCCTATTTTTGTATTTTTATTTCAATGAGGTCGGTCATGTGACATCACCATTTCATTTAATTATATACTACTTTTAACTATTGTAAGTCATTTGAATATTGAAAAACTGAAAATGTTGAATTCATATGGTATAGATGTATGTCTATCCTAGAAAAAAGTATCAACCATTATCTCTGTGGAGAATTACTTTTTCCATTCAGGGAACTATTAGTTTCTAAAAGAAGTCATTCTTTATATCTCGAATGATAGAGATAATGGCATACTAGTGTTTAAAAAAAAAAAAGCAGTCCTCCTATAATATATTAACGAGTTTCGCATACTCTCCATGTAGTCTAGTCATGTATCTATAACAATGTTTAAGATCATCGAAAGATGTATTAAAAAAACATAAATAATAACAACAATAACAACAATAGCGTTGCAATAATATAAAGAATTCTCTAATAGTGCACTGCAATATTTGATTAAATAAAATTAGCATCCAAAAGTACATTTGCAATTTTAGTTCCAAACAAATGTAAAAGCAATCGACTTGGAATTGTGTGTTGGATATGCTAATTTTGACAATCAATCAAAGGAAAAATTGGCAACACGCATGATAATAATATTTTTCATCATAAAACATGCTCAACTTACATGAAAATTGGCCATTAACTGATAAGTTTTTTTTCATGTGCCAACAGATGAATATAGCTACCAAAGTCTTTAGTACATGCTTTATCCTCATCAGAACTTTTTTTTACAATGTTCAATCAAGGTCGTGATGTTTTTATTTTTGACTGGGAAGTATATGTGTTTTTTTACTTGTATTTGGCCATATATTTGAAAAATTGACGAAAGTGCTCGTAACATGGCATTAATTTGCAGTTTATTGCCATTCTAGCATCACACGTGGTGTTAGATGTTGTCATAAAAAACTTTAAATTATACGGAATAATATATATTTTTGGAAAATTCAGAAAATGGAAGAGTCGCCCAAGTGCGATGAGGGTCTTACATCTCTCGCTGGGCTTCGGCGTGGCCTAATGTTTTAAGAAAACTCGTGAAACTTGTGGAATCTGCAATGATAGCTATATAGCATACTTTGCAGTAGTGGTCAAGAAAAGCTAAAAAGAGTTGGACCATTGATTTTGGTTTTCATCGTTTACCAGCCACACCTGATTCCAACCAAATAACATTAGAAAAATCAAAGTAGAATTTCTATCATTATTGCTCTTGATTTTAACTCTCTAAAGAAGAGCAACTTCCTTTGCTCCTTTAGCTTGAAACAAAGATATGTTCAGTGCCACTCCTTGTCCAACCAGCAGATGCAATTGACAAAAGCAGTGCTGTATTCCAAATGGTGGGACTAAGACATCCATTATCTCATCTCTTTGCTATGGAATCCTTGACAGGAACGTCCGTGTAATCTTGATGTTGGTCTTGACCTGGAAAGCAAAGCAACGACTTACATAGCCGACTCATATCTCTATGATTCGAGCTTCAATAATTGCTCAATCTGACTGTGGAGGTTTCTTTTATTAGGAGCGTAATTCACGTTGTCATGTCACAATTTATTGTACGAATTTCCAAACTGAGCCCAATGCGGATCCGCACTAAAGAAGACATGGTGGGTTTCAGCCTGGTCCATGCGGATGATGACCTTTCTCGATGACGTTATGTCTGCTACGCGAGATGGTCGTCACTCGACCATTCTCCATCGCCAAGGACGACCAGGCGAGGAGTACAGGGGCTCCACAGAGTGCGTTTCTCGGTCTTCTTAAACTTGACCGACAAAATAATAATGAATTATAACAACAACGGCATCCAAAAGAAGATAATGATGTTTTTAGCATTTCCGCGGATCCGTATTCCTATTTTTGTATTTATTTTCAATGAGGATCTGTCACATGACATCGCTGTTTAATTTAACGGTAAAAGCTACAAAAAATCTTAAATTATGCCTATTGTGATATATTTACCAATTTTTTTTGTGACAACAAAAATCTTAAACTTATACTTATATGACACATTTATCCCAAACGTTTGATTTGTGACATCAAAAACCCCAAACTTTTCTTTCATGACACTAAAAACTCCAAACTCTTTTATGACATCAAATTTTTGGGGTAAATTTTTCTAATAAATATAAATTTGGGGTTTTCATTCTTACAAAACAAAGGTTTATGGTTTTTGACGTCACATAAGTATAAGTTTGGATTTTTTAGCGTTGCGAAAATTTTTTTAGGGTAAATGTGTTACATGAATACAAGTTTGGGGTTTTTGATGTTACAGAAAAAAGTTTGAGATAAATGTGCTATAGTTGGTAAAGTTTGACATTGTTTGTGATTGCTTCCCTTAATTTAATTATATACTACCTTTATATGTTTTAAGTCATTTGAATCTTGAAGAATTGAAAATGTTGAATTCATATAGTATAGATGTATGTCAATATTAAAAGAAAGTATCAACCATTATCTCCGTAGAGAATCACTATTTTTATACAGGGAACTATTAATTTCTAAAAGAAGTCATTCTTTATATCTCAAATTATAGAGATAATGACATTCTAGTGTTTAGAAAAAAACAATCCTTCATAAAAATCGGCCATTAACTGACATGTTTTTTCAAAGGCAAATATAAAAGTAGTCGACTTGCTATAAGAGTAATAAGTGGCAATGCATATGATAATAATAATTTTCATCACAAAACATGCTCAACTTACATAAACACCGGCCATTAACTGACATGTTTTTCATGTGCCAATGGATGAATATAGCTACCAGAGTCTTTGGTACGTGTTTTATCCTCATCAGAACTTTTTTTTTTTTTTATAATGTTCAATCAAGCTCGTAATGTTGACTGGGTCCTTTAAGTATATGTTTTTTTTTTCCTTTTTTGTCACTTGTATCTATTTGAAAAGTTGACAAAAGTGCTCATCACATGGCATTAATTTGCAGTTTATTGCCATTCTAGCATCACATGCGGTGTTAGATGTTGTCATCAAAAACCTTAAATAATACAGAATAATAAATACTTTTTAAAAATTCAGAAAACGGGAGATTCGCCCAAGTGCGATGAGGGTCTTGCATCTCTCGTCGGGCTTCGGTGTGACCAGTGTTTCAAGAAAATCCGTGGAACTTGTTGAATCTACAATGGTAGCTATATGGCATACTTTTGTAGTAGTGGTCAAGAAAAACTAAAAAGAGTTGGACCCATTGATTTTGGTTTTCATCGTTTACCAACCACACCCGATTCCAACCAAATAACATTAGAAAAATCAAAGTAAGATTTCTATCATTATTGCTCTTGATTTTAACTCTCTAAACAAGAGCAACTTCCTTTTCTCCTTTAGCTTAAAACAAAGATATGTTCAGTGCCACTCCTTGTCCAACCAGCAGATGCAATTGACAAAAGCAGCGATGTATTCCAAATGGTGGGACTAAGACATCCATTATCTCCTCTCTTTACTATGGAATCCTTGACAGGAACGTCCGTGTAATCTTGACGTTGGTCTTGACCTGGAAAGCAAAGCAACGACTTACATAGCCGACTCATATCTCTATGATTCGAGCTTCAATAATTGCTCAATCCGACTGTGGAGGTTTCTTTTATTAGGAGCATGATTCACGTTGTCATGTCACAATTTATTGTAGGAATTTCCAAACTGAGTTTAAAATGATTAAACCGTGAACAGAGACCTTTTTTTTTTCAATCCTCTACCCATGAAATAAATCGGTTTCAATGGATTGACCATATATACAAACTTAACATTGTATTTAGATCTTTGTGTACAAACTTTTATATTGATTTATGGTAAATAGAATTAAAAGACCAAAGTAGATCAATTGATAAACACTAATAATTCAATTTGCTCAGTGTTAATGCACTAATCCTAAATCCAATAATCATAACCCCTGCATTTGTGGGAAATCTAAAGTAGCAACTATATGAACAAGAGACTTTGTGCAAGCTATCTCTATGTGTCTTAAATAACAATGACTTTCGTAAGCAATACCATGAAAAAAAAAAGGTCTTGTTATGGCATCCCTCTCGAAGGTGGATAATAACATGTCTTTTTACTTAAGTAGATTTTCTGAAATTCCACCAACGTGTTCTTTGAGATAAGAACGAAAATTTTGTAGGATGGACCTATGTATTATTAAATTGTGATCTTAGTTTGCAAATTCAACCTTTCTATTCAACATGATCTCTCACAATCACATCTCTATGATTCGAGCTTCAATAATTGCTCAATCCAACTGTGGAGGTTTTTCTTTTATTAGGAGCCTGGTTCACATTGTCATGTCACAATCTATTGTAGGAATTTCCAAACTGAGTTATGAAATGATTAAAATCGTGAACAAAGGCCTTTTTTTTTTTTTCAATCCTCTACCCCATGAAATAAATCAGTTTCAATGGATTGACTATATATACAAATTTGCGTATTTATATCTTTGTGTACAAACTATTATTTTGATTTACAGCTGATAGAATTAAAAGACAAAGGTAGATTAATTGATAAACGCTAATGATTCAATTTGCTTAGTGTTAATGCACTAATCCTAAACCCGATAACTATAACCCCAGCTTTTGTGGGAAATCTAAAGTAGCAATTATATGAACAAGAGACTTTATACAAGCTGTCTCTATGTCTCTTAAATAACAATCACTTTCATATAAAGTACCATGAAAAAGATGTCTTGTTATGGTGTGCCTCTCGAAGGTGGACAATAGCATGTCTTTTTACTAAAGCGGATTTTTTGAAATTCCACCTGTGTTCTTTGAAGTAAGAGCGCAACTTTTGCATGATGGACCTATGTTTTTTTGAATTGTGATCTTAGTATGCAAATTCAACCTTTCTATTCAATGCAATCCCTTACAAACATATATATTTTTTAAAATTTATGACTCATGTGGATTGTGAAACTCTATACAATAATTTGATTCATCTGTATTAGTTGATATTCTTGAGATCTAACACTTTTTGCAGGCACACATTTTTTTTAAATGAATGCTCAAAATTATGTTTCTCATCCTTTTGATTAGTATAATAAAGTATATGGACTGTTTAACTTAAACAAATGTCATAAACACATGTAGTTCACCTATTCACAAACACAATAATTCAAGATTGCAAAACATGCAAATTCCATCATGCTCCTCTCTTTTGACTAAAGTAAAGCAACACCTGTCACGCAACAAAAATTAAGTGTAGAAAAGTACCTAGGAACGTCTAATCATTCGGTCAATAATTCAAGATTGCAAAACAAAATGATTTGACTAGAAATTATCACCAAATGGTTTTGATCATAGAGGCCTTCCAAACCGTCTTTTCTTATATTAGATGTGAATTCCATCATGCTCCTCTATTGTGACTAAAGCAAAGTAAAACTTGTCGCACCACAAAAATTAAAGTGTAGAAAAGTATCTATGATTAATTTATGGGAAAACCTTAACCTTTCCATGCTGGCTTTGGACACATTTGGCCCACCCTTGGACCCAGGGAAAATAATAATAATAATAATAATAATAATAATAATAATAATAATAATAATAATAATAATAATAATAATAATAATAATAATAATAATAATAATAATAATAATAATAACATGCTTCGCATGTGAGTGAGCCTAGTCTATCACCAATGTTGATTTATGTGGGTTCTATATAAGACTTACCTTATGTAACAATTGAAATCATCGAGATCTTGTGCATCCGGTTCACACAAGTGCGGCTTGGATCCGCACTAAAACCACTGGGCCCAATGCCTGGCCACCAATAGGAGAGGCTTGGTGATAGTGACACGAGACTCGCAAGGCTCTCTCGATGCATGAATACTTCAAGTCGTCTCGAAGTCTTCAGACGAACAAAACAACATGCCACAGAAAAAAAAAATACAAAAGAGACGTTGTGGGGTTGACTGTGATTGTGACATCATGAACTTCAGGTTCTGTGTTCGATTGAATGAGTTGGGCTTTTTATCGACGTGCCTATATTTTTTTCTCTGAGTTGGCCACTCACGAAGCCTATCAAGTGAAGCCGTTAAGGGATTTTAACGTAATAGATTTGAGAATTGGACTAGGGATTGATTGCTCGACCGTGCTAATCTGCAAGGGTTATTACGGCATAGTTAAAAATTGATTAGAGAGCAGAGATAGGTCGATTTGACAAAGCCGTGTGATTAAGTGTGGGTGCTTCCACCTAATTGCAAAATTCTTGTCGATTAGCACTAGACCGATTTTTCTGTCGTTTTAATACCTTGTGTTCGTATTTGAAATCTCGAGATTTTCATGACAATTGAGAGTCGCCAATGTGTTGAAGATGTACGATGTGGCTTGAAAATAATCGACCATGGGTCAATTGCACTAAAAATTCCTAAAAACTATCTGATAGGTTAGGTCACACTAAAATTATGTCAAACTGAAATTAACTGCGAATTTGAACCTGATTTTTGAAATTAAAAGTTCTATCATGTTACGAGTCATTTTAGGAACATCAACTCATCCTCCGAAGATTTTTCTGCAAACCAAGATTTTCGGCGAAAAATTCAATGTAAGGGTACTTTGGAATAGGAAAATCCGAGGGTCGTTTTTGGTTGCGTTTTTGGGATTCAAGTTGGCTCAATTGGTGAAAAAAATGTTGTTTGGGATGTTGGCACCTTGGTGGGATTTATGGACATCAAATCGGATCTAATTGAATGAGAATTGATTCAATTTGGGAGAGTTGGTCAAAAAAATTCGTAGGCCAAGGGTCCATCAACATTTTGGACCACTTAGGGAAGTTTCTAGGGGGAATTTTGTGCAACAAATTGGCTTGGATGACAGCCAAGACAAGTGAGGCCTTGCAATGAGTGTTTATGGATAGACTTTAGAGGCTAAAGAGGGATCCTCCATCTTCAATAGCCTCTTCTTCTCCATTCTAGCCAACTTTCTCCATTGTTAGACCACTTTTGAAGCTTAGAAAACCATAAGGAACCAGCAGCCCCTCCCCCTTGCCGTCGCATGCCCGCCAAAGCCGTCCGAGCCCTCTACTGCCCGCCGGAGCCGTTGCATCATCCGCTCACTCGCACCGCTCCTGCTCGCATTCCAACGAGCCTAGCTCACTGTCTCAAGCTCCTCCGCCATCGCCTTGGTTGCCGTTGACGTCGTCCAGGCATCGTCCGCCTCTGCCTAACCCCATAGAAGCCTCGCCGTCCCACCATGTCCCTTTCCCGAGCTATTTCTGCCCTCCAATCTAGCCCAACAACAGGGAGTATAACCAAAGGCCAACAAGGGTCTTTGGGCATCAAGGGCCGTTTCGGGCCTCTTCCGAGCCCCGCTTGGTGTCGCCGCAGTATTGTTTATTGCCCGTCTCTACGTCACCATCGTCGTGGACTCACTAGAACGCTAAACCAGTGAGTTTACTTGTTAATCTTTGCTTAGGAAGATAATGATACTTAGGGGTTGATTAGTTTAAGTTAATTAAGGTTTAGGTGGTTAGTTAGCACGGATTAGCAATTTAAATATTTGTTTGTGCATGTTAGGCGGTTAGATCCGATTAATTAAGAACTGGATAGATTGTACTATTTATCTAGATAGATTCGGAAATTTTCCAGACCCGTTCGGGCGGTTAATTAAGCATTTTCGGCATAAGTTTGCATTTTCGGTAATTAACTGTATTTATTTATTTATTTTTGGTATTTATTTAATTATTTATTATTTTTCGGAAATTATACCGGGATAGCCGGTGACCAGAATTTTGTGTTGATTACAGTGGTGTGTTTAGTTTATGCAATTGAGTGTTAAATTGTGCAAATTGAGTGGTGTTTGTAATTTTGGTATTTTAATTAGAAAATACCCGGCGTCGGTTTTTAACGCCAAAAATATTTTTAGACATTATATTAAATAGTTGGATTTTTCAAAAGAAAGATATAGCATTTTGGCTCAAACCGACCGTGTACCCACATACGATTATTATTTTTTATCGAGTATTTTTAACATGATGAAAATAGGCCAAATTCATTATTTTAATTAAGGAATTGGCGTGTAAAGAAAAATGTCATTGGCCGGGTTTGATTTATTATGTATCAGCTTGTGTGAGCAATATCATACGTCAGCTTGTGAGAGCATTGAATCTTTAGCTTGTGTGAGCAATATCGTACATCAGCTTGTGTGAGCAATGATCGTCAGCTTGTGAGAATATTGAATCGTTAGCTTGTGCGAGCATTATTGTACATCAGCTTGTGAGAGCATTGAATCGTCAACTTGTGTGAGCAATATCGTATGTTAGCTTGTGTGAGCAATGATCGTCAACTTGTGAGAATATTGAATCGTCAGCTTGTGCGAACATTATTGTACGTTAGCTTATGAGAGCATTGAATTGTCAACTTGTGCGAACATTATTATACGTCAGCTTG
The DNA here is from genome assembly GCA_017140615.1 of Eucalyptus cladocalyx. Taxonomy (NCBI): domain Eukaryota; kingdom Viridiplantae; phylum Streptophyta; class Magnoliopsida; order Myrtales; family Myrtaceae; genus Eucalyptus; species Eucalyptus cladocalyx. The sequence goes on from CM029519.1 coordinate 4,341,267, forward strand.
TGAGAAAATTGAATCGTCAGCTTGTGTAAGCAATATCGTATGTTAGCTTGTACGAGCATTATTGTACATCAGCTTGTGAGAGCTATTATAATCTATTTCAGCTTGTGTGAGTAGTAATCGTATCAACTGATTGATAGATGGTATGGATTGATAGATGGTATCGATTATATCAAATCGAATCGATTGGATTGAATTGATTGGTTGAGATTATGAACTGTACAGACATGCAGGAAGGAACTGAGGTGAGGTAAGTCTTATAACTTGTGTGCATAGACTGCCTCTAGGCGTATTTCCTTCCTAGTCAAGGTTTAGGGGGTGAACTTGCTGAGACATTGTCTTATCCTATTGTGGACTTAACTTTTCATGTCCCTAGTGTGAAGGACTCGGAGCTTGAGGTGGAAGGGTCAAGAGCATGGGTGGCTCAAAAGTTCTTTTTGGAGATAAACCTCTTGTCCTTAGACCCTAGAGTTGGCCTTTAGTTATAAACTAGATTGTTTATAAAAACTGTGTTGATTGATTTGAATTTTGTTATCCTGCTTTTTTATCCCACGTTTGTTGTGGTCAGGGGATTAGTAATTCGCTTTCGCATGCACATTAAAATGAATGGGTTAGCGACGTATCCTAGGATGTCGCAATTTAATTGACCACCGAGGGATGGGCACGCGCTCGAGGATCGGGGCATGACATCCCTGCCCATAGTGGTATCAGAGCAAGTCAATAGTTGGAGTGATAAGGTGCGATAGGTTATGGGATAGTTAGTAGGAATAACCTTTATTTTATGCTGATGCATGTGATTGATAGCTGATTGGTAGCTTGTTTATGGAGATCACTCAGTTTCTAATACTGTCTGAAATTGGAAAGCAAGTTCTGTAAGAATCTTGCATAATGAGTGATCAGGAGCAAATGACTCATCAGTAAGAGGGTAGTAGCCTCTATAACTCGGGGTAGAACACCGACAAAGGTCGGTGCCTGAGGTGGTTGAGGTGGAGCGTCGACTCAGGCTAGCACGAGTGCAAGAGTATCACCGCGGGCTGGTACTAAGAGTGTAGTAGCACCGAGCGATCCTAGGTTTGACGGGACTGTTTAAGTGCTAGTGACCATTGGGAACTTAATGGGCCAGAAAGCATAGGACCAAGCAGCCGCTGTTGCAGCTGTCATTGCTACCGCCAATGCCATAACCGCTGTTGTTGCCACACCTGCTAAGGCCCAACCCGAAGTTATGATCAAGGAACGAGCTATCATATCTAGGTCGCGGTTCAGTTCAGGTGAAAATGGAAATCGGTTTAGGAAGAAACCAATGACCAAAAGAACGCACCCCATTCGTCCCAACCAAAGGAGTAGAATCGGAAAGTTAGCGTCGAACCAGAATGGCATGTGTTGCTTCTACAGAAGGTGACATGGATCGACCCCGTGCCATTTTAGGACGAGTTCTTGCTATGAGTGTGGCTAGTAGGGTCACCTAGCCAGAAACTATCCCAGAAGGCTGATGGGACCATAGTAGTTGTTGCCATCACCGCTAATAAGACAAAACAGAGGGAATGCGCTACAGAACGCACAGTGGAGGTATTTGGAACAGGCCCCTGATGCAAGTAAGGGTGCATGCTATCACCCGACAGAAGGCAGATGACTCACTGGTTGTGTGCCGAATTTGTAGAATGAAGCATGGATCAACCCAGTGTCCTTGTATAATGGGAGCGTGTTATGAATGTGGCCAACATGGCCATCAAATAAGGAACTGTCCGCGTAGGTCCAAGAGAGCACATGCACCGTTACTGTAGATAAGGTGCCACTAGGATGGCAAAAGAAACAGGAGTGAACCGAACCATGCACCGATCAGGGGAAGAATATTTTTGGGTGTGATTTTAGCAAAGTAGTGCAGCGGAATTTTGGTTAAGGTTGTAGAATTTCAGTTTGTTGTAATAAAGCTATAAAAAGAAGAATCACTGGCTAGAGTTATACTTGACTAGTTTGCTTATGTATAACTTTGACGTTATATATGAAAAGAGTTGGCTCATTGAGCATCTTATGGTAATGAATTGTTGTCTTGAAGTATTCCAATTTAATCTGTTAGCATGTAGAAATTTTGAGTTTATTAGGAGTCGAGGAGGACCCTTGATTCTCTTAATCTTGTCGTTTGAGGCAACCCGTTTGTTAGACGGGGGTTGCCAAGGTTACTTAGCGACTATTGTGGATACGACAGTTGAGGAGCAGAAGATTGAGGACATCGCAGTGGTTCAAGAATTTTCTAATGTGTTTCTAAAGGGATTGCCAAGCTTGTCGCCAGAAAGTGAGATTGAGTTCGTGATTGAGTAAGCACCCTGGACAGAACCAATCTTTAAGGCTTCTTACCAAATGGTGTTGTTTGAGTTGAAAAAACTGAAGGTGCAGATGCAGGAGTTATTAGATAAGGGATTCGTACATCCCAGTGCATCACCTTGGGGCGCACTAGTTCTGTTTGTGAAGAAGAAAGATGGTTCGTTACGTCAGTGCAACAACTATCGTCAACTTAATCAAGTGACGATCAAGAACAAGTATCTGCTGCTGAGAATCGACGGCTTGTTTGACTAGCTGCAAGGAGCTTTAATATTTTCGAAGATTGACTTGAGGACAGGGTATCATCAGCTAAGGATAAGAAATGAGGACATACCGAAGTCAACGTTTCGTACTCGATACGGCCATTATGAGTTTGATGTAATTCCATTTGGTTTGATGAACGCCCCAGCTACTTTTATGGATCTGATGAACCGAGTATGTAAAGAATATCTGGACCAATTTGTGATCGTGTTCATAGACAATATCTTGGTGTATTCGAAAAGTGTAGAGGAGCATGAAAGGCATTTGAGGATGGTACTTTAGACCCTGAGAAATCATGAATTGTATGCCAAGTTTAGTAAGTGCGAGTATTGGTTGACTCGTGCGGTGTTCTTACGTCACGTGATTTCAAGTGAATGAATCTCCGTGGACCCGACTAAGATTGAAGCAGTTATCAACTGGCCAAGACCGATAACTGTGACAGAGATCGGAAGCTTATTGGGTTTGGCAGGTTACTACATAAGGTTTGTGGAAGAGTTTTCAGCGTTAGCGTCACCGTTGATTTGACTGCTGAAGAAGGAAGAAAAATTCGTGTGGACAGATAAATGCGAACGTAGTTTCCAAAAGCTTAAGCAGAAGCTGACTACCGCACATGTGCTAACCATTCCATCCGGTCTTGGAGGATGCGAGATCTATAGTGATGCGTCGTTTAGAGGACTGGGTTGCATACTAATGCAATATGATAGGTTTGTTGCATACGAGTCCCATTAATTGAGACCTCACGAGCTGAATTAGCCAAGCATGACTTAGAACTCGCAGCAATCTTTTCACTCTGAAGATTTGGATACATTATTTGTGTGGAAAAAGATTCAAGATCTTCACTGACCATCAAAGTCTCAAGTATCTATTCTCTCAAAAGGAGTTGAATATGAGACAGCGTTGTTGGATGGAACTTTTGAAGGATTATGGTTGTGATATTCTCTATCACCCTGGAAAGGCAAACAATGTCGCAGATGCGTTGAGTCGGAAGTCTTTAGTTGCGCATATAATGGTCAAAGAATGGACTTTACTTGAGAAAGCTCAAGATTCAGTTTTCAAATATGAGGTAGGCCACCTTTTAACTTTTATGGCCACCCTCAGAATTGAGCCAGAAGTGCAGATAAGAATCAAGACACTTCAATTGACAAACCCAGAGATTCTGAAAATCTTGCAAGAGGATACCGAACATAGAACACTAAGGTTCCGAGGATGATTCTATGTACCTGATGATGTAGCGCTTAAAGAAGATATTTTATCAGAAGCTCATCGTAGCAGTTACAACATTCATCCCGGTAGTACAAAAATGTACCAGAATCTACGTCAACACTATTAGTGGTCTGGTATGAAGGTAGACATCACTAAGCATGTCGCCAAGTGTCTAACGTGTCAGTAAGTGAAGGCACAACATTGTAAGCCGGGAGGACTTCTGCAACCTCTCAAGATTCCCAAGGGGAAATGGCAGCACATCACGATGAACTTTGTGACAGGCTTACCAAGGAGTCAGAGAGGTAATGATTCAATTTAAGTGGTGGTCGACAGATTGGCAAAGTCGGCTCACTTCATCACAGTACAAAAGGACCTTGATTTGGATAGGCACGTAGAATTGTACGTACACCAGGTTGTTCGTCTGCATGGAGTGTCAGTCACGATTACATCAAATTGAGACCCGAGGTTTACAGCTACCTTTTGGAAAAGTTTGCAAGCCGCTTTAGGAATGAAGCTGCAATATAGTACGGCTTATCATCCTCATATGGATGGCCAGTTTGAGAGGACGATTCAAACCCTTGAAGACATGCTGCGAGCTAGCGTGTTGGATTTCAAGGGGAGCTGGGAGGACCAGCTTCATCTTGTCAAGTTTGCCTACAACAACAACTACCAGCAAAGTATTCAGATGGCACCTTTCGAAGTGTTGTATGGCAGAGCGTGCAGAACGCCAGTGTGTTAGGATGAGGTTGGAGAACAAAAGATCACAGGCCCAGAGTTAGTTCAGTAGTTAGTGGATGCAATTGCCGTCATCAGAGACAAATTAAAGACCGTTTAGAGCCGCCATAAAAGTTATGCTAATAAGCGTCGAAGGACATTGGAATTCCAAGTTGGTGATCACGTCTTTCTGAAGGTGTCACCAATGAGGAGTACTTCACAGTTCGGCAAGAAGGAAAAGCTGAGTCTGAGGTACGTACGTTCCTTTGAGATTCTGGAAAGAATCGGGATCCTAGCGTATCGTCTTGCATTGCCGCCGAGGTTGGCGCAAGTGCATGACGTCTTTCACGTGTTGATGTTAAGGATGTATGAGCCTGACTCGACGTACGTGCTAAATTTTTGAAGAATTAGACGTAGACGACAGAGTGTCGTACGTGGAAAGCTCGGTTCAGATTGTGATTCGAAAAGAACATATTCTACGCATCAAGACAATCTCGTTGGTTAAAGTGGTCTGGCAACACCACGGCACAAAAGGAGCAACCTGGGAAAATGAAGATGCGATGAGACAACTGTACCTTCACCTTTTTGTTTAAGATCTATAATGGTTTAAATTTCGATGACGCAATTTTTATAAGATGAGAAGAGTTGTGACATCCTAAATTTCAAATTCTGCATTCGATTGAATGAGTTGGGTTTTTTATCGACACACCTAGAGTTCATTTCTCTGAGTTTGCCACTTATGAGATAACTAGCCTGTCTCAATTAAATTGTTACCATGGATTACTTTGCCATACTATGCGGACCTAATCTCAAATTGTGCACGCAGCGCAAGTGGGAACTGTCACATGTCCAATAGCTACACTTCTGTTTATTCTAAAAGTCTCTGATTGTCTGTTTCTGTTATTTTACATTTTTTGTTTATTTTTTCTCTGTTTCTTTTTCTTTAATCTCTTTTATTAGATAAACAATTGCATATCTTGTGAACCATTTACGGGATAATACCTACAGAGAATATTTGTTACCCAAATCCAAACTCAACTAAGACATGCAAGTCTGAATTCTGTAAAAGGATTTGGCAAAAGAAAAATAAAAATAAGCCCCAATGTGTGATTGTTGAAAGGGAGTTGAGTCTTTTGAATTCTAGTAATCCAGCTGAGCTTCATCAATCTTGAAGGTCATCCTTATGTGCAAGTTCACCAAGCAATGGTCTTTGGCCTTCGCGTTGCTCTAGTGCTTAGGAGCCATTGTTACTTTAGCAATTCCCAAGATGTTAAAAGAAAGAAATTTTTGAAATTTATACCATTTTTAGGGCTTTTCTCCTCTTGAAATCAGAAGCTCTAGTTGTTCGTTTTGGCCCAAGATTTTTGAGTTTGGTTGGAGTAGATATTTTGACATAAAGATGCCGTGTATCGTCCCACAACTGGATTTTCAAAGTGTTGGCTTCACAACAGAAGGGGAAAAAAAGGCAAAAAATGAGGTTACAAAAAAGAAGAAGGAAAGATGTAATGGATGTTAGCCTCGGACTAAATAGGGACACGTGGTAGCTTGTGGCTCACTGCTTGTGTTACGGGGGATTGCACCATCTGGTGAACGATAAGTGGATATTTATCAAATTATTTGAAACAACTATAACTCCACAAGAAATTTGGCAATGGACTTTACCATTGCCCCGCGTTCCAAAGCGGCAATGGCTTGTGTAGTCCCCGGGCTTATTCTTGCACTTTCCATGACATGGATATCTTTTCGGTTCCTTGTACTCATCAATGTCTACATTATGCTGAAGACAAATTGAACCGTTATCTCAGTTAATGGCAAAAACAAATTGAAAAAGTTTGTGCCTAGATTATTAGACGCATAATGTTATCCCACTTAGCTTTCAATTATAGTACTATGACATGTGTCCAATCTCTCTCAGGATATCTTTTCTTCCTCTACTCTTTGTCTCTCTCCACACCGAATTCGAAATCAACAAATGCGTTGTTCTTTGCCATTGATGCAGATTAACATTGCCTTGTTAAGGACGCACGTGCTAGTAAAGGATCTAGCGTGCGGAACTTGCAGAAAATCGAGCTTTTGCAATAATGCATAAGCCCCACATTGCAAGAGCCAGCTAGGGGTCGTATATGGTCATTGGGGACAACGAGTGAGCCTAGGAAGGAGGAGGTTGATCTTTACATACATACAATAAATTATAAATATTCGCTATTATTCTATGAGTGAGGTGGATGTGCTAATATGCATATGTATTACTAAATACAATGGACTCCTCAGATCCAACCCTTTAGGTGTATCATAGTATGCATACCACGCTCAATATATTTGTATATAGGAGAGGAGGCGTAAAGGTTTGATAGAGAAGGCAAAATTTTCTTTGTAAAATGGGAAGAGTTGCTAGAAATGTTCACTATGATGTTGGTAGGGTGGCGGCAACTGTCTTGACTTATTATATTAGGAAAAAATTTGGAACTTGAGGATTATTTTTTGCCAAACCTAAATTTACTTGATTGGGTCTATCATAATTAATGATCATGCAAGTTTCACGTGAATTTCACAGGATCAATTCCAGAGATGGATTTGGATCTAGATGATATTCCCCAATTTTATATCATGTGGTAGGACACATCTAATGAATGAGAAAAACATACTTTCTCCGTCCTCCCCTTATCACCTTCCACTCTTTCTCCGTCCTCCCCTTATCACCTTCCACTCAACCCAACATCCCCTCCACTACAACTGCGGCCCAGCCATGCTGCAAACGTTGCAGTCATTGTGACCGTTGCATCGCCATCACCGCCCCTGTCGATATTGATGTCCATATGAGTTAATATCACTACTCCACCACCATAAACCATTGCCTCATCTCTCTTGATGAAAGGTCGATGCAATTTCGTCTTCGCTGTTTCATGGAAGCAAATTTCATCTCCTTCATTGTGGTTACCGCTGAGATGAGGTACAATTCAGACTTATGAAGATGGGGAGAGAGAGAGAGAGAGATAGAGACATACATCATTGCTTGTAGAGGTGTTAGCACTTGTTGTCATCTCTGAAGTGGAGGTGCTATTGTCGGTGGACGAAAGGCAGTGTATATGGCTCTATCTGGACATAGTCATGGGGTCCAATGGCACATGAAGGCCGATGGCAAGCTCGCCTAAGGTCATGGGCGGATGATGGTGACAGCAGCACCAGTGTGAGGTTCTAGCCCAACAGTGGAGGAATAATAGGTTGGGGAGAGAGAGAATAGCGCAAATTAAAGGGCGGCTAATTAAATGGGGTAAAACTAGATGGAATCAATTTATAGATACACTACCTCGCTATCCGGCTCTTAGATGGTGATTAATTAATTAGTTATCCACATCATTCATTCGAGTATGATAATGCATGAGGAGTTATATATGTGCTAATTACGTGTACACCCTTGGATGTGATCATAGGGATTCCCCTCGTGCCAAGCCTTGCAAACGTAACGATGACCATGTCCATTCCAAAGTGCTTAGCATTCTGCGTTGTTACCCCGGGCATAGCTCGACTGGGTCAACATGGCCTATCTGCAAGTCATGTCCAGTTTGACCATCCAGTCCACAACAAGGCTCGGGTGTTGCCCACATCCTCAAACCTCAGGAGAGCCCAGTTTGAGATACAGAATGACCTATTGTCCACCAGAAAGGCCCATGCACGACGGTTGAGTTGCGAGGCCAACACGTTTTGGTAGATGCAGGAGATGCTAATGTCGAGCACCTTAAGCCCCTCTGGGATGGATGCTTGACAGCAACCTTGATCGGAGCAAGTGGTCTCCTTGGTGAAGTCGATGTTGCCGCTGTAGTAGGAGATGCAACCAATCCCGAACATCCCTTCTTTGTTGGCCATAACTGCGACGGTGAGCTTGTTTACCATTTCCAAGAATTTGTACCAAGGATTTGGAGATAGATCGTTGGCCAGAGGACTGCTTTTGTTTGCTAGCATTCGGGGCGGCTAGCAACCATGGTTGAGTCCCCGACCGAGATTTTGCGTATCAATTGAATACTGCTCCCTTCGATGTTGGTGCAACTGAGCAAAAAAATCTCTGGACCTCGCACGTTCGGTTCGAGCCCCAACAGATAAGGTACGGCCATGTCCCCACACCAGTGTTCGCACTTTCTGGGCATGGTGGCAACTTCATCTTGTCGAAACTGTTGGATATATTATTAATATAGTCCAAAATAATATGTTCACATACAAGCCCAATAGATAAAAGCATAATTATTTGAGTCTATATGGGCCGGAGCCCAATAATGTGCATATAAAAACTCTAGGATTTCCCTACGCTGGAGGTAACACTGTTGAGCGTTCCAAACTTGACGTCTCTTTGTGTAATACTTCAAGCAACTGTTTCTTCTCTCTCAAACCTATTACCTCCAACAATCTTAAAGTATTAGGTTCGTGTGTCGGATTTGAGCAAGTGTCTTCTTGAAGATTTCGTCAAGACGAACTTGCAGCTGTAATTTACTTTCGATTTCGACGGTGATATTGGCCGGGATCTGAGTTTGAAGATTTGGGTGACCGAAATCTTTGATTCAAAAACCCAAAAATTATAGCCAATTTTAGAGGGTGAAACAACTTGGGCTTTGTTCTACTCGTCGATATGAACGTTTTGAGTGGTCACTCGCATCAATCGGAGGTCGGATGAAGAAGTTACGGCACTCGGAAATTTTCATCTGAATTTCTAGCGAATTTCGGGGACGAAATTTCTAGCGAATTTTTGGGGCGAAAATTTTCAGCGAGTTTTAGCGACAAGGGCAGTCCATCTTAAGGTTTTTGGGTGCTCCATATCTATTTTTGGGGTTTGTTTTGGCAAATTTCATCTCTACAGAGTGGTTTGATCAAGGTTAGAAGAGTTATTCAACTTTGAGGCTGTGAGGACTCCAAGGTGCACTCTTTCTAACACTTTGCTCTAATTAAAAAGGCAAAGCATAGTTCCTATGATATTATAAAGTTGCAATCATTTGATGTTATTGAATTTCATGGCTGGAAATTACATGTTCAATTTGGCATGAAAGAATGTGACATATTCTATACTATATTAAGTGATTTTGCATCTACCACTGAAGATGTGGATGAATATCAATGGAACAAAGATGATGATTTTTTTAGAGATTACTTGTTGAACTCTTTAAATCCTAATCTGGCTATAACTTATAGTGAGTATAAGACGGCGAAAGAGATATGGGATCACTTGAACGCTCACTTCCAAAAACAAGAGGGGCTCTCTAAAACTCTCCTAGCGGAGAAATTTTTTTACTTTAAATTCATTATGAATTCAAGCATCACCTCTCAGTTAGTTGAATTTGAGAACATGAGAAACAAGCTGAAAGATGATAACTCTGATATGTCCGATAATCTCTTTGCCGGTCTTGTGTTGAGCAAACTACCAATTGAATGGAGTTCTTTCAAGACTAAAATGCACAGACTAAAGGAACAAATGGGACTGGATGAATTAAAGAGATGTATTCACATTGAGGATCAAAATATTATTAGGAAAGAGTTTGGAACAAGATGGACAACAAAAGTCAGTTGCCAGCTTAGTTTCACACTTCAATAAATCTCAGAAAAAGTCGAAGTCACAAAAAGGTGAATCCTCTTTATAGTTAGAGGCCAAAAAGACCATCTTCGAAAAAAAAGAAGAAGGGCAAGTGCCATAACTGTGGAAAGTGGGGTCACTGGGCAGCAGAGTGTAAGTTGCCGAAGAAGCCAAAGAATGACATACCACAAAATAAGGCCAATATGCTAATTAGAGGATCTGAACCTCGAGCCTTCATTGGAATGATGAAGAATGGAAAGGCCAGCGTCCCTTCTGAGTGGTGGTTGGACAGTGGCGCTACTTGTCATGCTACAAATGACAAGAACTTACTCACTGAGGTCACAGAAATGAAAGACATTGTGGAAAATTACAATGGTGGTGAGGCAAAGGTGACTCATGCTGGAACTGCAAATATGATGCTTTCTTCAAGTAAATTACTAACTCTGAAACATGTTAAAGTAATACATTTACTTAAGAAAAATTTGATATCTATGAGTTTACTTAATAAAACTGGTATGTCTTTTTTCAACTATAAATGGTAGAGTAACTTTATATGTTAACTCATATTATTTTGATTGTGCATTCATGGTTAATGGTATGTATAGGTTAAGTTTAAATAATGATAGCATAAACCATGTGAATTCTACTTTGATTGATCCAAAGTTGCTATACAATAGACTTGGACATGTGAATTACAGGAAAATGCAACATCTAGCTAAAACTCATAACATTTCATTAGATACTTCTATTCGATTTGATAAGTGTGAAGTGTGTGCACATGCTAAAATCACTAAAATAACCCTTTAAGTTGGTTTCTAAAAGCACGTAACTTCTTGAGCTAATACATTCTAACATTTGTGATTTTAAAAATTACATTACTAAAGGTGATTGGAAGTATCTAATAACATTCATAGATGATTTTTCTAGATATTGTCATGTCTATTTGTTGAAATCGAAAGATGAGACTTTTGAAAAATTTAAGATTTTCAAGTTTAGAGTATAAAATCAACTCAACTTGAAAATTAAGAGGTTTAGGAGTGATAACGAATGAGAATATACTGTGTCAAGGTTCAAGGAATTTTGTGCTTCAGAAGGTATAATATTTGAAACCATTGCTCTTTATTCACCCCCAATCAAATGGTGTTGTAGAGTGTAAGAATAGAACGTTAATTGAAATGTTAAACTCTATGTTACTTACAGCTGGCATACATTCCTCCTACTGGGGAGAAGCAGTTCTAACTGCTAATCACATCTTGAACAAGTTGCCGCACTCTAAATTGTCCATGACACCTTATGAGATATGACATAAGCGCCCTTGTAGATATGATACTCTTAAGACTTGGGGCTATATTGCTTATGTAAGTATACCAGATTCTAAGAAACCTAAGGTGGGATCTAGAACTATTACTTGTGTATATCTAGGTAGGGCAGAAGATAGTGCTGCAAATAGGTTTTTAGATCTATCTACTAAAACAGTGATAGAATTTAGAGATACAATGTTTTTCGAAAATAAGTTTCTCAAAGATCAAGGCTTGAATGTTTCTGGATCTATAGATAAGATTTGAGAATCTCCTGTAGAATCTGAAGTAGGCTCTTCTGACACTAATTCCACACAGTTGGCTATTGAACCAACTCCAGTTAGAGTATCTACAAGAGAGAAAATTCCCAAAAGTTATGGTGAGAATTTTGTTACTTACCATCTTGAGGATGATCCATTCTCCTATCAGGAAGCAATGAGATCTAAGGAATCTCTACTATGAGCAGAAGCCATAGATGATGAAATGAGCTCTCTACTGCAAAATCATACTTGGCAGCTAGTAAATTTGTCAAAAGGGGCTAAAGCTATAGGCTGTAAATGGGTGTTGAAGAAGAAACTGAATAGTGATGGATTAATAGCTAGATACAAAGCACGTTTAGTAGTTAAAGGTTATAAACAATAGAGTGGAATAGATTATTTTGATGTCTATTCACCTGTGTGTCATCTATCAACTATAAGAATTCTTCTTGCTTTGGCATCTATTGAACAATTTGTAGTACATCAAATAGATGTAAAAACAGCTTTCTTAAATGGGGATTTAAATGAGGAAATTTACATGGAACAACCAGAAGAATATGTTATGAAAGGTTTTAAGGAAAAAGTTTGTAAATTGAATAAATTCTTGTATGGTCTTAATAAGCACCTAAGATGTGGCATCTTAAATTTGACAAAGTAGTAAAGAGTTATGGTTTTCAGTCTAGTTATTCAGATAAATACATTTACCATTGTTCTATGTCAAATAAGATAGTCATCATTTGGTTGTATGTTGATGACATGTTAATTCTTGGTTCCGATCATTCTGTAGTGAGTGACGTAAAAGCTACTTTAGCTAAAGAATTTGACATGAAAGATCTTGGTATTGCTAATACCATTCTTGGTATGAAAGTAAGCTTTAAACGGCAAGTCATCTCCCTTAGCCAGACTCATTATATTGAGTAGCTGCTTCCTACTTGGGGATACGATAAGTGTAAACCGAGTGAGACACCATATGATTATAATAACATACTGAGTCCTAATGAAGAGACCATCGTAGATCAGTAAAAGTACTCGAAACTGATTGGTAGTCTCATGTATGCTATGAGTTGCACTAGACCCAACATAACCTTTATAGTTGGCATACTGAGTTGTTTTACTAGTAATCTTAGTAAAGAGTATTGGGAGGCCCTCAATAGGCTAATAAGATGCCTTAAAGGTACTAAATATTATGCTCTATATTATTCTGATTATCCTCCAACTGTTGATGGATATTTTGATGCCTCATGGTGCTCAAATATTGGAAATAATAAGTCCACTAGTGGATATGTATTCACTTTGGGTGGAGCTGCTATTACTTGGAAATCCAAACGACAAACTTGTATTGCATTGTCGTCTATGGAATCGGAATTTTTTGCTTTAGCCTCAGCTAGTGAAGAGGCAGAGTGGATAAAGAATCTGATTATGGATATTCCTTTGACTTGGCTAAAGATTAATTCTTTAAGCCTATTCTATGATAATCAAACAGTTGTCCAAGTCGTCAAGAATTCTCTCTTTAATTCAAAGAGAAGACATGTGAGACTAAGACATGTGTTGTTGAATTATCTTAGAGAACAAGGGGTTATCACCTTGATCGATGTGAGATCGAAGGATAATATAGCTGATACTCTTACCAAAGGTATGCCTAAAGATCGATTATTCAAAACAGTGGGAGAACTAGGGTTAAAGACTATATAGGCAAGTCTTAACTATCATTTACTTACCTTCTAATTATGTGTTTTGAATTATCAAATCTTTCTTTACTGGCTACAATGATAAGCACAGTTTATATGTTTCATCGATGTTCACAATTGCTAACTAATTTGAAGAGGGTGAGTTGTCTCATTCCAAATTTGATAAAGATGACTTTAACCTAATTCAAATGTTCTATCTGGGAAATTGCGACATTCCAAACTTGATGATATAATTCAACTAGATTGGACTATCATTTTTGGTTAAATGATCTTATATCCAAACTTGATGCTAGATTATTTGACTTTAAGGAATCAGTAACTATGACATTCCAAATTGAAACATAGAAACAATTTTTTACATAAGAAGCCTATTGGTCTTGTTCTTAATTGAAACTTGATATTACATGACTAGGTTATTGTAAGTGACTTGACTATTGGTCGTGTTCTTTAAAACTAGACAATAGTTATTCTCCTACAAATAAACTTAAGTTGATGGCTCTTTGTAAATCACATTATTTATGTTTTGTTCATAATTTATGAAACCGGCTTAATGCTTATGACATGATATTATGATGCTTTATGACATCAATATATGTTCTTCTCTACCTGATGGAATGGTGCTAAATTTTTATTCAAATGATTGAATTCATGATAATATGAAATTCATATTTGATATTCTATAGTGGATGGTAGAGATGGAGAAGAGCTTAATGAGTGGGATCCTGACCAGGATGACCTACTTGATGAACGAATATATATCATTTAAAGCGTATAGGGACTTGACAGTTTACCTGCTATTACCTATTTTGATGAAGTCCATTTACTTTAGACTTGCATTTTGCTATTTTTATTTTGTGGACATTATTATGCTTGTTTCTTATATTTGTAAGGCCTTGGACTATTTTGACTGGCTTATTTATACTTGATTAATATGCATATATTGGTTGTGAACTAAGTCTGAGATTTATTTTGGGATTTGGATTTTGTTAATCTCAGAACATATTCATGATAAGAATAATTCACTTATTTAGATTGCATATGATGAATTAGTTTAATACTTTACTGCCGGAATATTCTTTGACCGATCCGACTTGATTGTCTTGGACTGAATGTGGATGATTCATGTTTGTCTGAACATTACACTGACCACCTTATTGGATTATACTGTATGGTGAACATAGGAGGAGATTGTTGGATATATTATTAATATAATCCAAAATAATATGTTCATATACAAGCCCAATAGGTAAAAGTATGGTTATTTGGGTCCATATGGGCCGGAGCCCAATAACGTGTATATAAAAACTCTAGGGTTTCCCTACGCTAGAGGTAACGCTGTTGAGCATTCCAAACTTAATGTCTCTTGGTGTAATACTTCAAGCAACTACTTCTTCTCTCTCAAACATATTACCTCCAACAGAAACCACCACACCACAGCCACCGTTAGAAGCCATTCACTACCTTCATTTCGAAAGAACTCTCATTTTCTCATGAACAAATCAAGTAACTCAAATAAATTAATAAATCTTTGTGTTGCTGAAGATTATCAAATGCACTTAATGACTAATAGTACGTTTATTTTACGGAAAATTTGAGATTTGAAATATATTTTCCCGAAAAAAAAAATCATTTATCACTTAAAAAAATCAATTAACGGAAAATATTTTCATTATGGACGACAATTTATGCTTACCTACTTTCATGGAAGATGAACATATTTTTCAATCATTCATTTTCGTAAACGATATGAATAATTATTAATCTTTAGTTTTCTGCGAAATAAATACGAAATTGATTTGAATAACATATCCAAAAAACGATAGTTGGTAACACTTATAAAAACGAATGAATGAAAAATATTTTTATTTATCCATGAAAATATTTAGACATGAATTGTCTAATGATGAAAATATTTTTTTATTAACTAATTATTTCAAGTGATATAAGTGAATATTTTTATTTTATTTTTTTCAAATTATTCATTTTTTTGCGAAAATAAATTATCGTTAAATGATAATTTTTTATAGCGTGGTTACAACACATTCCCTAAAGCATTTCGTTCTTCGCTTACACAAGCATCTTTCATCGATATATTACCTTTGTAACGTTGATTGAGTATAAGATTTTAAAATTTGTCGATAGGAGTATCAACTTTGATCGGTGTAATGTAGTTTAATTAATTAATTAATTATTATTTTCATATTTTTATTGAAATTTACAATGCTTGTATTTTTTATATGGCAATTCAAACATTAACTCACGTTTCCTTCCATTCTCTGGAGGCAATAATTAATATTTCTATACCTCCAACAAGTCCTTGCTAACGTGTGCCACGTTTTCGCCATTGAGTGCAATGGCCCAGCGGTGTGAAGGCCTAATGGCATGAACTTATATTTTTATATTTTCTTAAAATTTTACTTTGGATATTAGGAAATACAGTATTATCTATTCTCGATTTTTTCCGGGAATTTTTTTTAATCTATTTATACTCCTATAAGACTTGAACTTTATACTTTAGAATACCTAAGAATACATGAAATAGATTCCACGGAGGATGTCAGGAATCAAAATTGGGACAAATCATCAAGTTTTAGAATTAATTTAATTTAAAAAATAGGACATTATACCCGTGATATATGATTAAAGCACATGAAATGATTCTTTTTAGTTGATATATATTTTTCAACTCAAAAAGAAGAAAAATCATGTGAAAATAATTTTTTGGCTGGAGAGTTGAAAAATAAAGTTTTGATGAATCATTCACTCTTTCCAAAAAAAAAAGGAAGACGGAATAACTCCCATTACTATGAGCATTGAGATCAAATGAACAATTCTTTCCCTTTATTTTCAAAATCTAACATAAATTTACCACCCCCATGATTCACGAATCTATCTATTAGAGAATGAATATGCGAACTTTTCTTAGACATTTCTAATTTTAGATTGTTCTCTGGAGAATTTAAAAAATAAAGACAAAATTCAATCATTTATACTCTAATTCTTTCAAGTGTAAAAATAACATAAACGAAATAGATGTGCTCACATGGTACAAGTAAATTTATTTACAATTGCTTTTATTTCGCTTGATTTACAAATAATATTGAATACATAATTAATGTTGAATTTAACAAGAGAAATGAGCGTGCTTATGCATTAGTTCTACCTAATATTTCATGACAAAGGAAAATACTTTCTATGAAATTATTCTCAATTAAAATGGGTTGTTTTTATTTGTTTGGCAATATGCTAAAAACTGTTCTTGTAAATATTTTCGGGCATTTGGATCTCATTTGTAGTGACGGATATTGAAAGAAGGCAAAGATGCGAGTCTTTGTTAGGAGACTTGTTATACTTAGGAATAACGGGAGTTTATTTGTTTCCTTGGGCTCGCTTTCTTTGCCATTATCAAGCAATGTGAACGGTGAGTTGCTTTCTTGAAGTCTGAAGTCGTTGTAGGATGAGAAAAATTAATGTTACCTATCATGCAACTGCAACGTACAAAATGATAAAAATTTGCAGTATTATTGATCCGGTCTTTTTTTCATTTGCTAGTGTCAACTATGGGCATGCAGGATCTGCATCGAATAATTCCTCCAACTTCTCTCTTCTTCTTCTTCTTTTTTTTTTTGGAAAATATAAAGTACAAAACTAAGAATAAGTAAGGTCTAAAGTCTACAATCCCAACTTTATCGCCAAGCAAAACATAAGATAATTCTCTAAGAGGCTACAAATAGAACGTAGTATCAAAACGCTTTGTATTAGAAGGCCAATTGTCTTCCCGAAAAATGTAATGTATTTTAAACTCAAAACGAGAGCTCAATAGCCTTATGATATTCTTAAGTAGTGCTGGTCAAGTGTAATCTCCGACTACTTACTATGTCTGGGCTTGTGATGATGCTGCTATTATATGCTTCGCCTCTGGTATGGTCTTTGCTTTCTCATTGCCAATAACAACTATTTTCTTTTTCTTTTGTAGTCTTCAGTGGGTGATTTTTTGGGAAAGATAGTTCTGTTACTCTTCAGGAAAGTGATATATACTACTTAGAAATGCGTGTAGGTGCAAGCACACGCACATTTCACCCATAGAGATATAAATGGGCACTTTGTAGGTTTTATTACCTTCTTCAAAGTCTCAGACATACAAAATGATACAAAATGGCTCTTTTTCGGGTTGATTACCCGCTCGAAACATTTCAATCGTGTCAGAATTGCCATAGAGTGAACAATATCAGATCTGTAAATATAGACGACTTTCTTTTGCACTAATCACCTGTTGCTTAAGACACTTTACTGACCTTACTTCTGAACAAGACTCCCCAGGGAAGCTTCTTTATCCAATTTTCTTGGCAAATATGTTACGATTTCTCAAATTAAGGATTACATTATGTGATATTGGTTTCTAAGTTCAGCGGTTGTCTTGCATTCCAGTACTCAACAGATATCCTTGGATGTAGGTTCCGTTTATGAATTTTCTTTCCACTCTGTGATTTTCATAGGCAAGGTCAATTTGTCAATTATGTCCATATTGATGCCTAAGTTTGGAGAAATGTGGCTTGGTAGTTCGTAGTTTTGGTGTTCATTTCGAGATGTTTAGTTGACTCATGACCATGAAGCTGAACCGAATGACATATGATTGTATGTCCCTTGGCTGCAATGAACAACATTCGACAATTCCATCAAAATTAATCATCAAACTACAATATTGATTGATGTGAGTACGTACGCCCCATGAGCTGATGGTATTGTACTTTGTTTCCAAAATGACAGAGGACCCATTCAGTTGGAATTGGAACGATATTATATGATGCGTGATGGGTTGAGTGATTCAAGAACAGAGATTTTTTATAAGGGGAATTTTGTGGTTAAGTGTATGGAGTAGTGTATACGGGGAAGAAATGGAAAGGAATAAGAACAGATAAAAACAATCTCCTTCCAAGGTATAAAGGCAGCGCCACCAACCAAGGATGAGGATTGAGATCTACGAAGTTCACTACCAAGGCCTAAAGCTTCCACCAGCCAAGGATAAAAGACTTCGGGATAGGAGAAGCTCACCACCAAGGCCTAAAGATTCCACCAGCCAAGGGTAAAGGGCTTCATGGCTCACCACCAAGGAGTGATCTAAGCTCCAAGGATAAAGAAACCGAAAGGAGTTATCCGCTCTCCAAAGGAGTTCACTCAAGTTGAGGAAATCTCACCATTCTTATTCATGAAATTCGTATCCACATTGGAAATTTTTCCCCTCTTTATAGGAGGATTTTAGCGTTAATACATATTAAAAACGGACCTTAATAGCCTAGAAACTGAAACCTTAATACATATTAAAAACAGACCTTAATAGCGTAGAAACTGAAACCTTAATACATATTAAAAACAGACCTTAATAGCGTAGAAACTGAAACCTTCGACTCTTGGACTGCATAACAATAAAGACACATAATAACTTAATAAAAGCCTTTACTAACACGGGAATTAAATGCCTTTAATCTTCGGCCTTCCGCATTCTTGAACCTTCAAATTCGAGCTCCTCCCTTGACCAGAAAATAATCTGTCTGAAACTTCATCAACTGGTCATTCAAGATATTTAGAATGGCCTCCCATTGATAGTTATCGATATACCACAAAGTACCGATAAGTAATTGACATTATTCATTGAAAATGATCCATCGAAGCACATGATGCCCAAATTCTCTCTTGGCTTGGATAAATATCGATGGTTCCGAGTTGGTGGATGGAGCTACGTTGGATGCTCCCGCATCATCCTCCCCGGGTTGTTTGAGATTTGTCCTCAAATCTAGAAGGTTTTCATCCTCCAAGTAAGGAGAAAGGTCTCCCACGTTGAATGTTCTGAAACTCCAAACTCTCCCGGAAGGTCAATCTTGTAAGCATTGTCACCAATTCGCTCCATAACTTTAAAGGGACCATCAGCTCTGGGCATGAGCTTGTTCTTTCGACGAAATGGAAATCTCTCCTTCCTCAAGTGAAGCCACACAAGATCGCCTGGTTTAAATTGAGTCTTCTTGCGATGTTGATTAGCTTTCTTCTTGTAAGATTCGTTGGCCTTTTCAATCTTGGATCAAATTTGCTCGTGGAGCTTCTTCATTGATTCAGCTCTTTTCTTGCCATCAAAGCTCACTTGAGAGTTAGATGGAATTGGAATCAAATCAATGGGTGTGAGAGGATTAATTCCATACACTACTTCAAAAACTTTATCAAAATCAGGAAGTGCAAGAATAGGGGACTCACAAAGTTTCTGCTTGATTATGTCAAAGGTGTTTTGAGCAGCCCTTGTCCATTCAAAAGCACCATTCTTCATGCATTCAGTGACAGGAGCCATGACGGTACTAAAATTTTTGACAAACCGTCGATAGAAAGAAACAAGTCCATGAAAACTTCTTACATCAGAAATGGACGTTGGAACTGGCCAAGTCTTCATAGCTTCCACCTTGGTTTGATCAACAGAGATTCCATCTTTGGAAACTACATAACCAAGAAACACAATGCTCGGAGAGAAGAACTCACATTTCTCCATTTTAGCATACAGTTTTTGATCTCTCAAGACATTGAAGACTTGTTTTAAATGAGAGATATGCTCCTTCTCGTTCTTGCTATAAACAAGAATATCGTCGAAATAAACAACGACAAATCGACCAATAAAGGAACGAAGAACCTCATTCATAAGTCTCATGAAGGTACTTGGAGCATTAGATAATCCAAATGGCATAACCAACCACTCATAAAGGCCTCCCTTGGTCTTGAAAGCCGTCTTCCATTCATCTCCTTCTCGCATTCTGATTTGATGATAACCACTCCGCAAATCTATCTTTGAAAATATAGAAGAACCATATAATTCGTCAAGCATATCATCAAGTCTAGGTATAGGATACCTATACTTAATGGTTATGTTGTTGATGGCCTGACTATCTACACACATTCGATATGTACCATCCTTCTTAGGCACAAGTAGAGCCGGAACAGAACAAGGACTCATGCTTTCTCGAACGTATCCTTTGAGAATAAGTTCATTGACTTGTCTTTGCAACTCCTTTGTATCCTCCGGATTGCATCGATAAGCTGGCTTGTTTGGTAGCGGAGCACTGGGGATCAAATCAATTTGATGCTCAATACCTCTTATGGGAGGTAATCCAAGTGGCAACTCCTCCAAAAACACATTTACATATTCTTTCAGCAGACAATGCATTTTTGGATGTATGGGTCGCGTCATCTCACTCTTTTTCTCGACCACAAGCAAAGTAAAAACATTCTTTTGTTTGCTAATGGCTCTCTCAACCCGTGTCTCACTCAAGAACAGATTTTCCTTACAAGTGTTTCCCTCCCCAGGTTGATTATTATGTATCGAATAAGGGCTCAATGGTAAAAGAGTAATGCATTTTTGTTCCTTCGAAAAGAGTATGTGTTTTTCTCGACCATCATGCATAGCATTTATATCAAACGCCACGGTCTACCCAATAACAAGTGGCATGCCTCCATAGGAATCACATCACATACAACCTCATCTTGATAGTTCTTCTCAATCGAAAATGATATAAGAACGCGTTTGGTTACCTTGAGTTCATTCCCTTGATTGAGCCATTGGAGCTTGTATGGTTGAGGATGTTTCGTTGTTGGAAGCTTCAACTTGTCGACAAGAGTTGTCGAAGCAACATTGGTGCAGCTCCCACCATCGATGATCACCGAACACACATTTCCATTAATAGTGCAACGCGTGTGAAATATATTCTCCCTTTGCTCTTTATTAGGAGAAACTTCAACATGCAATGCTCTTCGGATGATCAACAGCTCACCATCATCAGCTTTCTCCACAACTTCTTCTTCCCAATCAGATTCGGAAATATTTTGGTCTTCATTGTCATCAACCTCTTGAAGTGCCGAATTGATCTCCTCAATTTCTTGAAGAGTCATAACTCTCCGATTTGGACAATTTGCTTGTAAATGCCCAAAGCCATGGCACTTAAAGCATTTCCTTGCATCACCTTCAAACTTCTTTTGGATTTCTTTGGAAGGCTCTGCATTCTTTCCCTTGCCTCTGTCTTTTGTCGACGAACTCTCGCCCTTGCTTGAGGAAGCACCCTTAAAATAGGATGTCGCCTTTGTTGAGGTTTTGGAGGAAAACCTCTTGCTCTTCAATTGTTTTTCCACTTTTATGGCTAACTTGCATACGTCTTCAAAGGACCAATACGGTTGAAGTTCAACCATATCAGCAATTTCTCGATTCATGCCGCCAAGAAAATGAGCGATGGTTTGCTCGGGAACTTCTGGAACTTCACTCCTCATTTTGAGTTGTTCAAACTCACGAATGTATTCTTCAACGCTCATCCCATGTTGTCTTAGGGAGTTCAGTTTGAGGAAGAGATCTTGCTTATAGTTGTCAGGCAAGAACCTCTTCTTCATCAACTTCTTGAGTTTTTCCCAAGACTTGATTCAGCCTTTTCCTTCCCTTGCTCGTTGATGCTTTAGATTCTCCCACCATAGAGAAGCATATTTGATCAACTTTAGGATAGCAACCTTACACTTCTTCTCATCCGAATAGGATTTGAAGTCAAAAATTCGTTCGGTTTTGTGTAGCCAATCTACAAAGTCGTCGGGATTAAGATTACCGTCAAACTCGGGGACCTCCACTTTAATGTCTCTTTTATCCTCCTTATGTCTCCCTCTCTGTCTTCGTCTTCGAATTGGAGATTCAAAATCACTAGAGTGCAGAATCGTTCAGTTGTCTCCAGTGGACTCGGAATCGACATCAGAATTTTGACGAGATTCAGAATCGTCACACCGATGCCGTTCATTGGGACTCCTTGCTAGTTGTCCTTGTCTCGCCGGATTCTCTAGAAGATTGATGACTCGCTCCATTTGTTCTTGAAGATTTTGGATTGCACGATCTCGCCTTTCGTTGTGCGCTTGCTCCAAAGTCAAGCCTCTAGGAACTTGTTCATCCATAAGGAATTTGTAACAAAAGAAAGAAAGGAATCACTCAAATGAGTTGAACCTTGAGCTCTGATACCAATATTTTGATGCGTGATGGGGTGAGTGATTCTAGAACAGATTTTTCAGAGGGGGTTTTTGTGGTTAAGTGTATGGAGTAGTGTATACGAGGAAGAAACGAAAAGGAATAAGAAAAGATAAAACGATCTCCTCCCAAGATCTAAAGGCCTCGCCACCAACCGAGGATGAGGATCGAGATCTACGAAGCTCACCACCAAGGCCTAAAGCTTCCACTAGCCAAGGATAAAAGACTTCGGGATAGGAGAAGCTCACCACCAAGGCCTAAAGATTCCACCAGCCAAGGGTAAAGGGCTTCGTGGCTCACCACCAAGGAGTGATCTACGCTCCAAGGATAAAGAAACCGAAAGGAGTTATCCGCTCTCCAAAGGAGTTCACTCAAGTTGAGGAATTCTCACCATTCTCATTCATAAAATTCGTATGTCTTACATTGGATAGTTTTCCCCTCTTTATAGGAGGGTTTTAGTGTTAATATATATTAAAAACGGACCTTAATAGCCTAGAAATTGAAACCTTAATACATATTAAAAACAGACCTTAATAGCCTAGAAACCGAAACCTTCAACTCTTGGACTGCATAACAATAAAGACACATAATAACTTAATAAAAGCCTTTATTAACACGGGAATTAAATGCCTTTAATCTTCGGCCTTCCGCATTCTTGAACCTTCAAATTCGAGCTCCTCCCTTGACCAGAAAATAATCCTTCTGAAACTTCATCAACTGGTCATTCAAGACATTTAGAATGGCCTCCCATTGATAATTATCGAAATACCACAAAGTACCGATAAGTAATTGACATTATTCATTGAAAATGATCCATCGAAGCACATAATACCCAATTTCTCTCTTGGCTTGGATAAACATTGATGGTTTCGAGTTGGTGGATGGAGCTACGTTGGATGCTCCCGCATCATTATATGCTAAAGTTTTTTACTAAAATTAATTCTATGGATGAAGATTCTGTGTGAATACATGTAACTTAGCTTTGTTTTCAAAATGATTATACTACCGAAAAGTAAAATATGCTTATCAGGTTTATGTGATCATTTTTTTTCTACGTAACCCTATATATAATTTATGACTTTGCAAGCATGGTTAAATATTTTGGCATGTCTAACTATTCGTTGTGCTTTTTCATTACATAGTTAAAGAAATATTTTTGGAATACCAACATGGACGGATGACAAATGAGTCAGGATGGGCCGTTCGAGCCCATTCAATGGGCCTATTTTTTAGCCCATTTAGGAAAAAAAAACTATGCAAACTGAATATATATTCCCATAAAAATTAATGGACAACTAATCCATGCAACTTAGGGAATCACATTAAGCTAGTCATTTGACGGGAATAACTTTGTCTTCATTATATGCCCATCACCAATTTTATCCAAAAGTAAGTTATTCTTCAAGGAAAGCAGAAAGAAACGAAGATACCATAAGGTCAATAAAATTCACATATTCTAGCACAAAAAAAAGAAACTCTTTTGTTCCTTGTGATCGAGCAAGGGCCACCCTCGCCAAATTCAACAAGTTTAGTGGGGCTTGCCATTGGCTAGCGATGGTCGTGATCCTCACCGGTCACAATGAAGAAAAAGGAAATTAAAAGAAAAGAAAAAGAAAATTAATTAAAATGTGTCCTTGGCAATACAAGTCATACCATCTAGGACAGTTAACATCTATGTCAGTCCATTCCAGGCAAAATCGGTTGGATTAATTCAATTGGAATAAATGCAAAAGATTTAAGACTAATTTAGTTCAACTGAAATATTTAAGACTAAATTAATATAAATGCAATAAGTTTGTAACTTTTTTGATACTTTTTCCCTCTTACGTGGCATTTTAAAAATGTTTTTCTCTCTTTTGCATGGTTTTGGCCTTACCAAAACATGAAAAATAAAAAATATCATTTTGGCCCAAACTTTTTAATCAAAATCTTAATTGAAAGAAATTACAAAAAAGAAGAGAAAAAGGCAAGGGAATGGCAAGGGCCCTCGCCCGCGCCACACCATAGCTGCCGGAAAGGGCCGGTAGGAGTTGTCAAGGCCTTGGCTATAAGCGAGGGCCACGGCCCTCCACTTAGATCTGCCCTCGCCATGATCAAATGGCCCTCCGCGAGACCGCAGGCCACGATTGGCCAATGCAAGGTGCCCTCGCGATGGTCTACTCGAGGGCCGCTTGATTTGGGTGGATGGCGACAATCCTCAACCAAATCCAAGTGGTGGGCTGCAATCCTCGCCCAACCCCACCAACACTTTATGGCGATAATAGGACGGCAGTGCTGAGGGTCCTTGCCCTTGATTTTTTTTTTTTTTTTTTTTTTTTTACTTTTTTTGTGTCCATATAAAATACATATTTTATATTTTTAATCCAACTTTGTTAAGATTTAAGTTAAAAAAAAATTAGATGTGAACAAAATGGTGTCATTTTAGCATTATCTTTCTTATTTTAGTCACATCAACATCATGTAAGAGTTAAAAAAGAAAAAGAAAAAAAAACAACGTTAGCATCTTCCCTTATGAAAAATTTGATAAAGTTAATGGAAAAGACATAATTGCACCAATTTGATAAGTTTTTAATTTCATTGCACTATTTTTTTTTTAGCTTTAGAACTCAATTGAATTTTTGTGATAAGTTTCAGGACTTACCAAGAATTAAAAGATTATAACCCAGGAATTAAAAACTTGCATGTTCAAATTCTACCAATTTGCACAAAATGTTCAAAAATTGGGGTTACTAACACAAGTCAAAAACTCTAATTCCAGGTCTGCCATAAACAATAGCCTAATGACCCACACAACTCTTAAATATTTTCATCACCCACCCAGCTTCTATTGTGGCTTACAAACTTCAACCTAGATAGTGACAACTTTTTAAACATTTGTTGGGGATCGTCCATCTCTGCATGAGAGAGAGAGGGAGGTGATGATGTCTTGCGTCCGGCGGCATTTGGGCGTCTCATGTGGGTAGATCGAGTCAGAATTTGGATAGTAAGTTTGCAACAAGGTTACTTTAGGGGAAATAAATAGTGATGTGATATATAAAGACCCTTTTTATTTGTTGTAGTGTTTGATCACACTAAAATGGGGCTGGGGATGCAAAGAAGTTTTGGAAACGAAAGATGCAAAAGATGGTGATGCAAAATTTTGGCTTCCAAAGAGAAAATTTCAGTAGGGTTTCTAACTTTTTCCACCAAATTGGTAAGGAATTCTCTTTTGACCACGTCATCGCGATGATTGGGGAGTGGAAAATTCATCATGCAGAATGAGGGGATTGAGCTACCAACTTCTCATTTTTAACCCGTGAAGGAAGGAACCGTTGACTTTGGTTCAATCGCAAAAGGACAAGCACACCCCGCCACTGATTGGTCATAAAAGTCTCGTGCTTTTCCGCGTTCAGACAAAAAACCTTGACAATCAGGGGCAAAAGAAAGAGAAACCCGAAAAATCTCATGCTCCAACTAATGTTTATTTAATTTGTAATAATTAAAATTTTGTAAAATTACTTTAGACGATTACTTGATAAGTGTTTTTGATGCACTTACTAATGAAATTTCGATAGGCCTTTTGTGTTTCCTACTTTTTTGAGAATGATGAAAGCCCCTACTAATTGGTCATACCATGAAGCATTTAATTTGAGGCGAGTGATCACTAGTTCGGATCACACTCTCACTAAGATGTGCGCATATGAATAGAATCTCACTAGATACATGTGGATAATGTAACATATGTGTATTTATGGAGAATAGTTGAATCAAAAGATTATCCTTTTTATTCAAGAGAAGTGGAAATCGGTTCATTAATAACTGGCACTTGTTTTTCTTATTTAGCCAGGGGTACTGTCACCTGCTGCCTTAGAGAACCAAAAAGGAAAAAAAGTAGGATCCACTTACGATGAGCCTATTTGAAGGCAAGTCAAACTTTAAAAAAAAAAAAGAAAAAAGAGTAGGATTTATTACTATCAAATTACATAAATCTAACATCTGATTTATTTTCTTATTCTATCTATTTTGTTATTCAATCTCTTGTTTCCGCAACATGCGATATGATAAATTTTCATGGGGAAAAGCATCAAAATACTTGAATTTTTTAATTATTTTTTTTCTTTTTGCTATTTGTCATAGATGAGGGATGGGCTCGCACAAGGCTAGCAAGAGCTAGGCAAGCTCCTCTCTCACCTATGGTTAGTTGCTAACGGTCGCCTTGGCCGGTGACCAATCAAAGAAGAAGGAAAAAGGAAAAGGAAGAGAGGAAAAATAAATAAATAAAAAAGGAGAGAAGAATTTTAAAAATAAAAATTCGACTTTTTTTAACAAACATTTCATTAACTAAAGGCCCAACTTTTGAGGACCTGCATATGACCTTAATGGACCCGAGCCTAAGGGTTGGGGTCTAGAGATTGAGCATTGGGGACTTGGGCATTGCCTTTATGGAATTCGAGTGCCAAGGCATCGAACACATACATTAGGGCTTTGGGCCAGACCTAGATGGACTCGAGTGTGAGTGCTGGGGGCCCAATGACTTGGAGTCAGAGGGCGAAGACCTAGTCTTGAATGCTAGGGACGTAGGAACTAGGTTTGGGATTCTTGTGTTTAAGTATAAAGCTTTAGATCAAGTACTAATACCTAATAATATTTTGAAAAAATATTTTCAGATTTTTCAAAGAGAAAATCATTTTCTTGAATATAAGCATAGGTCCTCCATTAAATAGGAAAATATTTCCCATTATCTAATTCTTTTAAGCGAATGGAACATCAGAAAAAATGGAAAATATTTTCTCGAAATATGTCTTTTGTGAAGCAAACAAAGCCTTAATTTCATGACAATTTTTTATTAGGTATTTATTTATTTTTGGTCGGATCTATTTGGTATTAAAGAAGTTCAAATCACAGGTCTCGTTTGCTTCATAAACCAATTAAAACTTGGCACATTACTTAGCAAGCAAATTTTAATAAAATCCCTCAATACATCCGCTACTTTCCTCGTTGTCTTTTGGCCAAAAGCATCTCCCTTCTTACTTTCTTACTTTACATATGGTTGACTTTTTACCCCCAGCCCCATGTGGTGTCGCACGATTATAGTGCTGCTTCGACCCCACCCATGTGTTTCAAGTTCGATTTCGATTCCTCCAATTTACGTTGCATTTTTCTGGCATTATCTAAGGGATTTATCCATCGCAATGGACACATGTCAAGACGATAGGAATTACTCTCACAACCACAACCAAAAAGAAAAAGTTTTTACTCCACGGAGATCACTATAATAATAGAAAAATACAAGCAACGGAAAATCCGTAATTTTTTTTTTCTGGGAGCATGAATAAAAATTATTACTAAATTTAACATTAGATTGCTTATAAATAAAGATGATTTAACATTAAATATTTTTTATAGAGTTAAATCAAATGCTCACAGTAGAGAGAAACAGGCTAAATTCCAAGACTCCATATATAATCTTCAAGATCGAGAGAGAGAGAGAGAGAGAGAGAGAGAGAGATGGCGTGCTCCCGAGGAATATACGCCCTTCTAGCTCTATGCGTCCTCTTCTCCAAATCGAGAGAATTGCGACCCTCCGATCACGGGCTGCAGTTCCAAGATCCGCCGCCAGCCGGAGTGAAGCCGCCCCGGGAGACAGCGTCCTTCTTCAGGGGGTCTCCGTCAGTGTCGTCTCCGGCAGCGCCGCTCCTGAACGGGACAAATTCGAGCGACGACCCGTGGTGGCGAGGAGCAGGAAGAGGGAGGAGAGATCACGTGAGAGGGGTGCTCTTGCTGGTGAGCATCGTGTGCGGAATCACTGGCGCCGCTCTGTTGTTCGCTGCCGGGCTGGCTTTTCTCTTCAAGTTCCGAAAGGAGAGGTCGGCAGGGGCGGCAGCCCCACCACCACCTCCTCCTCCGCTCCAGCCACAGCTTCTGCTTCTGCCGCCGGCATCCGGACAATCGGGAGATTGCAAAAAGTGAACCGGTTCGCTGTTATCACTGCCGATGATGTAGTGTTGTAGTTGATTCTTGCCGGATGACACCATGTAAATTATGTGAAGAGTATCACAAAATCATTCATTGCTCCAAAGGAAAAAAGCAACGTTGCTATTTATTGAATCAAGGTACTATCAATTTTATCGACAGTGCATACACAATCAGCGAACCAGTAAATCATGCTCTTTCTGAGAGTTTTGGCATATATTTCCATCGAGTTTTTGCTTGATGACAGGTGATTAACAAACTATGATCTAACAACTTTAGAACGTCTCTTGGTGTCCATGATTAGGTCCTAAAAGTTCTCAAGTAATTTTTCTAACTCCTTACTCTTTTAAGTTGCCAATTCTTCAACATGCAAATGTCTGAATATATGTGACACAGATTAATCACATACGATGACACAGATTAAGCAAAGAAAACTATGCTATACAGACACATGTCAATGCATATACATCTAGTGCATGTAAAGCAAGACAATTGTAAACTTAATCCATACTGAATCGGGGTTGATGGTCACCAAAACAGAGCATTTGCAAGAGTATCTTCAAACAAACACAAAATTTTAGATATACTCATGGATTATACGTAGATTAAAGTACCATATACATTTTATAAACTAATACATGAGCACCTTATTTTATTAAGCAAATGACCAGTTCAGCCAGAACTTATGTATAACGCATTTAAGACTGTTCTCAACAGATTCACACGCTTAAAGGTAGTCGACAGGGAAGCAAATATGCTGACAATTAGAGCATTAGTGACCTTGACAGTGTTCAATAATTCGCCGTTACTAGCGGAAGGTTGAGTCAGATCTTCCTCATCCTCTGAATCTTCATCTTCGATCCTATGGACAAAATCTTTGGATGTACAGGGAATCAATAAGTATAATTAAAAAGAAAGAAAAATAGTTCATTTCAGAGAAGTGAAATCAAAGAAGAAAGGCCAGTTTAATGCTAACATCAAATACTATTGATTTCGTAAGCACTTCATCCTCTTCCTCCAATTTTCTTTCCTGTCATAGCAACAAAGGGATAGGAATTGGACCACAGTTTGGACTAAAGTCTAACTCATGGAGTAAAAGTTCCAACAATCAAGTCAACTCATGGAGTAAAACTTCTAACTCACGCAACCATGAAGGCAACCGAACTAACATCACCCATTTCCCACTGCCGAAACTACTGTTAGACTAACAAGTGAGCTCCATTGATTCTTTGAGAGTGAGCAAAAACACAAACAATTAAGCTGTTGTCAATTAATTTGACAGAACAGAAGAACAAAACATAGATCTCCACAAACCTATCAGATAGGATAGATTACCAAATGAAGTGATAAAGAACCAATTGCACATAGTAGGATAAGGCTCCCTTGTTGCTATCAAATGAATGAATCTCTTAGTTCACAATACTTTTCCTGCAAACTAGCACGCAGATAATTGGTATCTCTGACTTTCCATATAATCTGAAATTCAAGAGACACACAAACCAGAAGGCATGCAGTACACAGTCCACTGTGACCCACAAGAACAATAACAATTACTCTTCTTTTGTTTTTTTCTTTTGGATGAAACTAGCCAAGCATCTAGTATGTCACAGTGGCTGGAATATTTCATGAAATTTGACAGGTTAATACATACAAATGAAAAGCCAACCCCAATAAATGTTTGCAGTTTACCCATGTAACTACATATTAGACTCAATCTCTTTTAACCAAACCCCACACTTGAGTAAAAGGTCCAAAGTAAATGTCACTCCAAACAAATGTGCTATAAGTTTAAAAAAATTTGCTTTATACTGAATACGATGAAAAGGTGTTTATGTGGTTCTTGAAATGGCTTCTGCATTTTCGTGCTTATGGAGAGTTTTTGTGCTCTTTGGACAGGTATATGGTTTAAAGTAAATTAAAAGAAGCATACATTAATTAAAAAAGAGAAATTGAACACCGGCTGGATTTATATCCTTTTGTATAAGTAAGTAGTTCATAAATAAGCTATTGCCTAAAACTGACGTAATTCTCCACTCAAAACTCAATTTTGCACCCTTCTGCATATGAGAATCTTCAAGGTTAATTACGTTGTTGTAAATATTCAAAGACCATTTGAATGACTCATCTACAATTTTAATAGAAGCAAAAGACCAAAGAGGTCAAGAATGGTGATGTGAATACTAAGCAGTGACAGTGCCCTGATATCCTCTATGCAAGAGCTCATAAAACAACCGTTGACCTTTGTCACTATATTTGCAGATGGGAAACAACTCATACCTTTGCAGCAGATGAATGTTGCAAGTCCTGTTGCACCACATCTATGCTCACTGCTGCATGTCTATACTGAAAAATCAATCGCTCGCCAATTAGTATCACAAGAATATAACATCTAAGCAATGGGAGAAAGGAAATCAATTCATGCTAATTGTAAACTTTGGAGATAAATGAAATAGCAAACTTTGGAGATAAATGAAATAGCATATAATGCTATCTTGTTCGTGCAGTCTACAAATTCATACTCCAAAACAAGGAAAATAGCACAGAAAGTTCGAAGAACTTACATTCAGGGATTTCATTTCATCAAGCCCAGCGAGAATATCCATCTCTCTCTTGGAATCCATCGTCTTATTCTCGAAGGACTTAATCGCGTCGCCCATCGCCCATCACTTCTGCCTCCCTCTTACTTTTCTCACTCTCCACCACCTGCCCAAATCCCCCAAATGAAGAAGCACAAGTCACATTCAATTCTTCCCAAAACGCAACAAACCTAGGAAAGCCAACAATTCAAAAGGCACAATCTTCTACTTCCACCTCATCCTGCTCACGCCAGGGCTCAAAATTTCTCGTCACCCCGAACTCTACCACGTAACCCGAATTCCGTAGATCAGTCTTGATCGTGAACTCAGTAGAACACATAACTATCAACCTCGATTCCACAGATATGAAAACCAGCCCCCCCCCCCCCTCAACTTCACCCAGAATTACTATCTGGGTAATCCTTGGTCACCCTCTTTCGTCCTCCCTTCCCCTTCTCCTCTCGAACTCCAATCGAACCAGGACGGCAGAAACGCCATCGAAACCCGAGGCGAGGCGCTACAGTATCCCAAATCCCCGACGCCGAGCCTTCGCGACGAGCTTCCACACGAAGAAACCCGGCGAGCAATCGTCGAGGCCTGGAGAGCGGTGCCTCGCGCCGGAAAGTCGCCGACCGGAGCCACCGGCGGACACCGCGAGCTCGAGAAATGCGGCTCCCGCGGGCGTCGACGCGGAGGCAGGAGATGTACCGGAAAATGCGGCGCCGGCGAGGGATCACCGGAGGGCGGCGGCGGTGGTCGGCGTCGTCGTCGTCGACGGATCAATTTCAGAGAATGACTACGTGGACCGCTACGAACTAAAATTGAGCCCACTAGCAGTGACTCATATGAAGCAATTCATACACAATTCCACGTGTCATTATTTTTAGTATGATCAATTTTTTCTTCTTCCTTCACTTTTCCAGTGGATCTTTTTCATCGATGGATTACAAACATAAATACCATCCATATTTATATTCAAATCCAAAATTTTAAGGAAACCGCATCACGCTATAGTAGTTTTCAACAAGAAACTTTATTTTTTCAAAAGGAAAAGTATTATTTTTATTCTTTTTTCTTTACATATTTGATCGCAAACTGTCATTCTATTAATTATTTCCTTCTTAAACGGTCTCCAACTGAATCATTCTCCATTAGAAAGCAAATACTTATTTTATTTGCCAAAAGCATGTACAATATGATCTTGGCCTAAAAGGTAATTTTTTTTTCACTTTCCCGTGAAAATCTAAATATTATATCAATTTCCAAAAATTATTCAAAATCTTGTACAAACATTAGTTATTTTCGAGCTTAGAAAAGTCGACGGGCAAGTACCATAAAATTTACATGACATAGAAATTAGAAATTGAAATATTCGGTGCAAAAACTTTCGGAGTTTCATATTTTAGAACGTTGCATCTTTGTACATATTGTCTCAGTCTTCCTCACCCATTCTCACTTCTCTCTTCCCCTCTGTCTCTAAGCTTCTCGCTGCTGTCTCCTTGCTCTGTTGTTGCTGTCTACAGATTTGTCTCTTTCTCTCTCCGCTAATACTCGTCCGACCATGAGTTCTATTGCGGCGAAACCTGTCTGCGCAATCCCACTGGACAAGCGTAAGGCTAAGGGTAAGGCCGTTCTCTGCAAGAAACGCGTTGAATTGAAGCAGATGCGCAATATTCTGGGCCCTATGTCGCGCATCAAGATAGGGCCTCTCAGATAGTACGTCTGCTGTTCTTCTTTTTTTTTGGCCATTTTCTTTCTTTTCTCTTGCATGTTAGTCCAAAATCTCCTTTCGTTACGATTTCTCTGGTGGGTATTATGATCTTCTTGCTTACTCTGTTTTCTCTGATGATTTTTCTGACCAGTCACCAATGCCAACCGGTCAATGCCAAGATTTATCCGAAAAAAATTCCGAAAAATGTAAGTGTAAGTGCATCGCCAACAAGATTCATCTAGCGTTTGTTCTTATCATTGTGTTTGTTGGATTGTATGCGTGAAGTTCTATCATTCTTGACCGACTTATTGAGGCTTTTCAATTTTTCCTAACTCATTGTAGGTTGAAGGTAGGGAAACAGAGGATTCATCTTCGGATTCGTCTTCGGAGTCGACGATCCCTCATATCGACCAATATAAGGCTTATCCTTTTCAGAGCGATGTAGATGACGACGCTAATGTTCCCATGGAAGCCTACGAATACATTGACGATATATGCGCCTTCTACAAATCGAAAGAGGTGAACTATTTATTTATTGCTTGATTATGTTCCAATTTTGTCACTTTACACTGAAATTATGCTGAGTCACTGAATTATTCCGTGCAGAAATCTATGTGCATAAAACCAAATTTAATTGCTAGACTGAAGCGCGGATTTGGCAAAAAGTCGAGAGCATGTATTGTGGAGTGGTTGTTTAAGGTAACTAGGATGAAATTTTACCGTCTTTCCTCTAGTATAAGCTGTGAAGAACTCGCAATTTTACTTTCTAACTGAATAAATAGGCACACAAGGCGTTCGAGTTCCCAACTGAGGCGTTGTATCTTGCCATCTATCTCTTCGACCGATTTTTGGCTCTTCATCCAGTGGAGAAGAAGAGAGTGATTTTGGTTGGAGTGACTGCCCTACAATTGGCTGCCAAATATGCTGGAATAAGAGAGTCCATTCCTTGTGTCCAATCATTTTCCCGCTTGGCGCTTACTTCGTGCCCTTCGTGCTCCGTAGGGCAAATTCTAGAAATGGTAAGCTTTAGAGTGAAGCGGAATACCATTCCTTATTTTGCTTATCACCATTAACTTTTCTTTTTTCATATATTTTTGTCTGTTCTTGGCAATATGCAGGAGTACTTGATGTTGAAGACCTTAGGGTATGACTTGTCAATTTCGACTCCATCCATATTTATGTGGAAATTCCTTGACGAAACTCACTCTGATGATAAGGTACTTTGTTTTTGTTAATGTTATTTCATGGTGTCATGAATTGATCTTAATACATCAGTATAGAAAATGATTTGGGTTTCTTTTTGTAACTCCAACCAGATCAAGAACTTGTCCAGTTTCTTCATTGATCTCTGCCTAGTTCGGTATGAAACATGCACATTTCGACCTTCAATATTAACTGCCGCTGCAATTTACACCGCCCATGCCACTGTTAGAAGGCGTAAGCCATGTAGTAAAATCTATGAGCAGTTAACCGGATGTAGTGTCGGGCAAATCTGGTAAGTAGCAAGAGACTTCAATTTATTATTCATTACATCTTCATGTCTTTGTTTATCTCCTTTAGGGACTTAGGGATCTAATGGATTATTTCTTTCTGGCTACTTTTCTTTTGTATAGGAAATGCTCGAGATTGATGGTGACTTCCCATATAAAAGCAAGGAGTGTCGAAAGTGTTTACAAGAAGTACAACACGAGCAGATACAACTGGGTAGCTAGAGCTAGACCGGCTCGTTTTCTCTTGACCAAATTTAGCAAGGCCATGTTCATCACCTTTAAGCTCATCTTGTTTCTCCTAAAAGACACTTGACAGCATTTTGTTTTGGTGTTGAGGTATTTGTGTCAAGGGATTTTTGGTATTAGAGGGTCTCTAGGTAAGAGCCGAGTCTTGGTACTGTATAGATGATTTCCAGCTTATCGGCTGTTTCAAAGCCCTTGAACAAAAAGTTGATGATTCTCAATTGTAAAGATGTATACCTTGCTAGTGTTATTTTCATGTAAACAAGTTCTGAATCTATGAAGATGCACATGGTTATGTTTAATTTCAGTGACTCTGGATTTTGTAAAAGTATTGCCTCCACCCTTGTTATGAAACGAGAACATTCCCACGAAAATAAGCTGAGGGTACATCTTATTATTTTGGCTGACTATCATTTTGAGAAATTGAAACAGGTATTGAAGACAGAAAAATATGCATCACATTTGGACCTATCAACAAATCTAAAGCTGCTCAGAGATAAAAATGATTTTATTGCTAAGCCAATTCATGCATGATACAGTCCAGTACCTCTTCAGGGTAAACATTTGCTCCTCTAGTCTTGATCCTCCACAACCGAACATGCTTATCAATGAAACTAACATCACCCGTGTCAATCCATGAATGACTGCTAGAGTCTGATGCCAAAAATTGATCTCAGTATCCAATCATCAAATCCAGACTCTGGTTAGAACTATCCCAATGCTAATAAAATCATCAACGTCTGTCCTCAATTCAACATGTGGTGCTGGTTTGCCGACACATATGCCTCTTGGTCTTCGAACTAAATTGAGATATGTTCCAACATGAAAATGAAGGGGCTGGTAGGAAAAATGGAAATGTGGGTCATACAGAGTCATGTATGTTAGCAAAGAACGTGTCTCTATTATCCCTGCTTATTAAGGGAAAAAAAGGGAAGAAGAAAAAATAGTATAATCAGCAGAGTACTTCAAGGCACATTGCTAGCAGGGACTACTGTAATTAGCATTTAAGTAGCGACATTAACTGCATATAAGCATATAGAAGATGCACACCATAGGCCAAGCGAATATTCTTAGCTCTTGGGAAGAAGTAGCCAGTTTCTTTTTCACGTAGTCTTTTCCTTTCCACGGTCCTTTCTCCCTGAGGACACTTGGAATTAAGCAAAAAGTACCACTAGAAGAGCACAATTTCAAACGTAGACCATGTAGGTGGCCGATGCTTTCTACACATGATATTCAGTATTCAAATTGCTTGTTAAAGATATTCTTTGTAGATAACCTTAGAAAGTATATTAGATCAGCAAACTTTGCTGGAACTTGGAAAGTTGGAAAAGGTGTACATCATTCTCACTGTAACCACATATGCCCAAAGAAATCTGTTGAGTAGTGGAGTGCAAGACAACCTTTGAAACTAGAAACCAATATCACATAAGTAATCATCAAATTTGAGAACCCTTCAGAAATTGCCAAGAAAGATGGACAAAGAAGCTTTTTCTAGGATGTCTTGTTCAGAAGTAAGGTCAGTAAAGTATCTTAGGTTTCGACCAAAGAAAGAGTATCTTAGGTAATAGCCAACCAAGCCAAAAGAAAGTAGTATATATTTACAAATCTGGTGCGGTTCGTTTTTTGACAAAATTGATATGATTGAAACTTTTTGAGTGGGTAATCAAACCAAAAAAAGAGCCATCTGGTATCAGTTTTTATGATTGAGACTTCAAAGTAGATATTAAAGCTACAAAAAGCCAATTCTATATCTCCATGGGTGTATGGGTGTACCTACACCTTCATTCATCTCTAAATAGGATTGATCACTTCACTGAAGAGTAAAAAATCAATCTTTCCCAAAAAATTACCCCTTGAAGACCACAAAAAATACTTGTTATTGGCAATAAGAGGAAGTAAAGACTATACTGGGGATGAAGCATACTATAACAGGACCATCACAAGCCCAGGAGGTAGTCAGTAGTTGAAAAGGAACTCAGAGGAGTTATTGGATGCATATCTAGCATGCCATAGTTGATATTAGCACATGAAAAAGAAAAGCTGGATCAATGATTTTTAAGAATATCATGCTTTTGTACATTGCGTGATGAGTAACATAAATTTTTTTCATCCTTCAACAACTTAAGACTTCAAGAAAGTGACATTACATTCACATTTCTTGAATATGGCGAAGGGAGAGAGCCCAAGGGAACGTACCATTATAGAGAAGGTACCATTATAGAGAAGGTATACCATCCTTGTGGATCTCAGAATACCAGCTAATAAAACTCCCATCTGTCA
This sequence comes from Eucalyptus cladocalyx, assembly GCA_017140615.1. NCBI lineage: Eukaryota > Viridiplantae > Streptophyta > Magnoliopsida > Myrtales > Myrtaceae > Eucalyptus > Eucalyptus cladocalyx. The sequence goes on from CM029519.1 coordinate 4,377,829, forward strand.
CCAAAATCTCCGAGGCTAACATCACCGATGTAGCTTCCTTTGCACTCTACAGTCAAGATTTTAGAATGAATTAACACCATTGAATAGATGTACACATCATAAAACAACCACCATCATCATGACATTTAGCTGCTTGCCCCTACTTTCTCAATTTCTGGCTAACAAAAGAGACGACTAAGGCACTGAGATCTGCTAATTTCGGCAACTAAGGTACTGAGATTGGATAATTTCTCCTCCGACCTAATATATAAAAAGACCTCATCATCATTTCTGTTCTTCCACTTCCACGAAGTCATCACCCATGGTTAAACTTCCCATGCACTAATTGCAACAACTTTAGTATGTCTCGCTCTTAGGTTCCATTGCACAGCATTCCATTCATGCACGGGTCTAAATAAGATTTCGCTGGAGCATCGAAAGGTAAAGATTATAAAAGATTTAGTGATTCATCATACTAAAATTGTCGGGAAGTCGGGTCTGGATGGACTGATGTCTTGCCACTCTTATGTACCTAAAATTTGACAAGTCATTTTCCAATATCGAACATGAATTCTTGTTCTATCCAATTTATGCATTCAGAGATGCATAATTGCCAATACTGAGAGGACTTAACCCCTTCACTCGATTAGTTCTGCGTAACTCGACTCACCCATCTCGTAGTTTAGAGGAAGAAAAAAAGGAGAGAAGGAATCATAGCTCACGCTAGTAAGAGAAGAAATGGATGATCGATTCATCAAGGCAAGAAGTGAAGCTGATGACGGCGACGTTCTTTTGCAGCAAGATTCACTGCTCAAAACCCACAACTCACGGACGGGGAATTCCGTCTCGCGGTGGTGACGCGAGACGACCGACCCAAAGTCAAAAGGCAAATTTGGGGAGGCGGGTCTTGCGTCAGTGTTGAAGAAAAGCGTGGGAGACGTGTCATGCGTGGATTGGCCTTGCGCGTGGATATTGGGAAGAAAAGCTTCCACGACAAAGGACAAATTTACGTTAGTCCATGAAATGAATGATAGGTGTCATCCTTTGGGTCCACTGTCAGAAATTTTGAAATTGTCTCTCTCCCATGTCACACAAGGCTCTCTGCTCTCTCCTTCCCCAACGACGCTTTGCTCTCTCACTCCCCCGTTGACTCACGATCTACTCTCTCTCGCGCCGCCCGCCTTGTCCGTTGCCTCCACCATCACCTCGTCCACCGATCCACCTCCGGCGACGGCTCCACCAATTAGGTCATCCGCTGCCCCCCGCAGCCTAGGTCCAAAAACTAGCCCCATGTCCTCGGTCGTCATCACCTGTGACCCTAGGCTCTCCCTGAGCCCTTACATCCTCAAGGTCGCTTGCAGCTTGGATGACATCGCTTCCCTCCACTGGTCGTCCGCCATCCCCCGGGTCTAAGAACAAGTCCAAGGCCCCATTGTCCACAAGCCCAAGCCTTTTATCAATCCTACATCCTCGAGGTCTCCTACAGCTCCAATGTCGTTGCCTCCCTTCACAACTTCTAGATATGGCGAGGCTATCAAGGTGAGGATGACCCTTGCCCTTGCTGCAAGGGTCCAACCCTTGTCGACTCTGGCGAAAGCGACCCTTGCTTGTGGTTGGATGGCCGACTATCGGTTACAGGCCAAAGAGAAAGAAAAGGAAAAAAAAAAAAAAAAAAAAGAGGGAAAAAAGGGAAGAAACTTTGAATAAGAAGAGAAACCACAAGTGCAAAAGAGGAGAGAGACAAAGGGAGAGAAAGATAATTTCAAATAAAAATGTTTATGTGACTGTCCTTAACCTATGAGAATATCAACTTGTTTTAGGCCATAAGAAATAAATAACAAATGATTAGAAATTATTGTAAGGATCACTTATTCAAGAATTTGCGATTCACATCTTGTTTTAATTCAAAGATTATTATACTAGCAAATCCCATTTCAAAATTTCTAATGGTGAGCCTCAAAGATGGCACGTGTCACCAATACCACTTGCGTATCTAATATTTTCTCGAGGAAGTGGCCTTAACTCACCTAATATTAATCTCAACAAGGAGACAATGAGCCCATGGCTTAGTAATGTTAATTGCATGGCTGGCCCTTGGTGGTGACCAAGCGGATGGTGAGTTATGTGGAAAGTGATAGAGGGAAGGGAGAGCATGTTTTGATTTGTACTACCAGATATAATTTTAATGGGAGATCCATATAATTTTAGGTAATCTTTGTAGAACCTAAATCTATTTCTAGTATTGAGCATGTGGAATGTAAGATTCACATTATCAACAACTGTGATAAGCCCAATTGAATAAATCCGAACTTGGACATGTGTTTCTCCCAAGTTTTTGACTTTTTGCCTAATGGAATAAGTCAAGACTGTTGCCACCCACTAGGACGTCAGCGTGTATTTCTAGCAATTCTATCCCCACGTTTCGACAGCGATCTTCCCTTCCTCTTTAAACTCTGCAGCCACCCTCTTAATTATATATTCACTAAACCTAGTACACGTACTAAAATGCATCTAAATAAAAGGATCCGATGAGCCCATCGTATTTAGTAATAGGTATACATATTAGCACACCCATCTCACTCATGCTTGTAAAGATCAATCTTCTCATTCCTAGGTAAATTATATGGAAACAGCAGCCCCTCGTCCCGCTCTTGCAACGTGGGGTTCATGCATCATTGCAAAAGCTCGATTTCTGCAAGTTTTGTATGTAGATCCTTTCCGAGCTCTTGTGCCCTCAATGGGGTCACGTACATAGAGTTCGAGGCTGCAATGATCCCCATCGATGGCAAAGAACGATGCCATTGTGGAGGTTGAATTCCATAGGGAGAGAGACAAAGGATAGGGAAAGGAGATAGAGAGTGGGTATGCGTCACAATACTATGACCAAAACTTGAATGGGATAGCATTGCCCATCTAATAATCCACGCACCACCTTGTTCAATATGCTTTTGCCATTAAACAAGATAAATGATCAATTTTGTCTTTTGCTTAATGTAGACATTAACGAGTGCGAGGACCCACGGACATACCCATGTCGTGGAAGGTGTGAGAATCTGCCCAGGAGCTACACATGTGAGGACGTTGATAATCGTCGCATTATAGCTATTGTCGGTAAGTTTATCTCCTCATCATTTACCTAATGGTTGATATTCTATCAATCCATTCCTGATTTTGTAGTATGTTTATTGTTTTAAAGATTATTATATTAGTTGGTGTAATCCCCAATAACACAAGCAATGAGCCACAAGCTGCCAGGTGTCCCTATTCAGTCCTAGGCTAAAGCTATTTACATCTTTTCTTTGTTTTTTTTCTTTTTAACTTCCCTCCTTGCCTTTTTTTGTTTTATGTTTCTTCTGAAGCTAACACTTCGAAACTACGTGCGTGGGGGGATACACAGCAGACCTAAATGAAAATTCCTCCTCAACCCAAATCTGCAAATCTTGGGCCAAAAAGAACAGCTAGGCCTGCAGATTTCACAAGGAAAAAAAAAACCCTAAAATTTAAAGCGAAAGTGAACACAAATTTGGACTAGACAAAGAAAAAGGGAAAATGGAGCACCGAATTAACCAATGACATATGAAGGTGATTGTTGAAGAATGCTAAGTGGTTGAGCTTCCTTAAAATATGAACTGTGAAAATATTGGCCAAAAAAGTAGCACGGGAAGAGCCTAGTGACTCTTGAGTCTAAACGATGATTTATTTCCGAATTTTCTCAGCTCCTCTTGTGAGTTGCTGAAGTGACAGTCGCTCTTGAGAATTAGATGGACGCGATGGCCCAAGTGAGACAAAAAATATTGGCCCAAAAAGCAGTGAATGTATTAGTTTTTCTTAGGATATAAAAAAAAAATTATTTATTCTACATATTTAAAGATACTGTCATTATATATGTATGTGCATGAAAAACTTGGGGAATCCGCCCCACGTACACTTTGAAGAAGAATATATAAATATTTATATGCATGTGTATATTTATTTATTTATTTAATTTTATGACAATAATTTATTTTTAAAATATGAAATAATAATAAAACCCTAAAGACGATATCTTCTCCTTATCAGTCTTGCTTTTATAGGAGATGCAAGCTTGGTAAGTTCTTTAGGTAAGTAATGTGGCACAATTATATCTTAAATATTTCATCTTCACATTGTCTCACACTAGCTAATTTGTTCAGATTGTGATTTGTTTGACCATATTAAAGCAAACCCCGAGGCCACTCCTTTCTTATAAAATTCACCCATGAGGCCATTCCTTTTTATAAAAATAAGAAAAATGTCAAGTTGTCATCTAGAAAGCAGTCTAGATCTTCTTTAGAAGGAAAAGAAATTCTGTGGCAGTGCCTCGCATGGGATGGCGGCATTTCATTTTAAGGGGTGGGAATAAGGAACGCGATCCTCGTCTTAACCCCTCCCGTGCCCGTCCCTAGTTAAAACTAGTTTTAGAATAATAGTCAATCTGTAAATGATAAATGGTTACATTTTCTTTCGTCTCTAATTAGAGAAAAGGTCATACTTTCGATTGGTGAGTTACATATTATACAAATTATCCACATGTCAACTTAACTAAATATAAATTTGGGTAATGATATATAGAGGTCAACATGATTTGAGTTGGGCCAATCCAACACCTAACCTAGAGACCAACCCACACAATATCGGTCCCCAATTTTAGAGACCCAAGACCAACCTTGTTCAGCTTGGGACTAAGGATCAAATCGATCCTATAGGTCCAGTCTGACTCGAGGGTCAACTCATGACTAACCGAATATTTTTTATTTTCATTTTTCGTATTTCTTATAAGGACAAACATATTATTTCAAATTATATATATGTCAGCAATGCGGCATTGAGCAACGAAACTATTAACACCAATACATATCAAACATAAATATAGGATAAGGTAACAATAGAAATTTCACTCTTACTATAAGTAGCAAACCATAAAAACGAACACGTGCCGTGAGCAGTGAGTAAGGCAAGCGAGCAAGCGAGGTTGAGATGAGTGAAAATGATTTCTTTTATTTTGGGGGGAGGGGGTCGAATTAGGATTAATTTCTCTCTACTTTCTAATTTACATAGCAAATTGGAGGTGCTAGTATTTATAGTTGACAAAAGCATTAAAAAAAATATATATTAGATACAATATATAATATGTCCTGGGTTGATCTAACCCAAATCAACCCTAAACTCTCAAAACCGAGGACTAGCCCATACAAGTGCAAAGGTCTCGAGGTTCTAGGACTAAGGACCGACTTAGTTCCCCGAGAATCGGATTAGCACGGCTAGGTTAGGCTGGTCTAGGGTAGGTCTAAAGTTGATCCTAAACTAATGTTCACCCCTAATGATAGATCCTAGACTAATGTTCACCCCCAATGATATATATGTTTGTAACCCACCAATTAGAGTTTCCACCAATAGAATAGACAGAGAAAAACATTTAAGCATGATAACTATAAGGTGCATAATTGGTTAAACAATTCCCCCAAGTTTTGATACCATTTATAGATGGAAAGATCTAAAACAATGTGAGGTGAATGCCTTCTCATTCTCTTTTATTACAAACCTTCTTCATTATAATCAAGGAAACACATGATAGAAGATGCTGATAATTTGTAATAAATTGAGTTCATTCGATTACTTATTCACTACATAATGACACATGTCAAATTTCAAATAAGGACTTCTATAAGGATTGTCACACAGTATGTAATATGTGTAAACCATTTGTCACCAAAACAATTTCTATCACCATTAAATTGGGCAATTATATATTGAAAGATTGACTGACCATCTAAATCAATGGTGATGGTTATATATATATATTAAAAAATATTAACTAGGTTGTGCGTTTGAAATTGATCTTTTTTAATGAAGTATGTGGAGTGTATGAGGATTACATGCTTGAATCAGTAATCTAGTAACATATATTCTTTGCCAGTGATTCTTGCACCCGTCATCTGCATATGTGCTGGTGCTTCAGTCTCGGTCACATTGAAGTGGAGAATTAGAAAGATAAACTTCAGACGAAATGGAGGAAAGCACTTGAAACGTCAGGGAGTTAAAATCTTTACGGATGCGAGTTGGCAAAAGCAAGCGACAGATATGATGAAAGCAAGAAGCTGGGCGAGGGTGGTTTTGGTTCCGTTTATAGAGGAGAGTAGCAATGGATGTCGAGATCGTGGTCAAGAAAGCCAAAGATGTCCACAAGCCTCTAATGAAGAACGGATTCCAAGATGTACTCAAAATTGTGACGCAAACGAAACACAAAAATGTGGTGAGGCTCTATGGCATATGTTTAGAAACTAGGATACCCGTACTAGTTTATGAATACATTTCGAACGGTACCCTCTTCGAACATATCCATTTGAATATGTCAACCATCTTGAGATCATGGGAAAACCGACTCAGAATAGCCGCTGAAGCTGCATTTGTGCTCAAGGAAATGCATTCCAGCGAAATCATTCACGGCAACATTAAGTCGGTAAATATACTTCTAGATCAAAACTGCTCGGTGAAAGTATCTGATTTTGGAACTTCAGCACTTATATCACCGGAGCATATCATAGCCATCGAAATAGAAGGGACATTGGGCTATATCGATCCGGAGTATTTAACCACTGGTAAGCTGACAATCAAGAGTGACGTATACAGCTTTGGAGTTGTCCTTGTGGAGTTACTCACCAAAAGGAAACCTGCAAGTTCTGTTGCTGATAAGTCTGGAGAGCCAATCAATATCATCCCTTATTTCATCTCTTCTGTGAAGGACAAGTCCCTCTCTGGTGTCATAAATTTTGAGGCTACAAAAGATGAAATCAAGCAAGTAGAAATGCTTGCTAAGATTGCAGTGAAGTGCTTGGATCAAAGCAGTAGAAAGAGACCAACAATGTGTGAAGTGGCCCAGCAACTCCCCCCCAATTCACTAGAGCTCGACAGTTGCAGTAGAGCCCAATTTCGAAGTGCCTGAAACAATCTGTCCCACTGTGGAGATTCCAGTGACTGACTGTCTTTCTTGTCTGGGATTGGATCAAGGATGTTCCTGCATTTGATCCTTTATTCCTGTAGTAACATGTAGTAATTGGCCATAAGGACTTTTAGGGTTGATTGTGTGTTTGCTATGGATTCTCTCAGCCTGTGGCATGCATCCTCTACAAGCGTATATGCAATTAATTTCAGTACTTTCAATGCTAGTTAGTAGTACCCACTAGCAATGTCTATTGAACAACTATGTTCATTATGCTACCTTTCTTTGTCCTTTTTTCAATATCCAGAGATGACAAAGACCTATCTTTCTTTAACATTCATGACTCTCTATGACTCACATTTCCCTTTTCCCTACCAGCCCCCTCATTTTCATATCAGAACAGATCTCAATTCAATTCAAAGACCACGGGCCATCGGGTTGGCAAACCCGCACCACTGTTGAATTGACGACGAGATAGTGATGATTCTATTGGCATTGGGAAAATTCTAGAGGTCCGCATTTGATGATTGGATCTTTGGAATCAAGTTCCGGCATGAAAATCTAGCTATCTTTCCTGGTTTGTCATGGGTGATGTCGGTTTCATCGATAAGCATGGTTGGGTGTGGGTCATTGGTCGAGAAAGTGGTCGAATCAAGACTGGGGAAAAAATGTTTACCCCGAAGAGGTACGGGATGAATAGTGTATGAATTGGCTTGGCAATGACATTATTTTTCTTGTGAGGATTTGTTGATAGGTTCGAATGGGTGATGCATAATTTTCGTCTTCAATGCTGAACCTGTTTTATTTTCTCCAAATCATGGTTAGCTATAATATGGAAAGATGTACTCGCAGTTCATTTTTTGGGAACCTCTTGCTTGTAACCTAGGTGGAGCCGTACTTTTACAATGTCGGGGAGTCCCCGGAATTGTCGTCATGGGAATCCTGAAGCTCGCCCGATGCGATGGTTGTTGCATGTGTTCATGTGAAGGAACAAGGGCTTTGGTCTGATCAAAGCCGTGAACTTAGAGCTGAACAAGAACGTTTGTTGTTTGATGTAGTTCTTCGAGAGTTCTGTAGAGGAAGGAACTTAGAACTGTATTGCTCTTTCAAATCTCCAACTACTTTGATGCTAAAAACTCTCTCTGAAACACACACAATTCAATGACCAGAGCTCCACGGTCGCACGGTGGTCGTGCGACGATCGTGCGGCGGCCGTGCGGCGATCGTGCGACGATCGTGCGTCGGTCGTGCGGCGGTCGTGCGGCGGTCGTGGGGTGTGGCGGGAGAGAGACCTTTACCTCTTTAAATTGGCTTTGGACATAGCTAACCTAGCCCTGCACTCAGGAAAAAAAATAATAATACAATCTCCGTACATAAATGAGTCTAGTCGATCGTGGACGTTGATTTATGTCATTCTTGTACAAGACTGACCTCATCTAAAAACCAAATCTCATTGAGATTTTATGACCTAGTTCATGTACGTGCAGCCTAGATCGGCAGTAAAATCACTGGGCCCAATGCCTGGCAACCGCAAAGTGACGGCGACACCCGAAAGTCTCTCTCAGGACAAGGAAAATCACAAGTCGTCTCGAAGTCTTTCCGAGAACAAGACAAATGCCAGAGAAAGAGCTTCCAGTAAATATGTGGTTGGGTTCAGCCTGATTAATGCGGAGGATGACCTTTCTCGTCGTTGTCTTTCGGCCAAAAGCATCTCCCCTCTTACTTGAACTTTTTACTCCAAGCCACACGTGACGCAGCACAATAAGTAGTGCTACTTCGACCCCACCCATGTGTTTCGAGTTCGAATCCTCCAATTTACGTTTCTAGCATTATCAAAGGGGTTTATTCATACCACCCGTGGTGGTGGCATAGGTGGTTGGGCAAGGGAACTTTTCACGAGACGTCCCGAGTTCGATCCACGGCGTCGTCAAGCGATTTACCTGGCAGGCAAGGGTGGTGGTGACTCTACCTGTCCCCAGGGTTTACTTCGCCACAAAGCGGCGCACGAGGTTCTTGGGTCACCAAAAAAATAAGGGTTTATTCATTACAATGGACACAAGTCAAGACGGTAGGAATTACCTTCGTGGCCACACACAAGAGGAAAAGAAAACCTTTTTGCTCCACTAAGATCACTACAGTAAAAGAGAAGTACAAGCAATGGAAAATCCATAAATATTTTTTTAGGGAGCGTGCATAAACTTATTTATAAATTTAACATTAGATTCCTTATAGATGATTTAACATTAAATATCCTCTTTTTTCGTAGTTAAATCAAATGCTCACAGTGCAGATGAACAGACTAAATTCCAAGACTTCATCTATAATTTTCGAGAGAGAGAGAGAGAGATGGCGTGCTCCCGAGGAATATACGCCCTTCTAGCTCTATGCGTCCTCTTCTCCACAGATGTTACTCAATCGGAATCGAGAGAATTGCGACCCTCCAATCACGGGTTGCAGTTCCAGGATCCGTCGCCAGCCGGAGCGAAGCTGCCCCGGGAGACAGCGTCCTTCTTTGTGGCAATAAAGAAAGAAAGAAAGAAAGAAACTATCTTCATTGTGGCAATACTATCTTTATTGTGGTGAGAAAAACTTTCACTGAGCCAAGACTATATTATTATGAGATTGTCATCTTGGTATCGTGATTGTTGTATCCCTCACATGAAGTGAGTAGAAAAGAGGCTACTCATGTCTAAAGTATGCATGTAGGAATATTTATCATGGTAATCCTAGAGAAATTTATATTTCTCGTGCAACTCTCTTCATTAAAGCATTCTTATTTCATGCTTTAAGATATCCATTCTGTAGATAATTCGTTTATTAGTTCAGTTTCTTAGTTTGATAATGCATAGTTGCTTGACTTTGTCTCGTAATTCGAATTGATTAATTTTTTTATGACGTTTTTGATTGATTAGTGTTAGAGAAGTTTCCTATCTTGTTTTTCAAATAAAAATTGATTCAACATCTTTTAGTCAATCAAGTCTTGCTATGATTATTTGTTTTCTTTTTAGTTACGAAGTCCATCAATTATGCTTCAAAAAATTTAGTTATGCACATCACACATATGTAATTTTTGTTAAATGACATCACACTGTTCCATTAATAACCAAAAAAAAAGAAAAACTATACTTATGCATGACCCATCCTTTCTAATGCCTAAAAAGAACTCTCATGAACGGGACAAGATACGGATGCAAAATTTATATTTATGAAATTACGTTTTGTCTCATTATGATTTTTTTCAAATTCACTAACAAATGCCCTTGTCATGAATTTGTAGTAGGTTATTTCAACGTGAGTATTACTTGACTTACTAGCAATAGGATGCTGGACTATTCATGTCCAACTAGGATGTTTGACAAAGTTATAAATCGTCAGGATCAGAGTGGGAATCGTTAGGGCAAATGCAGCATTTTCCCTCACCTTTATATCGAAGAATTAGGTATAGTCTTGTATCCTCTTCACCCGCAACTATCATCCAACGCTAATTTCTTAAACTAGGATAGTCACATGGTTTGATCTTGTCTGCTAACCATCTCAAGGGTTGATCAAGTCTCGAGGTTGAGCTTATATCATGACATATTTCATTATCTCCCACATCTTTTTGGCATTAATTAGGGTACGGTTTACATTAATTGGCAGAGATAAAAAAAAAAATTATTATCCCACTTGATCTAAAGTAATGTTCCACGAACAATATGTCAATATTAATGTACATAATTTATTAGCTTAGATGTAATTTGATTTAATGATAAATACATATAAATTCACCTGTTGAATATCTTATTTTGTATTTTTTTTCTCACTTGTCTGATCTATTACTTAGGAAAATAAGACAAAAAATCTGGTAAGATCGTATTTACTCTTTTCGTAAATTTATTAATTGATCTACAAATCTATGTGTGCACAAACATGATTTAACAATACATTAATTATATAATCACATCTATCCACATTTGTTCTCTCAACCTCTAGATATGTTGCCCCGACAAGGGGATCTCCTAGACTACCATGCTCTCTCTGTCACTCATTCGGTTACAGGTACTACCTCTCGTCCAAGCAGGAAAGTTTTGGCCCCGTGCAGTTCAGCAACAACGTCTCCTAAGTCCATTTGTTCACGATGCAGCCGAAGAGATGACCTCGATCCGAAGGATCATAGCCAAGCACGTGCTTATGTTGCCGTTGTCCTCCAACTCCTCTCTTCTTTCGAATTTAGTAAGAGATCTATGACCTGCATGAGCCTATCTCGGAACAGCCGTTTTGATGAAACAATGGAGGTTGAAGTTGTCCATGTACATGCTTTCCGTGGATCTCTTTCCTGTGAACAATTCGAGCAAGAGAATCCTGTAGCTGTAGACATCAACATTGGTAGATACTAACCATATTCTGCAACATACATTATGATGATCTGGACAATGCGGACCAAGTTCCCATCAGTTTCGCATTTCTTTTTCCTTCCGTGAGAAATTAAGGGGAGACAGAATAAAAAAACTGCTACTACATCAAGAAGACAAATGGTATCCAATATTTCAAATCCTCATCATCACTACTTTCATATTCACATAAAGACTGGAGTGCAATGCTCCGGCTGGAAGTCGGACCAGCTTTCTTTACCACAGCAATTCGCAGAGAGGAAGAAGTGGACAACGATTTACTCGAACTGCAGACATGATGGAAAGACACGGAACTGCAACCAGAAAACTTGCACAAACAACCAGCGCCACATGCAAAAAGTTACTTTATACGAGCCTACTTCCATGAAGGGAGTCTTCATTTTAATAAAATCCAAAGCGCTTGCAGGAAAAGGGAAGTGCCCAGCTGATCTGTCTCAACACATCCATCATTCAGAAGAGCTAACGTAATTGAAGAAAACATGTTCAAAAAACTTGCAATGCCTCTGTCATTCAAGATGTCACTGGATGTAGCTTTTGTCAAGGAATCTGTCGGCTTGTCCAGAAATTCCTCAGAAAATTTCCTCTTCTGCATTTCAAATCAAACATATAAGTAAGCTTTTCTCTAGGCCTCAAAAACAGAAGACAATTCCATATTAAATCGACAACTTACACTCACCTTAAATCCAAAGACAACTATAACAATATCCTAACAAATTACACAAAGAAAGAGAAACCAACTTGATTATATGTATTCTTAAGTAGAGGGGAAATTCGAAGAATGCTAGTCATTCTATAGAGAAGAATCCAGAACCACATGGAAGACAATCTAATCCATGAAGCATGTCCACCTTTCCTAATTATCAAATTGAGGTACTATCAGTTTTATTGACAGTGTATACACACTCAGCAAACCAGTGAATCACGCTCTTCTGAGAGGTTTGGCATATATTTCCGTTAGAGTTGGCAATACATGCATGTACTGGCAATTAAAAGACTCGTTTTTCACTTGATGACATGTGATTCACAAACTATGATCTAACAACTTTAGAACATCTCTTGGTGTCCAAAATTAGGTCCTGAAAGTTCTCAAGTAATTTTATAACTCTTACTCCTTTAAGTTGCTGATTCTTCAACATGCAAATGTCTGACAATACATGTGACACAGATTAAGCACATAAGATGACATGGATCACATGTCAATGCATATGCATCTAATGCAAGTAAAGCAAGACAATCACAAACTTAATCCATTCTGAATCGGGGATTGATGATCACCGAAACAGCATTTGCAATATAGTATCTTCAAACGAACACAAACTTTTAGATATACTCCTGGATTATACGTAGATTAAAGTACCATATACATTTTATTAAATGATACATGAGCACCTTGCTTTGTCAACCAAATGACCAGTTCAGCCAGAACTTATTCATAACGCACTTAAGACTGTTCTCGACAGATTCACATGCTTAAAGGTAGCCGACAGGGAAGCAAATATGCTGACAATTAGAGCATTAGTGACCTTGAGAGTGTTCAATTATTCGTCGTCACTAGCAGAAGGTTGAGTCAGATTTTCCTCATCCTCTGAATCTTCATCTTCGATCCTACGGACAAAATCTTCTGATGTCTGCAAGCAAGTTCCAGCGAATTAATAAGTATAAATAAAAAGAATGAAAAATAGTTCATTTTAGAGAAGTGAAATCAAATAAAGAAGGGCCAAACAATCTGAAACTCAAGTGACAAAGAACCGGAAGGCATGCAGTACACAGTCCACTGTGACCCAAAAAAACTCTAACAATTTACTCCGTCTTCTCTTGTTTTTTCTTTTGGATGAAACTAGCCAAGCATCTAGCATGTCACAGTGGCTGGAATGGTCCAGGAAATTTGACAGGTAAGTCCAAAGTAAACGTCATTTTAAACAGATCTGCTATATGTTTCGAAAATTTGCTTTGAACTGAATATGATGAAAAGGTGCTTAAGTGGTTCTTGAAATGGCTTTTGCACTTTCGTGCTATGGAGAAATTTTGTGCTCTTTGGACAGGTATATGGTAAGAAGCATTACTTAAAAAGATAAACTGAACAGCGGCTGGACTTAAATCCTGTTTCCTTTTCTATAAGTAGGTAATTCATAAATGAGCTATTGCTTTAAACTGATGAAATTTCCCCACTCAAAACTCAATTTTGCACCCTTCTGCATATGAGATCATGGAGGTTAATTAAGTTGTTCTAAATTTGTTCAGAGACCATTTGAATAACTCATCTACGATTTTAATAGAAGCAATAAGACCAAAGAGGTCAAGAATGGTGATGTGAATTCCAAGCGGTGACAGTGCTCCGATATACTCAATGCAAGAGATCGTAAAACGACCATTGACCTTTGTCACTATATTCGCAGATGGGAAACAACTCATACCTCTGCAGCAGATGAATGTCGAAAGTCCTCTAGCACTGTATCTATGCTCACTGCTGCACATCTTGACCGAAAAAACAATCCCTCACCAATTAGTATGACAAGAATATAACATCTAAGCAATGGGAGAAAGTAAATCAATTCATGTTAACTGTAAACTTTGGAGATAAATCAATTAGCATATAATACTATCTCATTCGTGCAGTCTACAAATTCATACTCCGAAAACAAGGAAAACAGCACGGAAAGTTCAAAGAACTTACATTCAGGGATTTCATTTCATCAAGCCCAGCGAGAATATCCATCTCTCTCTTGGAATCCATCGTCTTATTCTCCAAGGACTTAATCGCATCGCCCATCACCCATCGCTTCAGCCTCCCTCTTACTTTTCTCACTCTCCACCACCAGCCCAAACCCCCAAATGAAGAAGCACAAGTCACATTCAATTCTTCCCAAAACGCAACAAACCTAGGAAAGCCAACAATTCAAAAGGCACAATCTTCTACTTCCACCTCATCCTGCTCACGCCAAAGCTCAAAATTTCTCGTCACCCGAACTCCACCACATAACCTGAATTCCGCGGATCAGTCTTGACCGTGAACTCAGCAGAACACTTGGTGCATTTGAAGTAAAACCTAACTATCTGGATCCCCATATACGTCCTCCTTCCTGGAATTGAACTTGGTGCCCTTGGAGATGTAGCTCCCGCAGGTGCCGCACCGGATGCTCATCGGAAGCATCGTCCGGACCTTCGCCTGCTGATCCTCGGACCTCCGAACCCTAGGCAGCTTCTTAGGGTCGAAATCCGGCGGGTAATGCTCGGTCACCCTCTTTCGTCCTCCCATCCCCTTCTCCTCTCGAACTCCAATCGAACCAGGACGGCGGAAACGCCATCGAAACCCGAGGCGAGTCGCTACAGTATCCCAAATGCCCGACGCCAAATCTTCGCGACGAGCTTCCACACGAAGAAACCCGGCGAGCAATCGTCGAGTTCTCGAGAGCGGTGCCTCGCGCCGGAAAGTCGCCGATCGGAGCCACCGGCGGACACCGCGAGCTCGAGAAATGCGGCTCCCGCGGGCGTCGACGCGGAGGCAGGAGACGTATCGGAGAATGCGGCTCCGGCGAGGGATCACCGGAGGGCGGCAGCGGTCGTCGGCGTTGTCGTCGTCGGACCAATTTCAGGGAATGACTACGGCCGTTTGGTTCGGCTTTTTTAAAATCATTTGGAGAACGCAAATATCTCTAAAAAGGACTTTCGGAAATGTTAACCAATTTAGTAAATTTTAGCGTGAAAACGCAACTTAGTGTAAATGCCGTTTGGTAGAACTTTCGTTGTAATTAGCTTTTGGTATTTTTATTTTCTTTAAATTTTGAAATCAAATTCGGCGGCCGGCTAACCGCCGGACGGCCGATCTCGGCCTCGCTGTCGTCGTCGGGCTCGCGAGACCAGCGACGCGGCCAAGGTCGCCGACCTCGGCGTCGCTGGTTGCTGACCGCCAGATCGCCGGGGCTCGCGAGACCAGGCGACGCCACCGAGGTCGCGAGACCAAGCGACGCCGGCCGAGGTCCGCGACCTCGAGCCACCTCGCGGGTCTCGCCACCGGGGCGGTGGTCACCGGGGATGCGGGACCCCCACGCGGCGGTGGCGGCTGCCAGAGAAGCTGCACTCTCAGCCGGCGAGGAAGACGAAGACGAAGACGAAGACAAACGAAGAAGAAAGGGGGAAGAAGATGAACAGTGGATTATGAACAGAACCCGGCATTTCGAAATGCCCACGCCCAAAGTCTGCCCTACTCAAAGACGGCTCAAAGATTGGGATGCGATATTGGCCAAGTAAAGATTTGAAAATGATTGCCAAACACAAAAAATTTTCCCCCAAAGGGCTTTGGTCCGAAAAGCCCCTTAGAAAGTCCAACCAAACAGGGCCTACGTGGACCGCTACGAACTAAAATCAGAGAAAATATTGGCTGGCCAAATGTAAGACCACTCAGCGATCGACACGTGGCTCCACGTAGGCAACGGCGTCAGAGGTTCAAAATTTGCGCGAGCCGCTCCTGGGGCCCACCACTCTGACGCTCTCTCTCCTCTGTCCGTCCTCTACGACCTGTCGTCTCATCCTCTCCTCCTCTCTCTCTCTCTCTCTCTCTCTCTCTCTCTCTCCCTGTTCTCTCCATTCTCCATTCCGTTTCGCGGGAGAACAAAATTCGCAGGTGCTTCTCTCCAAATGCTCTTCCCCCTCCTCTGCTCTCTCTCCTCCGCTGGTTGCCTGCGACGCCTCCTCCCTTGGTTGCCTGCGACGCCGACGCCGACGCCATTTCCACCTCCGCCGACGCCTTTGCTCTCTCCTCCGCCGGTTGCCCGTGACGTCGACGCCGACGCCTCTGCTCTCTCCTCCGCTAGTTGCCTGCGACGCCAACGTCGACGCCCTTTCCACCTCCGCTGGTTGCCTGCGACGCCGACATCGACGCCCTTTCCACCTCCGCTGACGCCTCTGCTCTCCTCCGCTGGTTGCCTGCGACGCCGACGGCTCTGCTCTCTCTCCTTCGCTGGTTGCCCGCGACGCCGACGCCCTTTCCACTCTCTTTTCCGCTGGTTGCCCGCGACGCCGACGCTCTTTCTCCTCCGCTGATCACCGGTGTCAATCCATGAATGACTGCTATAATCTGATGCCAAAAAATTGATCTCAGTATCCAATCATCAAATCCAAACCTCTGGTTAGAACTGTCCCAATGCTAATAAAATCATCACCATCTGTCCTCAATTCAACATGTCGTGCCAGTTTGCCGACACATATGCCTCTTGGTCTTCGAACTGAATTGAGATATGTTCCAACATGAAAATGAAGGGGCTGGTAGGAAAAATGGAAATGTGGATCATACAGAGTCATGTATGTTAGCAAAGAACATGTCTCTGTTATCCCTGCATATGGAGGGAAAAAAAAAAAGGGAAGAAGAAAAATAGTATAATCAGGAGAGTAGTTCAAGGCACATTGCTAGCAGGGACTACTCTAATTAGCATTTAAGTAGCGACATTAACTGCATATAAGCGTATAGAAGATGCACACCATAGGCCAAGAGAATATTCTTAGCTCTTGGGAAGAAGTAGCCAGCTTCTTTTTCACGTAGTCTTTTCCTTTCCACGGTCCTTTCTCCCTGAGGACACTTGGAATTAAACAAAAGTACCACTAGAAGAGCACAATTTAAAATGTAGACCATGTAGGTGGCCGATGCTTTCTACACATGATATTCAGTATTCAAATTGCTTGTTAAAGATCTTCTTTGTACATAACCTTAGAAAGTATATTAGATCAGCAAACTTTGCTGGAACTTGGAAAGTTGGAAAAGGTGTACATCATTCTCACTGTAACCACATATACCCAAAGAAATCTGTTGAGTAGTGGCGTGCAAGGCAACTTTTGAAACTAGAAACCAATATCACATAAGTAATCATCAAATTTGAGAACCCTTCAGAAATTGCCAAGAAAGATGGACAAAGAAGCTTTTTCTAGGAAGTCTTGTTTAGAAGTAAGATCAGTAAAGTATCTTAGGTTTCGACCAAAGAAAGAGTATCTTAGGTAACAGGCAATCAAGCCAAAAGAAAGTAGTATATATTTACAAATCTAGTGCGGTTTGCTTTTTGACAAAATTGATATGATTGAAACTTTTTGAGTGCGTAATCGAACCAAAAAAAGAGCCATCTGGTATCAGTTTTTATGATTGAGGCTTCAAAAGTAGATAATAAAGCTACAAAAAGTCAGTTCTATATCTCCATGGGTGTATGGGTATGCTTGCACCGTCATCCATCTCTAAATAGGATCGATCACTTCACTGAAGAGTTAAAAACCAATCTTTCCCAAAATATTACCCCTTGAAGACCACAAAAAAAAAAAAACTTGTTATTGGCAATAAGAGGAAGTAAAGACTATACTGGGGATGAAGCATACTATAACAGGACCATCACAAGCCCAGGAGGTAGTCAGTAGTTGAAAAGTAACTCAAAGGAGTTATTGGATGCATATCTAGCATGCCATAGTTGATATTAGCACATGAAAAAGAAAAGCTGGATCAATGATTTTTAAGAATATCATGCTTTTGTACATTGCGTGATGAGTAACAGAAATTTTTTTCATCCTTCAACAACTTAAGATTTCAAGAAAGTGACATTACATTCACATTTCAAGAATATGGCAAAGGGAGAGAGCCCAAGGGAACGTACCATTATAGAGAAGGTATACCATCCTTGTGGATCTCAGAATACCAGCTAATAAAACTCCCATCTGTCACCAAAATCTCCAGGGCTAACATCACCGATGTAGCTTCCTTTGCACTCTACAGTCAAGATTTTAGAATGAATTAACACCATTGAATAGATGTACACATCATAAAACAACCGCCATCATCATGACATTTAGCTGCTTGCCCCTACTTTCTCAATTTCTGGCTAACAAAAGAAACGACTAAGGCACTGAGATCTGCTAATTTCGACAACTAAGGTATTGAGATTGGATAATTTCTCCTCCGACGTCATATGATAAAAAAGACCTCATCGTCCTTTCTGTTCTTCCACTTCCACGAAGTCATCACCCATGGTTACACTTCCCATGCACTAATTGCAACAACTTTAGTATGTCTCGCTCTTAGGTTCCATTACAAAGCATTCCATTCATGCACGGGTCTAGTTAAGATTTCACTGGAGCATCGAAAGGTAAAGATTATAAAAGATTTAGTTATTCATCATACTAAAATTGTCGGGAAGTCGGTTCTGGATGGACTGACGTCTCGCCACTCTTATGTACCTAAAATTTGACAAGTCATTTTCCAATATCGAACATGAATTCTTGTTCTATCCAATTTATGCATTCACAGATGCACAATTGCCAATACAGAGGACTTAACCCCTTCACTGATTAGTTCTGCAGAACTCGACTCACCCATCTGTAGTTTAGAGGAAGAAAAAAGGAGAGAAGGAATCATAGCTCACGCTAGTAAGAGAAGAAATAAATGATCAATTCATCAAGGCGAGAAGTGAAGCTGATGATCGACACTGCAACATTGATTCTAGTCATTTTAAAAATCATTCACCAAAAATCATTCACCGGCTTTTTGTCCCATTTCAAGTTTCGCCCAACTACATCGATTCATCGAAGGCTAGAGTTTGGCATGACATGACAGAGACGTTCTTTGGCAGCAAGATTCCGTCAAAACTCACAGCTCACAGGACAAGATAATCTGCCAAACTATCTGCACCTCCTACGGATGAATGATGGGCCAAAGAACGGCTTCCACGAACTGGGTTTCGGCCATTTGGAGGCTGCCGGCAATGGCGACCGGGGAATTCCGCCTCGCGGTGGCTACGCGAGACGACCGCTCGGAGTCGGAGGGCGAATTCGGGGAGGCAGGTCTTGCGTCAGTGATGAAGAAAAGCGTGGGAGACGTGTCATGCGTGGATTGGCCTTGCGCGTGGATTTTGGGAAGAAAAGAAACGCTTCCACGACAAAGGACAAAGCCAAGACAACGTTACGTGGAACATCATAAGATAACATCGTTGTCGCATCTTACGAAGAGTCGCGTACCCTTGTCCTTATTCCCATGACATGAAAGGAACTCCTAGGCTTCAGAAAATCAATAATTTTAAAAATATTTTTTTTATAAATAGTTATCTATATTGCTTATAAACATAAATGAATCAAAAAATCTTCATCGACCAAAAAAATATTTAAATATAAATTATTATCGATAATAAATATACCTTCTAGCAATTAATTATTTCATTAAGGAAAATGGTCCATCAAATTTGTTTTGCAAGATTTTCTGTCATGACTAATTGATGTTAAAGAAAAGTTTCGAATGCCAAATTGTTTAAGCTCACATTATAAACTAAATTTTTTATTATGAAATAAACTTATTATTAACTTAGGTATATTACTATTTTTTTCAAAATATTACGAACCATGAAAACTAGAAATTTTACAATAGTCAACGGAAAAGTACGCCCTCTAAAGAAAAGCTAAGAACAGATAATTTACTTGTAAAATGTAAATTACTCTTGTGAGGACGATTATATGTGCCAAAAGAAAGTTACAATTCATTAGGGTAGTTAGGTACGACATAAAAATAAAATCTAGTGGAGGGTTTTGTAGCGACCCTCACCGACTTTAAAAAAAAAAAAAGGGAAAATCAAAATCAAAACAAAATAAAATAAAATTCAAAAAATCCATGTCAAATGATTTGTTGGAAATGATATTCAAAGTATTGATTTTACTCCAACTTGACATTTAAGTAAGTGAAAGAAGAGTCATGGCAATCAAGTGAACGTCATACGAAAGTTACATCACTTATGATGTTCTTCTCTCATTCTTGGTATCATCTAGGCCTAGAAATTATACTCACTCATTGCAGAATTTATACTATTGGATAAATAAATAAGCAATACCGACCAATAAATAAATAAGCAATAATGCTTCCCCCAACTTTCTCAAACATTAAATTCATTAGAATATTTAAATAGTAAACTCGGCATTTATTTAGAGACTTAAATTTTCAAAATAGTTAGTAATGGTCTCGTAAAATTGGGTTAATATCCTGAAAAATCCTAAACCGATACACTTGTAACAAATTTACACAAAATTAATTTTTTGACTATGAAAAACCCAAACTGATATACCCATGACAAATTTACTCTGATTGATTATAAAAAACCATAAACTTGTACATTTGTGACATAATTATATCAAACTAATTTATTCGACAGCCAAAAATCTCAAACCGGTACATTTGTATTCGTTAAATTAGATTAATATCATAAAAAATCACAAAAATATATATAACTATAACAAATAGATAATAAAATCATAAATTGATATACCAGTAACCGTCACGTGTCATTCAATTTAGTAATTTAATAGTAAAATTTAACGGAAACTAACATATGGTAAATTTGTTACAAATATACCTAGTTTTTGGTAAATTTGTCAAAAGTGTATAAGTCTAGGATTTTTTGTGATCAAAAAATTAGTTTGGAGTAAATTTGTCACAAATATATCAGTTTATGATTTTTCAGGGTATTAACCTCATAAAATTTTGCTCTATGTAAAAATCATATGAGAATCATCTAATAGTGTGGCCGATTGGATCGTTAAGACCCAAATTTGAAATTCTCGTTCAAACCCTCAAGATCTTTTGTGTTGTGAAGTCCAAGTCAGGTACTCCTTCATTATTACTAAATGAAATTTAAGGAGTGTTTATTGACAATAAAAACCTCCTTAAATTTAGTAATTACATTATTAAATTCATGCATCGGGTCATCAATTAGTAATTAACATAAACCCCGTGTTCGGTTGTAATACGTGATAGATAGTGAACCCTATGCCATGCTCTATTGCTCACTAACAAACGCTAAAATTAAATAACAAATCTGAAAATTTGGCACCTCCAAAATCAATTTCAGAAAAAGGTCTAAGATGGGCAGAGATATATGTTTTTGTTGAAATAGAAATATATTTCAACGTGCGCATTATGATATCAAAGACGAAAATTCGGGATATATTTTGGCAATTTTTTGCATCCACTGATTGAGACCTAATTAGCTCTATGATGAGGGATTTAATTGAGGGGTATCACCGTATTTAAGAGAGAGGGAGAGAGTTTTTTTTTTTTTTTTTAAAGGAAAGAGCACGTACTCACATAACACGTGTCCCATAAACCATTGCATGCCAATCGATTTGTTTCCACTAGTTTATTGTATGTATTGTTCGAACTTATTTTAGGGATTGTTTTAACATTTATTTATCCACTCAACGCTTATCATTGTGCATTCTCTTATTGCACGGTATAAAAATACACATGAATGTGGTGTAACTCAATTTTTCGTACGGTGAAATTATAAAATGCTCACCCCGTAATACCTTACGGCACCCTTTATATACTTTTATCATTGAGAACTTAGATGTATGTCTAATTTTTTTTTTTTTTTCATGTATCTCATTAATGTTGAAAAAAGTTCATTAACACTATATGATTTTTTTTTTAAAGGGAAAAAGTCATTAAAAAATCCTAACTATGCCCATTGTGTCACATTTACTAGGACTTATTAGTTCCTGGTCCGGTCCGGTTCCCAAATTCGAGATCGGGAACCGGATTGACCGGTCCTAGAATCGAGAACCAAACCAACCGACCAATCTGGCCTGGTCCGGTGGAACCAGTTAATTTACTGTTTTAGGCCAAAAATAAAATGAAAAAAGGGAGAAATTTGAAGGAATTAGGGTTTTTCCGTAAGAAAGTTTAAAATATTATATATATATATATATATATAATTAACCGATCTGGTCCGGTTGGTCCGGTTCCCACCTTGGAATCGGGATCCAGACTAACCGACCACTAGTTCCAAAAGTGGGAATCAAGAACGGGACCGCCCTTTTTGGGAACAACCTAAAATCGCCCGGTTCGGCGATTCCCAATTCGAGCGGTTCCCGGTGCAAACCCCTAACATTTACCCCAAACATTTTTTTATGACATCATAAAGTCCAAATTTTACATATGTGAAACATTTACTCCAAACTTGTTTTATAACATAAAAAACTCCAAAATTATATCCATATAACATGTTTACCTCAAATTATTTTGGATACAAAAGGTCCTAAACTTATATCTATGTAGTACATTTATCTTAAATTTTCTGGTAAATGTATCATATGAGTACAAATTTAGGGTTTTTTTGTGTCACAAGAAGAAAGTTTAGGATAAACATGTCGTATGAGTTTTAGGTTTTTTGTATGATCAAAAAATATTTGAAATAAATATATTTCAGTAAACATAATTTAAGGTTCTCAGTAGTTTTTTTCCCAAAAAAAAAAAAAAAAAAGAAAACTAATCTACCTAGAAGAACGATTCGGTTAGCCTTCTATGTCATATTACGACTTCCAATTCGCCTTGACAGAGCCTAAAAAAAAAAATCAGCTAGGAAGGAAAACAGTCCGACTCCACATAGGCTAGTGTGGCCTTTTGAAATGATGGTGAAAACATTTCTGCTGTAGAAAGCATTCTCTCATAAAGTTACTCCCTAAACTTTCTCTCTCTACGATCCAAGCGAGTGAGTAATTGATCTTGAGAAAGGCTTAGTATAGGCACACTCCATCAATATCGGGAAAGGCTTAGTTTAGGCACTCCACTGTAGTTAAAAACCAATGCGGATCATGATTCTAACCCTTTCTCGTCCTAGCGAAGGGAAAAACAAGTTAACAAATACTTGAATCTATGTAAATATTCAAACTAGGAAAAACAATTAAAGGGATCCCAATTGGATACTTGAAATCGCAAAGGAAACGAGGAATTTGGCGGGAAAAAGTGCCATTGGTCACATAATTAGGAACGCGAGGTGTTCAAGTTCCCAACCGAGGCTCTATATCTTGCTATCAATCTTTTCTAATCATATTTGGCCGTTCATTCAGTGAAAAAGAAGAAAGCGAATTTGGTTGGAATAACCGCCCTACGATTGAATGTTAAGTATGTTGGAATAAGACAATCCATCCCTGTGTCGATTTGTTTTCCAACTTGGCGCTTACATCGTGCCTTATGGAGGAGGTTTCGTGCGCTGTACAAGAGATTCTAGAAATGGTAGGCTTTGGAGAGAAGCAAAATACCCATTCCTCATTTTGCTTTTTCTCTATCAACTTTTCTTTTCTTACATAGCTCTCTTTGTCATTTGACATTAGGCAGGAGGAATTGATCTTGAACACTATAGACCATGACTTGTCAATTGAGACTTCTTCCACATTTATGTGGAAGTTTCCTTAAGGAAAATTTATTGTTATGATTTTTTATTTTTATTTTGTCAAAATGAATTGATCTTAGGGAAAATTCCAAAAAGAATGATATGAAATGGATATGATTTTAAATAAGGGCTCGAAGTCTTGTTTTCTCAAATATGGACGTTGTTTAAAATAAAGGACTAAAATAACTCTATTAGTCTCAAATAAAAGCCTAAATTCATCAACTGTAAAAGGTATTTTGTCTTTTTAAATTTTTTCCTTCTTTTTTTTTTTTGTAAAAAAATAACACTAAAACTCAAAAAAAAAAAAAAAAAAAAAAAAAAAAAAAGGAAAATACAGGAGAGAAGGCTCCCTCTCGATTGTGACTATTGCCCGCTTGCCGATGGGGCGGTGACAACGGTCAGCAACCCGTGTCGACTAAAGGCAAGGAGAGGGCCCTCGGACCTCGCCACGCAAGTCTGGGGGGTTGGGTGAAGGTTAGCGGCCTCGCCCTAATTTGGGAGAGGATCACCACCCTCTCCATGTTGGCCCTCGCCTCTGGTCAGGTGGGGTTGTGGGCCCTCACGTAGGCACCAACGACCCCACCGGCCGTCGCTGTCATTGATGCCCCACTTGTGATGGAGCAACAACGATGTGTTTCCCTTCTTCTTTTTCTTTTTAAATATTTTTCTTTTTTAAGTTTTAATATAACTAATTTTAAATTTAAGTTGTATGTGGACAAAAATACCTCTGATCGACGGAATTTTTCACTGACCGGCAAGCCGGCGAGGTTAAGCCCTTATTTGAAACATTTATAACCACTTCAGGCTCTTTTTTTAGACTAATATAACTACTTCAAATCTTTATTTGAAATAAAGTTCACTTTAGGCTCTTATTTAGAATTTTTTTTTGATCTTATTTCATTAGTATAGAATGCGATTTGATTTAGGTTTCTGTTTGTACCTTCAACCAGATCAAGCACTTGTCCTTTTTTTATATTGATCTTTGTCTAGTTTAGCGTGAGACGCTCACATTTTGACCTTCAGTATTGGCTGCCGCTGCAAGTTACACCGCCCATACCACTATTAAAGGGTGTAAGCCATGCAGTATAATTTATAGCAGTTAACCGATTGTAGCGCCTGACAAATCTTGTAAGTAGCGAGAGACTTCAATTTATTGTTTATAACATCTTTCATCTCTTTGTTTATATCCTCTAGGGACTTAGGAATCTGATTTGGCTAATTTTCCTTTGTATAGGGAATGCTCGAGACTGATGGTGACTTTCCATCAAAAGGCGAGGATTGTCAAGAGTGTGTATAATAAGTATTGCACGAGGAGATATGACTGCGTAGCTAAAGCTAAAACGGCTCGTTTTCTCTTGAAGACCGAGTTTAGCATATCCTGAGTCTTCAAGCTTACCTGTTTGTTCGAGCTTTTTTGTGTCTTGAGAGAATTAAGAGACCTTTAACAGATCTTGTTTTGGTGTCTGATGAGGTATTTGTGTTAAGCGGCTCCTTGATTTTAGAGGGTTCTGGTAATAGCCGAGTCTTCTTACTGTACAGGTGATTTCGAGCTTATCGGCTCTTTCAAAGCCCTTGAACAGAAAGCATAAATTCCCCACCATCTTTCTTCCTAAATATCACGGCTGATGCAAAATCCTATTCCAAAAAATTG